>CM021105.1:210639696-211292056 GCA_007115665.2 Sequoiadendron giganteum | reverse complement strand
GAGTTGAACATTTTAATGAGAGAATTTAAAATGTCTAAGGCAAATTTTACGAAATCGAGGATTTAAATGACATACATTTTAAAAGTTGGAAATAAATTTACAACTCCCACGAATTTTTCGAGTTGAATTTATTTAAACACCGCGAGATTTTTAAAATGGAATTTTAAATCAAGTCAAGTGATTGTTTTTCTCGCGAGTTGTTTAAATCGCCAAGAGTTAACTGGCAGACTAAGAGGAAAATTCGAAATTTGAAGAGGAAGGAATCATTATTAATGGCAACTGCCATAATGACCGGCTGACGACTAGCCCACTACTGCGCTTGAATTAGAAGATTCCGAACGAAGAGAGTGGAAAATTGATGAAGGCGCTAAAAATATCCCCAGCACTACTTAGCAGGATTCTCCGAGAAGAGTTATTTAAACAATCTCTTCTCTCGTTTCTCCTCACTTTCTTTTGAAGTTGAAGTTGCTGAAGAAGTTCTTGAAGTATTTTCGAAGTTGTTGAGGAGAGAATTTCTTTGAAAGTTTATTTTATTTCGGAGTGTTGAGTTGCTGAAAGTGCGAAGTTGCTGAAGAAATTTCTATTTGCCGAAGAGCTGAGAACTTGTTGCTGCAATTTTGAGGATTGAAGTTGTTTTCCGGAGCTGCTGGAGGTTTATTTTCGAAAGTTGAAGCTTGCTGCAGATTTTACTTATTCGAGCTGCTAGAAGTTGAAAGTTGCTGAGGTTGACGAAGTCGAGACAAAGGATTTAATTCATTTTGTGCTGAGAAAGTATCCACATTGCTCAAAGTTGGTAGTTGGCTGCAATTTTCTTCGCCAGTCGGAAGTGCAGTCGTTGAAAGCTTCTTTATAAGCTTGAAGTTTTTTATACAGTACGAGGTTTGGAGTTAGTAATTTATGCTGAGAGTTTTTATTTTCAAAAAAACTAACTCCACGTTCGCAGCCGTCTCGGAGGTTACTTCATGTTATTTAAAAAATCTGCAGCCTAGCTTATTGCTATTCTATTTTATTTTGCAGATGGCCGGAGCAAAGGATGTCGCAGGAACAAGCAGAGCCGCAAGCAGAGCTACAAACACTGAAGCAGGCAAGGCTAGCTCATCCCGGCAGGCAATGATTAAAAGGCTCGCTAAGCCATTTCTCCCAAAGTCAGCAATTGTTTCAAAGTTGGCGGGATTAATTGACACCAACCTTGGTTCATTTAATCTAAACGCACTCAAATCGAGGATGTTCGGGCTAGGGGGCCATCAGTCACGGCACATAATAGAATGAAGAGTGGAATCTACGCAGCTGCTAGTTTTCCGCTAGCAATTCAGTGTCCGGAGCTAATTATGGAGTGCGCCAATCACTACAAGCCAGAACGTAGGACGATTGTCTCTCCGGATGGTAAACTGCTCGCCAACTTCACGCCGGATGCCATCGGAGAGGCATTTGGGATTCCAACTGCCGAGGAGATGTTATACAGGACAAACAAAAGGGCAGATAAGATGTACTCTTCCTCTTTCGAAAGAGTCACTGCAGTCATCAACAGAGTTTGGATGCAGAAGCCGAGGCCACCCCGCACTAAGCTCCCAAAGCAGATAATTGCCGAGGACGTGAAACAAGAATACCGTGATTTGATAATGATGCTGAGCCGGGTGAATGGGAGTGCACAGGCTTACATTTTCGAGCCTTGGATGTTCTACTTCATCGAGATCATCTTGGAGGGAAAGGAGTGTGTCGATTGGGCTAGGATGATTGGCAACCACATCGATGAGCAATTCAGGAGCCTGAAGGTGACTAAGACTTTCTACATGAGCTCATATGTAATTTACATGTTGGCCAGAATGACTAAGTACAGAGGGATTTCGTACAAGGAGCCAATCGGCTGTGCCCCTGGTCAATTCAAAATCCATGAAGCCTGCACACAGCTACATTTAACTAACATTGCCAACTATAAACGGGCAAATGATGCATTCACAATGCACATTGCGAGGACACTTCAGCAGAGGACGCAGCAGAGAATATCTAAAGAAGCACAGACATTGATTGAGGAATATGGGTATTGGCTCATCCAATTCCCGAAATTCACATATATTAGGTTGCAGGGGTTCACTTCGTATCCGTATCGGTTACCACGATACCCCACTGATCACATAGTAATGCTTGAGGTATCTAGGTAATTGATTGCCTACGATAAGATTTAGAAAAGGAAAAAGAAGGGTGGACTTGATTTCCCTATCACCATGGGAAATTCCATTGAGGTGTGTCCCTCTTTGCAGGCAGCCCGAGAGGCAGAGGACGAACTGAAATCTTATCATTTGTCATATCACACAGGCAGGCAGGATTTTGATCCTTACAGGAACATCCGGATGATACAGAACGTTGAATACCGGCACAAAGCTCATTTGGAGGACTTTTGGGCAAATGCAGTGGATGAGGCTGAGATAAGAAGAAGGATGTTTTCCAGACTTCCTCTCAAGTTGATTAGAGAATGTGAGATTATTCCAGTTCCCGACCAGGTGGAGGAGGATGTCAACGTCATGCAACCCGACTATGGGTCAGTTAGGGATACTCCTGTCCCACCACCTGATTGGTCCGAGCCAGAGATCATGGACTTGGACACGCTTTCTATCCCGGTGATGACTTTTACCAGGACTTGGGTCGACAGACATGTATGCAGACTCAAGAGCAAGTCGATCGCCCTTACTTATAGCTTGATGGGTGACCCAAGGCCGTTATCGGTAAAAAGGGGGAAACAAATTGCTCAGACATCGAGGGCACAAGTGGAAGTGCCAACCCAACCGATACCGTTGAGGATAGAACAAGCATCACCCGTGCACTCACAAACTCAGTCTTCGAGTTTGAGAGTGGTTTCATTATTTGCCGATCAGAGGGCAGGATTGGAGGAAGAGCGGGGACTTGAGGAGGTAGATCAGCCCAACGCCCGGGAATCAGCTAGTGTCAGTCTATCCAGGGGCGGCCAACAGGAGGAGGAAGAGGAAACAATGGCCGACACCCATTTTCAGCGGATGTTGGACACGGCTTTGGAAGAAGAAGAAAACACAGAACAGGGGACCCAAGGGTCAGGAGATACCCAGCTTATAGAGGAGGATGAGCCCGAGCAAACCAGTGCAAGAAGGGAGGAAGTGCACGAGATGGAGGCAATAGAAGAACAACCCTTGTCATTTGTAATCCACAGCAGACAGTGCCTGATTGGCTTTCCGACAGAATGAGGAGAGAACCCGAGGATGATACGGATCCGGCCATTGAGATGGAGGAGTTCCCTCGTGAGGACCGCTAGCGCCTAATGAGAGGAAGAAAAAGGCCCTAAAAGTTTTCAAAGATCTCGATCGACGAAATGTGCTCGCGACGCCGTGGCTATTCGAGGGAGGATTGTGATCGAATCCCAGGAGAGGCCTGAAAATTCACGTACGTGATCACCACAAGAGAGTTGGGTCGTCCTACGGGAGCCCAAGTTATCGAGGAGTTCGATAACTCCTATCAGGCATTGAAGGATCAGTTGCTCCGCACTGAGGGGAAGTATAAGAAATTGAAGAAGGAGCACAAAACCTTGATAGGATATGTACAAAATCTAGCACATCCAGGTGAACCAGCAAACCCAGCAGTGGAACGTCCATCAGAGCTTCCGAAGGAGTCAGTTGTTGCCTTAGAGGATTTGAAGAAAATGGAAACGGAGGCGGACAAGTGGGTTAGCCGTGTTCATACTGAGACAGGGAAATTCATGCAGGACCTCGCCGATGCTTATCGACAGGCCTCAAGCATTTTGGCACGGATGGATATAGTAGATCAGGCCTGGGGTGATACTCGCATCTATCAAACGAAGACTGTACTTCGTTTGGGGGCTTTGATGCATATACCCCTAGAAACCTTGGTGGATGGAGGTGTAATTCAGAGAGGTGATAGGTATGATTTCACCAGTTGGTACTCCTCGCTGGTCACAGGCCGTGGATTTCACGACGCAGCAAGGGCAGATTCAGCTAAAGTGAGGAAAGCAATGGGCAACATCTTGGGGGGAGTCCTCAATACATTAGAAGCCATATTTGCTAGAAAGTTGGTCCCAGAGGAGATAACTGCTGATGGCTTGAAAAGTAGACTGCCTCCATTCTTCTCAGCTGCGAGGTCACTTGTCCTGGATGACTTTGAGAATGTCTCCACGTTCTCTAGTATAATTCAGCATACCCAGGACGCCTTAGTGACATGGAGAAAATCTTACACCAGATACGGACAGACGGTAGCAGTCTTGGAGTTCCAGCTCAACCATATTCCACCGATCTCTACACAGGAGGTTGAAGTGATAGTCTCTATTGATCGAAGCCATATCCCGAGAAGGTAAGTGGGAACGCTTCATGGATGAGGGTGATCTTCATGGTGGTAGTGGGTAATAATTGTTTTATTATGATTCCCCAGGGGAGTGGAGAATACCTGCGGTATCCATTGCCCACTCCTCTCTGTGGCGGTTTTTAGGGCAGAAACCCTAATCAGGGCATAGGTGGCTCGATCTGAGCCCTTCATTGTAATTTGATCTGAACCGTCCACTGAATTGGACTTATTATAAAAGGGGCATCCCCCCTCATTTGTAACATATTAGAGATAGAGATTAGAATTGGAATTGGATCAGAGCTAGAGAGTAGAAGGCATTTAGCTTAGAAGTTAGCTTTAGATTGAGGAGGGAAGAAAACTTTCCTTTGAAAGTTTTGTAAAAGGTTGTTGTGAACACTTTTCATAATATAAAGAGTTTCATTGCTTGGTGATTTCTTCCTTGTTATGAGTAGCTAGCAAGGCCATTTCGTCTTTCCAATTCAAGGTAGATAGAGTAAAGTAGATTTCTATTTCATGCAAGTAGTTGTTAATTGTGGAGTGTGGCGTTGTGATTTAAGCATATCTTCTTCATCCATACCACTAGCGGGCTTACTGATGGTAAGTTCGCCTTGCGTGGTCAACTGGAGTATCAGCACTTAACTTCGATTATGGTTCATATGTCTGTATGCGTCGTATTGACGGTATGAACGTGTTGCGTCATAGTTTGAACACTTTTCTCATCCTTTGAAGATTGCACCAACTTTGTCTGAGTTGTTCGAAAGGAGACAAAGCAAAGTTTGGTTTGAAGATTGTTTAAGTCGATCCTCGTCCTCCACCCTTTAGAAGTAGATTTGTAGAATCCCTATCCCTATCCCCTTTAAATTCTGCATTTTCCGAGTCAGTCTAGATACCAGAACAATATTGCCAAATCATTCATGTCCTAATTGCTTCACAGAATCGAACAACTACGTAAGTCCCCTTGAAATAACCAGCAAAACACATCAACCAACTGAGTCTATTTGCGATAAAAGGAACCTTGGAGTCGAACACATGAACTTTCAAGCAATCTTAGCATGTGGGACACTTTGATCAAGAGAGAATAGAGTGACCGTTGGGCAACTTTATTCTGTGCTGGCGCTGTCATAAAAAGCACGTCAACACCACCCTGTTCATACCTTATCTAGCACAATACATACTATTTTTAGCTATTTGCTATTTTTAGCAAACCCTAAAATTGATCGATTTTTGTATCTCCGTTTGCTTCGAAATTCGCTCCACTTGTCCACGATGCTGTAAGTGATCTGTTTACATTTGTCTCTGGCACAGACTTGCTATTTATAGCCATGAGATGACTTACTAAAAATAGTAAATATTCAGATCATGCTCAAATTTTACCAGTAGACAGCCTGAAAGATGCTGATCCCGGTGGTGTGCTTTATTTTGACATCTCTACATTTTGTTCCGTCTATTTTTAGGCATAGCAGGGGAAACTCTAATCTGACTCGCATGCGCTCCGGACTGCTCCCGATTCCCTTGATTTCTACAGTTTGTCGCTTTGCTTGCTGGAATGAAGTATTGGGTAACCGCTGGGCTGAAGCTGCTATTTATAGTAAGTGTCTGAAAAGTGGTCCATCGGACGCCGAATGAGTTTGCATGTCACAGTGCCCGTGGGATCTCAAAAAACCCAGAAAAACCCAGAAGACTGGTCAACGTTCCGGCACTGGCTAAAAATAGTAAGTCCCTTAAAATTGACTCATTTTGTTTGCATGTCATACCACTGCAACGCCCTCACAAAACCCATATAGAATATCCGGACATGCACTGAAAACCTCTGCATGCAAACCCTAAAAATAGCCTCTAAAGGCTGAACTGTTTAAAGTCCTTGTCTCGGTTTGCATGTTATATCATCGCGAAGGTCTTGAAAAACCCAGATCGATTCTCCAATCATGAATTGGAAAATCACATGTTTAAATCTTGAAAATAGCCTCTGAAGGCTGAACTGCTAAAAATAGCCAGTTGTCTGAATCTTTTCAAATTTCATGTGCAGGCACTCTGAAGCTGCCTGAATGTGCTGAAGTAATTAGAATCCCGAAATCCTGAGGAAAAGGCCTCAAATTAGGTACTTACTAAAAATAGTAAGTTGTCAGATTTCGGTGGGATTTCGATGGGATCCTGCCTTGGGCCTTCCGACTATACTGCTACACTTAGATTTTACCTTGATAACTCAATTTGACCTCAAACAAGCCTAAAGGATAGAAACCCTAATTTCGTAGACTTGGCAATCATTTCAATCCAGGTCAAAAGACGGGACATCCCCGGAAGGACAAAAGATTAGAGACAGAGAGAACCAAAGCCAAAAGACCAGAATGGAGTAAAAATTAGGGGGTCCTCATCTTGGATGGGGTGATGTGTGAAAAGGTCACAACAGGTGGAAAATGAGACCAATCTGAAAATTAAAAGTCTTCGTTCAGACAAGGGTGGAGAGTTCGCCTCAAATGATTTTGCATATATCTGTGAAAAACATGGGATAAAAAGGTGATTCTTAGCAGCAAGGACACCACAACAAAATGGTGTGGTTGAAAGAAAAAACAGATCAGTCCAAGAAATGGCTTGTAGCATGCTAAATGAGTCAAAAGTGCATGATTCTTTTTGGAGAGAAGCTGCCCATACTGTTGTTTACCTTCAAAATCATGGGCTGATTAGAGAAAAACACAACAAGACTTCATATGAAGTATGGAAAGGTATGCCTGCTTCAGTAAAATATTTCAGAATTTTTAGAAGTCCATGCTATATTAGAAGGGATGAAGATAATCAAGGAAAGTTTGATCCTAGGGCTGATAAAGGAATTTTCTTAGGATATTCTTCTAAAAGTAAAGCTTATAGATGTTATAACAAGAGATTATGCAAAGTTGTTGAAAGTGCAAATGTGAAGGTTCATGAAGAAACAAACTTTCAAAACAATAAGCAAAATGATGGAAGTAGTTGCAAAGAAGATGAAGAGGAAAGCATTGATCAAGAGACACTTTCAAATGATCAAAATGGGACAGCAAAAACAACTCTAGTAAATACACCTACAAAAGATCAAAATGAGGCTTCATCAAAGGCTCTACTGAAGACTTCATCAAAGTTTGTTCAAAGAAATCATCTAGAAGATCAGATTATACAAGAAGGAATACCAAGAACCACTAGACGAACTATTAATTATTCTGAAAATGAAGATGTCTCTTTGCTGTCCAAGATTGAGCCTAAAAGTTTTGAAGAAGCAGCTGAAGATAAACATTGGGTAGCTGCTATGGAAGCAGAGCTTGATCAAATACAGAAAAGTGAAACTTGCGAACTTGTCCCAAGATCCAAAGACAAGAACGTGATTGGCACAAAGTGGGTGTTTAGAAACAAGATGAATGAAGATGGTCAAGTGGTAAGGAATAAAGCAAGACTTGTATGTAAAGGATATGCACAAGTTGAAGGTATAGACTTTCAAGAAACTTTTGCTCATGTTGCACATTTAGAAGCTATTAGAATGTTCTTAACTTTTGCTTCTTTCAAAGATTTCAAAAAATTTCAAATGGATGTAAAATCTACTTTTCTAAATGGTAACTTGGATGGAGTGTACATAAAACAGCCAGATGGGTTCATCATTTTAGAAAATCATAACTATGTATGCAAGTTAAAGAAGCCACTCTATGGGCTTAAACAAGCTCCACGTGCATTGTATGCTAGATTGGACAGATATTTGCGGCAGCAAGGCTTTAGAAGAGGGACAGCGGACAGCAATCTCTATGTCAAGGAAGAAGGTAATCATATGTTGATGATCTTATCTTTGGAAGCAATAGTGAGAAGTTGTGTCAAGTTTTTGCCATAAACATGCAGAAGGAGTTTGAAATGTCCATGCTTGGTCAAATGTCATTCTTTCTTAGTTTGCAAATTTTTCAATCAAATAAGGGCATATTCATTTCTAAAACCAAGTATATTAAAGAGATGTTAAAGAAGTTCAAAATGGAGGATTGCAATCCTACGAGTACCCCCATGGTGACAGGATGCAAGTTGAGTAAAAATGATAGGAAGTTCGTTGTATGTAACAGCTATTAGACCTAACATTATGTAAGCAGTGGGTTATGTAGCTAGATTTCAGGCCACTCCAAAAGACACACATGTACATGCAATTAAGAGGATCTTCAAGTATCTCAAGGGCACTATGGACTATGGGTTGTGGTATCCAAAAGGCAAAAATTTCAACCCTCACAGCTTACATAGATGCAAATTGGGGTGGATGTGTTGACGACAGAAAGAGCACAAGCGGAGCTGCATTCTTTCTAGGAGATTGTCTTGTATCTTGGTTGAGCAAAAAGCAAGCTTCCATTTCTTTATCTACAGCTGAAGCAAAGTATATTGCAGCAATGTCTTGTTGCAAACAAGTTGTATGGATGAAGCAAACTTTGAAGGCCATAAAGGTAGAGTATGAGCATCCTATTTCTATCTTTTGTGATAATATGAGTGCCATTAACATTTCAAAAAATCTAGTTATGCACTCTAGGACTAAACATATTCCTATCAAGTATCATTTTTTGAGAGAACAAGTTAGTGATCAGCAAGATAAGTTGGAATATGTCACTATTGAAGAGCAGATTGCAGATATATTTACTAAGCCTCTACCAAAGGAAACATTTGAATACTTGTCGAAGAAATTGGGAGTGATTTCACTCCATCTTTGAGAAGTTGTTTAGACTCGGGGGGAGCGTTCATTGTCACATTTTATCAGCTCCATTTCAGTTATGCAGGTTATTCACTTTGCCATTGATGTCAAAGGGGGAGTAGTGAGTCAAGGGAGTTGTATTGGTTTCAAAAGTTGTTGCCATCAATAACAAAGTGGGAGATTGTTGAACATTTTGTCATTGATTTCAAAGGATTGGTGTTAGCTTACCGTGATTATGTGTTGTGAATTGATCAATATCAGCCTATCAAATGCCCTCCTCCAAAACCATCTATCTTCATGTTCTATACCAAGTAACCAAAAGGAAACCAAACTTGTCTTCAACTTCTGGCCGATGAAATCTGTTGTGATTTTGTCCTTAAAAATACTTTAGAATGAAAAAGGTTTACTTCTTTCAAGGTGATGAGATCTGTGACACCATATGGGAGGTTCTAGGTTGGGATTTTGTCAAAGTAACAACTCGTCACAAAGGAATGCCAACAGTTATAAACATATCCCCATAGAATAGAAAAGGTTTTAATGAACCCAATAAACATTGAGCAAAGCTTTTCTGTAGGCCCATTCCACTTAATGCAGAACATGCAATACATTCAGTGCAGGAATGACTCCACATAATGAAATAATTAAGCCCCTAATCTACATGTGTAATGTGATTGCTTTACTTATACCTGACAGATTTTGTGTGTGGCGGCTCCTCCTTGCTACATGAGGGAGAATATTCCTAAATCGTGTAGCTTTATTTTTAGTGACGGCTTCCTTATTCTTGTGCGATGGCTTCAGTTATATACACTTCTGACATGTCCATGTTTAGCAACGGCTTCCTCATTGGGCGGCGTATGGTTTATGGCATGTTTATCCTTGTGATAGTGATTTTAAAATCCTCAATGAAATATGCAAGGAAAATGTTTTGAGAAGTCAGTGTGTTTTTGAAAAACTTGATGCATTGTCGTGGAAGAAAATAGTCAAGCCTTCGTGGCATTTCGAATATGGTGGACCATACAGGTGTTGATGTTCAGTTGCTGCACGAATTACTTCCAGCCTCGACTTAGAGAAATAAATTTAAATATAGCCTTTGGCTATTCAAATTTATATTAAGTCGTTATAATTAAACATGAGGAGGCACCTCATTTCAGCATTCATTGTTTGCATTATTAATAATTAATATTTAATTATTAATCAAGTCATCTTCTTGAAAATCGCGATTTCTAGAAAAGATGTTTTCTTTTGGGCCGACTTCTCTTATGAAGAGTCACGTCTCTCCCTCTCTTTGGTGTATAAATACAAGAGGATGCTACTTCATTTAGACATCAAGTTTATCATTATCATTCACATCTGTGGAAGAGAAGATTTAGGCGTACTCAGCAAAGATCATCATTTTGTAGCAGCAAGTCGACTTCAAGGAGAAATACATTTGTGTGTATATTGCATCTAAGTGAGGTGCCATTATTCATTGTATCAATTCGGCATTGTGTTGTGCCTGAATTGTAAGCAGATTTCTGCTCTTATTTAATCAATATATAAGAGATATATTGGCTGGGTTTTTCTTCCTCAAGTTGGAGGGTTTTCCCAAGGTATTTGCTATGTTTCTGGGTCTGATTTTTGAATTAACATGGTATCAGAGCGGGTTTGAAGAAGATCTTGATCAGATTTACCTTGCAGCAATATTCTTTATTTTCCTTCACCTTCTTGATCTCTTCTATCACTTCGTCAAGATGGTGAACGGTCTCAAGATCGAGGACAGACTTGAGGGAGCATCAAATTTCACATCATGGAGATTCAGAATTATGCTCACCTTGGAGGAAAGTGAGTTGGCAGAGTTTGTGGAGAGCACAGCTCCCGAGCCTACGGATGAGGAAGAAAAGGTTCAATGGAAGAAGAAAGATATTGAGGCAAAGAAGATGTTAGTTGATTCCGTAAAGGACCATATTGTTCCTATCGTCTCCAAATTGAAGACAGAAAGGGAGATGTTTAAAACTTTGGAGAAGATGTATGAAATCAACAACACAAGTCGTGCTTTAGCCTTAAAGCAACAACTTCATCATCTCAAGATGGAAAAAGGAGAATCTATCATCACTTACTTCATGAGGATCACTAAGTTGAGAGATCAACTCTCTTCTATTGGGCATGTTGTTGATAGCAAGGACTTGACCATGTTGGCTCTCTATGGTCTTCCTTCATCTTGGGAGTCTTACATTCAAGGAATCAATGCAAGATCGAAACTTCCCAAGTTTGATCATTCAAGGGCAAATTGCATCCAAGAAGAGTCTAGGTTGGTTGCGAGAGGTATTGGTCAAAGTTCCACTAATGAAGACATTCATGTTCTTGCCACTCAATCCTTCAAGAAAAAAGGGAAAGGTGGAAAGAAAGGATATTTCAAGAGGAATAGAAATAAAAAGTTGATGGTGCTCCAGCATTCAAGAAGAAGAGGGACCTCTCCAAAGTCCAATGTTTTTGATGTGACAAGTATGGTCACTATGCAAAGGACTGTCCCACCAGGCCTAGGCAACAGGCCTCCATTGCTAATGTTAATGAAGTCTCTCAGCAGAAGGATTCATGTGAATACCTATTCTATTATGCCTTGTCAAGCAATGTAACTACCGACACCAACACTTGGTTGATTGTTAGTGGTGCCTCCCACCACATCACCGGATTTAGAGAGCATCTAACTGATTTGGTGGAGAAAGATTCTAGTGAACAATTCATTATTGGAGATGATGCTAATTACTCAGTAAAAGGAGTGGGGACCTCCTCTCTTCACTTGGATTCTGGCATTTCCTTGCAATTGGATGATGTGCTATTTGTTTCAGGCATCAAGCGAAACCTTGTTTCCATTTCAGCCTTGGAAGACAAGGGGTACCAAGTTGCATTTTCAGAAGGCAAAGTTCTTGCATGGACAAAGAACTCAAACATCAAGTTTGCTCGAGTGATTGGAGTTAGACATGGGTGTCTCTACAGACTATGCACTCGTCCACTTCAGGCTCTAGTGCATGATTCTTCAAGTTTGTGTGATCTTTGGCATCGAAGATTGGCTCACCTTCACTTTCGAGCCCTACCTATCATGGAGAAGATGGTCAACGGCCTTCCAAAATTCAACCACGAACATGAAGGTACTTGCAAAGGCTGCGCTTTGGGTAAGAATACTAAAGGTCCATTCCATAGTAGTGAAAGTAGATCCAAATGTATTCTAGATCTTATTCATTCTGATTTATGTGGTCCAATGTCTGTTGCTTCTTCGAGTGGTTTCTTGTATTACATTATTTTTATTGATGACTACTCTAGAAAGACTTGGATTTATTTTTTGAAATCTAAAGAATCTAAGGAGGTATTAGAGAGATTCAAAGAATTCAAAGCTCAGGTGGAGAATTTGTCCGGGAAGAGGATCAAAGCCTTGAGATCCGATAATGGAGGAGAGTACACTTCTATCAGCTTCCGTAACTTTTGCATTGAAGTAGGGATTAAGAGGGAGTTTAGCATTCCTTATAATCCTCAACAGAACAGTGTTGCTGAAAGAAAGAACAGATGTATTGTGGAAGCAATCAAAGCCATGATTCATGACCAAGATCTGCAAATCTTTCTTTGGGCTGAAGCATCCAGGACAGTTGTTTATGTTCAGAATAGAAGTCCTCACTGGATCTTGGAGAACATAACTCCTGAAGAAGCATTCACTGGGGTGAAGCTTGAAGTAAGTCATTTAAAGATCTTTGGATGTCCAGTGTATGTTCATGTACCAAAGGACAAGAGGACAAAGTTGGAACCTTCTGGCAAGAAGGGGATATTTGTAGGCTATAGTGAGACATCAAAAGCCTACATAATCTACATTCCGAGTCAAAAGTTAATTGAGATCAGTAGAGATGTCACATTTGAAGAGGATGTTGCATTCAAAAGATCCAAGGGCACTCATATGGAGATCGATGATGAAGAGCCTCCTCAGGATATGGAAGTTGATCGTGTTCTTTAGAATCAGAGGGAGGCTTCAAAACCTAAAGAAGATGATGACCCAGTTGAGCCCTTAGAACCTACTGATGGGCCTACAGATATTGTGATTGGAAGAAAAAGACCTCTTTGGGCCAGGAAAATAATGCAAGAGGCAGAAAGTTTTGCAGCCCCAAGAGGAACTTTCAGAGAAAGTAAGAGACCTAATAAGTTCTCCAGTTATGTAGCTTTGATGAGTCAGAGCCTTCCAGTGTTGAGGAAGCTTCTAGTCAACAAGTTTGGAGAGATCCTATGTCTGAAGAGTATCAGTTCATTCTTAAAAATGATGTTTGGGACATCGTACCTAGACTCGAAGGCAAATCGGTGGTATCTTCTAAATGGCTCTTCAAGATCAAGCATGCGGTTGATGGGAGCATTGAGAAATACAAGGCTAGATTTGTGGCTAGAGGGTTTTCACAAAAAGAGGGAGTTGACTATGAAGAAACCTTTGCTCCAGTTGCTCGTTATACTTCAGTCAGGACCATCATTGCTATTGCTGCATCTAGAGGATGGAAGATTCACCAAATGGATGTGAAGACAACCTTTCTGAATGGTGTAATCGAGGAAGAGGTATATATTGAGCAGCTTGATGGATTTGAGGTACATGGGAAGGAATCTCATATTTGCAGGTTGAAGAAGGCCTTGTATGGTCTTAAGCAGGCTCCTCGTTCTTTGTACGAAAGGATTGATCGTTACCTGTTAAGTTTGGGCTTCTCAAAGAACGATGTTGATTCAAACCTCTACTTCAAGGTAATTAATGGTGAAGCATTGATCTTGGTTTTGTATGTTGATGATCTGATTATTACTAGAGAAGAACACCTCATTCTCAAATGCAAGGAGTTAGCTTCTGAATTTGAAATGAAGAATCTTGGTCTCATGCATTACTTTCTTGGCTTAGAAGTTTGGCAAAAGGCAGATGAGATGATTCTAAGTCAAAGAAAGTATACCATTGACATTTTGAAGAGGTTTGGTATGATGGATTGCACATCCATGTCTACGCCTATGGAGACCAACTTACATAAGTTGGAGGTTGCAGCTAGTTCAGATCTGGTGGATCCCACAATGTACAGGTAGTTGATTGGTTCATTGATGTATCTAGTCAACACTAGACCGGATATCTGCTATGGAGTGAGTGCACTCAGTCAGTTCATGTGTGAACCAAGGCAAATACATCCTGTTGCAGCAAAACATATCCTGAGATACTTGTGTGGCACAGTTGGATATGGGTTAAGATATTCTTCAGGTGTGGATTTGAAGCTGCATGGTTTTACTGATTCTGATTGGGCAGGGTGTGTTACTGATTGGAAGAGTACCTCTGGATGTTGCTTCAGTTTGGGGTCTGCAATGATATCCTGGTGTAGCAGGAAGCAATCTTCTGTGGCACTGAGTACAACTGAGGCCGAGTATATTGCAGCTTGTGTGGCAGGTCGAGAAGCAATTTGGCTTCAAAAGCTCCTTGCAGGATTGTTTGGACAATCAATGGAGCCTACTATCATTCATTGTGATAACCAGAGTTGTGTGAAGCTTTATGTCAATCATGTGCTTCATGACAGAACTAAACATGTTGAGATCAAATACCATTATATCAGAGATATGGTATTAAGGAAAGCAATTCAGTTGAGGTATATCAGCACTGATGAGCAGATGGAAAACATTCTCACCAAGCCTCTCTCCAGGATTAAGTTTTTGTACTTTCAAGATAAGCTTGGTATGGTGGAGAATCAAGCCCTAGCTGAGAAGGAGTCTCAGTATCAGTGATCCTCTCTAATGCATTTCTCTTTGAGTGAGATTTGAGGTACAAGCCCTTGTTAATGCATTTCTCTTTGAGATTTGAGGTGAAAGCCCTTGTTTCCACCCTCAGGGAGAGCCATGGTGGATGTCATGTGTGTGACTCCATGACAACATCACGTGAGAGAGTCCATGATGATTTTTTATTGTACTTGTGTTTTCACCTTCTGGGAGAGCCATGATGAAACATCATGATGAGGTGACAACATCACGTTGAGTGATGAGCACTTGTACATACCATGCATGGGTGTAGCCATGATGGTTGATATCACGATGAGGTGATATGCTTCTTTTCACACATGGGTGTAACCATTGTGCTTGTCATCACGATGAGGTGATATGACTTATACAATTGGAAGTATTCCTCCCTAGCTAAGAGGGAGCGTTGATGTTCAGCTGCTGGACGAATTACTTCCAGCCTCAACTTAGAGAAATAAATTTAAATATAGCCTTTGGCTATTCAAATTTATATTAAGTCGTTATAATTAAACATGAGGAGGCACCTCATTTCACCATTCATTATTTGCATTATTAATAATTAATATTTAATTATTAATCAAGTTGTCTTCTTGAAAATCGCGACTTCTAGAAAAGATGTTTTCTTTTGGGCCGACTTCTCTTATGAAAAGTCACGTCTCTCCCTCTCTTTGGCGTATAAATACAAGAGGATGCCACTTCATTTAGACATCAAGTTTATCATTATCATTCGCATCTGTAGAAGAGAAGATTCGGGCGTACTCAGCAAAGATCATCATTATGTAGGAGCAAGTCGACTTCAAGGAGAAATACATTTGTGTATGTATTGCATCTAAGTGAGGTGCCACTATTCATTATATCAAATCGGCATTGTGTTGTTCTTGAATTGTAAGCAGATTTCTGCTCTTATTTAATCAATATATAAGAGATATATTGGTTGGGTTTTTCTCCCTCAGGTTGGAGGGTTTTCCCAGGGTATTTGCTATGTTTCTGGGTCTGATTTTTGAATTAAAATTTGTGCATTACATCTAATCATAAAATTAACAACAGGAAGCTCTAAATATGTTATTTGTGCTATGTTTATAACAACTGCATTCATTCTTGCTCGCATCGTGTGAAGTCGTGAGCATTCAACGCCATCGCTATCATTCTTCATAGGATGTGAAAGTGGGGTGGCTTGTGATTTTATGGCAAGTTCGATTCATTGTTTATTGACAGATTTTTAATATGTCTTCAGTCAATTTCTTATGTGGTGGATCATTTTTAGTATGTTGGTGGGAGTGCTTGGTTGTGTGATGCAATTCGCAGGTCCTGTCTGAAATCGTATTGGTATTAATGCACAAAGTATGAAGTGTCAAGATTTTGGGTGTTGACAAAAGTTTTTGTACACCTTCTTGCTCTGGATAGTTGGGAGAGGCGATCTTGAGAAATCCGAATCTATTGTTCTTAATATTTTTTGAGTGTAGCTAGTACAATTTTGAAACTGAATTATATCATCATCGACATTCTTAATCTTGTGCGATAACTTCAGAAATAATGAAGTCTTCCTTATATAATGAAGTATGAATCGGGTGAAGTTGAGCTGCTTCAAGATGGTTGCAAGATCATTAAGGTACTGCTCAGATTGTGGCAATGCTCAATTTGAAAAGATTATGCGAATGGAAGGATGTATTTCGAGTCGAGAAATTAGAGTTACAATGATTGTGAAAATACTCAATGAGTTGGTGCTCACGTTGAAGTTGGTGCTTCAGTTGTTCGAAGTTGGTGCTTCAAGGGAGTTGGTGCTCACTTTTGTAATCCGGAGATTGTAGTCTCTTGGGTTAGTGCCCATTTGAAGTTAATGAAAGCTATTGTTTTGTCGTGGTTTTTTACCCGAAAGGGTTTTCCATGTGATATCGGTGTTCTTCTTGTCAAGTGTTTGTTCTTACTATTTTGATTGTTGATTTTTATGGTTTTAAGTTTTAAGTTTTAAAATACTAATTCATCCTCGCCCCCCCCTCCCTCCCCTCCCCCCTCTCAGTATTTTTTGTGTTCTTCACAAATGGTGTGGACTTAGAAACCATGAAGACACCGAATGTCCGAAGCAAAAGGCTAGTGTCAACATGATTTATGTAAGGCATAATGAAGTATTGGCCATTACTTGTGCCCAAGAAAAGAAGGTTGTGTACCCACACCCATGTATAGAAAAGAAAGGCTTTTACAGCTCGAGATTAGCACCTTCTTCGTACCTCGCGAGGTACCCACACCCATGTATAGAAAAAAATTACATTGTGCATCATACAGCTCAAGATTAGCACCGTAAGGCGTGAAAGGCACATGGTGGATAGTACCGTACAAGCTTGCAAGGAAATTGCACTATTACATCCGTACACCATATGGCCTAAACCAAGCATCACATTGCAAGACACAATATTCACAACTATACGATCTGCAAAGAGAATTAAAGTACAGTCAACATGTTGGGATACAGTACGATGGGCAAGTTTCATAACTATACGGCCATTTAGGAGACACTTTGCTTGCACCATACAACAACTAGGTTGCATCGCCAAGCAAACACAATTCAATCGCACGACAATCAATGATCATACAACAACTTCCTTGCCTCGTTGACATCATATGTCGGTTGAACACCCTAAAATCTCTAATTTTTGGCTTTGTCAGCATCATTTGGAACCTCTTAAAAATTCATGAAAATGATGTACACCATGCAATGCTGCCCCCAAATCCCCGCAAGGGGCATTGCCCCTTGACCCCCATTGCACTCCTTTGAATTACCAAGTACACTCCAAGTCCAAGTTTGCAAAGTACACTTCCAAGATTGCCTACAGGTCCTTGTCTATAATATCATCTGTTTTGCAAATCTTCCCTAATGTTACTTGATGTTTACTTGTCGTCTGGAAGACGACTTTTTTTCTTTTGGGGGTGGGGGGGGATGATGTAGTCAGTGTACAATGTCTATTATTATGCTTCGGTAATATTGATTATCCAACTATATATTAATCGTTTGTATTACTTGTTGTTGACTTCAAGTAGTTCTAAGCATCAGTTGGTTAACAGTTGTGTTCCTCTTGGAAACTTTAAATACATTGTTTATCATCAAGGAGAGTAGTATGATCTAGTCGAATCAACTCTAATCCTTGGTTGAACATCTCTAGTCTTCTTCTATAATAATTTCGTGAGCTTATAAATATATTTTAATCCTGTATCCAGTATGCATGGTCTTCTCCATTATTAATTCATGTATTTAATTTATCAGATAGAGCAATAAACAATCTTATGGGTTGTAAGAATTTGGAATGTGCCTACTTTTTCACATGAGTAGTATGGAAAGAGCCATAACTTTTTGTTTCTTTTGACTTGTATCATTTTTTAGTGGTAGTGTTTCTCTAGAGCTTGTAATGAAAGATTTGACCATTGTAGCTTCTACTTGAATGGACTATGATAATCACAAAAGACTCCTACATACTTTGGGGACACTACTCAATGAAGAGTTTTGTATCCAATTCATCAAACATACATTGCTTTTCTAGGATTTCAAATAGACTTCTATAAATAGACATTTCTTTTTTCAACATTGTGATTACTCTTATATAGGCACACCTACATTTGATACTCTTCTTTTCTCTTCAAGAACCTTTTTTGAGAGCCAAATATTCATGAGCAAGCCTATATGTATAGATCTGCGAGTTTATTTTGTTTTTTAATAAAAAACCACTCTCTATGTTTATAGGCATGCACCTATATATGTGGCATAGAAGTTTTCAAAACTCTTGTTTATGATCACCTCCATTTGGCATGCACTAGATAACTAGTTGTGCAAACTTCCAAACTTAAAATTCACTCTTATCTTTTAAAGGTGCATAGCCTTTAATGTATTTGTAACATTGAATTTTGAACTTCCCTATTTTCACATATAATAACATGTGCCAAAGACACTGCTTGCAAATGATTTAAAATTCAAAACCCAACTCCCTACTCATGTGCTTGAGTTGCTTAGCAATTTTGTTTTCCAAAAATACCATTCCCTTGCATAGGTGTACACCTATGTATTAGTCTTGCATTTTTGAATTTGAACAAACATTGTCATCTTGTATGTTATGTGCCCTTTAGTGTGGCAGCATTTGATGCAAGAAAATTGTGTTTCCTTGTTGAATGGCACACAAATCCTATATATCTCTGCTAGGTTTCACTTTAAAATCTAATATCACCTTGTTAGGTGTGCATACGTTGTATTACATCCTTCTGAAACTATAAACTAACTTATCTATTGATTATCGTGACCCATAGTACTGTTCAACAGAATTTGTTCTTAGAATTGCTACTCTTTATTGTTGGTTTCAAAAAAATCATGAATAATGATGCAAATCCCTTCCACCAATCTCCTCTCTCATCTTGATTATTGAAGCTTATAGGTATAGTTGTTGTCAAACTTATTTGAGAATAGTATTCAATGACTAGAATTGGACTCAAGAGCATGATAAATCATATATGCCAGTAGATGTTTCAGTACATTATCATCTTTGGTGACAGATAGAATTGTGGCTTACACACCTTCAAGCTCTAAGATCTCCTTATTCTTTGGTAAGGTGTAAGCTACATTTCCCAAAATCTATGGAAGATATACTTCTACTTTCAGGTGCGGAGTTGGTTTAGAAATAAAAGGAATAAAATGTTCATCTATACGGGAAGATGTTTCATATATATTAAATGAACCAGCTTTTCTCTGAAGAGTTTTGAGTGAGAACAATGTTGAAATCCCGGGAGCAATACTGTTACAAATTTCCTCCTCGGCATAACTATGTAGGTATTTATAGTTTTTGGTTTCTTATTTTCAAACTATTATCACTAACTAAAAGGCTTATTCAAGTTGATGATGTTATATAAAATATATAATAAAAATTGTTTTAATTAAAGCTTACACCTGTTGGTGATGAGAAGATGTGGTCATTTGGATATTTAATGTAGCGTTTGTTTAAGAGATGTTCAAATGTAGAAGGTAGGGTGTGTCATTTATTGTTAAGAGTGTAATTTCAAATGTCAGTGGGGTGTCTAATATGTGTTTTATTTAGATATTGTAAATGTAATCAAATCTTTGTCAAATAGGATCCTAAAAGTTGGAGAACACTAAGGTCTGAAATTCTGTGTGACAGATTCTAAGTCAAAAGTCAATTTCCAGATTTCTTCTTCTTATGTCGAATGGACTGATTGCAAAACATTAATAAATTTCGATGTTTGCATATCAATGGGAAGCCACCATAAATATGATGGAGACCCGCCTCTAAGAGGCACATCTCAAGAGAGGACGTGTCTCCAC
The DNA here is from genome assembly GCA_007115665.2 of Sequoiadendron giganteum. NCBI lineage: Eukaryota > Viridiplantae > Streptophyta > Pinopsida > Cupressales > Cupressaceae > Sequoiadendron > Sequoiadendron giganteum. The sequence continues at coordinate 211,271,993 of CM021105.1, read as the reverse complement.
AAGTGGAGACCCGCCTCTAAGAGGCACATCTCAAGAGAGGACGTGTCTCCACAAGTGGAGACCCGTCTGCTCAAGAGACGTGTCTCTTTGAGCCCGCGGATCTCTTCTCTCTTAATGACAGTTAGTTTAGTGTCTAAACACACACAAACTAAGGTGGCGGATAAGAATAAAATTCTGAATTTATTTAATACAGAATTTAGACATCATTTAATATATTTCGAATTTTATCAATGCTTTATAAATTCGATTTCACTTATATTCTTAATTTGATTTATTCAGAAGAATAGCCTGGATCTTAACTGACCGAAGCTACCTTTCATCAACACTCCCTCTTAGCTAGGGAAGATATTTCAAATCAAATAAGTGAAGATATCACCTTCACACGTGATATCGAAGACATGGTATGCTTTTCTCAATATTGTCAAGTCACATGACATTCTTCATACACATCTTCATTATTCAACACTCCCTCTTTAACTAGGGAGGATAAACTCTAATAACACTCCCTCTTAGCTAGGGAGGATAAACTTCCACCAAGTAAAAGTAATATCACCTAACTCGTTATATCAGAAGATATGGTATGCTTTTGAAAGTGTCAAATCACATGACATTCTTCATAACACATCTTCTTTATTCAACACTCCCTCTTTAACTGGAGAAGATAACTTCTATCAAGTAAAATTGATATCACCTAACTCGTGATATCAGAAGATATGGTATGCTTCTGAAAGTGTCAAGTCACATGACATTCTTCATAACATATCTTCATTATGGTATGTGCACTAACATCAAGTCACATGATGTCTACCATAATTCATGGCATATCCACGGATATAAATATCCACCATGATTATCTCTTAAGGATCACAGTGATCTACAGATGATATCAAGTCCCATGATATCAATCAAAGTGTCCAAGAGATACTATCATGACATGTCCACATATATCAAGTCACATGATATCTATCATGATAGTTTATCATTGTAGAGTCGTCACTTTACAATGTCAAATACAAGAGTTCATTATTAGAAAGATCGTCACCTTTCAATAATGTACACAGGGGGAGCGGGCCCATAAGGTCATGGAGTCACACACATGACAAAAGAGTTTACACATTAAACATCTTTATATATATTAGTACAACATATAAACAATTTGAATTTCATCATAATATCAAATTACATTTCAACCATACCAAGTTTCTTCCTGAAGTGCTCTACCTTGATTCAGGAGAGAGGTGTGGTGAGAATGTCTGTTGTTTGATCATTTGTACTAACATACTCCAACTGGATCACATTCCTTTCTGTCGAGCTTTGTGCTAAAAAAAAACTGTTTTCTGTAGATCCAAGAGATCATAGCCGATCCTAAACTAAAGCAACATCCTGATGTGCTTTTCCAATCGGTTACATTCCCAGCCCAATCTGAATCAGAGTATCCAGGTTGATCTAGTTGGTCATTTCTGTAAAGAAGACCATATCCAATAGTGCCAAGAAGATGAATATATGTTTTACAACCATAAGGTGAATTTCCTTTGGCTCACACTTGAACTGGTTTAGAGCATTCACTGGTACCTTCCATTTGCAGCAGGAGTGCTTTATCAACTGAGCTACTGGCCCCTTGTGACCAGCCCATCATCAGTCTGGGTGTGGCTTATATCCAACACCCCCCCCTTTAAGCCACACTGTGGGTGTTGGGGGCTCATGAAGTTAGATCCAGGAACCTGTCGTCATGGAGTCTCTCAACATGACGCCTCATCTCAATCTCAGAGATGAACAAGGGCTTTCAACTCATATCTCTCTATCTCAGAGAATTATGCATTACAACAAGTGATGATGTGACTCCCTCTGAAACTCTAAGTACATGTATCAACCTCCTGACCTCCTCATCCAAAATTGTCAGCAATACTTGCTTTAGAGAAATGGTTTCCAATGCACACCTCTGTAGAGATTTAGGTCTGTCCTCTTCAACCTCATCCTAGAACACTCTATACGAAACAGGTTTGCGGAGCTACCAATGTTGAATCCAGGTTGGCTGACTTGAGCAATTCTTATCTCAACTGCTGAAGAGGATCTTAACATCAGGCCTTGCATCTTCTTTTCCATGAGTCACAGAACTCCCTCTTCATCATTTCTTTGGTCAGCATGACTTCCTTACAAGATGCCTCAAGCTTTTATCACTAAGCAATCTCTCATCACCTTCTTGTTCCTAGATCTGTCCAGGAAGCATTTTAGAGAGAGATTACTAACAGTTTATAACTATCCAAGGAAATATCAAGACTAGAATCATACAAGGTTTACTATCTCAAGTTATAGCATGAATGCATAAGAATTTATGAACAATATTTAAAACATGAATCAATTTATAAGAGAAATATATCAAAAGATCAGAATGAAGGGATAAGGAAGCTTATCTTTAAATTCTGATATAACTCTTTCTTCCATCTTTTACTCCTCTCGAGAGTGCTTAACTTAGCACAACAAAAGATAATCTTAACACTACAGATTTCTTGAATGCATTATGCAGTTTAGCATGAAAAACTTACCCTCTCCAAGAGTCAAGGCTCAATCACAGTTTATGCATTAGAGAATCATATCGATGTGACCAGCTTATCACCATCGAAATTGCAGTTCTCCTTTTATTTCAGAGTCACACTCAGAAATCTTCACAACTAGCATAAAAATGACTTGCAAATAATAATTTGAATTTTCAAGGGATCTTATGTCAGTGAACACATTTCAAGAGAAAACACGATCTCTCTTTACTAATCACACATGATCCGAATAAATGATATCAGATCTGCTCAACTCAGTAGATTGACTTTCAACTCAAATGAAAATTATTAAAAAATAAAGAAATAAAATACTTATCTCTTTAATTGATGGTATACCATAAAGTCGGTGGCAGTGTTCCATCTTGGCCACCTTCAATGATGCCATGATTTACACCTAACAAGAAACCACTTCTCAGAGTTTGTAGTGATCCACAGATCATCTCCAAACATAGGTGGCAAATATCTCCAAATAACCAAGGCACCAAAGCTTCCCAGATTTATATGGTGAAATCAATACTGAATAGACATTCTCTCTTTATCTGGTCCGATGATCATCATTGTAATTAGAGGCAAATCCCCCTTCTCTGGATTGCCAAAAATGATGCAGGAGGAATGTGAAAACAACCTTTCCTTCAGTAGAGATTTCTCATAGCCTTTTTCTCCATTGAACATAAGCTAAGATTTGCTGACTTATCCTTCTGACAGTAGGGAGAAGCGATATCCTTAATATTTGAATGTGGTCAAAAGACCATTCAAATTTTATTCTGACTTTTGTCCTCGGAGACTACACTAAGCAAATATGATCATGACCTGTAGCTTCAGAAACGTGTTGGCACCTCCAGCAAGCAATTCCAAGTATATAATGCCTTGATGATGTCTTCCGCATAACTTGATATCGTCAGGGAGGAATATACAATTATCCAACGGCAATATAAAATTGATGAAGGACACCACCCGTCAGATGGAGTAAAAGCACCAGCAGTTTAGTCGAAATCAAAAGCACCAACAGTTTAGTCACTATATGATATATTCCCCGAACCCACAAGTTGTTACTAAAGACAATTTCGCTAAACTTGCTTTAGCAAATGAATCACCGTCGATGCCAACATGTGCGACCAAGGTGGTACATGAATAACAGGGATCCGCGTCGCCAAATTTATCGTTCGGTCAGGTGTGAAGATGTCTATAGAGGTAAGCAATATCCGTTCCCATATTAACTTCCAGTGCCACCTGACCTTTCAATCCTTCGGGTGATTCGCCAATAAAAAATGTCAAGGATATGACTCTTCTGTAGCCACAATTCCTAAGGCATTTTGTTCTCAGAAATCCAAATGTAGGAACCAATTATTATTCACTTCTTTTATGATGATCTACAATCCTTCGAGCGCCCAAGATAATTCTAAGTATCCAGAATCTCCAAGTCGCAACACCACTCATAGGTCCAACAAGAGGGATCGATACGGTGAGGACGCGATCTAGAGCAAACTAATTTTAGATTTGATTTGGATTCACACAACTTGGCTCTGATACCATGTAAATGTAATCAAATCTTTGTCAAATAGGATCCTAAAAGTTGGAGAACACTAAGGTCTGAAATTCTGTGTGACAGATTCTAAGTCAAAAGTCAATTTCCAGATTTCTTCTTCTTATGTCGAATGGACTGATAGCAGAACATTAATAAATTTCGATGTTTGCATATCAATGGGAAGCCACCATAAATATGCTGGAGACCCGCCTCTAAGAGGCACGTCTCAAGAGAGGGCATGTCTCCACAAGTGGAGACCCGTCCGCTCAAGACACATGTCTCTTTGAGCCCGTGGATCTCTTCTCTCTTAATGACAGTTAGTTTAGTGTCTAAACACACACAAACTAAGGTGGCGGATATGAATAAAATTCCGAATTTATTTAATACAGAATTTAGACATCATTTAATATATTTCGAATTTTATCAATGCTTTATAAATTCGATTTCACTTATATTCTTAATTTTTATTCAAAAGAATAGCCTGGATCTTAACTAACTGAAGCTACCTTTCATTAACTGATATTCATGTTAGAAATTACAAGGACCTCAATAAATTAGTCAATATTTATCATAGATATAGAATGAAAGATTTTGAATTCTATTAATGTTGCTAACTTGCTAACCATTCATCTTGCTAATGGAAAGGCAGCAAATTCTCTAAATTTCTAGTGAATGAACTTATAGCTTGCAATCAAAACTACAATGAATAAAATTTGAATGATTACCATATTCTAGTTTAGCTCTAATACCAAAATGTAATGCTACTTTTCTCCCAAAGTTAATTAAGTATTTGCAGCGGATTTAAATATGGTTAATACTAGGGTATAACATAGTTACAATCAAAAGAGATATAAATAACAATGTACACTATGCATGTGATAATTTATAACAACTCTTAAATTAATAATTAACATAATTAATTGAATAATACGACCACATGGTTCAATCAGATTAACATCATAATCACAATATTTCCAATATCTTTTAATTGTTAGTTTTCAGATAGAAATGTAAACAAGCAGAAGATACAACACATAAGACAATGAACACAGTGATTACCTTGGGAAAACCCTCCTAATCGAGGGAGAAAAACCCAGCAAAGAATATTCTCTCATATATCAGAATAATAAGTGCATAACACTGCTTACAAATCAGGCCCTAGACAAGGCCACGTCTAATACAAAGAATAGAGACACCTCTCCACAAATGATGACACTTCTTTTAGAATCAAATCTGCTGCTAAGAATGGCGAACTGCTGCTGAAGTGTGAATTGCTGCAGAAGATATATTTGAATTGGAGTGAATTAACTTGATGATAAAATGGGAGGACTCTATCCTCTTTATATACCAAGCTAGGCGGCTTCCTCTCTAGGGCCAACCTAGAACAAATGTAATTTTATTTATATAACAAAGGCTGACTTGCAATGTGGTAAATATATTTAAGGAGAAAATATCTCCCGCTGCTACAACGCTAACACTCCCTCTTAGCTAGGGAGGTATTTTCCAGATATCCTCGTCATGGAGTCTCTCAACATGACGCCCACAATGGCTACACCTATTTGTGGAAAACCACATCTCAGTCTCAGAGATGTCCAAGAGTTCATCACTGAGTCTCTCAACGTGATGTCCACAATGACTACTCCCATTTGTGGACAGAAACACATCGTCATGGAGTCTCTCAACATGATGTCCACAATGGCTACTCCCATGTGTGGAAAGAAACACATCTCGGTCTCAGAGATGTACAAGGGTTCATCATGGAGTCTCTCAACGTGATGTCGTCATGGAGTCTCTCAACATGACATCCACAATGGCTACTTCCATGTGTGGAAGGGAACACATCTCAGTCTCAGAGATGTACAAGGGTTCATCACGGAGTCTCTCAACGTGATGTCATCATGGAGTCTCTCAACATGACGTCTCATCTCAATCGTAGAGATGAACAAGGGCTTGCACCTCATATTTCTCTATCTCAGAGAAATATACACTACAAGGGCTTTCACCTCATATTTCTCTGTCAGAGAAATATACATTACAGCAAATCTTCATGATGATGTGACTCCCTCTGAATCTCCAAGTACTTGCATCAACCTCTTGACCTCCTCGTCCAAGATTGTCTACAATGCTTGCCTTAGAGGAACGGTTTCCAACGCACACCTCCGGCACTACTGATTTGTGAGAGTTCAGGACTATCCTTCTAGACCTCATCCCAAATCACCCTATTTTGAATAGGTTTGCGGAGCTACCAATGTCAAATCCAGATTGACTATCTTGTGCAATTCTATTCTATGCAGCTGAAGAGGTCTTCCAAGGACTTTAGCACCTGGCCTTGCAACACTGCAACCCACTTAGCTGACACCTTCACTTCTTCTCAGTGAGTCATAGAACTCCCTCTTGATCCCTACCTCAAAGATTGCAAAGAAATCTTCTGGAAGTGAACTCCCCTCCATTGACTCATCTCAGAACCTTAAATCATTTTCCCGGACATGCTCTCAACTCGTGCCTTGAATTCTCGGAATTTGACTCCCTCTGAATGTCATTTCCTCCTCTTCAAAGTAGCTGATCGTAGTGACAATTTGTATAGGTTCTTCGTTGTTTAGTGTCTTCATCTTTCTCAATCTTCTTTGCTAATGCAAACTCTCCATCCAAGGCTGATCCAACTGTTGTGACCTTTTCACACATCACCCCATGCCAAATGGGGACCCCCTAATTTTTGCTCCTTTCTGGTCTTTTGGCTTTTGTTTCGCGTCTCTCTCTCTCTCTCTAATCTTTCTGTTCTTCCGGGGATGTCCATCATTTGACCCGATTGGAAATTCTGGTTGTCTGTGAAATTAGGGTTTTCATTCTTCAGGATTATTGAGGATCAAATTGAGTTGTCAAATTGAAATCTGAGCTTGGCACTACGATCAGGAGGCTTCAGGCAGGATCCCATTAAATTTCCACTAAGTTCTGGCAACTTACTATTTTTAGTAAGTGCTCAATTTGGCGTCCTTCCTCTAAAATTTTGGAATTCTAACTGCTTCAACTCATTCAGGGCACTTCAAAGTACTTGCACGCAAAATTTAAGCAAATTCAGACAACGTTCTATTTTTAGCAATTCTAGCTTCGGAGGCAATTTTCAGGGTTTGCATGTCTGATTTTTCAATGCATATCAGGATATTCTTTATGGGTTTTTCAAGAGCTTCGCAACGATGTGACATGCAAGCCAAGTTGATCATCTTTCAGGAACTTACTATTTTTAGCCAGTGCCCGCATGTGGACCAGTTTACTGGGTTTTTCTGGGTTTTTTGAGATCTCTCGGGCAGTGTGACATGCAAGTACATCCGACAATTGGTTGATCACTTTTCAAACACATACTATTTTTAATAGGTTCACTCCAGTAGCTCCCCGGCACTTCGGTATCAAGAACAAAGCAGCATGCAGCAAAAATAGGGTCAAACGGAGGTCATTTGAGGCACATGCAAGTCAGATTAGGGTTTCCAGCTTTGGGACTCAAAATCAGGGGTAAAAAACCAAAATCTCTGAAAACGAAGGTATCCCACTGCGATCGGCATCCTTCAGGTAGTCTACTGGTAAAATTTGGGCGCAATTGAAATATACTCTCTCAATTTTTATTTTTTTTTAACAACAAATACAATGTAACCAAGCACCCGTTAAGGTTAGCCTAACCCAAAACGTTGCATGAAAGAACTCTAACCAAGAATGCGCCCTAAAACCACTTAAGGAGGAGGGGCGGGCATATGGTCAGAGGATCCCTAGGATCTACTGAATCAAAGTGACAAAGATTACACTTGAAAGAGAGAGTCTAAACTCAACACCAAGAATGTGCACTCAAGATCCTTTGACAGGCGAAGTGCTAACATGGAGTGTTAATTGCTAAATTGAAAGGAAATAGGCGATAACCAGCCATGAGAAAACTTTCCACGCTACCACCAAACAGTGGGGGGAAAAGATTACAATTTAAAACACTTCATCTGCTGCGGCAAGCATCCACTCAAGAGTGGGGATTCACCACTTGACAGTGGGTAAGAGAAAGCTTACAATTCAAATTATCCACACTAGCAGTATACCATCCAAGGGTGCTTAATGTGAAATTAGAAAGATAATGCAGCAATAATAAACTGAAACAGTACTACTGTTAACAGTTTTTACAAAATAACAAGAGTTGCAAATTACAAGGATTTCACAATGTTTCAAGCACCAAGATATAAAAATGTTTTCACGTTAAATAATAACGAGAATTGATGAAAAAAGATGAAAATAGCAAACTGAAATAATTCTGATTTAGAAATCTGCAATTCTGGAAATGAATTATCAGCAACTGCAGAACCAATCAAATGCTCATAACTTCACCAAATTACCTCCAAATGAACTGAAATCTTTTGCAAGCAATCTCTAAGAGGATGGCGCCCAAGAACCAAACAAGAAACAGCACCAAAGTCTTCAAATTATATTGGCACGAATCCCAATGCCAAATGAGAAAGTACAGCCTCCTTGCAAGGGTGATTTTGGCAAATAAAATCACAAACTTCGAATTTAAATTTCAGCCAGGAAGAAATCAGCAACCCAAAACTGTGGAAAATCTCCAAACTTCAACTACCATGAAGTGCAATCTGCTAGTTTGGATGAGAAGCAGCCATAAAGCCAATTAGATGTTATATTTCAAACACGAAATTGGGCCAATGCTAGGAGGTAAGCATTCCTCGAAGCCAATTACATGAAGTCATTTCGATAGCATAAGTTTAGCATAAACATCAAATACCAAAAGCTGGAGCAAAACTTCTCTTTTATAGAAAAAGAGGTGACTTTTCACATTCTCAAAACTCCTCCAAGAAAGAGACGCCAAAAGTTCCCTTTTTGAAATTTTAATAATCCACAAATATTAAATCCCTCATAAAATGGCGTCCACTTCAAGGCATAAATAGACTTTATTAAATGTTTAATATTTCCTTCATGAAGGCGTCCCCCTTCGTGGCCACCTTTTAAACACAACTTAAAGTTAATGAGCTAGGCCAAGGGGTCAACTTGAAATTTAAACATTAATGCCTTGAAATATATTATTTCACCAAATAAGGCTTTTAAGCTAGAACTGAAAACACCTTATTGCTCCGACTAAAGAGAAGACTAACTGAAGTGCTGACAACTGAGATACTGCCAAGAATAGAATTTTCTATAAATAGTAAATTTTGAAAAAATGCCACAAAACCCTCCAAACAAGGAAACCCTGATTTGCACATTTGAGTAGCCTATGGATTTCCGGAAATAGGCTAAATCCAAATGAAGAGCATAGGGCGAAAATGGGGACATTACAGCAATCTAAGCACTTACTATTTATAGTAAGTCGTCTCCAGAACAGGGCTATAAATAGCAGGTCAGTACGAGAGGCAGGTGTGAACAGGTCAGATAGGTCATGAGGACCGCATGGTAAAAATTTCAAGTCAAACAGAGCTGCCAGGGTCAAGAAATCAAAAGCTTACTAAAAATAGAAAGCTAGGGCAAGCCAGCTACAAAATTGACTAAGTGTTCAAACATGATCAAGTCATAAAAAAAATGGAAGCATCACCTGTTATATGCGCCCTAGGCATCATGGGAGCCTGAAAACTTTCTAAGGCATTGAAATTTCCTGAGGACCCCCTCATATGCGCCCTTCATGGAGGAGGCTGGAGAAAAGTTGCTAAATCACTAGAAAACTTCCTAACCCCACCTCAAATGCACCCATCTAAGAAGGAGATGATGAAAATATTCTAAGTCATGAAGCCGGCAGAGAAATTCCTCCTCACCCCCCTAAATGCACCCAAGCAAGCATGGGGATAGAAAAGGTTTCTAAGTGTTGAAGAATTCCTCCTCCACACTCTAAATGCACCCACAAGGAGGCTTGATGATAAAATTTGCCTAAGGCATTGAAAATGGAAGCCACCCCCTTCAAATGCACCCAAGGAATTGAGGGGGGATGTTAATAAAATTTCTAAGTATGAAAACAAAAGTAGCACCCTTCAAATGCGGTCTTGGGGAGATGATAAGAAAAACTTCTAAGTAAGAAAAATGGAAGGAGCCACCCTAAAATGCGCCCAAGGTGATAGTGGAGACATAAAAAAATTTCTAAGTCTGAGAAAATGGAGGAATGACCTCTCAAATGCGCCCAAGGTGGTAGAGGACATGAGAAATTCTACTAAGGCATGAGAAAATTAGGCTCACACCTCTAAATGCGCCCTAGTCATGGAAGAGGCAAGAAAACGCCTAAGGCATGAAACTGGAGGTAGCCCCCCTAAAATGCGCCCAAGCAAGGCAATGTGAAGGCGTGGAAATTCTAAGTCATGAAGATGGAATCACATGGGGTGAAATGCGCCCAATCAAGCATGGTGATGGAAAAAGTTTTTTTTTAAGTGTTGAAAAGTTCCTTCTCCACCCCCCAAATGCGCCCTTCATGAGCAAGGTACAAGAATATTCTCTAAAAGCGTTGCAAAAGAATGAGAGCTCCACCTATGAAATGCGCCCATCATGTAAGGAGGTGCTTAAAGAATTTTCTAAGGCATCAAATGGAAGTACAAGGAATAAAGTACGCCCATCAAGGAATGATGACTTGAGGAAATATTTCTAAGTCATAAAATGGAAGCTTGACTCTTCATATGCGCCCATGAGGAATGAGTTGATCAAAAAGTTTCCAAGGCATCAAAATGAAAGTGTAAAGGGGTCATATGCCCCCAAGGTAAGAAGGAGATTGTATGTTGGCTAAGAAATTTCCTAAGCCAAGAAAACAAAAGCACTAGGTAGCTTGGTGATGAAGAAAAACGCCTAAGGCATGAAGATGAAAGTTCTAGGGGTAGAATGCGCCCTAAGTAACAAGGTGGCTGAATGTTTCTAAGGCATTAGAGCAAGAGAATGAATTGAAGAAATTTCCAAGGTATGAAAATGAAAGCTCCAGCCTTCAAATGCGCCCAAGGGGTGAATATGTCAAGAAATTTGCCTAAAGCGTGGAAACTCAAAGAAGACCCTTCCAAAGGCGCCCAAGGTTGGAGAAGGTAAAATAAACATTGGTAGAGAATATTTTCAAGGGCGAGAAAAATTAAATGTACCCCTTCGTGTACCCCATGGATAATAAAGTTGTAAAATATTTTGCTAAGGGAGAAATGTTTTAAGAATCTGGGGGTCTTTGAATATTTTCTAAGGGAGGTATATGCCTAGGATTGTGATTTCAAAATGGATGCCTGCCTTGTGATTGATAAAATTTTCTAAGGGAGATAAATTTCCTAAGGCTCAGATGGATGAAATTTTCTAAGGCATAGAAAAGAAGGCAGAAGAGGTCAAATGCACTCAAGCTCGAGATGGGTAGAATTTTATCTAAGTCATCAAGCTCCTAAGGGAAGGTAGACAAGAAAAGTGAATGAAATTGCTAAGGCAAGAGGATGAAAACATCAAGATGGCATGCGCCCTAGCACACCGATGTTGAAAAGTTATGAAGATTTGCTAGAAAAGGGATGAATTTTATCAGATCTAGAGGTCAAGCAAACCTTGGAAGTCAAAACGTGAAAATTAGGTAAGTGAGGTGAATTTATGTTATAAGTGTTATGATGCTCTTCTTTTTGTTTTGCAAGATGAACACCGAGGCCAAGGCATGAGGACTTGAGGTGATGAAGCTGGACAACGTTACAACTTTGGAAGAGGAAAAAGCTACATGTTCAAAACTCCTCCATGATGTCTCGTTTGCAGGAGGAAGATGTTGGAAGAAGCGGCTAAGTGTTGGGATTTCCCCACAAGGACCTAATATGCGCCCGACTCAAGAAGGCACGCGACAAAGTAACGATGAAGAAATTAGGTGAAAAAGTTCCCAAGGAAAAGGGAAATGGCAGTGAAGATTTGTCTAAGGCATTAAGAACGTGATGCGAAAGAGGCATATGCGACCAAGGAAGTGAGCTGGAGAAATATGAAAATTACAAGGAAGAAATGCGTCCAGGAATTAAAACAACAGGAGGTCTGAACGCGAACGACTGAGCAATCGAACTCCGGATCCTATCAATTTTTATTATCTGTGGAGACGTTCTTAGAGACTCTTTTACCCTCCTCCTAGCGCAACAGAATTGGCAAGCAAAACATAGAAAGTCTTTCTGGACAAGAATCTTCTGATGATAGTGGGCATTAATTGCTTGTAGTGGTTCCTGCAGAGGAGTGGAGAATCTTTTGTGCATTCATTGCCCCACTCCTCTTAGTGGCGGTTTTTAGGGCGAAGACCCTAATTAGGGCATATGTGGCTCAATCTGAGCCCTTCATTGTATTTGAATCTGAGCCATCCACTGGACTGAGCTAGATATAAAAGGGGTATCCCCCCTCATTTGTAAAATAGTTAGACATTAGATCAGAGATAGAGTTGAGCTAGAGAGTAGAGAAGGCATATAGTGAATAGTTTAGAAGTTAGCTTAGATTGAAGAGGAAAGAAAACTTTCCCTTTGAAAGTTTTGTAAAAATTTGTTGTGAACACTTTCATGATATAAAGAGTTTTCATTGATTGGTGATCCCTTCTTTTGTCATGAGCAACTAGCAAGGCTTTTTCATCTTTCCAATTCGAAGTAGATTAAAGTAAAGTAGATTTTATTTCATGCAAGTAGCTGTTAGTTGTGGAATACGTTGTTTGGCCTAAGCAAGTTTCATTCATCCATACCACTAGCGGGCTCACTGACGGTGGGTTCGCCCTGCGTGGTCAGCTGGAATATCTTTGCACCTAACTTCAATTGTGATTCGTGTGTCTATATGCATCGTTGTGATGGTATTTGCATGTCGGGTCACAATTTGAATATCTTTTATCATCTCTGAAGATTGCACCGGTTTGTAGAAGTTGTCCGACAAGAGGCGAAGCAGAATCTAGTTCGAAGCTTGCTGAAGTTAGCCTTCGTATCCCACATTTAGGAGTAGACGATAGAACCTCTATCCTTATCCCCTTTAATTTCAATATTTTCCCGGTTAGTCTAGGAACCTGAGCATCGTCGCCAGATCATTCATATCTTGTAACTGCTTCAAGTTGAACAATTGTGTAAGTCCCCTTGGAATACCCAGCAAAATCACATCAAGCCAACTGAGACTATCCCCTTGCATAAGGAACCTTGGAGTTGAACATATGATCTTTCTAGCAATCTTAGCATGCGGAACACTTTGATCAAGAGAGGATAGAGTATTCGTTGGGAAACTTTATTCTGTGTTGGTGCGGTCATAAAACACCCGTCAACACCAACCTTGTTCCCTCGAGAGATGTCTCTAGTGAAGAATCATGAGAGTTGTGTGCCACCAACTCAGTCCCAAGGCTGCAAGCTATGTCTCCATGTTTGTTCATTTCTTCAGCCCGCATGACTTCCTCACAGGATGCATCAAGCTCTTCCCCCCTTGAATTCCTTATGCAATCTCTCATCATCCTTTTGTTCCTTGATAAGTTGATCCATCCTGCATTTTGGAGAGATTAATAATAGTTCATAGAATCAAACTACCCCGAAGAGAAATATACATACCAATGCTAGAAGCATGCATGATTCACTATTCCCAATGTTATTGCATGAATTGTTATTAACTAGATAAAATTCATGATCATTATAAAATGCTTATCTCTTTATGTTGGTCAATTCTACAGATGCAGTCAAATGCTTGTCTTGCAGTCTCTTCCAAGCTATTAAATGTTTTCTCTTCTATTTGTTTTGGATTTGTATGAAGCTAGTGATGCATAAGACCTCCAAATACTTCTAACTAAATGTGCAAGTGCAATATCTCCTGTAGAGAAGTCATGTGCCAGATATGCCTTCAGGCTTTCACGAATTCCCATCATAGGCTCCTTTAGGCCATCCCTCTGTAGAAATTCAAAGACACAGCTGATCATATCCAATCTGTTCTCATGTATGCCATACATAGTCCAGTATGAGATTGCCTTATGTGTGATCGGGAGGCTGCTTTTGTCTGTATCTTCCACAACATCTCCAGGCAAATACTCCTGCACCAATATCAAAGTCGAGCACAATGAATACAATCTGAAATATAACTAAACTATGGATCTCATATCTCCAACCCGCGACTCCAAATGGCTCCGTCTAACCAAATAATAAACATCACCCAACAACGACGTGGTCCACGTGGATATGCCAACCACACGAATATATGAGCAAGACACTCGATCAACATGAACTAGCACCACCGTAATGACTTGAGAGACCGAATTCCTTCGTGGATGCCGATAATAAAGAAAAGAATTAATACATAAGAAGTCTCCCCTCGGATGATGTAAATGTAGAAGCACGCACACAACTAGGACCCGACAATCACAATGAGAGCAACGACTGGATGACAACACACAGGATCCTCGGACGATCTAAATACTACACATCAACTAACCCAACGCAAATGATGATAGATGGATTTGAGTGCATGAATAAATACTTCGCCGGTCACTTTCGTTGATGAATGAACCCAAGCGCAATCAGAATGATATAACCAACAAAACTTATATGGTTTCGACTCTTCATCAAGATGAGACATATATAGAAGCGGAAGGAGTAACACGAATTCACCCGATGACTTAAGCGGCAAAGTTAACCATATACGAGATGGCACATAGTATGAAATTGGCTCGATATATAGTCGCCAGCAATGGCAATCTGAGTATAGTCGCACAAAGAGCACACATGGCACCAACAATGAGGGACACAATCTAAGTGTAGCTGCTTCGATTGATGAATGAACCCATCACTAATACTAATCACATCTACAGAAGAATAACTGTGATAGCTCCTCGACCTGCACATAAATATAAAACATAGAGTAACACCAAATATTTTTATTCCCATCTCTGTTTTCCTTTACATCCAAATCGTCTACTATCATTAATTTCATCAGTGATATTGACAATAGATGGATTCACTGGCAATATAGAAACAAGCCGTCTTCAGGAATATTCACCAACACGTAGGACGCAATGGTAAATTAATGTGCACCAATGAGCATACAAGTTCGATGAAAATGGCAATCACTCAAGATTACACCAATCCTCACGTGAAGCGTTGAATTGAAGGTTTCATATAATATCCATGATATTAATGTTTCCAGAAATGTTCCACCAATTTCCTTGCTTCAATCAATATTCATCCTTCGAACAACATATCATGTATTAGCCGGAACAATCACAATACCAATATGCCCTTCCAAAGCTCACATATCCTCCTGATCCATTGAAACACTTATAAAATAAAGACACCTTACAATGATTATAAACCTTTGATTTCCTTGATGCCTCCCGAAGAACACCAATCTTTAAGTGATTTTCATTGAATTGAATTCCTCTCAATCTGCAATGTTTGCTTAGACAAATCTGATCGGATTTCCCTGAACCCGTTTTGATACCATGTTAGTTTTTCAGATCAGAAATGTAAACAAGCAGAAGATACAACACATAAGACAATGAACACGCTGATTACCCTGGGAAAACCCTCCTACTCGAGGGAGAAAAACCCAGCAAAGAATATTCTCTCATATATCAGAATAATAAGTGCAAAACACTGCTTACAAATCAGGCCCTAGACAAGGCCGAGTCTAATACAAAGAATAGAGACACCTCTCCACAAATGATGGCACTTCTTTTAGAATCAAATCTGCTGCTAAGAATGGTGAACTGCTGCTGAAGTGCAAATTGCTGCAGAAGATATATTTGAATTGGAGTGAATTATTGATGATAAAATGGGAGGACTCTATCCTCTTTATATACCAAGCTGGGCGGCTTCCTCTCTAGGGCCGACCTAGAACAAATTTAATTTTATTTATATAACAAAGGCCAACCTGCCTTGTGGTAAATATATTTAAGGAGAAAATATCTCCCGCCACTACAACACTAACATTAATATCAATGGTTTTCAATACTTATTTGAATCACAACACTTGGAAAGGTCACTCTCACACTAAGAAGATTACAATTGTAGTGGCTCTTGCTATGGCACACTTTGGAGAACCTCTGTAACAACATAGTGTGTGCCTACTCACACAAAGCCCTGGCCAAGACAATCCTAGGTGTACTTTTGTACCCCGAGTTGGACACTCTCGTGTGCCCCTTCTCCAATGCCCATAGCCCACCAAACCACTTTATTCTTCATTGAGTGATCTCCATGCCCATTTTCAAGTCTCATATAAATGTTTTATATAAGCCTTAAGGGGTGGTTTCTAAACCATCGCACCCTTTCATAGTCTTTAATAATTATTTAATAAATACATTTATTCTTCTCTTTTAAAAGAGTTGTCATAAATATGCTTCATTGATCCCCATTTTAACAAAAGGATCATATTACCCTTTACTTTTCTATCTCCTTTTAATGCTTTCATAACTTTGCTTTCACTTTGGGGAAAAAGTTTCATAACAGAATCTGTGAGATGACCCTCAACATCTTGGATCAATGAATTTGAATGGCAAGGAACTTAAGTCAAGTATAAGATGAAACAAAT
This sequence comes from Sequoiadendron giganteum, assembly GCA_007115665.2. Taxonomy (NCBI): domain Eukaryota; kingdom Viridiplantae; phylum Streptophyta; class Pinopsida; order Cupressales; family Cupressaceae; genus Sequoiadendron; species Sequoiadendron giganteum. The sequence goes on along the minus strand of CM021105.1, from coordinate 211,255,460 downwards.
TTCCTTTTTAACATGCCCATTATATATTGATATTAAGAGGAATTATAAAATTATTTGCAATTATAAGCTCCTACATGAAATCTTAAATCAAGACAATTAAACAATGCTTGAATAATTTATTTCAAAACTAAACAATCATAGAAAGAATCCTCCATGCATGTAAACTCACTTGGATAGTTCCTACAAAGTACAAACCATTATGACCTCATGGACAGTAAAAGTAGTCTTATCTTATATATTGATAAATTACATATTAAGCTTCATGCTCAATACCATGGGATGTGAAGTTGTATATGAAAGAAAAATTGAGTGATCAAAACAGTAAAGGTAAATGCAAATGAGAATGTAACAATGAAGAAAGAAAAAATTAGATACTTACTAAATCAGAGATGTAGCAATCCCAAATACGAGCACTGTGACCAAAAAGTATTGGTCCTGCAACTATGGCAGGATAAGATACTGTCCATGTATCATGAATATCTGTCCTATTGAAGTTGCATATCCATACACGGGCACTGCACCAACATCAATCCAAAACATATTTCTAGCATTAAAAACTAGTGCCAGACATCACAGACATAATATCTATAGATTTAGGTGGACTACAATGCATTGTGCACCAACAAAATTTATGAAATTTTGAGTTAAGTGCAAGATATACAGTCACAATAGAAAATGCATACTTGCAAAGTAGCAGTCTACCTGCGATCATCAGAGGCAGAGATAAGCGTTAATCCATTATGTGACCATGCAATTCGAAAAATTGATCCCTCATGCCCAGTGAGTCTATTCAATAAAATAGAACTATGTTGACTATGCCATATTTTATTTGTGCACTTAATATCAATATCATTGCAAGGTGGCACCTCTGAACTTAAATCACCAACACCAGTTTGTTGGGAAACAATTTTCCAAATCAGAATCTGACATGAAACAAAGCGAAATTAGAAAATGAAATACAAAACCTTAAACTACTTTAAGCAGTCTCTCCTTTGGAATTTTCCTCAATGAGCGATTTATGATCAACTAAACTCATATAACTGGTAGATAGCAAGAAGGCTCACCATGCATTGCTCAACAACATCTCAACACAAAACTTTAAATGGGACACAGGTTATTAACCATGAAATGCTTAGATTGAGTATACATGCAAAAAGCTTAGATTTTTCATCCTCTTGCCAAATTGAAATCAAAAGAATCTTATTCATGTAGAGATCTCATTAACTTTATAAAGGCGTTGGGTCCTGCAAGCTCCACATTGAATACCATAATACCAAAAGGTTTAGCATCATAAACATGATGTCTACAGAAATGTAAGTTGAAAAATTTACACCTTTCAGGGAATTAGAGAAGAGAAGATTTTACCTCATTATAGATCGTACCAGATGCAACACAAAGTGTCTTTACTGAGTCACCCCACAAACTCATAGAATACAAAAGGCACCTCTCTGGAAATGAAGAATATGACAACAATGTAAATGTGAAGCAATGCTTTAAAAAAATAAAATTGTCTTGCTCCATTATCAGGAAATGTGAGTTTTGAAGTCATATGTCTCCCTTATAATCTAATTACCGTGCACCATACAATGAAAAAAACTACTATTTATTAATTATTTTTGCTTTTACAGTGAGTATGAAATGGAAGGATAGTACAATGATGTTTTGTGTGCTCTCAAAAACTTGATATTCCAGACAGAAAAACTTTAGGACAGATACTCACAAAGAATTCTTAAAGTTGGCAACTTGACATGACAGAATTAATTGCTTATGCAAAAGCAGAAATCCATGAGCAGTAAATGGGACCATTAAGGAAACATCAGATGGTATTACAAATAATTATAAGTGTAGTGAAATTCCAATCTGCCTTGCAAGGATCAGCCAAAACAACCACAAACAATTTGCATAGGACCATATGACAAGGATTAATGTTAATAGAAGAATACAAAATAGTTTACTGGCTATCTAGATATGCAATGATTTAAGCATAGTAAACTGATTTATACATACATGATTGATTCACGAGAGAAAAACAGAGTACTTAAGATAGAACAGTTGTTTCTTTATTCATTCAATGCTCCAATGCTATTATACAAAAAATGGGGAACAGAATGATTTTCCAACAACAAGATCCCTTTTCCCATCTGCAGAAAAGTATATAAACTTGCAGACAGTTGCCAAGAAATTCCAACTGTCGGTAACTACGCAAACTAATTCAATCAGCCAACAAGATATAACCATTCTCACTAACTAACCAAAATTACAACATAACTAACTAATCTATATTTTATTCTATCTACAAATAGCACTTCCCCCAAGACATATTAGTCAATAAATCCACATCCTTGGTGCATCAGGAACATTGCCTATAACAAGGAATCAAATTTGTAAAAACATCATTCATAAACATCATATTGACAGCAGTCAGCATTTGAATGGCAAATGTCTGGTCAAAGGGTTACTGGTTTAAGCTCAATGTATGCATTTCAAAACTTTACAAAGTCATAAATTTCAGAATTACACATAAAGCAAGGAATAAAAAGCTTTTGAAAATATTGGTACTGTATCCCAAGAGGTCACAGACTAACCCGTGCATTTCACCTCAAGCACACAACATGATTGAGCAACATCCCAGATATAAACAGAATTATCACTTAGGCCAATAACAAGCAAACTGCCAATAATCTTTTCTTCAGTCCAATAATTCTGCTTCAAGGCCTCCTTGTCTAACCCCTACAACATCATAGTTGCCTATTAGGTTTTGCAAAACATGACAGAAAAAAAAATTATTTATTTTTTAAGAAAACATCCAATTTAAATATGACCATTTAAGAAATAACCACACAGCTAATCCAGGAGGAAAAAAGAAAACTCATAAAGTTTCAAACAATAAAGTATGGAAGTGGAGAAAGATCATCCTCCAGATAATACCTTCAGAAATCGAACATCCATGACCCAATGACCAAAGGTAGGCAGGACCTGTAACAAATCCAAACTAATCTGCTCTTTCAGCTTATTATTGCTATCTGATTTTCCTCTAAGATGTACATCAAATAACTTGACTCTTCTTTCCCCAAAAACTGCAACTGTAACCGCTGAAATCCTTACACAAGTGGAAGTGTCAAAATCTTTAAGCAAATAACAAGATGAATGAATTCCATGCACTCGAATACCATCAAACACATGGGATGCAGTAAGCAATTTTCCAAGCTCAATGTCATATAGAAAGAGTTGTGATCCTGTGCCTGAGATAGAAATAAAGCCAAACAATGTGAGAGAAATGAATTCGCTAGCATACATTGTTATTTTAGACATGAAAAAGAAGGCATCATAGGAATAACGCTACCAACATGATCTCAGTATTCATAGATAAGTGAGCAAAATTAAAATTAGAATTACAACTCTTCCAATATAAAAGTTAAGAGCAACTCGAGGGATGATAAATACTAAATGAAAAGGAAACAGAATCAATGTATGTTGATCTATATTTTTCTATGTTGCACGGCATTTCCAAGAGAGGCACAGAGGAAGACTGCAAGACACATTTCAGGGACGGCAATCCAGGATACCCTTTTTTGAGAATGGCAGGGAACAGAAAAAATAAAAATCAGATATATGGAAATTCATTTTTTAACAAAATTAGCTGTATATGACATCAAGATTCAAATTTAGCCATTCACATAATGCATCAAATTTAAGATCCAATGATCACTGATTCAAGTATAGCAGCAATTAAAATTTATAATTTCATTGTTTTCATTACAACAAAAGGCCCAGGGCTACAGATTGAGAAAAAGTCCAACCAACACAGTAAGATTATAGATATAGAAATATACAACTGTCAACAAGTAGACCCTCTACAGTTACACCCCATCTTGGCTATCAATACCAAAATCGGCCTGACTCTCAATCACTCCCTATATCAAATTAAGATTCATCCAAAGAGACCCTAACCAATCCATGCTGCACCTCCTCCCCATTAATTTGTCTAGCATTTTTAGGATCAATATGCCAACTTGCAGATGGAGTTTGTTAATCCTGAATTTGCAAGGCACTCTGAACTGCAACTCAAGGTAAGCCTGTTCCTCTTGACCGAGTGGATGAAGTTGTAGGTGGATTAATTCCTCTCAGCACCCAATAATGGCATTCCTTTTCAGCCAGCTTCAAGGGGTGTAACTCCATTCCATGTAGCATTCAAGAAAGTTGTCTCCTTAAGAATCATTTTATTAGAAAATATGGACAGAGAAGCTGCAAATAATTCAATTCAAAACAATACGTGCTTCACCCCCTTCATTCAATAAACTATTACAATAAACTATTCGATTCAAAACAATACGTGCTCTGATACCAAATTAGAAAATATGGGAGAGGCAGTAAATTTTGCACTCAATAACAATATAGTCGTCTCTTATTTTTCTTCAATACACTTTACAAATTTGACACGACAATATCTCTATAAACATTAATAAGATATCTTGCAAAATTAAAAAATTAAACTAAATACTAAATTAAAAAAACCTTTAATTTAAATGACTTGACCTATCATTAACTTTAAACTATTATTAGACATTAAATCTAATATATAGACTTTAGAAACAAAATTTGACTCGGGCCAATCAATATGAAACAATGTGGATCCTGCAATGAGTGTATCAGGCAAAAGATGGAGCACCTCCTCACACGAATCTGTCCAAGGAGATCCGCCAATGAACCCAAGTAGATATGAACCCCAAACAAGTGATCATGCCTCAAAGAATGAAATCTTGTCACAGAGCCTCAATCTCATAAGTACGGAAAAAACAAAAATATCCACGCAAAGAACACTATCAGAGAAAATTATTCACAATATTATTTTGCAAATTGCGGAAAAAAAAATGTAAGCTGCCAACTCAAGCCACCAATCGATCCTTGTCATGGATTACTCATAATCCATTCAATCTTTGTATTACAGAAAGAAAAAACGTCCATTATGCACCACATGCGAAGGCCAAAGAGGTATTCTCCATTGTTGGATGTGATCCTATGATTGTGAAGGTGTCGATCTGGATGGGCCTCGAACACTGATAAATGGCTAGAAAATGAACTACACAAATAAAAGTCGAGCCATGCAAACAACACTCCAACCAATGGCACTACAAAAAACACAATGCATCAATTGTTAAATAGATGCCGACCACGCTTCCATGCTCACCACGCGGGTCTGATCTCGCTCTAATGCTATGCAGAGATAAGATGTGGGATTAGCAAGATCCACGATTCTTTCTTGACACACAAATCATGCCAATCATTTCGATTAGGCAAGGGAGGCTGCCAATGAAACGCGATCCATAAAGTAGACAGATAGAGCAAATAACAACCAATCAATCGATAACAACCAGCAATCAAAGCACTGAGAACAAAATGTAACCTTCGGCTACAAATTCATGTGCAGGCCCTTGATAACAACTTGAATGAGCCCATCAAATATAGTCACTCGATGAATAGTGAAACCGAACTAAAACATCATCCTTCTGAACTTGGCCTACTCCGTGTATATGGAGCGCACTCTTCAGCTATCACTTCATCTTTTCCTTCAACCTATCTACTTTAGACCCTTAGAATAGCAAGTTGGGCTTCAGGATTTGATGAACTCCCTCTAGGCAGTGATAACATATCCCATAACCACTGCATTCAAGTTCGTGGTCTCTCGAGGAAGCAATGATTACTCCACATTGCAAACCATTCTGCCCTCAATAATAAATATCAAATGAATAAGTAGATCCCACAGTATCCTCCCTGCTCTGATACCAAATTAGAAAATATGGACAGAGAAGCTGCAAATAATTTGATTCAAAACAATATGTGCTTCACCCCCTTCATTCAATAAACTATTACATATTTATAGGATTCTTATATCCTATTTTGTAGGAAACCACTTCCTAATATATTGAGTTGTTTCAACAACACAACAACTGTACAAACAAACATTCCTAAATAACTATTTTCTCACCTAGAATAGTTTCGTGAGTTGTTACTACAACTCACTTTTATTTTCAGTTCAAACATTAATATACTTACTAATCTGAACACTAACATGATTTCCAACACTTTTTTCTTTCCATCTGTAATAGTTCACCTTCATTGCCATTCATTGACTTATCTTTTGAAGAATTTGGCAGATTTACTTATTAGAATCCCAAAAGAGAAATTTGTTCCAGCTTTCTATCACAAATTAAACCCAATCCCTATTTTGGAGGCTCATTGAGAGTGGCATAGAACTTATTGCAAGATGTTCTTACCCTTTGTCCTTCTAAACCTAGATGCATGCCCCAAGGTGAGCCCCTAAGCTACTTTGGCCCTTATACACAATTTTTTTCTCCTTAACTGTTAGATTTAGGATCAGAAATGAAAGCAATCAGAAAATGCAACACATAAGACAATGAACACAACAAGATACCCTGGGAAAGCCCTCCTACTCGAGGGAGAAAAACCCAACAAATATGTCTCTTATATATTGAAAGAATAAGAGCAGAAATCTGCTTACAACTCAGGCCCAACACAATGCCAAACTTGATACAATGAATAATAGCACCTCTCCTAGATGCAAAGATACAAATGAATATGTTTCTCCCTGAAATCGGTCTGCTGCTACAAAATGATGATCTGCTGCTCAAGTATGAACTTCTTCTAGGAATGAGAATTATGATGAATGAACTTGATGATCAAATGAATGATCATCACCTTGTATTTATACAAAACTAGGTGACTCTTCATTTGGGTTGGCCTCTTTTAAGAAACAAGGTGACTCTTCATAAAATTATTATATATAGCAAGTCCGACTTGCCTTGGTATTATTTATCCATCATTTTTAAATTTGAGAGAAAGATATCTCCCACTGCTATAACATCAACACTCCCTCTTAGCTAGGGAGGTATCTTTCTAGATATCCACGTCATGGAGTCTCTCAACACGATGCCCACGATGGCTACACCCATTTGTGGAAAACTCAAAGGTTCATCACGGAGTCTCTCAACGTGATGTCATCATGGAGTCTCTCAACATGACGTCCACCATGGCTACTCCCATGTGTGGAAAGAAACACAAGTACAAGGGTTCATCACGGAGTCTCTCAACGTGATGTCATCATGGAGTCTCTCAACATGACGTCTCATCTCAGTCACAGAGATGAACAAGGGCCCGTACCTCATATTTCTCCGTCTCAGAGAAACATACACTACAAGGGCTTTCACCTCATATTTCTCCATCTCAGAGAAATATACACTACAAGGGCTTTCACCTCATACTTCTCCGTCTCAAAGAAATATACACTACAAGGGTTTTCACCTCATACTTCTCTGTCTCAGATAAATATACACTACAAGGGCTTTCACCTCATACTTCTTTGTCTCAGAGAAGTATACACTACAAGGGCTTTCACCTCATATTTCTCCGCCTCAAAAAAATATACACTACACAATTCTTCATGATGATGTGACTCCCTCTGAAGCTCCAATTACTTGCATCAACCTCCTGACCTCCTTGTCCAAGGTTGCCTCTAATGGTTTGTCAAACTCCCTCTAAATGTTATTTCCTCCACTTCAAAGAAATTGATCGACTTTAGAATAAGAAACCTTCTGAATTGACTTTAGAACTTGGCTCCTTCTGAGATGTCCCTATGTCAATTTCCGCAGAAGAAAAAAGTTGTGTAGACCTTAATTTGCAATCTCGAGCAAAGTGACCATACTTGTCACACCTGATACATTGAATGTGAAAGAGATCCTTCTTCTTCTTCGGTTCTGGGGTAGAATATGATCCTCTACTCTATTCCTCTTTCTTCCTTTGCCTCTTTCTCTAAAAGTATGAGTAGCAAGAACTTGATTTTCTATATCATGATAGTTTCGCCCAATTCCTCTTGCTGCCAACCTAGACTCTTCTTGAATACAATCAACTCAAAGATGATCAAACTTGGGCAACTTAGATCTCCCACTGATGCTTTGGATAAAGGACTCCCAAGAATGAGGAAGACCATTTATTGCCAACATAACAAGATCTTTGTCTACAATTATATCCCTATTGACGGGTGTTTTATGACCGCACCAACACAGAATAAATTTTCCCAACAGATACTCTATCCTCTCTTGATCAAAGTATTTTGTATGCTAAGATTGCGTGAGGGATCATACGTTCAACTCCAAGGTTCCTTATGCAAGGGGATAGTCTCAGTTGGCTTGATGTGATTTTGTTAGGTATTTCAAGGGGACTTATGCAATTGTTCAACTTGAAGCAGTTAAGATGCGAATGATTTGACGGTGATGCTCTGATTCCTAGACTAACCGGGAAAATACTGAAATTAAAGGGGATAAGGATAGAGACTCTATTTTCTACTCCTAAAGGTGGGACACGAGGATCAATTTCAGCAAGCTTCAAACCAGATTCTGCTTTGCCTCCCTTCGGACAGCTTCTACAAAACCGATGCAATCTTCAAAGGATGGAAAGGATATTCAAACTATGACCCGACATGCACATACCATCACAACGATGCATATGGACATACGAGTCACAATCGAAGTTAAGTGCAAAATAATCCAATTGACCACACAGGGTGAACTCACTGTTAGCGAGCCCGCTAGTGGTATGGATGAATGAAACTTGTTCAAACTAAACAACGCATTCCACAGCTAACAGCTACTTGCATAAAGTAAAATCTACTTTACTCTATCTACTTGAATTGGAAAGATGAACAAGCCTTGCTAGCTGCTCACAACAAAAGATAGAACCACCAAGCAATGATAAACCTTTGTATTATGAGAGTTTTCCACAACAACTTCTTACAAAACTTTCAAAGGGAAAACTTTCTTTCCTTTTCAAACTAAGCTAACTTCTAAGCTATTCACTATATGCCTTCTCTACTCTCTAGCTCAACTCTATCTCTGATCTAATGTCTAACTATTTTACAAATGAGGGGGGATGCCCCTTTTATATTGAGCTCAGTCCACTGGACGGCCTAGATTCAAATATAATGAAGGGCTCAGATTGAGCCACATATGCCCTAATTAGGGTTTTGCCCTAAAAACCGCCACAAAGAGGAGTGGGGTAATAAATGAACAGAAGATTCTCCACTCCCCTGCAGAAACCATCATGAGCAATTAATGCCCACTATCATCAGAAGATTCTCATCCAAAAAAAATTTCTCTGTTCTACCTGCCAATTATGTTGCGCTAGGAGGAGGCAAGCATACAACAATACTTAATTCAAACCCTCCTTGCAAAAAGTTTTTTCTCTGTTAAGCCCTCCTGTTGCTTTAATTCTTGGACGCATTTCTTTCCTGTAGCTTTCACATTTCTCCAACCCACTACCTTGGGGGCATTTAGCCTCTTTCGCATCACGTTCTTAATGCCTTAGCCTCGGCGTTCATCCTGCAAAACAAAAAGAAGAGCATCAAAACACTTATAACATAACTTCACTTCACTTACCCAATTTCCATGTTTTGATTTCCAAGGTCTGTTTGACCTCTACATCTGATAAAATTCATCACTTTTCTAGCAAACTCTCATCATGGGTGCATGGTGTTCATTTCATGAGGTCTTCTTCAAGGGCGCATCCACCACCTTGTGTCTGGAGTTTGTGCCTTAGAAAATATTTCACCTTGAGGACGCATTTGAACGCTTGATGCTTGGGCTTCATTTCATCTTCAAATTCCTCCATGCCTTAGACAAATTTCATCTCTTCCCTGTGAGTGTATTTGACCCCTCATTGTTTTATTTTCTCTTTCCTTAGACAATCTTATCTACTTTATAAATTTCATCCACTGTAATCCAGGCGCTCATTTTGACATCCCAAGCCAAGGCATTTTTTGTAAAAACATTTATTTCATTTGCCTTAGAAAAATTTATTTTCGCCTAGGAAATTCATCAACAGGCACCAAGCTAAAATCTCTGTCAAAAATTCACGAGCAAGGTGTGGAAAAACTTAAAATCATCTCCCAGCGGGAAATGTCCCATACCCAGAAGAAATTTCCCCTCATAAATCATCATTTTCATGTGTATCCGAACGAAGGGGTAAGTTTAATTTTTATTATTTTTGAAAAATAATAAAAATTGCTAAGGTTTATTCCATTTTATTTCTGGGCGTACTTCTTACTTGTAGCCTTCACTTTCCAAATCCTGGCATTTTTCTTGTTTTCCTGAAGAATTTCCTTCTTATTCATGGGCGCATTTCATCTTGCCTTTGGAAATTTTAATGTTACCTCTTCTAGGCGTATCTCTCACCTTTACTTTAGAAAATGCCTTAGAAAAATTTGAATTTTGTTAACTCACCCATGAAGGGTGCATTTCACCTATCATGCTTCCATTTCAAACCTTAGGCATTTCCACGCCCTAGCAATCTTGTCTTATTTTTCCCCCACAAACAAGGGCATGTATTCATGTGTTAACTTCCACCTAAGGGCGCATATGAGGTGGTGTGAAGGAAATCCACCAACACTTAGAAACTTTCAATATCTCCCTTGGGCACGTTTTACCTAGGCTACTTCCACTCTTTGATTTGAGGGTGCATTTTACCCTATGAGGAGGACTTGTTTGTGCCTTAGAAAAAGATTTACAACCTTGCCCACACCTTGGGCGCATATCACATAAGGAGGAGGAATTTCATTATATCTTTGAGCGCATTTCACTAGGCCTCTTGCCTTGAGCGCATATGGGGTATGAGGAAATATCCCATACTTAGAAAAAATTTAAAACACCACGCCTTCCTTGTCTACACCTTGGGCGCATTTGCTATGTGGTGAAGGAATTCTCATCTTGAGGGTGCATTTGAGCATGTCATCTTCCATTTGAGGGCGCATTTGAGGGTGTGTGAGGGAAATCCCACACCTTAGAACATTTTCGTCATGCCCTCTCTTCTTGTGGGCGCACCTAGAGGGGTCTCAAGGAATTTCTCATGACTTAGAAAAAAAATTCTTAAAACTACGCCTCCCTTGTGGCCTTGGGCGCATTTAGGGGTGTGAGGAGGAAACTTTCCTCAAGCTTGGGCGCATTTCACCCTATGAGGAGGAATTTATATACTGTGTTTTTCATCAACATCCTCTCATACTTTGGGCGCATTTGAGGTAGGGAGAAGGAAATTTTGTGCCTTAGAACATTTTTGCCATGTCAAGCCCCTTTTACCTTGGGCACATTTCATCCCATGAGGAGGAATTTCAATCAAGCTTGGGCACATTTCTCCCATGCTACTTCCATTTTTCCCACTTAGAATTTTTTTGATGCCAGCCTTCATTCTTGGGTGCATTTCATGGTTCCTCCTGCCAGTTTTCAACTTGAAAATCCTCAACGCCTTGGCTACATCTTGCCATTCTATTTTTAGCAAATTTTGGAAAAGTAAGCTTCTCCATGGCCTTTTACCTGTTCTGAACCTAGAGCTGGCGTGATATGCCTCTTGTGACCCTACCACCTTGTTTATACCTATTGCCTGAGATCATCTGCTATTTTTAGCCCTCCTGCTATTTTTAGCAAACCCTAAAATTGCTTGACTTCTGCAACTCCATTTGATTTGAAACTTATTCCACATGATCTTGATGATTTGAGTGCCCTATTCACACCTGCCTCTAGCACAGACCTACTATTTATAGCCATGAAGTGACTTACTAAAAATAGTAAGTATTCCGATTTCGTTCAAATTTTGCCAGTAGGCTATCTGAAAGATGCTGGTCTTGATGGGGTACTTTATTTTGACAATTTCTGTGTTTCACCCCCTATTTCAGGAATAAAAGTGGAAACCCTAATTTGACTTGCACGCACCTCAAACGACCTTTCTTTGACTGAATTCCTGTTGCATATTGCTCTGCCTGTGAAACTAGAGCGTTGGGGAGTTGTTGGAGTGCGCTTGCTAAAAATAGTAAGTGTTTGGAAAGTGACCAACCGACTATCGGATGAGTTTGCATGTCAAACTGCTCGAGGGATCTCAAAAAACCCAGAAAACTGGTCCACATGCGAGCACTGGCTAAAAATAGTAAGTCCCTGAAAAATGATCAATTTTATTTGCATGTCACTTTGTTGCAAAGCTCTCGTAAAACCCATAAGGAATATCCTGACATGCATTGAAAAACTCTACATGCAAACCCTAAAAATAACCTTTGAAACCTGACTTACTGAAAGTCCTCAACCTAGCTTGCATGTTATATCATCGCGAAGGTCTTGAAAGACCCAGAAACATGCTCCAGACATGCATTGAAAAATCATACATGTGCACCCGAAAATGTCTCTTGAAGCCTGAACTGCTAAAAATAGCAAGTTGTCCAAATATGCTCAAATTTTGCGTGCAAGTACCTGAAAGTACCCCGAATATGATGGAACAGTCAGAATTCCAAAATCCTGATAAAAAGGTCCCCGATTGAGTACTTACTAAAAACAGTAAGTTGCTAGAATTCGGTGAAAATTCAGTGGGATCCTGCCTGAAGGCCTCCTGATTGTAGTATCCAGCCCAGATTTCAATTTGACGACTCAATTTAACCTTCAATAAGCCTAAAGAATGAAAACCCTAATTTCACAAACTTAGCCAGAATTTCAACTAGGTCAAAAGACGGGACATCCCCGAAAAGACAAAAAGATCAGAGAGAGAGAGAGAGAAATGCAAAACCAAAGCCAAAAATAAAACCAAAAGACCAGAACGGAGCAAAAATAGGGGGTCCCCATTTGGAATGGGGTGATGTGTGAAAAGGTCACAACAATCCCCAATAACGCTCAACTGATCTCTCAAATCAGCAATCTTCATAAAGAATGAGATGACTGAATCATCTTTAGCCATTTTTACATGGTGAAGTTGTTGTCTCAAAGCAAGGGCTTTGTTGGTGTTGTTGATCTCATACAATCCTTTTAGAGTATCAAACATTTCTTTAGCTGTCTTCAACTCAGAGATGATTGGTACTAGGTGATTCATCACAGAGTCTATCATGATCTTTCTAGCCTTCGTGCCATTTTTCTTCCACTGGATTTTCTTAGTATCATCGGAAGGCTCGGGCATCATTTTCCACGAAATCAAGAAGATCATTCTCCTCTAATGCAATGAGTACCCTGGGTTTCCAAGAGTTGAAGTTTGAAGCTCCATCAAGCCTATCTTCTACCTTGACACCGCTCACCATCTTTTTTTTCCACACAAATTCACCTTCAAAGATCTGCCCTTAGGTCAGAAATAATTTGAACCTTACATCTATGATACTTCAAGATCTGCCCTAAATGAAAAGTTGACTTGATTGCTTAAACAAATCTGATCAAATCTTTTCTTAGACCCACTCTAATACCATGTTAGATTTAGGATCAGAAATGAAAGCAATCAGAAAATGCAACACATAAGACAATGAACACAACAAGATACCCTGGGAAAGCCCTCCTACTCGAGGGAGAAAAACCCAACAAATATATCTCTTATATATTGAAGGAATAAGAGCAGAAATCTGCTTACAACTCAGGCCCAACAGAATGCCAAATTTGATACAATGAATAATAGCACCTCTCCTAGATGCAAAGATACAAATGAATATGTTTCTCCTTGAAATCGGTCTGCTGCTACAAAATGATGGTCTGCTACTACAAGATGATGATCTGCTGCTCAAGTATGAACTTCTTCTAGGAATGCGAATTATGATTAATGAACTTGATGATCAAATGAATGATCATCACCTTGTATTTATACAAAACTAGGTGACTCTTCATTTGGGTTGGCCTCTTTTAAGAAACAAGGTGACTCTTCATAAAATTATTATATATAGCAAGTCCGACTTGCCTTGGTATTATTTATCCATCATTTTTAAATTTGAGAGAAAGATATCTCCCACTACTATAACGTCACCATTAACTAGCACAAGTCTCTCCAATAGGCATTTAGCAAGTGTAAGGCCCTGCCTTGAATGAAACTAATATAAACCTGATCTCTAAGGTACAATACACTAATAGATAGATAGAATGAAATCGTTAAAAGAAGTAATTATGATTGGCAGGATGAGATATCATGGGCTATATAGGTGACCCCTACGGGAATTATCCCTCTTGATTTAATCACCAAGACATGAATATGTTCAAGTAGTGGAAGAGTTTAATAATGTTTCACGGAATTGTCATAATAGGAGATTGATAAATCTTATACCATAGTGCACGTTTTATAAACCAATATGGTCATCCAGCTCAAAGGATTGTGTGACGTATCTCTAAACTATCTGAGAGTATCTTGTAAATCTAAGATAAACTAAGTGTGCAATATTGTCAACAAAATAGCAAATATCTAGTTAGCTAAACTGTCTTAGCATTATGATTAATATGGATTGTGATTCATAAAACACTAGTAAAGACTAATATGGTATAGACCTAACAATGACATTAGTTGAATCCAAGCAACTCGATACTTTAGGATTCTTCGTATGATTAAGGTAATTAAATAAGTTGGACTAGTAAAAGACAATGATGATGATTATAGGATCAATGTAGTTATGTGTGTCTAAGGGTGAATTGGACAAGGTGACATTAGATGAATTTACAATGTAAGGATAACCTAAAATATATAAGTGATTAATTGGGAATAATTGATATTGCCATGTAACTTTATGAGGATTGAAGGAAATGTATCTCAAAATGTTTTGCTTAATTATGAAGGTTGAAACATATTAGAATCCCAAAAGCGAAATTTGCTCCAGCTTTCTATCACAAATTAAACCCAATCCCTAGTTTTGTAGGCTCATTGAGAGTGGCATAGAACTTATGTACCAATATTGCAAGATGTTCTTACCCTTTGTCCTTCTAAACCCAAATGCATGCCCCAAGGTGAGACCCTAAGCACTTTGGCCCTTATACACAATTTTTTCTCCTTAACTAGCACAAGCCTCTCCAATAGGCATTTAGCAAGTGTAAGGCCCCACCTTGAGTGCAACTAATATAACCCTAATCTCTAAGGTACAATACACTAATAGATAGATAGATAGAATGAAATCATTAAAATAAGTAATTATGATTGGTAGGATGAGATATCATGGGCTATATAGGTAACCCCTACGGGAATTATACCTCTTGATCTAATCACCAAGACGTGAATATGTTCAAGTAGCGAAAGAGTTTAATAATGTTTTACGGAATTGTCATAATAGGAGATTGATAAATCTTATACCGTAGTGCACGTTTTATAAACCAATATGGTCACCTAGCTCAAAGGATTGTGTGATGTATCTCTAAACTATCTGAGGGTATTGTTATCACTTGGAATATGCACCCTGCTAAATCTTGAATCCAACTATCCTGTGAAACATGGGATGACCTCTCGAGTCGTGGGACTCACGAAACTCGAGGTCAACCTCTGATTCAAGGGCGGCTTCCCCTTGGTAAAACACCTAACAACTAACTCTAACTAAAGAACATTGTTGGGAAAAGAGAATGAGAAAGATCTGATAATCTAAAACTAAAACGAAAAAAATGAAGGTGATGCACCAAACATAGTAGATTTCTACTTTGTTTCAACAACACAACCTATGAATCTCAATCTAAAGCTTCACACAGTAATTTGCAATAATAATTCGGTAGTAAAGTTAGAACAGCAGCAATCAAGGAGTCATAGAACTCACAATAATACCTGTTTTTCTTTAATAGATAGAGAAAATTGAAACAAATAGAGGCAAAAATACTGATCTTTGAATCACTGAAGGCTGCTACAATGACTGTTTTCTAGAATAACAGCAAAATATCACGAGCATACAATCAACCATTATTTCAAAGTGAAACAAGGTTGAAGATGCAGTTAATGAAGAAAATTACAGAAGTAAAGACCTTATTTTGACTTAAAAAAATTAAAGGACTGAATGTCACTTTGTCACAATAAACTTTTCCAATGCTTTGCAACAAACATAGACCTCTTATTTGTAGATTTTGAGAGCCTAATTTCAAAAAGTCATGTTGACTTTAGATATTTTTCCTATGAGTTTTCATCCTTATCGTCTATGGATAAAATATTTGTAATCCTTATCCTTTGTGGATAAGATATTTTGCAATCCTTATCCCTTGTGGATAAGATTCACCTTTTTGCTTTATGAGTTGTCAATGACTCAATCTTATCCTAAGTTATCATCCTTATCCTCTGTAGATAAGATATTTGTAATCCTTATCCTTTGTGGATAAGATTCACCTTTTTGCTTTATGAGTTGTCAATCTTATCCTGAGTTGTCACCCTTATCCTCTATGGATAAGA
This sequence comes from Sequoiadendron giganteum, assembly GCA_007115665.2. Taxonomy (NCBI): domain Eukaryota; kingdom Viridiplantae; phylum Streptophyta; class Pinopsida; order Cupressales; family Cupressaceae; genus Sequoiadendron; species Sequoiadendron giganteum. Next base: position 211,239,266 of record CM021105.1, on the reverse strand, counting down.
TATTTTGCAATCCTTATCCTCTAACTTCGACTTTGAATTCCTTTGACTTTGACTTTGACTTTCTTTTGCAGAAAATATTTTCCTTTTCATTTTTTTTTGTTCTGATTTTTCATACAAGATTAGGTAACATTTTGGCGATCTCAAGGGAGTTATTTGCCTGCTGAATAACTGACCAGCTGCCTTATACAGTCCATTGGGCATGGAGTCTTCATATGGATCAACAAAAATTGTTTGCCTCATCAAAAACATTGTTGCCAACCTACTCCAATTGAAAAGAGCCTACTACAAACAACAACTTGTGCATAAAGCACTTGGGGAAAAGACACTGAAAACCTTGTGCAACAACACTTATTAGCAAGAAAGAACACCTACCCTAACCTATACTAACCAATAGTAGTGATGCTCAATCAAATCCATTAACTAGTTTTGCAAAATAACTTCCTTTTTTTACAAACATAGGATGCTTTACATGATCATAAACTGCTGAGAGGAGATGAAACACAAATAGATATTCTATAAATTGTTGCAATGCTTCATGAATGATGTAAATAAACTCACTCATCCCTTCATGTTTATCATATATACTATCTTGAAGTGCATAAGTAAGTCGAATGCGTCCTTCCTCAGCTGAAACATCATGCTTGGGTGCAAGCATGACTTGTGATGCTTTGTGGGCCTCCATCTTGGCTAAATGTCTGATAGGACATCCTCGTGAAAGAATAAACTTTGAGCTCTCCTTGCTGGTTTCTTGTTTATGCACTGCTTCTTTATTATCTTGTTGATTGGGGAGCTTCGTTTCTTGTGACTGATGTGGCAAAAACATAGAGATTTCTGCACTATGCCTTTGCTGCTCATGATTTTCTTCTTCTAGAGGTGCTGGCTTGACATCTAAGTTTGAACAAAATGCCTCCAAATCATTCCAAAATAGATCTTCTTCAACCTCTTCCTTTCTTTTTTGTATAAGAGGACTGATTTTGACTTCATAGCAGCTCTCCTTGTGTGTGTCAACTTCCTCTCTATTTTGTAAAACAAGGCTGTCATCATTGTCCTCCTCATAGACCAGCATCTTTTTATGCTCATTTTTATCTTCTATCTACTCCAAAACTGTTGTTGATGTTGGTATAAGCATGTCGTCTTCATCTTGCCCAACAAAAGAAGGCAGCCCATCAAACAAAAATGTAGAACTTTCTTCTTCACCATCCCCTTTTTGCATGTTATTTTGTTGTCCCAACTGATCTATTGACATAAGCATTTATAAATTTTCTTCAATTTCAAGAAAAAATGGAGGTTCATCAAAGAAGTTAGTCAATCCTTCACATTCAGCCCCTCTAAATTTATTTTCAACCTGCTGTTCTATTTGATTATTCTCACCACCCTCTTTTAGCAAGTCTGATTTTTCTATACCACTTGGAGGTTCATCAGCTACAAGTTGCTCTTCCTTTGCCTCAAAAAACTCCTCTTTCCCACTAAACCAGCTACCTTGATAAACGGTAGGTCCTCCTTTGTAAAGGGAAATGATGCTAGGACAAGAAGGCTGATTTGGTGAATGGTTTTGAGAAGTTTCTTAAGGTAGAAAAAGCTCTTGAGGGTGCTCTTCTTGAGGAATAGTGAGCCGACTTTGCTCAAACACAGGCTCTTGCAATGGAAAAGTACCTCCAAAACTTGGTATTTCGAATTTAGAACGTTTTGACGTGCTTTTTATGACAGCGCCAGCACAGAATAAAGTTGCCCAACGGTCACTCTATTCTCTCTTGATCAAAGTGTCCCACATGCTAAGATTGCTTGAAAGTTCATGTGTTCGACTCCAAGGTTCCTTTTATCGCGAATAGACTCAGTTGGTTGATGTGTTTTGCTGGTTATTTCAAGGGGACTTACGTAGTTGTTCGAACTCTGTGAAGCAATTAGGACATGAATGATTTGGCAATATTGTTCTGGTATCTAGACTGACTCGGAAAATGCAGAATTTAAAGGGGATAGGGATAGGGATTCTACAAATCTACTTCTAAAGGGTGGAGGACGAGGATCGACTTAAACAATCTTCAAACCAAACTTTGCTTTGTCTCCTTTCGAACAACTCCGACAAAGTTGGTGCAATCTTCAAAGGATGAGAAAAGTGTTCAAACTATGACGCAACATGTTCATACCGTCAATACGACGCATACAAACATATGAACCATAATCGAAGTTAAGTGCTGATACTCCAGTTGACCACGCAAGGCGAACTTACCATCAGTAAGCCCGCTAGTGGTATGGATGAAAGAAGATATGCTTAAATCACAACGCCACACTCCACAATTAACAACTACTTGCATGAAATAGAAATCTACTTTACTCTATCTACCTTGAATTGGAAAGACGAAATGGCCTTGCTAGCTACTCATAACAAAGAAGAAATCACCAAGCAATGAAACTCTTTGTATTATGAAAAGTGTTCACAACAACCTTTTACAAAACTTTCAAAGGAAAGTTTTCTTCCCTCCTCAATCTAAAGCTAACTTCTAAGCTAAATGCCTTCTACTCTCTAGCTCTGATCCAATTCCAATTCTAATCTCTATCTCTAATATGTTACAAATGAGGGGGGATGCCCCTTTTATAATAAGTCCAATTCAGTGGACGGTTCAGATCAAATTACAATGAAGGGCTCAGATCGAGCCACCTATGCCTTGATTAGGGTTTCTGCCCTAAAAACCGCCACAGAGAGGAGTGGGCAATGAATGCACAGAATATTCTCCACTCCCCTGCAGGAATCATAATGAGCAATTAATGCCCACTACCACCATCAAGAAGATCCTCATCTATGAGAGCGTTCCCACTGGCCTTCTCCCGGATAGCAAACTCGATCAACCGGGCCAATACTGCTTCAACCTCCTGTGTAGAGATCGGTGGAATATGGTTGAGCTGGAACTCCAAGACTGCTACCGTCTGTCCGTATCTGGTGTAAGATTTTCTCCATGTCACTAAGGCGTCCTGGGTATGCTGAATTATACTAGAGAACGTGGAGACATTCTCAAAGTCATCTAGGACAAGTGACCTCGCAGCTGAGAAGAATGGAGGCAGTCTACTTTTCAAGCCATCAGCAGTTATCTCCTCTGGGACCAACTTTCTAGCAAATATGGCCTCTAATGTATTGAGGACTCCCCCCAAGATGTTGCCCATTGCTTTCCTCACTTTAGCTGAATCTGCCCTTGCTGCGTCGTGAAATCCACGGCCTGTGACCACCGAGGAGTACCAACTGGTGAAATCATACCTATCACCTCTCTGAATTACACCTCCATCCACCAAGGTTTCTAGAGGTATATGCATCAAAGCCCCCAAACGAAGTACAGTCTTCGTTTGATAGATGCGAGTATCACCCCAGGCCTGATCTACTATATCCATCCGTGCCAAAATACTTGAGGCCTGTCGATAAGCATCGGCGAGGTCCTCCATGAATTTCCCTGTCTCAGTATGAACACGGCTAACCCACTTGTCCGCCTCCGTTTCCATTTTCTTCAAATCCTCTAAGGCAACAACTGACTCCTTCGGAAGCTCTGATGGACGTTCCACTGCTGGGTTTGCTGGTTCACCTGGATGTGCTAGATTTTGTACGTATCCTATCAAGGTTTTGTGCTCCTTCAATTTCTTATAGCCCCCTCCGTGGTCAATTCGCCGGGCCGGAGATCTGATCTTTCGCCCTTCTAGTGGCGATGATCCTCCTGAGGAACTCTTCCATCTCAATGGCGGATCCGTGTCATCCTCGGGTTCTCTCCTCATTCTGTCGGAAAGCCAATCAGGCACTGTCTGCTGTGGATTACAAATGACAAGGGGCTGTTCTTCTGTTGCCTCCATCTCGTGCACTTCCTCTCTTCTTGCACTGGTTTGCTCAGGCTCATCCTCCTCTATAAGTTGGGTATCTCCCGACCCTTGGGTCCCCTGTTCTGTGTTTTCTTCTTCTTCCAAAGCCATGTCCAACATCTGCTGAAAATGGGTGTCGGCCATTGTTTCCTCTTCCTCCTCCTGTTGGCCGCCCCTGGATAGACTGACACTAGCTGATTCCCGGGCGTTGGGCTGATCTACCTCCTCAAGTCCCCGCTCTTCCTCTAATCCTGCCCTCTGATCGGCAAATAATGAAACCACTCTCAAACTCGAAGACTGAGTTTGTGAGTGCACGGGTGATGCTTGTTCTATCCTTAACGGTATCGGTTGCTGGTACTCACTTGTGCCCTCGATGTCTCCATACTTGTTTCCTCTTACCGATAACGGCCTTGGGTCACCCATCGTCAGGCAGTAATATCGACTTGCCTTGAGTCTCCGTGATACATGTCCTCAGGCCGACTCCAAGTCCCGTAAAGTCATCAACGGATAGAAAGCGGTCCAAGTCCGGCGACTGGTTTCGGACCAATCGTGTGGTGGGACGAGTATCCTTAATCGACCCATAGCTCCAAGTTGTATGACGTTGACATCCTCCTCCCACTGGACGGAATCGAATAATCTCACATTCTCTTAATCAACTTTGAGAGGAAGTCCGAAACATCCTTCTTCTTATCTCAGCCTCATCCACTGGATTTGCCCAAAAGTCCTCCAGATGAGCTCTGTGCCGATATTCAACGTTCTGTATCATCCGGATGTTCCTGTAAGGATCGAAATCCTGCCTGCCTGTGTGATATGACAAATGATAAGATTGCAGCTCGTCCTCTGCCTCTCGGGCTGCCTGCAAAGAGGGACACACCTCAATGGAATTTCCCATGGTGATAGGAAAATCAAGTCCACCCTTCTTTTTCCTTTTCTGAATCTTATCGTAGGCAATCAATTGCCTAGATACCTCAAGCATTACTATGTGATCAGTGGGGTATCGTGGTAACCGATACGGATACGAAGTGAACCCCTGCAGCCTAGTATATGTGAATTTCGGGAATTGGATGAGCCAATACCCATATTCCTCAATCAGTGTCTGTGCTTCTTTAGATATTCTCTGCTGCGTCCTCTGCTGAAGTGTCCTCGCAATGTGCATTGTGAATGCATCATTTGCCCGCTTATAGTTGGCAATGTTAGCTAAATGTAGCTGTGTGCAGGCTTCATGGATTTTGAATTGACCAGGGGCACAGCCGATTGGCTCCTTGTACGAAATCCCTCTGTACTTAGTCATTCTAGCCAACATGTAAATTACATATGAGCTCATGTAGAAAGTCTTCGTCACCTTCAAGCTCCTGAATTGTTCATCGATGTGGTTGCTAATCATCCTAGCCCAATCGACACACTCCTTTCCCTCCAAGATGATCTCGATCAAGTAGAACATCCAAGGCTCGAAAATGTAAGCCTGTGCACTCCCATTCACCCGGCTCAGCATCATTATCAAATCACAATATTCTTGTTTCACGTCCTCGGCAATTATCTGCTTTGGGAGCTTAGTGCGGGGTGGCCTCGACTTTTGCATCCACACTCTGTTAATGACTGCAGTGACTCTTTCGAAAGAGGAAGAGTACATCTTATCTGCCCTCTTATTTGTCCTGTATAACATCTCCTCAGCAGTCGGAATCCCAAATGCCTCTCCGATGGCATCCGGTGTGAAGTTGGCGAGCAGTTTACCATCCGGCGAGACAATCGTCCTACGTTCTGGCTTGTAGTGATTGGCGCACTCCATAATTAGCTCCGGACACTGAATTGCTGGCGGAAAACTAGCAGCTGCGTAGATTCCACTCTTCATTATATTATGTGCCGTGACTGATGGTTGATGGCCCCCTAGCCCAAACATCCTCGATTTGAGTGCATTTAGATTAAATGAACCAAGGTTGGTGTCATTTAATCCCGCCAACTTTGAAACTATTGCTGATTTTGGGAGAAATGGCTTAGCGAGCCTTTTAATCATTGCCTGCCGGGATGAGCTAGCCTTGCCTGCTTCAGTGTTTGCAGCTCTGCCTGCGGCTCTGCTTGTTCCTGCAACATCCTTTGCTCCGGCCATCTGCAAAATAAAATAGAATAGCAATAAGCTAGACTGCAGATTTTTAATAAAATAAAACAATTTCCGAGATGGTTGCGAATACGGAGTTAGCTTTGAAAATAAAATTCCTCAGCATAAATTTCTAACTCCAAACCTCAAACTATATAAAAATCTCTGAGTTTAGAGACAACTCTTAGCAACTGCACTTCTGACTGGTGAAGAAAAACGCAGCAAGCTAATAACTTTCAGCAATGTAGCTAATTTCTCCAGCGCAAATAGTTCGAACCTTGACTTCACTTTGTCAACTTCAGCAGTTAGAGGAATAAAGAGTTGCCAGCAATATGAAATTTCAACTTCCTCAACTTCTCAACGTTTAAACTTCTTCAACACTTCGACTTTCAGTAGCTTGAAAATAAAGATTTCCAGAGAAAAGAAATCTTCTACAACTTCGCAAATCTGCAGCGACTTCAACAATCTAGAAATAAAATCTTAGCTCTCCAGTATACAACTTCGAACTTTGCAGCAACTCCACTTTCAGTTCTTTGAGAATTAAATTCTCCAGCAACTCCGGAAAACAACTTCACCCTTCAACTTCGAAGTTGCAGCAACACACTTTCAGCTTTTCGAAAGAAAGAGTCTCGGCAAATGAAAATTTCTCCAGCACTTCGTACTTTCAGCAACTCAACACTCCGAAATAAAATAAACTCTCAAAGAATTTCTCTCCTCAACCACTTCAAAAATATTTCAATCTCTCAAGAACTTCTTCAGCAACTTCAACTTCGAAACAATGTGAGGAGAAATGAGAGAAGAGATTGTTTAAATAACTTTTCTCGGAGAATCCTGCTAAGTAGTGCTGGGGCTATTTTTAGCACCTTCATCAATTTTCCACTCTCTTCGTTCGGAATCTTCTAATTCAAGCGCAGTAGTGGGCTAGTCGTCAGCCGGTCATTATGGCAGTTGCCATTAATAATGATTCCTTCTTCTTAAAAATTCGAATTTTCCTCTTAGTCTGCCAGTTAACTCTTGGCGATTTAAACAACTCGCGAGAAAAACAATCACTTGACTTGATTTAAAATTCCATTTTAAAATCTCGCAGTGTTTAAATAAATTCAACTCAAAAAATTTCGTGGGAGTTGCAAATTTATTTCCAACTTTTAAAATGTCTGTCATTTAAATCCTCGATTTCATAAAATTTGCCTTAGACATTTTAAATTCTCTCATTAAAATGTTCAACTCCGAGTGATTAAAAATTATTGCGCCTGCTCGAAATAATTCATCCTCTGAGATTTAACTTCCGTCAGGAAAATAATCTAGGCAAAACGAATTTCCTCTGAAAATATTAAAATTTCCCTTAGGAAATTAATTTTCAAACTCTGTTAACTCATGGGTGTATTTTAAACGGGTTCATTTGATTTTCACTTGACCCATGGAAAATATTCATCGATATCAAATCTTCCCCTTGAAAAATATTCGTCAACTTTCAACTGCCTTTGGAAAATTTTAAAACTCATCAAATCATCCTTCCATGCCAAGGGCGTATTTTTCCCTAGTGAAGTGCTATCTCACTTAGAAAAATTTTCTAACATTTTTTTTTCTTGGCGTATTTCCCTTGGTATAATTTTTCTCTTGAAAAAAAAATCTCCATGCCTTATGAATTAAAATTTAAATCCCTCTTCAAGGGCGCATTTCTTTCAAATTTTAATTTTAATTCCCACGCCTTAGGAATTCTTCACTTGTTTTCTTCTTGGGCGCACTTTACCTAGTGAAATTTTATTTCACTTAGGAAAATTTTTTAGTTTACACCTCAGGCGCATTTGAGGGGGGAAGCTTTCTTTAACACTTAGGAAATTTCCTCAACATTCTTACTCCAAGGTGGGCGCATTTACATATGCAAGCTTTTACTTTCACACGCCTTAGAGAATTCTCCCATCTTTACTCACCTTCAGCTCATGGGCGCATTTGCTAGGCCAAGCTTTCACTTTACACTTAGAAAATTTTCAAACACTTAGAATATCCTTTCAAGGTGAGGGCGCATTTCATAGGTTCCACTTTCATTTCGTTGCCTTAGGAAATTTCTAGACTTCCATTCCCCTTGGGCGCATATGGGGTCTTGAGCTTTCATTTTCTTGACTTAGAAATTTCTCCAAGTCCTAGCCACTTTATCTTGCCTTGGGCGCATATGGGTGTGTCTGGTTTTATTTTCACCACTTAGAATTTCTTCAAGCCATGTATCTTCTTGAGAGCGCATTTTGACCTCTCTACTTTCATTTTATGCCTTAGAAGAATTTCGGCCTCCATTATCCTTCTCAAGGTGAGGGCGCATTTCACTAGGTGAGCTCCAAGCTGAGGGCGCAAAAAGGGGTGGCTACTTTTGTTTCACCATGGGCGCATTTCAAGTGCCATGCTTTGATTTCCAATGCCTTAGAATAATTTGAAGGCACTTCCAAGGTGGGCGCATTTACATGGGTCTTCTTCTATTTTCAATGCCTTAGCCGCTTTTCTCCAGCAACATCTTCCTTGGGCGCATTTTGATGGGGTAGCTTCAAGATGAGGGCGCATTTTATGAGGTGAGCTTTCACTTTCTCTGGAGGGCGCATTTCACCCTTGAAACTTTCATTTGTGTGCCTTAGGCGTTTTTACCAAGCATCATTTTCTCCAAGGTGAGGGCGCATTTTATGGTATGAGCTTTTGTTTTATGCCTTAGAAACTTTCAAGGCTTCAATCAAGGTGGGCGCATTTTGAAGGGGATACTTTCATTTTCCCACACTTAGAATATTTTCCATGCCTCTGCCTGCCTTTGTTTACGCATTCTATTTTTAGCAAGTTGTGCTATTTTTAGCAAGTCCCTTGATTTTCAACCTCTAAGGCTCCGTTTTGCCTGAAAATTTCATCATATGATCTTCTCTGCCTGGTGAACCCGTTTTGCCAGTCCTCTGCCCTGACCTGCTATTTATAGCCACCTGCTATTTATAGTAAGTTCTGACTTTCTGACTTCAGTAGCTCCGTTTGCCTGAAAGTTGCAACGCTTGATCTTGATAGCTTGAGTGTTACTCTGATGCCAACCTCGGGTGCAGACCTGCTATTTATAGCCGTGCCCTGACTTACTAAAAATAGTAAGTTCTCCGATTTTGCTCAAATTTTGCCAGCAGGTACCTTGAAGTGTGTTGACATGGGTGGGGTACTTCGTTTCGGCTATTTTTGGATTTTACCCCCTATAAAAGTGGAAACCCTAATTTGACTTGCATGTATCCCGAACGGTCTCCGTTTGTCCTCTTTCCATCTGCATGTCGTTCTGCTTGCTGAACTGGAGTGTTGGGCGGCTGCCAGAGTGTACCTGCTAAAAATAGAAACTGCCTGAAAAGTGACTCATCCACTGCCGGATGGTTTTGCATGTCATATTGCCCGTGGAATCTCAAAAAACCCAGAAAAACCCAGAAAACTGGTCTGCATGCATGCACTGGCTAAAAATAGTAAGTCCTTAAACTTTGATCTTCTCCGCTTGCAAGTCACACCGTTGTGAAGCTCTCGAAAAACCCATAAAGAAAAACCCGACATGCATTGAAAAACACTGCATGCGAACCCTAAAAATAGCCTCCGAAGGCTGACTTCTGAAAGTGGTCGTCTCGGTTTGCATGTTACATCACTGCGAAGGTTTTGGAAAACCCAGAAGGATTCTCCGGACATGCATCTGAAAAGCTCATGTGAAACCCCTGAAAATGGCTCTTGAAGCCTGAACTGCCAAAAATAGCAAGTCGTCTGATATGGCTCAAAATTTACGTGTAGGCAGCTTGATGTTACCCGGATGCAGTGGAACTGACAGAATTCCAAAATCTCAATAAAATAGTCCCAAATTGAATACTTACTAAAAATAGTAAGTTGCCGGAATACAGTGAAAATTTAGGGGACTCTGCTGGAAGTCTTCTGACTGCTGCACTAAGCTTAGATTTCAATTTTATAACTCAATTTGACCTTTAATAAGCCTGAAGGATGAAAACCCTAATTACACAGACTTAACCAATACTTTAACCTGGGTCAAACGACGGGACATCCCCGGAAGGACCAGAGACCAGAGAGAGAGCGAACCAAAGCCAAAAGACCAGAATGGAGCAAAATTTAGGGGGTCCCCATCTTGATGGGGTGAATTGTGAAAAAGGTCACAACAGAACGCTTACTTGAGTATTTAGGAGGCTTATCTTGCTTGAAGCTTGGAAACTTGTACTTAGGAGCCTCCTCTTTTGCAGATTGATCTGAAATGCAAGAGATGATTGAGATTCCAATCTTTGTACTTGGGCAAATAACAACAATCTTTTTTGCAAGAGACTCCTCATATTGCTTCCTCTATGTATCTATCTCTTGTTGGTACTGGTAGGCTTGGCAAGCCAACTCCTCTTGCTGCAAATTGGTAGAATTTGCTTATAACAACTCGTATCAATCAGCTATTAAAATGGCACCTTTTGAAGCATTGTATGGCAGAAAATGCAGAACTCCTATCAGTTGGAACAAGATGGAGGACAGGATCATTTTAGGACCCGAAATGCTTCAAGAAATGGAAGAACAAGTAAAGTCAATCAGACAGAAGCTGAAGAAAGCTAATGATCGACAAAAGAGCTACGCTGATGCAAAACGAACCCCCAGACAGTTTGTGGTGGGAGAGAAAGTTCTCTTGAGAGTGAAACTGCAGAAAAGTTCTATCAAATTTGGGAAAGCTTCTAAGCTAGCCCCAAGATACGTGGGACCTTTTGAAGTCCTGGAAGTTGTCAACCCAATAGCATACAGAATTGCTCTACCATTGGCTCTCGCCAGATTACACAATGTATTTCATGTCTCCTATCTTAATAAGTATTATGCAGACTTTGACCATATGATTGACTGGAATTCCTTGCAAGTGCGAGACCCTGGGGTGATCACAATAGAGCCACTCAGAGTACTCGAGGTACGTAAGCTGCGCTTACGTAGCCACGAGGTGGTACAATGCAAGGTACAATGGGACCAGTACTCAGAGGAAAATGCCACCTAGGATGATTATGATGAAATCCTTCAGAAGTTCCTTTATTTGTTTAAGAACAATTAAGAACTCCATATATAAGTATGAATTTAGATTTGAATTTATAAATAAATAATCATCGGGGATGATGATTCTTAAGGGGAGAAGTATGTTACATCCCCTCTATCTTGAACATGATTATGGCAATGAAATTATGGTCGTTATGTTAGTTGCAAGTAACTGCTTTTCATGTGAATGTGAAATTGAGGATAAAATTATTGTTTTATATGTTGTACCTGTAAATGTGAATGATTTTCTTTTATATGCGAAAAAATGATGAGATTATATTTAAACATGTATATATATGTCGAGAATGGTCTAATCCTAGTCTTTTTGTCAAGTGGTTGCAGGATCATCAATACTCGAGGGGAAAGGGAAATATCATCAGGGAGAGGACATGGTTAACAAAGGATCAATTTTATCATCAAACCTTGAGTTAGTGTAAGACAGTTGTATTGAAGTCATAACCTTGGCCATAAGTAATTTAATATAATTATTGCTAAACAAGTTAATTCAAATTATTTATTAATAATCTCCTTTTGGAGTTGAGCAAACCAATTCTCGAAATATATCTTAGGAGATTGCAATGGTTATAAATATTAAATTAACAATAATAACTGTGAATGTAATCAAATCTAATCAAATTATATCCTAAGTGGAGAATAAGCAAATCCTAGATCTAAATTTCTGTGAATATATTCTAAGTCAGATTTCTAATGTTTTATTTCTAATCTTCTTATTGCAGAGTATTTATCTATTTCAATGTCTACAATAGAAGATCGAATTCATGCTTTATATCTTGAGAGGAGACACGCCTCAAGGAGAGACGCGTCTCATGAGAGGACATGTCTCCACAAAGTGGAGACACGTCACGTCCACTCACGGGACGTGTCCCTTGAGTACGCGGACTCCTCTTAGTCAACCGATAATTATCGGTGGCTAATATCAAACACCCGCATGCATTTAGCAAACAGCGATTAGTGTATATGAAGTTTGATCAGCATTCGATTTTGAATTTATTCATGAACAGAAATTCGAATAACTTACTTGCAAATATTATACTTTAAAAAGTAGATTTCGATTATATATAAATGATGATGATGCATAAATGCAATCATCATTTATATCTGACCGAAGCTACCTTAAATCAACAATAACTATAATTCTAATGCCATCGATATAAATATAAAAGCATAAGTAAGGCTTAAAGTCAAAAAATAATTGAATTGAAGATGGGAGTCGTCGGTGGTTTGGAAGGCAGTAGTTCCTTGCCATCTTTCCATCATGCCTCTGGGAAAAACGACCAAGAGAGTAGCCATGCAGCCACGGGCTCTAGAAATATTGAATGGAGGTTTCATAGAGGATTATCCTTATTATCGAGGGCTCTCATTTTCATTCACTCTTCTCACTTCCTTTACTCTGACTCGATTTCTCTGCATTCACCATTGGCTTCCATTGTGAATCTTACTCTCTTTTTTGAGACGTTTATCATCTGGTTTTGGCTTCATACTTGTTCCACACATAACTTGTCGGACTTTTCCATCAATCCCTCTCTATTCTTCCTTTCTTAAAGACGAATTCCGACGATGGTGATCTTGGCCTTTCGTTGTCGAGAAAAGGTGAAAAACGTGGTTGAAGTCCGAATCTTCAGTACCATTCGTTGGGAGAATCCGGAGCGGAGCTTCATCAAGTTTTTGAATTACTCAATCAGGCATGTAAAAGAAATTTATAATTTGTTAAACCTTGCATCGATAGAATGGATTCGATCAAATAATTAACATGTATAGGATGTAATCTCAATGAAATTCTCAACCAGTTGGAAGTTTAATAGAATTCGATTCAGAAAGAGCTTTCATAAATTGAAATGTATAATGAACAATCTTGTTCAAATCACTCTGTTTATTCTTCTTTGAAACTGAATGTTAGCCAAGCTGCCGTCGAAATTGTTTTGTGCTTTGTACATCCTTGCCAGATTAAAAAGTCTATCTCCCTCTATAATCTGTTTTTAATTTGTCTGAGTTGAGATATATATATATATATATATATTATTTTTCTTAAACTCCTGAAACCCTGTTCGTTTTCTTGAAATTCAAACTGATTGGACCATGTCAGAACATTATGGCCAGACATTGGATTAAATCCGAATTGAGAGTAACCATAAGCAGAGATAGTTTAAGTGCTCCTTCCTTAGTTTTCAAAATAGAACATAATGCTTACGATTATTGTGAAAGGAAATATTGGTTGAGCCTCTTATCCCCTGTTTCATCTTTGTAAATCTGAAAGGAACTTCACCTAGTTGAAAACATATGTTGTAAGATGAAACCTTGAAATAATAAATTAATGGAATAAGAATATTAAATGTTGAGCAAAGGTGAGAGTGTTGACGGCACAGGAGTGCCACCAGAAATGATAAAATCCTTGGCCAAGGTACAATGCTAGATTAAGCATTTGTCAGTTATCAAGTACCGGATATACCCCTAGTCAGAGTGATCTTTCTAGTTGGGAGTTACCCATAGTAAAGGATTGATTAGGTGGTATAGGTCCTTGACACCAGGCTCAGAGGCATGCTGATAATTTGATCCTTGTTGATTACGCTCGTGAAGGGATGGGTTTCTTCAGTTGAAGAAACACGGGAGGCCAATAGGTCTTCGGATGGGCAGAAAAGCCCTTGATGATATTTCCTTTTCCCATGATGACAGAGTCAAGCTCAAGTATTTCAGCTTCCAAACTGTATTTTCTTGTAACCTTACTCTCTCTTTAAATTTTAGAAAATATTTACTTAGCATGTTTATTTCATAGCTGTAATTATTGCTCTTACAATACGAAAGCAAAGAAAAGTAGTTAATGCTCTTTTGTATTTTCAGTTATATGAAATCAGTTAGTTGTTTCCTTTTCAGCTGAAACTGAAATTCTGAAAGTTAGTTGAGTAATTTATTATGATGTAATTATTTAAAATTGTTTTCCTTTTACGTTCAAATTGCAAAGGAAACCCTAGTATGAAAACAAGTTAGTTGCATTTCAGCTGAAAGCTAGTAGTTAGATTCCTTTCTTAAACTATAGAATAGTTAGAGCATTACACAAACAATTATTTTATCCTCAATTTCACATTCACATGAAAAGCAGCTACTTGCAACTAACATAACGACCATAATTTCATTGCCATAATCATGTTCAAGATAGAGGGGATGTAACAGAAGCCTCTAACATTTGCCATCTCAAGCCCTTCAATCTTACAATGAAAGAAATAATTATTAGCATTGCACATACTCAAATCAACTCATTTATTAGCTCATTTGAGTGTCTTTTCCCTTGGTTTTGGAGAATGTCTTTTTCTTGTTTTGTCCTTGGTATGGAACGTATGCTCAATGGTGTTTTCTTCGCACATCATTCTGCAATGGTTTCTTCTTCCACAACTAGTGTAAGGAACAAGAAACCTGCATTCTTGTGCAATGTGCCCTTCCTTTTTGCAAATAAAACAAGATGGACTCTTTATTTTGTTTTCTCACATGCTCTTTTACCTCCTCCTTACCCTAGCTAGTAGTGAACTAGGTGGAGTAAAATCTCCCCATTTCCTCTTTCCTTCTTGAGGAATTTCGTTCTTTACTACTTTCTTCTTTGAAGGCTTTTCTTTGTCCTCTTGAGGTAGAATCTTCCTCTCCCGTGCTTGGATTGTTGTTCATTCTTTGAAGAAAACCTAAAATACTTTGAGACTTTACAAAAATAATGAAAGAGGAATTGTTACCTCCCTTGGGCTGTCCTTGGCTTGTCCATGGTGTACAACCCCTCTTTGAGTTTTCTTTGATCTTCCATCATATCACATTCTTGCTAGCAATTTGAAGCCTATAATGTTGGTATGCCTTTCAAACTTCCCAATGGAATCGCTGGATTTTAAATCATTGAATAAAACTTGATCATGGGTGCTCTTCTTGCATAACTCTTTAAATACTTTGCTCTTCTTGAGTAGAGGTTGTTCCATTCTTTCTTGTAAACTCCTCTATCTCTTGTTTAAGTGTGATAACAAATCATCCTTCACCATCAACTCATGTTGCTTTTGCTGAAGGAATCCAATAAAGAAATCATATTGATCCTTCTTCTCAACTTGCAACCTCTCTATTATTCCCTCAATAGGTATACGTCCTCCCAAAGAGCTTTGTACTCTCCTAATTCTTGCTCTAGGATTTCATGAATATCTTCAAGCTCCTTTTTGTGAGATTGTCATGGTTGTACCTTGCAACCAGTGTTAATGTAATGATTAAATTCTTCTTTCTGCAACTGTCGATCCTCACAGGTAAACATCTATTGATTTCCATGTTTCCAAATGAGGAAGGAGTGAGTATAAATATCAAAGTGGGAGACACGTCCCATGAGCGGATGTGTCTCCTCAAAGTGGAGACACGTCGGCTCAAGGGATGTGTCCCTTTATTTAATATTATATCTTTCACATTAACAACGATCAATCATCTGACCGATGCTATCTATTTTCAACAACCAGTATCTTGCAACACCTGGAGAATAATTTGGAAAAGATGGCTATGCACAAATTCTCGTCACCCAAATCAACCCAGAAGAACTTGTGGCTTTGATACAACTGATCCAAAATTTCTCCAATTTATGGTAGAAAATAACAAACCAAACAACTGAAACAACTCTGCCACTTGATGCTACCAAAAGACAAACAAAATTGAGGAATTAGAATGTTGTTATGGACAGAAAATGAAGGACTGAAAATTGGAGAAAAGAATGCAATGATGGAAGATTTAACCTGGGAAACCCTAAGAAGGGGGGAAATCCCAAATTGGTAGTGACAATTGCTCCTCTACTAGAGTGTATTGCCTAAATAGACAAGTACAAATATAAATACAACTTCTACCAAGCCTATTTACCTACTTTCAGCTTGGTCTACACCTTCTTGTTGCTACATTTCTTCTCATTCCCTTCATTTCAGGTTGTCAATATCTTTGAATAGAGTGTTAGAAGATCTCAGATGCATGCTAGAAGACCTCTTGCATAGAATGCATAGAATCCAAAGAGAGAGGCATTTAAAACATTTCAAATTCTCATTTTCCACATCAGAAAAAACCCTCCCCTTTTTGTCAGCGGGTAGTTTTGTTTTCCCCCCATTAATTACAAAACCTCATGGGTGCTTAAACCACCACAATATTTATGAAACCACCCCCAATTGTAACTGGGCTGTTTTGAAATCACCACCTATCAGAAACCAACAGTTTCGTCCTGCTGAGTTATGGGGATATTTTTTATGTGTGGAACCTGCTGAAGTGACTTCATTTGATGATGAGCTTTCCTCCCGATCCAATATGGATCACATGCTACAAGCAGTAATTGTGACTATTACGTATGACAGCAAGATTCATCATTGTAAAGAACTATGACTAATAGCACCCTTGAATTAGTTTGCACATATTAGAGCACTTGATGAAGCAGAAGCCCAAGCGAACTGTACCTTAACCCAACAGAACATATCTCCTCTGTAACTGCAACTCTATGCACCTCTAATCTTTGTATTCCTACAGCATCCACTGCAAAAGGGAATTTGCCATCCACCCCTGAATCAACCCTCTGTTTGGATAGCCATCCTGTTTCTTTTCCTGTTATACACAAAATCTAGCTTTTGATTCCAACTCCTTGCATTCTCTTTTAGTACACAGTTGCACTTTATTTTCAGTAGCTAGGTTAAACTCATCTGTGCTTGTGACAACAGGTCCAGCTTCTCCAACTACTACAAATGACTTTATGCAATAACTGTGTCACTGCTGCAAATGACTTTCCATGGCAATTATGCCATTACCACAAATGACCTTGCATAGCAAAACTATCGTGAATGAATTTCAGCAGCAATTGTGCAACTGTCATGAGTGATTTTCCACAACAATTATTTATTCTTGCCAATGGCGAATGGCCTTCAGCAGCAACTATGACTGTTGTGGGCCAACTTGCTGTAACAATCGTTTGTTTGCTGCAGAACAACTTCTGCAACACTGCAAGGCCATTGCAGAATGACTTCAGCAACAATAGTGGTGTTTCTACAAAACAGCTTCTGCAAGGCTGTTGCAGAACAACTTTTGCAACAACAGCACGATTGTTACAAAATAACTTCCATCCTTAGCCACCCTTTATACAGTCTGTCATTGCCTGAGTCGATCATGCCTTCCTTGTAATAGCATCCTCAGAAGCCTCCATTCGTGCTCAACATAACCTTTGATCAACAAGGGTTCACTTTATTCCACCTACTTGTGCCTGCAAAAACCTAATTCTTTTTGGGGGATGCAAGATTGCACCACCCTAAAGATGCTCTTACATCAGTGCTGATCGTAAAAAAGTAAAAACATCAATTTAAGGGGTAGGGGCCACGTGAATGGCAAGAACCATTTCATTTCCTTTTCTACTTCATGCAAAACATGGAAGAATCCATAGAAATCATTTCCTGCATCCCCAATCCCTTATTCCTGACAAAAGATCACAACCCTACATGGAATATAAATTACACGTATTGATAGTATTTATCATGATAAGCAAAAGATTCAATAAAGGATAAAGCATGCAGGTAATCTCTATTGTCAGCCACGGTTCACTTTTTACCAACCTGTGGCAGGCATAACAGAAATTCAGAGAAAAACACAATTCTCGGAAAATCTTAGAATTGCGAGTTAGCACCATGATATGGCCCTGTTATGTTTATCATGATTTTGGGCATCTAACTCTCATATTTACGTGGTATCCATTGCAGTTATTAGTCATTGCGTTCTAGCACGTTCTATGGAAAAACCTAACAAACAGGGCAAGCGACCTTGACGTAGCTTTCAAAGTATAACAAAAGTTTGAAATTTCTGTCATAGATTCAGCAAGTAACTATGACATATGTTAGTTCATTAATGAGACATTGTGTGTTGGCTTTACCATTACATAGCTTGAAGACGAGCTGCCACAAGGCCAGTATTCTGTTTATACACGAATTGCAAATATCATTTGATAAAAATCTCTCTTTCAGATTATTTTGAGCACCTGAGGCTGAAGGATCAATCACTATCTCACACTTATTAGGATGCCCAAATTCAAATCTCTGTTGGAATAATGCTCAAATGCCCTCGCTCTCGACTTAAAGTTGGTCGAGTGATGCCATGCCAGATTATAGATAGTGATGCCACCATTTATTTTAGCTTAAAGAAAATATTGTGGGATTAGTCATAAAATTTGGCAAGATATTTCACTTTAGTTATATCAGTAAAACGCCAGGGTCTTGCGTTGTATATGAGAATGAGTTCGGGAAGTTACATTCTATGATGGTTTAGTCCATCAAAACGTGAAATCATCTTAAGTAAGAAGGGAGAGATGAACTGTACCTGCTAGTAGATAAGGAACAGATGAATCCCATGGACGATGCAGAAAACAAAGGGCTGAAACGTCTCCCAGGTAGTCTCCTTTTACCACCCGCCATGCTTCGCCTGATACGGCCATTCCTTCACTTCCTACTCCAATGCCCGTCTTGGGGAACGAAAAAAATCAGCATCTAAGCCCCGAACGGAAAGACGTCATGGTACCGGGGATTTAATAAATAACCGATGCCCGGAACTCAACAAATTAAAAAAAAAATACAAGCTAGTATAAATATATTAAATAGGTGGAAAGATATTAGTCAAGTGTCTTGTTAAATTTATAATATAAATTAAATAAATGTATTTAATGATTTTTTTTTTTAAATTATGATTAAGTATCTATATTTATAAAAAAATAATATATATATATAAAGGGTGGAAGAAGTCATATATTAAATTTCATATGGGATCAATCTTAACAGTGTTTATTTGCCGCTTTCTTTCTTGATTTCTTCCCGGCCAAACCCTCCTGGGTGGAGAGGAGAGGGACTAAGGGCTTTCATAAGAGGATCCATCAATCCTTGATTCAGCAAGTTAAAGCGGGACGGGTTGGGAGGCCTCCCACCCCCCATTATAGTTGTTTTATGGTTCTATGGTTCCCCTTTCTATACGTAACATGCCTGGCCACTCATGTGATGTATATAGACTGCATCGCTATACTAGAGTCTAGTCTGGCTTAGACTATCTCCCAGGCCAACTCACTAGAATCTACCGACTACTAGAGAACCATGGCCCTTGTGCTTCGCACCCAAGGCATGCCTTCGACAGTCGACCATATTGGCCTTAGGTGGGGTTTGTGGCGAATGGGTCAGTCCCGAAGGGGCAAGGGCCCTCCCACCTAGAACGGCTGATTTCCCCCAACCCGACCCACCCGATGAACTCCCACCCACCCCTTAGTAGACTATGTCGTATCTCCGAAAACAAGGATTCCCCACATCTACCTACACAAGCCCGATCTGCATGGGGATAGACACACAAGCCCGATCGAGGGATTCTAGGTGCACCGATTCCCCACATTTAATTACACAAGCCCGATCTGCATGGGATGGATAAACTATAGTTGATGCCGATTAGCTTTTTAAGGCAAATCTTTCTCGGTGATAATGCACCTGGAAATTTCTATTGAGGGGGAGTCGAATTGAGGGGACAGAGACATGACACAATGATTTTCCATTCTCAAACAACCCATATTCTCCACACTGAACCAGCATTTGATAGATTATCCGACCCCGAGCAATCCAAGTCATTGGTGGGGGTTTGGTCCGTTAGCTGGTATTTGTCCAGCCATTCGGATAGTGACCAGCATTTTTCCAGCTATGCATTACACACCACATGTGGATCTAGCTTTCAACAGCGTAGAACATATCATGAGAGATGTTGAAGGGGGTTGGTTGCTTCATTATATGCATGCTAATGGGGCAAGTATGTTTTCCATCGTGTTTTAACCCTAATTTTTTGTGGTTTGTATTATGTGAGTTATGACAGTCCTAGGGAATTCGTTTGGTGCCTCGGAGTTGTCATCTCCCCGTTAATGATTGTGACTACTTCTACAAGACATGCACTACCTCGGGGTCAAATGAGCTTTCAAGGAGCTACGGTAATTACAAGCTCAGCTAGCGCCATACCCGTAGTGGGAGATATGATCGTGACTTGGTCATGGGGTGGTTTCCCTGTGGACAATGCCACCTTAAATCGTTTCTTTAGTCCTCATCATCCACTCCCTTTTATTCCAGTAGGCACCACTCCTCTTCATCTAGCTGCATTGCATCAATATGGATCAAATAATCCATTGGGTGTGCATTCAAAGATGGATAAAATCACTTCTTATCCCTATTCTTATGCGAAGGATCTAGTAGGTCGGGTAGCTTTTGCTATCTTCTTTTCCATATGGATTTCTTGTGCTCCTAATGTATTGGGGCATCCCGACAATTATATACCCACTAATCCGATGGCCACCCTGCCTCATATTGTGTCGGAATGGTATTTACCACCAATCTATGCCATTCCTCGTAGTATACCCAACAAATTAGGAGGTGTAGCCGCAATAGCACTCATTTTTCCACCGATGTTGGCTCTCCCTTTTATGAAAATTTTGTATGTTCGTAGCTCAAGTTCTCACCCGATCTACCAGAAACTCTTTTGGTTTTTCCTGCTGGATTGCTTACTATCAAGTCGGATTGGATCTGAACCCATTGAGGCACCATATGTGACTATTGGACAAATTCCTTCAGTAGCTTTCTTCTTGTTCTTTGCCCTAACGCCCATTCTAATGTAAGATAATAAGATAAAGCAATTAAGTGGTGAGAGTCATATTATCAAAGGAAGTCCACAATCATCTAGTTTGTCACATACATTATCAAGATTAGGATCATTAAGATTAATCTCTCAACCAATGATCATTATCTCTTCATTTTCATCCTTGATAGGCTCAGTATCACAAACAAGTAAGACGATCAAAGAAAGGTGAGGAAATTTGCCAAAATCCGTCCAAATAGGTGTCTTTTATTCATGTGACTAAGATGATTTGAAAGGTGGGTAGGATGGTTGAGACCATTCATGAAAAAATTTCCCTCTAGATATTTATAAAGGAGGTTGGAAACCAAGTTTCTAAGAATCATGACTTCCCTAAGCATATTGATTGCATCCATATTAATGTCCATGGGGTGAAGAGTAACCCCTATTGAAGGTTGGAGTTAGTGATACTCTGGAAACTATAGATTGAGTGTTAGTTGAGTGATATAAAAGCACCTAAATATGCATCGTTTTAAGTGCAACTCTAGCAGCTTTTACTTGAATCTACATGAGAATATTAAAGTAAACCATAGTTTTAGTACACAATAAAAAATGAATATTAATAAAATAGCTAATAAAAATGGCATAGTTTCTATCTTTCCAAATTCTAAAAAATAATTTCCACCCCAAAATCATGTCATAGTTTGCTAAATTTAACAAAAATCATGGATCAAACTCCTAATAAGACCATATGACATAAGAAAGGCTCAAGTCTAAATGAATTGAAAAAGTCATGAATCCAATTTCAAGCTAACTAAGCTCTAGGAAAAATCAAAAAGGTGCTTGATAATATCATGATTTCCACATAATGGGTAACAAGGATTGACAACTCCATTATGAGATAATTTGGTATTAATGGGAAGGCCCTAGTAAAGAATGCACAAGGCAAAATCCAACTTTAGCTCAAGAACAGTTCACCAAATAATCTAGAACCTATGATACCAAGAGCCCAACAAGGATTGGAGAAGCCATATGTGATTTAATTCAAGCACCATGTAAAAAATGTGGAGATAGCTAAGTGTTTCTCTTGTGAGGTTTGTAGTTATGAAATAGTGTGGTTAGGTACCATTTTTAATCTTTTGACTAAGGTTTGATGCAATGAACCACTAATTTGTGTAGCATATTAGGTGAAATTGAATCAATAATAGTCTAGTAAGTCTGTAAATCCTTATTAGAGAGTCTTTATTTCAATTTGGACTTGTGTCAAGGGAGAAAATTCTTGTTATTTTTGGAAATAGATCAAGTAGAGTATTAATACCCCTATTATAGAACTTCAAAGCATAAATCCATAGATCTT
This sequence comes from Sequoiadendron giganteum, assembly GCA_007115665.2. Lineage (NCBI taxonomy): Eukaryota > Viridiplantae > Streptophyta > Pinopsida > Cupressales > Cupressaceae > Sequoiadendron > Sequoiadendron giganteum. The sequence continues at coordinate 211,217,325 of CM021105.1, read as the reverse complement.
TGACAAGTGGTCAATCCTAACAAGAAAGAACAAGACACCACAAAATGGATTGTTGATTAATAGGTACAATCCCTTACGAAATTGATTGTCATCCCATAATAACCAAGGCTTGATGACCTCCCAAGCTTTCCAAATACGTTTAATAACAAAAGTGCCTTAACTATGGATGGGTTCCTTAATTATATGAACCATATGGAGACCAAGAGCCTTCCAAACCTTGAATCTAAAGGGGTCCCTCCATTATAAGAGTGGAATGAAGACTAAGACCCTTCTAAGCTTGATTCCCATTAGGTACTCTAGTAGAAATGCAATATCTAATCAAAATATTCTAAGGTTGATTTTCTTCAAGGGATTTGATTATCTATTTGGCACATAGTGCTAATCCCTAGCATTAGATTGAAATCAAATTTAGGCCTCCAAAATCATGATGGAGGTAGTTAAAATTTCAAGCTACATAATGGAAGCCTTTAGTAGCATCAAAGGAGGCTCATAAAAGTGCTTTAGAATTTTTTTGACCTTCAAGTAAGAAGCTTCAAAATTAAAACAATAGGATGAGTAATAAGCATGCATAGCAACTAAAATTTTTGAACATGCCTAAAATTTATTTGCTAAGAAAGGGACTTAGTAATTCAAAAAGCTAATTTCTTCTCAATTCTAGCAATAATCACTTGCCACAATATGGTAGGAGAAGCTTGGAAGGCAAAAAGAATTCCATGGAACCTAAAATAATTCCCATCATTAATCCATTTCCAACCATAGGAACCTAGCCAAGTAGGTTTATTTTAAATAAATTGTCTATAACATTGAACTTTTTTCCATTGAGTACTAAATTGAAAGCCTTACAAAAAACATCTAGCAATGCAATGCCTCTCTAATATTATTTTCTTCCTCCAATAGAGTTTGGAAAGAATTGTCTACAAAGTAACAATTGACAAGTTATGATATAGAATTGAGCAAGGAAATGCTTTTAACTAGGTTTTGTGAAATAATATTAACCAAGAGATATCTAAATTATTTTATACTTATCACATAGAGAGTCAATGCCAAATGGCATCCTTAGCAAGTGAATGGAAGAACTCCAAACGGAGGATTTTGTTGCCATTAATGGTAATGCATGCATAAGCATTAGCAACGACCATATATTAAAATAGTGTAAATAGGGACATTATTTTGAAACTTATAACTCGATATATGAATGGGTTCTCCTAGGGAAAACCCCTTTGGTGGGTTGGATTAACAATAATGAGAAATATTGAAGATAGCATATGCAAACATGTGAATGGCCTAGATGGTTATAATTGTGTATTTTATTCTTTGATTCCCTTAAAAATTGAGGTGTGTTCTTTTTAATATTATTTTTGATAACCTCACATGTCCTACATGAAATTAAGTTCACATTAAATGTATTTAAATAAAATTACATAACATGTCTCACAAACAAGTGTTATTGTAGTGAATAGGAGAAGCGGGTGAGAAACTTAGAATTTAAATTTAGAAAATATAATTTTCAAGTTTGTTCTCATTATTCATGAGATTAAACTAGGTCAATATTGAGTCATTTAGAAATGAACCTTGGGGTTAAAATGATAATTTTGAGGTAAGTAGTATCTCTAAATGTGTATAAGAATGTGACAATGGTGACTAAATGGAGGTGTGGAAAATGCTATAAATATGAGTGGATAGGAATTGGGTCATAAGCCAAGCTTAACACAAGACTATGGCATTTGTCAATATGTTTTCATATTAAGTCATTCCACCAAGGTGGGCACAAAACTAAATGGTAAATGGCATGGGTATGTTGATTTCATTGTTATATTTTACCCCCACTTTGAAGTTTGTGCAAGTATAAAATGAGCATGCATTTTAAGTAAATGGATATTCTCAATGAAAGAAAAATATACTAACAATTGTAAAAGGCATTGTCTCTTAAAAAGTGTACAATATTTTTGTCTCAAAAAGGATACAATAATTCTTATTGTAATCTACTTTGTATGAGTGTTTTTGTAAGAACCCATAAAACAATGAAAACATGTGCAATAATTGTATTTATCTACATAAAATGAGAAGAGTGGAAAAAATAATAGATAATTTTGTTTGTATGGGAAGTATATAAAAATTCTCTACATGATGTAATAATATTATGTGGATCCATATGATGCATCCATGTGATAAATTTTTGTGTGATGTCACATTGTGATAAGCCTCTACACAATATGGACAATGTGATCAAGAACTATGATCAATTTCCACATGGTGTGGAAAAAGTGGAAAAGCTCTATATAAGATATAAATACATGAGATTATGACATGTGTCTTAATCTTATGACTTGAGATATAAAGTGATAAACCATAACATGGCCTAATAGTCTAGGCCCATGTTTGCATCATTGCATCTTGTACATTCTCCCTAAGTTGAACTTAAGGGGGGTGTTATTGTGAAAGGGCGGTTTACCTTGTAACACCCCTCTGTTTTTCTATCTGGATTGGACATCATGTCCTTGTGTTGCTTTGATTTATATTTCTGGATATTCAGATACTATATCTTGCATGTGTATTTGGTTGCTATTCATTGAGCGATAGACTATATTATGTGTTGTGATTTGATATATTTGATGCTTTAGTTTACATACTTTAATTGGTGTAAAGATGTTAGTTGATATAACATGTAATTGCTTATGAGATTATTGGGATTATGATGAAAGTGTCAGTTATGACGAGTGTATTGGTGAAGAGGACGGTTTCGCATCACTCGCTTGCGAGCGCCCTGCGAATCTGAGATTTCTTCTTCACGGTGTGTATTATATGTTGGATATATTATATGATGTTGTTTACTTGGTTTCAGGTTGCAGGTACATGACATCAACTCCACCTAGTTTCACAGGTTTGAGCATGTCGATCCAATGGTTAAGTTGAACAGGAGATAGTAGCTATGTAATATGTGTCAGGTCTACACCCTAGCCTTAGTGTATCATCAGTTCTGTTTATTGAGTCATGTTTTACCTTATTTAATGTTATTTGATTTTGAAAGGTGCTTGCTTATTAAATGAATTTTTATAATAATTGCATTGGGTTAAAGTAGTGATTATGTTATATTAAATTAAAATTATGCTTTGATGTTATATTTAAAGTTGATAATGAAATTTAATTTAGTTAAATTTTAGTTTATTTAATTAATTAAATTTTAATCTCAAAAGGGTTGAATTTAGTTATTAATTAATTAAAATTAATTAATTAAGTTTATTGGGTTAAATTAAATTAAATCAAAAGAAATTGAAAGATATTTGATTTAAATTACATTTTAAAATTGAAAGAAATTGAAATTGCATTTTAAATTCAAAGTGTGTTTTTGAAAATGGAATTAGAGTAATATTGTAATTGTCAATATTGCATGCAAAGGATTAGACTTGGTTGTCTAAGATATTTTGATTGAATAGGATTGCATGTTTAATTAAGAGAGGTTTTTTGGATTGAAAATTCATTCATACAAGAGGAGGTTTTTGAGAAGAGAAGTTTTTTTGAAAGGCTGTGGAGGATTTTTGGAAAAATTTGCACAAAGAAGGGTTGGAAGCAGTTTTAATTGTAGAATTGTTTAGAGGAAAGTCGATTTGCAATTGTTGAAGTTTTTGGATTCGATTTGCTGCACATTTGAAGAAAATTCAGAAAATCTTTGGAGGAGGCTTGCATAAAAAATTCATCTTCTTTTGTAGCTTCGAATTCCGGGTTTTGCTCTGTGTGTTTTATGGTTCTTGTTTTGTTCAATTCAATTTAATTGTTTAAGAATCAGTTGTAGAAATTAATTGTGAATTAGAATTTGTTAATTGAATCCATATTTAAATTAATCTAAAATTGGGGAAGATTGCTTAAATTCACTGTAGGATTTAATTCAGTAAATGGGTAAATTGTATATTCATTGTTTAAATTTAAACCTTAGATTGTGCTTCAAACATTTAGATTGTTGAAGAAATTTTAATTCCTTTAGAAAACAATCAGATTTGGTTTTGAAAACAAACCCTCTCTAGAAAATCGGTAATGGAGAAAATTAATCCCCTTTAGTTTTCTTATTTTTTGGAATTATTAAAAATTTAAGGGTATAATCTTGATAAAATCAGTTTTTAAATATATGTGAAATTAGAAATTCATTCTGGAAAATTTAATTAATTTTCTGTACGTGGTTATTTTTAATTATTTTTTTCAATTTTACCAGTAAAATCAATTCTAGTAATATATATATACTTATATGATTGATTATTTATTCTTTCTTTTAAAGAGAAAACACCGTCGGCGAATTTCTTTTATTCTGGAAAATTCCGTGCAAAAATTTCGCACTGGCATTAATGGCGAAAATTATTGTTCTGTGTTTTACAAAAATAAAAAATAAAAAATAAAATAAAATAAACAAAATTATTTTAGTGGACAGTGGTCATGACTCCACCGCCCACGGATATCCTTGGGTGACGCACTACCCATGGGGCAGTGCGCCCACCGCATGGGGGGATGCACTGTCCCATGGGGAGTGCGGCCTCCCCAAGAATACCATCGGCCGTTGTACTAAGTACAGTCTGCCGGTACCATTAAGCTGTCGGTACTGTGGAGAGGGGCGGGGGTTCGGCTATAGCCAACCCCTCCCCAACCTTTAGCTTGTCCTTTTAAATTTTATATTATTTAAATTCGCCCAAACAATGGGTTCGCATGAAAAGGGATGTGAGTTGTAAGTTTTTAATAAGATATAATTCGTGTTTGTTATATATATAATATGTATATATAGTATGTGTACATATATACATATGTATATATTATGTATATATGTTGGGTAAAATTTTATTATGGACATATATTTAATATATGTGGATATATGGTGTGGGCATGATTATATATGTAAATATATAATTGTGTATATACATTATATGTATATATCTATATATATATCTTGTAGATTATTAATTAAGTGTATTTATTTTGGGTTAACAATTGGATATTTGGTAAATATTGATAGATATATTTAGTGTATATATACAAGGTATATATAGTTAAATATATTATTATATATTTAAAGTATATATTATATGAATATGTTCAATTAGGTGTACATTCAATATTTATCTTATTTTTTTTACAAATTGCATGGGATCTAATTTTGAATGAAGTTTTAAAGGATAAGATTAGAATGCATGGTAAATTAGATAAGGAAAAATATATTTTATAAATTGCATGTTTAGATAGAAAATTGAAAGGAATATAGTATGTGGGTAGAAAAATTGAAAGGATTTACTTGCATAGAGTTATGTTGGTTTTAAAAGTAAATTTAGGAATTGGTTATATTGAAAAAGGCAAATATTTATTCTGTTTTATTTATTTCCATTAGAGCAATTTAATCGTTGTGATTGGAATATGAAAGAGTTAAGAATTTAGAATATCCGAAAATAGTAATATTCTTCATGGTTGCCTTAGATGTTTTATTTCTGTGTATTTCACATAAGGATGTGAGTTAAATTGTTTAAGATTGCCTATTATGAAAATGGAAAAAGGGGTATATGGTTATTTGAGTAAACCCTGTTATCTTGTCTTTGGCTTTGTCAACGTTACCTATTGGATGAGTATGGATTTAGGAAATCCAAATATTAGATTTGATTATTGACTTGAATGCTTTTGTAGCTATGTCATCAAGTTGCATTGTGGGATATGGGATTAAGTGTTAGTCCAAATTTGTAAGTCTTCCAGAGGATCTTAGAGGAAGAGGGTTGTCGATTCTTTATGTCAACCAGTTGTTCTTCCCTTGGGTAGTGCATGGTGCCTTTTCAATATTTACCTGGTTTCCACGAACGGGGATGTTTGTACTTCCTTTGGAAGGAGTGGACTATGTGACTTGTTTTCTCCAAGATGTTTGGAGTGAGTTCTTTTATTTGTTTCCTCCTTGAGTTGGAGTGGTTACGATGCCTAGTTTGCATGCACTTGTGATTCCCTTGGTGATTAGTTTGGTATGGTGTGTTGTCCATTAGAAGAGTGGCTTCTGTTAGACGTCGGAGCCCAAAGAGGTAAACCGGGTAACCTTCAGAAGTTATTTAAACAAGTGATAATTAAAGTAATGTACTTAGAAGATTAGGACTAACTTCTCACTAATCAAGATAATTTTACCTCACTCATAGACACAAGGGATCGTTTAGACTTGGGATGAGTGGGAAGGCTTGGAATGGCAAGGTCAACTATTTTGTCCTCACGAAAGATAGTTGATTCCGCATGAGTGAGTGTGAGGGTCGGGATTCGGTTGAGGTCACCAGGATTATCAGAGCCTATGAAGAATGCCCAGAGGAGATCTCATAACAAACCTTGCGATGACACTCTGTCTAGGATAACATTGGGTTTTATGTTGTGTGTATGGATTCTTTATCATACTTGATTAATATTATGTCTGGAAGCAATGTGACCATGTTAGCGATAGACTTATATTGTGCATATGTTTGGTTGTGTCGGTATGAGTCTGTCTTTGGTTAGTGGTAGTAGAACCTTGTCCATGTTATGTGGTTACTATCTCCTAGCATGGGGGGTGGGCCTTCGGGTACCACTTGGTTGGGTGGAACATGCACCATAAACCGTTGGGTCCCCCTTGATCTTTAGTACGTGGAGGCGAGACATCCAGTTGGATAGCTCGCAGATCTTGTTTTCATTACTAGCACTGTTGTATTTCATTTTGTAATGAGTTGGTTTTACCCCTCTTGTAATTATGAGGCGGATTTATGTAATTGTAACACTTATGTATTTATGACTCATTCTGGGAATGAGTGTTGTAATCAGTTAATCATGTAATGGATATATATTATGGATGTTATCTTCTTATCTTGTTATTAAGTTATGATTGAATGAATGTATATTACTTGAGTTGTTTAATGCAATGAATTTTTAATGTTGTATGTTAATGGGAATTTAAGTAATCTCGGTTACGTAGCCTTAGGGGATGTTGTCAATTATAGATGAACATGTATGTTTAATTCACTTTAATAAAAAAAATTAGTACACTTTTATTGTGAATTGAAACTTCCTCTAGGGTTGTGTGGCGGGGCATTACATACCTATCTAGTTCATCACTTAGGTCTTATTTACACTAGTTAATTTTACTTTGGGTACACATGGGATAGTTATCTCTTTATGTCTTACTGTGTCTTAATCTTATGACTTGAGACATAAAGTGATAACTCTCCTTTATGTACCCTAACTAAAATTAACTAGTGTGAATAGGACCTAGGTGATGAACTAGATAGGAAAAACACCCATTTTACACTAACAACCCCCTTAAGTTCAAATTAGGGAGAATGTACAAGATGATTGAAAGAGTAAAGGATGCAAATATGGTTCTCGACTACTAGGCCATGTTAGGTACCCATGTATAATTGCAATCTCTCGTAAATGGAGGGAGAAAACCTAGTGAGACAAAACTCCTCCCCAAAAGAGAAAATATAAAATATGCTAAAAAATAATGGGGACAAAACACCATGTGAGGAAAAATTCCCCCATAAGAGAGAAGAAGAGATACCATGCAAAACCCCTCAAAGTAGAGTCTCTTGTAATGATGGTAGATACTTGATAATGAATGTTGAAGATGATGGACAATGCTGTTGAATAATATTCCTCCCCTTAGGAAGAAACAAAACTAATATTATATGAATAATATCTCCCCATTCCTAAAAGGAATATGAGGGAACCATGATGAAGACGTGTGATGTCTCTGAACTCTTCTCAAGTGTCCCAATGTTGATGTTGAAAGCTGCCATGGTCAAATTAAGTATTCCAAGCCACATTGATGAAGATGACAGTCCAAAATCTAATGGAGATGGATGTAGAACATAATATAAAGATAAATCATATCATTTAAATATAAATATGTCTCCTAATTTTTTAAAAACAAAAGACAATTTTCTTGTGAAGATAGAGGAGGTCTGAGCAAGAAGATGGTGGGTGTGTGCTTCAAGGAAACCTTAGGATGGTTGTAATCCATCAAGGGTTTGTTGTTCCTTACTCATGTTGCCCTTCTATCGTCTTGGTATTTTCATTAGCCTACTCTTGGATATCATTATCTTTCATGTTACTTCGTATATTTTTATTTGGCTCTCTCGTGTGATGTGTTTGTCTCTAATATTTGGCTTTTTCATTTTATATGTAAACCCTAACCTCCATTGATTGTTGTGAGGTATGGTTATTCAATGGAAGATAAGGGATATCATTTAGATGACCCCCCTAGGGTATGGCATGACTAAACCTAATGGCATTAGTTCTAGCGATATGGGGGCAAGAACACTCGGTCATTTAAAGGTATTATCAAAAAGGATATTAACATTTCGAATACTGTTTCGATTCTAGATTCAACTCAATTTATCAATATCGAAAAATTGAACCGTCGTCAAAGGATTGCAGTCCAAAGATACCCAAGGTAAGTGGCCTCCCAAATTCCCTAATAAATCTGTTTTAATACCTAATGATGATACGGTTGATGCCCTAATAGAGAAGAGAGTAGATTAAATAACATAGCAATTTTCTTTATGGATCTTGGCAGTAATAAGACTCCTACAAGAATTTTTTTACTCAATGGTTGATTAATGTATGGAAGAAGAAGTTAGGAATTTATAACTCCTTTTGTAGGATGATCCAAAAAGGGATTTTGTTGATTCATTTTTAAAACTAAAGAAATGGAAGAAAAAGTTATTAGCAAAGAGTTTTGGTTCGTTGGAAATTCTGTGTTTCGAGAAATTTCATGGTCCTCAAATCTATTAAACAAGGAATTGGTTGCTCTCTCTTATTTGTTATCATGGAATCTAGCAGCGCTCGATCCACAAATAAGCCCCCTACAAAACTTGTTTGTTTCATAGGTTTGTGGTGTTCAAGCACATAAAATGAGGCCATTTTCAATCCACCTCTATGTGTGTTCCAAAATCTCAAATAGTCTGTTTGAGTGTCCTACCCCATATGTCTCTCAAAGACCTTTGAAACAAATATCTTCGCGAACTCTCAAAGTTGAGAGTTAGTCAAAATTGTGAAATATGTCGGAGAGCTGAAAATCAACTCTCCTGCATATTTCCTTAGTCATTTTTACACTTTAAGTGTAGGAGCATTGATTTTCAGTGCTCCTACATGTTGTTGCTTTTGCAAATCTTGCACAAGTGGTGAAAATCACTGCTCATTCACTTTTGGTCCATACTTAGACTTTTTCATGCACGGGCGGTGTTTTTCACCACCAGTGCATATTTCATAGTTTTGCGTCACTTAGTCCGCCATCTTTAATGTGTGAATCTTAGTTCATTTAGTACACTTTTAAGTCATTTTAGGTTAATTTAACTCATTTCAAATCACCTTTCTCCCATTCCTCTACATGTTGGGCGACCTCCAAACCATAACAAACCCGATTTTGAAGATCTCTTCGCCATTCGAGTTAGGGTTTTTTTTGCATTTTCTACTAGGCATGTTGTTTCTCTCCTTCCTTCATCAATTTCTCTTTGTCATTTGCTTTTTAGTTTTTATTGCTACGTTTCTTTTTGGTTGGGGTTTCAAGTCTTGTCTTTTACTTTTGATTTCTTCTTTCCTTTCTTTTTGCACCCCGGTTTTCCATTGTTTCCTTGTGCGCCTTTCTTCATTCGTGCCCTAGGTTTCCTAATGCCATCTCTATATTATTCGATGTCTTTTGTTTCTCTCTTTTCATGATTTTCACGAACTCACCAAGCGGTGAAAATTTGAGTGTATGTGTTCCAAAAAGCTCGAGCTACATCGAATTTAAAACACTATCACTCAAAATGTTTGAGGGGTGATTTTGACCACTTGAACATCAAAGCCTTCCATCAGGTCAAATGTCAAAGTGATGAAATTAGTCGTTCTTGCACTATCAATGAATCTCCAAACTCTTTAAATGTCTTAGCGCTATTTTTCCTTGTATTTACACTTTGAAAATATTTTACACTAACTCCAAGTGTAGAAGCGGTGAAAATCACCACTCCTACATGGAGTTCACTTTCTTCCAGATGATAAAGCGTTGAAAAAACCTGTCTTTACACTTCAAGTTTTCTCCAAGTCAGACAAAATGTCAAGGCGCTAATTTTCAGCGCCTTGGCACATTTGGAATTTTTACATGAAGAATATGTAAGGGCATTGATTTTCAACACCCTTACATATGCAAAAACTATCTTCCTAAGTGTAGGAGCATTGAATTTTAGTGCTTCTACACTTTTGGTAGTTTTTGCCTTAAACACTTCAAAATCACTCCATTTTCGCTCTAGACCCCGTTTCTTTGCTCACGCTCCATTTTTTTGCCTAATCGTTCATTTTGAACTTGCTCCACATTTCTCACTTGCTTCATGCTTCCCAATGTTTCACTTTCACTGCTAACATATGTTGATTCACCATCTTTGCATTTTTTCTCCAGATTCTGTCAAGTGATCCTAAAGTTGATATCCCTTGGTCCTGATTCTTCTAGATGACAAAAAAGAAGCCTTCATCGTCTTCTAAGAAGGAGGATATGATGAAATATAAGTACCAAGGTGTCTTTTGACCTACAATGGTGATCTCCAAGGTGGACGAAATAAAGGACACTGAGGTTGTTTATCAGGACCTTGTTGACTTTGTAAAGAGAATTGAACAAAAACCCTTGGAAGACAGTTTGAGAGCCATCGTCTGCAACAATCTGCATTTGGTGTCCACATTCCTAACATCTGATCATCACACAGATTTCATTCTCTAGGTTGCATCCCACTACATCCAAGAGAACAAAAGTGTAATAGATTCCTCTGGACAGGTGATGATGAGGCTAGACCCTGAATTCTTTGACATTGTTTTCAAAGTTCCACACATGGAAAAATACACCAAGATTTCAATACAACAAGCACAGGAGGTTTATGATGTTGAGCCCAACAAGGCTAAAAACACTATAAATAGTCAATGGTTCAAGACACCTAGGCCTACTATCTCAAGATGGCCAAAGGGGCTTCCTAGGAGCGACTTCAAAGAAGATGTCAAGGACATGATTACTCTCCTGAGCACGATTAAAGGATTGCTTGAATCATCTCATTTTTAGGAGTGGATGTATGAAACATTCAAATCATAAGAATAAAAAAATCTCATATTGATTGGGGAACACAGATTAGTGACTGAATTCATGAACAACTGATAAATGTGCCGACCACTTTGAAGTTCTATATGACTTCTTATATGGTGTATGTTGCAGCCATGATGAAGCAATTCCCAGGGTTATCTACAAAGTGAAATCGATACTTGATGCCTATATACAAGTATTTCTATCAATTGGAGTTGAGGGAAAGTCTTCAATCATTTTAGGAGGGTTAATGATGCCTTCTTTGCACCTCTCCTTTTTAGTTTTGACCCAACTCTAAAAAAGAAGAGAGTATCTGACGAGGCCTAAAAAGTGGTGAGTAAGGTCGAATGTATATTCTTGAAATTTCCAACTTTCACTTACATGAGGGTAGCTTGTTACACTAGGTGTCCTTGCATGTTGCCTAATTATCCCTCAGATAAGTGGATACTCATGGAGCTATGCAAACAACTTATCTCACTTCACAAGGAATGAATGAGAATTCACATACCAGGTTTTAATTTTCCACTAACGATTGGTAGATATACCATCCAAAGTGTACAAAAGGCCAAATTAGTCTATGTATAAATGCAAGTCATGACAATAAGGACATACAAACACAAATTTGACTTTGATTACTAGAATTTGAATAGGAAATTGAAGAAGGATCACAGCCACAAATACCACTTCGAAGACATATGGGTTGAATGTAGAGATGAGGAGGACATCCACAAAATGGATTATTGTAGGTTAACCGTAGAGAAGATCAGGGATCTTGGTGTTGCTGACCTACCAGAGGGTTTCAAAGACCCTGATGACATCATGAATGCTGCCTATGATGAAAATGAAATTTCTAAGAGACCTTTGCCCCCGATTCAATGGTCTAAAAAGGAAAGTATATCCATCAGGGAAAGGCTTGCCCCCATATTGTCCAACACAATAGAGTGATTGCATAAACATGGTTTCCATATGAAAGCTTTCAAGATAGAATCAGAAGGAGAGGTACCCAGAGCTAAAGCCAGCCAACAACAAGAACTCCGCACAAAAGACAAGCATGCAGCTACTCCCTCTTCTTCCCGCAAAGGTCATAAAATCAAGTTTACTGTAGTTAAAAGGGATACTCGAGCAGTTGAAGAAGAAGAGGCCACAAAATTTGAATCAAATCACTCAAAGGGGAAAGGACCTGTTTCTGAAGAACATGAGTTTGAAGGTGAAGGAAATGGAAACGAGGAATTGGTTTTTGATGAAGAAGATTCTAATGAAGAAGATTTTGAGGAGGAAGAGGATTCTCTAGAAGATCAAGATATTGAAGAACAAGAAGTTGAATAGGAAGTTGAACAAGAAGGTGATAAAGAGGAAATTAGGCATGACAAAGAATAAACCCTATCGCCACATGAGAATGTTGTTGAAGACCTTCCCCAAATGTCATTGCCTATTACTTCAAATGTTCCTTTCACACCTCCCAATCCTAACATTCCTCCACCCCCTCTTCCTACTTCACCTCCTCCCACATCAACCATACATGCAGCATCAACAATGCTTGCCACTTCCCCCATAGTTTCAAATATTCAACCTGTTGATATTTTATCAAGCTCTCCATCATCTATTCCTAGTTTCTCATCTCCATCTTATGACATCACTTTTGAATCTGAATTCAACAGGTTTATGAATGAATCTCTGCAAGGTCAACTTGGTGTACAATCTATAGGAGCAGTCATGACAGACACTACCTCAATTTTCACCATACCATTCATTTCTACAAAAGTGATTGTGACACAAGAGTTGATGACTAGTCAAGAAGCATATACTTCCTCTCTTCCCCCTTGGATGGTATCTCAAGTATTGAAGCGAAAGAAACAAATGATCTCTCCAGAAGAGCTCGATCTTGAAGAGATAGCCCCTCTGAAATCCAAAGGGAAGAAAAAGGCCAAAGTACATTCAAGGCTTCATATTGACAAATCTAGACAAAACTTTGTAGAGATTGGACTACCCCCACATGAAGAAGGTGATGTTGCCATGGATGACTACATGGTCATAAGAATCTAGCTCAAAAAAGTGACAAATGAAAGTGCTAAGGTAAATGCTCAAGTGGTCCTAGATGCATTAGCAAGAAGGCTTGACAAGATGGAGTAGGCCCAGGATGTGTACAAAGAGAAGGTTCAGCGTTATAAAGCTGTTTTGAAAAAAATAGCTGGCTCTTCAGGGAGTGCACAATCTATGGCTATGATCAAAATTGAGGAACCAACAATGCTGAAGGCAGAGAAGTTTGCCTCTAAGGGTAAGACATTGTACGATTTTGTTGATGAGATGATTGAACAGGGTTCACATATTATTACTATTGCAGATGAAAAGGCTACTTAGATAGCTAAGTTGAAATCAGAGCTAATAAGGAAGAAAATGTACTCTCGAGAGAGAAAAGGGAAATGGATAAATGCCTCTCATTTTGGTCACAAATGAAGGAGGCAAAGTTAATTAAATTGGTGGAAGTTGGGGTCATTCCTAACAAAGAGAAATATGTGGAGATAAAAGAGATGTTCAAACATCACATTCAAGTGATCAAATCTCTTATTGAAGACATCCACCAAGTACAATAAGATGTCGAAGGACATCGGGCTATTCTAGAAGAAGAAATTAAGGAATTTCCAGGTAATCTCCTTGATAGAGATCATATATTCCTCTCGGCCAGTGAAATTTCTAGGATCTACAAGGAAGTCGTCTTGAAGCAGGTGGAGGATGCCAACTTTTCAAAGGAATCAATGCATGCAATTTGTGACTTGTGACTTTCTCTGGATAATCTAAAGACACATCTTGGTAGATGCAAAAATCTTCACTCATCTACCAAAATTTCAATTACTAGAGTTCACACCATTGTGGATTATACAGTTGGTCCATATGAGGCATTCATCCTGGAAACAAATAAGAAATTTGAAGACTTCCGCACCCAAAGCAAGGAACCATGAAAGCTTCTTTTCTTGAGTGTTGAATATTTTTATGCTTTCTTTTATGCATTTTAAAAATAATTTATGACACCTTAAATGTCTTTTGAGAAAATGTAATTGCATGTAAAATCTAAGATGTTTTCCCAAATAGATGGACAACATTTTTTACTAATTCAAAGTTAGGTTTTCCTAAATTAGCTCACCTACTTTCCTATTTTTTCTCAACTGATTTCCTAGATTTACTCTTCCCTCTCTTTTATAAATAGGAGGGATTTCTATTGTAATATTTATCTTTTATCTCTAGCAATGAAGTGTTGCCATTTTGAAACAAATGTATGAAACTTTGTGTTCAACTTTGTGAATCTAAATTTGATTAATAAAGAAGAAAGTTGTGTACCAAAATTTGTGTTGGAATCAATTCTCTTATGGTTTGATCAAATTGGTGGTGATTATTGTGTGAGATCTAAGGGCTTTGGATAAATCTGTGTAGACTTTATGTTACACTCTTTATTCGGATTTGTGTTTATGTTTGAATACTATTTTTGAATGATCTACAAGACTTTGTGCTTGTAATTGTTCATGTTGCTCGTGGAATTTTTGTATCTAAGAAGACTTTGTCCTTATAATACGACAAACGTTATGTATCTCAAGGATCTATCAACGAAAAGCTACGAAATGACTTTGTGCCTTCGTGAGCTTTTCTTTCTCATTTTATTGTTTATTATTATCATACTGGTATCTCTATGCTTTGCTTTGACAAGATAGAGATATTGGGATTATAGCTTGTTTTTAGTTTAAAGTTGTATTGAATAAGAACTACCAACTGTGAAGCATTTTAAAATGTCTTCTCTGAAAAGAGAGAGAAGTATGAATGTGACACACACCTTCCATCTCGTAATTGTAGTGTACATTTTGTGAATATTTAATTAGTTTTATTTAGTTTCTGTAAGCATTAAGAAGGGTGCCTCCCCTTTTTGAGAGGAGAGATTACATCTCACACAACAGTGGTTGAAATCAAGGTTGTGTAATCTATTGAAAAAAGGATTACATATTTTTCACCCAACATTATCCAAGATGGATAACCCTAAAATATCTCTCACTCATATTATGGGATTTCATCCCTTGAATTGTGGTGCAATTTGAGAAGGTTCTTAGGGTGGAGGACACAAAAAATCCTCTCCCACGTATGTATGCAATAATTCTCATTTCAATCAACTTGGGGGTTGACATTCCCAAGGAAGTGGATATTGAAATTGAAAGCTCAATTCTTTCCTATAAAATTGAACTCCTAGGCAGACTCAATGTGTGCTTCCTTTGCAAAAAGGAAGGTCATGTGAGAAGAAACTGCCCAATTTTAAAGGTTCATGAACAATATCATAATAAAACAAAAAACAAAAAAACCCTAACTTTATGGTTTGAGCCCCTTCGATTGTGGTTTTCAACCATAAACTGGGGGGAGGTAATGGCCCCATAGTGGAATTACTTACAATTATAGAAATCGTTGAACATACTAAGGCTAAATATGGTTCTTGTTCAATTTTGTTTGATAAATATATTTTAAATAATGTGGAAGAGCTTAATCTTGTCCTTTCACTTGAGGAAGAAAATATTTTGTCCAAGAAAGGTAAGCTATTTAACAATATTGAGGGGTCTGAAACCATATATGACCCCTCGCCATTGACTCCACCAAATGAACACTACGGATGCACCCAAAATGAGAGTGTGATCATTGCCAAGGTGACGAAGGCTCCCCAAGAGATAGGGATTAATTTCTTTGGACATAAAATAATTCACAGGAACTTGTGATTGATAAAATTAAACAACAAATTGCTATTAACAAGAAAAAAAAAATATTAAAAAAGGGAAAGAGATGAAAGAAAATTTAGCCTCAGAAAACCAATTAGTCAAGAGTAAGGTTCATTTAGTGTCAAATCTAGGAAATAAAAATGAGAACAATGCTATTCCAAAAAACCCTATTGATGTCCCCCCCGCTCCCTCGGGGTAGATTGCAAAACTTAAAATTTTGAGTATGTCCCCGAAGGATGTAAGGGAAAAAATTAACAAGGCTTTAAATGAAATCAGTAAGGATTTAAGGGCTGGATCAAATACAAATATTAATACTTATAAAAAATAAGTAACTCCTAATGTGGGCTCGAGCATGGATATGGCTTGCTCCGAAAAAATATTTTGTCACCTGGGTGCTAGAACATGACATCCAAGCCCTCGATAATGATAATAAAAATTGTAATAAAAATTATGTTTCTAAGTATTGACCCTCCTTCTTCTAGCCTATGGGATTTATAGCGAGACCTCAAGCTAGACATTTTCCTTGGCCAAGCTAACCCTAAACAAATAAAAAAATCATTTAATAAAAGTTGGAACCTAGTAGGAGATAGAGGGGAATTGGGAAAAAAAGAAATATAAGAGAGACAAAACCCCCATGAGTTAGCTACCTCAAAATATGAGGAAGGGAATATCTCCTTTGTAAATAATATGCTAAACCAAAAAAAAGAGGAAAAGAAGATAGAGACAAAAGGAGATTTCTACCCCATATCTAAGGAGTGGCACTATGAGGAGAAATATTCCTAAATACTTCGAAGGATTTAGGAATATAGAAGAAGAAGTATAGGACATGGATTATGATGACTCTTAATTGCATCTCTTGGAATATTAGGGGATTGGAATCCCCTGATAGAAAATATAGTATAAGAAGGCTCCTAAATCAAGAGAGAAATAAAGATTTAGTAATGATTCAAAAATTAAGGAAATTGGGTATACCCTACAAACTAATCTCAAGTTTATCTACATAAATCCACATCCTTCACCACCAACCATGAAAAAGGAAAATGGGGTGCTACAATACTAGTGGCCAAAAATTGGAGCAAGTGGATTAAATCCCATAGGACCTCCCCCTATAGCAAGCCAGTGTGGGTTTTCTTTGAAAAGGACAACGTAAAATTTGGCATAAGCACTATATATGCACCTAATGAATACAAGCAAAGATGTGAGTTATGGGACTGAATGGGTAAACTCCAAGAGATCTCATGGATCATTGGGGGAGACTTTAACATGGTGGAAAATGCAGAAGACAAGACAAGAGGGATTGATATGGTTTGGAAAGGTAACAAAAAAATATTTTGGCATAGGATAGAAAACATAATGAGACTATTAGACCCCTTGGAAGGTGCCAAGAAAGAGAATAACTCCATCTGGTACACTTGGTGTAATTCACAAAAAGGCAATAAAAGAATCTACTATAGATTAGATAGATAGTAAGGAATGATTTTAGTTTGATCAAGTTGAGGATACAAATAGTAGGTTTAAGGTTAAACCTTGGACCCTGTCTGACCACCATACTATCATGGTCAAAATCAATATTGAAGGTAATGATGAGAAGTCTACCAAGAAGGACAAAAATAATCATCTTGAACTCAAGTCTTCTGAAAATGGAAGATTGTAATAATTCTATATTTACACTTAGGGAGATAAAGAAATGGACTTGAGCTAACTTATCTACAATAGAAAGATGAAATACAAATGCTAAAAGTTGGCAAAGAATCTTCCAAACAATTGGTGAAAAAAGAGCCAAAGATAGTAGGAAATCAAAGAACTAGTTGCAAAAAGCTCTATTGGAAATGGAGTCTATTCTCCAAAAGGACCCTCAAAACATATATGTAAATGAACAATTAATTACCATAAAAGGCCAATTGAGGAATATTCAAAATTACAAGGACAAAGGTATTAAAAGAAGGGTGAGAATGAATTGGATTGCCCAAGGGGATAGAGGATTAAAATTATTTTTTAGGTGCCTAAAATCCTAGGAGGAAAAGGAAGCAGTAGGCTCAATTTGGGATGAGGAAGGCCTGATCAAAGACCCATAAGCCACCAAAAGAAATTCTTCCAATTTTATGAAAATCTATTCACCTCTGAGTGTCATGGCCCACAAGGTGATGAGGCAAGAGATAAATGCAAAAAAATAATCTCAAAGAAGATAACCAATAATATGGTTGTAACTCTAAATCAACCAATATCAAAAGAAGAGATAACCAATGCAATTCTATTCTTCAAAAATAACAAATCACCAGGGGCAGATGGATTACTGGTAGAATTCTATAAAAATAACATTAGTTGGATAAGTGATGACCTACTACAAGTGTATTTGGAGGCCATTGAGAAAGGGTCGCATGGAAAAGCCATAATAATGGCATTATCAAGCTGGTTCTAAAAGGTGACAAGTCCTTAATGAAGAATTGGAGACCTATTACTCTTATGAATTTCTCCTATTAAATTCTTGGCAAGACCGTATTTAAAAGAATCGATGGCTTCCTTCGCAAAATAGTCAACAACACGCAGATAGGTTCTATAAAAGGGAGATACATTCTGGAAAACTTGATTACCAACTAGGAGGTGATGGATCAAGGGCTAGAGTTTCCAATCAATATGTGGGGATGTTACTATTAGAATTTGAGAAAGCATATGATATAATAGAGAGATCATTCATTTTAATGGTGCTGGAGGCCTTCAGATTCCCATAATTATTTTACAAAATGATTAAAACTCTCTTAAAAGATCCTACAATGCAAGGGGAAGTTAATGGAGAGCTAACAAATGAGTTCTAGCTACAAAGGTCCATAAGATAGAGATTCCCTCTCGGACCCTCTCTTTTTGTAATAGCAACAAATTCCCTTCACTATATCTCAAGGGACCCCTCCATGAGCCCAAGAGTCTGGGGCCTTACACTCCCAAATAAAGAAGATCTTATAAATATCCAATTTGTAGATGACACAACTTTGTTTGTAAAATTGGAACAAGACAACTTTCAAAATCTAATGGAAAAATTGGAGATCTTCAGCCAAGTTGCTAGGGAAAAAATCTCTAAGACAAAGTCAATAATGTTATCCTAGTGTAATGGCATAAATTTGTACCATAGAAAAATTTCCCATTTATTTACCCTTACTTTAGAATTATAAGTACGATGATGCATAAACTCACTGCTATCTTCTTGATCTTCCCATGTGTCCCTATCTTTTTGTGTTGGTGGAGGAATATTTGTCAAGAACACATCCACACCGTTTTGCCATCCAGACACCATGTTGTCATCCTAATAGATTCCTACCTCTAGAATATGCATAAGCGTTACATTTCCTAGTTGGTCATGAATGTAATGTTCTTTTTTGGGTCTTGACCGATAAAAAATGACTCTTGGCCTCCATTTTATCCATTCAAACTCATTATTTCACTCTCTTACATTCTCCAACTCATTCCTTCATTATCTCGAGCTCAATATTTCTCACTTCTTGGTCATTCTTGCTCCATATTGTTGCTACAATCTTTTTACTTGGTCTCTACAGTGTCTTCTTGCTTCAACACCATCATTGTTGCAGGTTTAGGAAGCTTTGTCTCCTCGATTTTGTGGTGTCATTCTATCCTTCCTCTATCGGCCTTAAGTGCTTATAGTAAGGAAGGTAACATTGTGTCTTTTCATTTTATTTGCATATTTCATATTGTAGAGTAGCATTCCGGTTGTCCTTGATCTCTACCTTATTGTGTCATTTTCATTCTCTCCTTTGTCACTTTTTCTATATGTTTCTACATATCTGTTTGTTCATGGAGGTGGGAACACCAAAGCAGGTGTTTGAATAAGGCAGACCTCAAAATACAACCCAACACTTTTTTGTTTTTGTGTATGTAGGTGCAAGTTTGTCCACTCAACGTCAGCTGGAGAACTGGATTGTGCATGAAAGGTATCTTTTCCTACTCTTTCCTTATCATTTTCGTCATTAGAATTGTGAGCATGATTATAACCTAAGATAAACCTACCAAATCCATATTAAATAAACCAATACTTAGCTAGTTAAGTCAAAGTCCCAATCAAATACTTGAAAACATCAAATAAAGAAGTCATTTAAACATAAACAAACAAGAAATGCTTAAAGGAAACTAATCTTATGACTCAAACCTCATCCCATTGGGGGATTGGTGTTGCATTGATGTGGAATGTCAGCCCTTTTCCAACCCCTTAGTTGAAACAATATTTTAAATAGATTCCATTGATGAAGATTGATGCAAATGGATGTAAACTAAGCTAAAATGGATGCAAGATTTAGCTAAAAATGGATGCAAATAGATAAAAGTGAGCATGCAAATGTGCAACATAACTTTGCTAAAATGGAAGTGGATCCATTTCTCATAAAAATGAGGATTATTTACAGGAGAAATGGTTGAATCAATGGTTAGGATTGATTTGATCAATCAATGGATGAGAAGCAATGAGATGTGAAGTCATGGATCAAGGATTCTCATCAATGGATGAGAATGCAAGTTGACAAGGATTAAGGATTTAATCAATGGCTCTCATTGATTCAAATAAGCACACTTCCTAAAAATTAGGAAGTTGTTAGGAAGTTTTTTGCAATATATTCCCATTAAAATGGAGGAATATTCTAAGGGAATATTCCCTTACAATTGAGAGGATGAGGGAAATTAGCCATTTAGACAATTAAAACGAAATTGTGCAAGATGGAGGAAATTAAGATTTTCATTAAATAATCAACTTATTTAATGAAAGGAGATTAAATGAAATTTAATTGAATAATTAAGATTATTTAATTAAATGAGAGGACATAAGAAATTTAATTGAATAATTTGCATTACCTAATTAAATAAGATGAAAATTAGCGTGAAAGGGGATGAACTAGCCAAATAACATTGATTATTTGGTTAGTAGGAGAAACTGATGAATTTAGTTAAATAATGAAGATTATTTAATTAAATGATTGAAAAGAGGTGATTCAGGATAAAATGGTGTTAGTAATCAAATTCAAATGTGTAATATCAATTAGGACAATTTTTTAAGTGTCTACAAGAATAATTCTTTCTAGTATTCTTCTTGTTGTACTTTATATTTCTACATTTTCTTCTTAAACTGCAAACATCAATATTAGGGTCAAAAGTAGGCCTTGCGTGTTTTAAACTATTTATCACACTCTTTTTCCATACAAGATGCTAATGCATCCTTAAGATGCCAAAATAGCACGTTGGAGTCCAGTTCCTGCACTGTCATTCTAAGATAGTGAGTTGTCTGGTCTACGGTCTGAAACCTCTATGGTCGGCTCACCCAATTCTGGAAACACCTATCATTAGAAGGGAAACAAGGTCCTATTTGCCCTTCCTTTTAAACCTATCTTTACTTTATTTACCTTTTGATCAACTTGAGGTAGTTTAGGGTAGCTCATTCCTTGAGGCTCTTCCGTGACCTGGAGCCTTGGGGGTGACAAGTCCCCTACTCTACATTTTTGGTGAACCTGATGTGAAAGTCTTGTTTTCATTTCCTAGTGTCAAATATCTTTCTCTCGTGTCTCATGTGTGTTACAGATTCATTTTTGTGAAGCTTTATGAGCTTTACGACTCAATCTACAACATCCAAGCATGTTGTTAGAAGGAGTTTACGACATATAGAGATGGATTCTAAGAAGTTCACTATCGGTCCTACCTTTGAGGAAATAATTTTAAGAACAAATAAAAGTTTCTCTAGGCCTTTTGGGGAAAATCATCTTGTTCCTACCCCTCCTGCTTCTCCTTCTACTTCATTTGTGTAGGAAGATGATGCTCTTGAGGTCCCCACAAAGCAACTTCTTTCCCTAGACAAAAGACTCGGGGAGTTCAAGAAGTATCTAGAGAAAGAAAGGACTATGTCTAAAGCCACTAAGATTGTTAACAAGTTGAGAGATATGTTGGGCAAGGATTGGATAGGTCTAGAATTTATTCGGGGTCTTACAAACATTGTGGACACATATGTCTTGGCCTACAATCCTAACTTGGGTGTTGCTTGAGACCTTGGCTCCAAGACTATTGAGAGATAGATAAAATTATTGATGCCTAGGGTATTGGTATGCATGGTGAAGATTAGACCTTCTATTAACACTGCCTCTGGTCCTCAATCGACCCCCATCATTAAGGTAAACAAGGTACCCTTTGGTTTTAGTTCTACCAATCCTAAAGTTACTGGTGGTAATCCTGGAGCCCATGATGGTTCCGATGATGGGGTCTCTATTGGTACAAGGACTAGTGGATTTTGTGGTTCTAGTAGAGGTTCCACTGGTCATGTTTCATCCTCTGACCTTGTCTTAAATGCCTTATTGCAAAATATGGGACAAATGCAAAACCAATTAGTGAACCTATGCAATTCTACCTCTCAACCTATTTTCCAACCTTTCTTCTGTCATAGTCCTCTATCTATTGCCATTCTAAACACTCCTATCCGTTAGAGGATTGGAGATTCTAAAATTTGAAAAATATGGTGGTCATGGAGATCCTCAAATGCACGTTTCATCATTTAATGTTATGTTCATTTATTTCTTCCATCATGATACTCTAATGGCTAATCTCTTTCTAAGATCCCTTTAGGATATTGCCCTTAAGTTGTATTGTTCCTTATTGGATAACTCTATCTTTTCATTTGACCAGTTGGTAAACCAGTCCTTGAGGCAGTTCCAAGCTAACATCATACTGAAGATGACCTTTTCAAATCTCGTTCGATGCAAAAAGGAGACCATGAAAAGGTAACTAATTTTATCGCTTGCTATCAAGCGTTTTTCTCTCAAATATCTTATCCTTTATTACATTCGTATGTTCAAAAGGTCTTCATTAGGAACTTATATAAGTAGTGGCAAGAGAAGCTCACCTTGATGAAGTACCCTTCCTTTGCACACCTATATGTTGCATTACGTGAATACCAACAGATGGTTGCATAGTTCGGGGGTTCATCCTCGCACTCCTGTATCGATACTCAGACTATAGTATCAATTTCTGAAAAGAATAAAGCTATTGAAAACATGATCTTTATGTCTAAAGATAAGGGCCTAAGGTGCAATAGGAATTTTATAAAACTATTTGAATCTTATACTATTTTTTTGAAGAAGTTTTTAAAAGATAAAGTTTTGACATTGTTAGAGCCCTGACCTCTGACCAAGTCATATCCTGAATGGTACGACACACAAAAATTATGTCAATTCCATCAAGTGCACAAACATGACATCGAGCGATGTGTGAACCTTTGTCACAAGATTCAAAACCATATCAATGACAAGACTATTCATCTTGATGGGAAGAAACAAAATTCTAATAAATCTATGGCCAAGGCTAATGGCGAGTTACAAATTTACACTGATCTATTTCCCTCTCATTCTAAAAATTTAGTAACTCAATCTTCTACATCTTCTAAGCTAGTTCCATTTGAGTATGTGAACATGGTTTTGTTCACTTGTCTCTCTCCTTCTGAAAATGCAAGTGAAATTCCTGATATAACTTTCACCTCACATGATGAGTCTCTTAATAAAGAGCCCTCCCTGCTATACATTCCTGCTTAGATTAATGGAAATGTCATAACCGGCCTCTTAGTTGTTCCAACAAGTCAAGTAAATGTGATAACATAGGAAACTATTTTTATAAACAGTTTACATAAGGAGAGATATGAAGAGTCATAGACCACTCTATGTATCCACAACAGACTCTCTATTCCCCCTATGGGTTCTATTTCTTTATTAGTCTTAGTTGGTCCCAAGGTTGTTGATGTGTCATTTATTGTGATCCTAGAGTTTGACCTATTCAGAGTTAGGCTAAGCATTATGTGGCTAGCCTCTATGAATTATATCACCTTTATAGTCCATAAATGTTTAAAGTTCCCCATGGAGGCACTATGCATGTAGTGTATGACACTGGCTATAAAATGCTAGTGTCGTGTGGGGGATTCTCACTAGATCACTTTTGGCCCACCCCGGTCGAACCTCTCTTTCCTAGGGGATATTTGTTATATAAGGCTTATGTTAAATATAAGACCGAGGGCTCAACATTAAAGGTTAGTTATCTAGCATCTCCTTATGTTATTTGTATAAAAGCCTTTATGATAGCATAGTAGTAAGTTGCCTCTTTGGCCTTGCTAAAGGGAAAGGGGAAGCTTGATCACATTCTAGAGCCTTCTCCTTCTATGTCTAGAGTTCCATCCACTTTTGCTTCTCATCCTTCTATGACATCTTCGACTCCCACTCATGTGCTTCACATGGGAAGTGCAATGGTGCCCACATGGAAGACAACAAAGCGTCAAGTTTTTGAGCTTCTTGTGCTACCCAAGGTACCACATCCCATTGTATATGGCAAGGGGAAGTTTTATCATAAGGTTGTTCCTGCTTCTCAACCTCCATGGCCTCCTACTATTCTTCCACCTACCCCTGAGGAATAGATCGAGAATAGGCCCACCATTGAGATGTTGGTGTCTACTTATCCTCCTATGGTTGTTTATGCTCATGTGCTTCCTCCTCCTACTCCTAGTTGGGAGACCATCCTTCCACCAAAATGGTTGTGAAGGATACTATTGTGGTTGAACAACAACATTTGGTCTCTTGTCAAGTCGCGTCTTCCAATGCCCATAGTCGACATAACTGTATTGCGAATGAGTGCAAGTGTAGTCGAAAGGCTCTATCCATGAAACACATCACCTTGTAGAAGATAGAGGGAGAACCAATGGCACCTATATTTGCATCCTTTGTTGTTGTTCTACTTTCTCCTACTATTTCTACCTCAATTCCCATCACCTTTATTTTTCTTTCAGCTCCTCCTATGGGTCCTGATGATGCTCACCCCAAAAGGGTGCTAGTTTTCATCGCTACCTCCATTGAGCCCCCTGTCTTAATTTCCCTT
The DNA here is from genome assembly GCA_007115665.2 of Sequoiadendron giganteum. Taxonomy (NCBI): domain Eukaryota; kingdom Viridiplantae; phylum Streptophyta; class Pinopsida; order Cupressales; family Cupressaceae; genus Sequoiadendron; species Sequoiadendron giganteum. The sequence continues at coordinate 211,192,629 of CM021105.1, read as the reverse complement.
CCAGACATCCCTTCTTTCTCTCAGCCCATAAACATGCTAAACACAATGGTGGTGTTTGTTGTGGATTTATCTTCTTCCTCCTCTACTTCCACTTCTTATGTGGGGATTCCACATCCTTCGTTGAAGTGCAAGCTATACGATGACCTTGCTATGAGTGGAGATTGGAAGAAGGGTTTTCCTTCTTCGAAAGATGGTTCTATCTTGGCTTGTGATGTCATTGTGATGGAGGCAACTCCCTCTTCCCCAAATTTTATCATTACCCCTCACAATGAGGTCAGAAATGACTCTGGAGTGTCTCATTCTTCTCCCACTCGGTTGCAACATGACACTCCAATAAAGTTCATGTCCAATTTGGTTGATGGCGTCCTAGCTTTGTCATTGATTTTGGCGAAATCGATGACCTTTACTTCATAAAAGCTTAGTGAATAAAACCTTGAGGGGCCTTCTTCCTTGGCCCTTGTTGCAAAAAATTCAGAGGGTACCGCCCTCACTATCCCTCCCTTGCAGGCTCATCCACCCTCCCCTTACAATGACCTAGATTTGGATCAGGATGACCTATTGGTCGATGAGGAATAGGGTGGAAAATCTTCTATGTCTATAGATTAGATTTGTTTGTGTGTTTTTGTTCCCTCATACTTGTCTTTGTGTTTGTGATCCTTTCTGGAGGACCCTTGCTACTCTTGTAGGTGCTTGTATACATGCATGAATTTTTTTTCATACAATTCTTTTATTTGTGCCATCATTATTTTATGTGTCATGAAATTACTTATCAATATTGGGGATGATGCAAAGTGTTGGGGGAATTTAGGCCTTCTTCCATGTTGACCCAATTTTTATTTTCATTTTTTCTTCATGTGCTCTTCTTCATGTTTGAGAACTTTGGGAATTGATGACCATTCATTCATACACCATATTATATGTATTTGTGTTTATGAATAGATCTACCTGAATTCTTAGATCCCCCTATCTCTTGATTTCTTCATATTTTTTTGCTTCTTGATATTGTGGTTCTTATGTGTTGTTCATGTGACAACATATCACAAATACATCTCATCATGTTTTGTGTTCCACAACATCTCTATCTCTCCTTTCTCTCTCCTTAATATGTCATATGCTGCTTTACATAGCACACACCATCCTAAGGGGGGGCTACCATGTTCTAATTTTCAATAAGGTGAGTTCATTCAAAAAGTATTCCTTGATGTAAAATCTTCTTTGAAATAAATTCCTTGATGAAAGAATCCCTTATTGAAATCTCTTATTTTTCCAAAATTTTGTATTCTCTTAGGGCTCTTAGATGAACTTTTCTTTCAAAAAACATTTTGTATGTGAAAGAGTCTAAAAACTTTCCTTTAAAAAAGGAGCACTTTTTCTAAAATGAAAGAGTCTGAAAAATTCATTTGAAAAGGAGCACTCTTTCCAATGGATTCCTTGATGAAATGTCTTTCAAAAGGATTCCTTGATGATATAATAACTTATGGAAAATGTGGTGTCTTTCAATGAGAGTGTTCATTTGAATGGGCTTCTTGGTGTCTTGAAGGGTTCCCTGCCGAAGGACCCCCCTTTAAAATCTTTCTTCTCAAATGAATTCTTTGGTGTCTTGCAATGTGTGTCTTTTGTCTGATATTTGATTTTGTGTGTCTTGGCGTCTAGCTTGGGGGCAACCTGACTAAACCTTCCTTCTTTGTGACTGTCTTGTAATGCAGCTTGTAGTAGCCATAGGCCTATCTAATTTATCAGTGTGTGTCTTGTGTCTATCTGATTAGATTGTGTATTATTGTGTCTTCTTGTGTCTTATGAATGTGTGTCCTATGGTTATCAATTCCGCCTAACATGTTTTGTCTATAGCCTAACATGTTTGTGACCTGAGATCACAACTAGCTTTGTTGGACTAAGAACGTATGGAGTTCCCTCTTTCACATTGAGGTACATCAGATCAAAGATCTAATTCCTTGATGATATTGGTATATTATCTTCAACCTCTGTCTACTTTAGCTCACATACGCATTGAAATTTATGCTCACTAAAGTGGGGGAAAAATGTAATGGAGTAAATTTGCACTTTAGGAAAATTTCCCATTTATTTACCCTTACTTTAGAATTACAAGTATGATGATGCATAAACCTACCATCATCTTCTCGATCTTCCCACGTGTCCCTATATTTTTGCATTGGTGGAGGAATATTTTTCAGGGACACATGTGCATCGTGCGAACGACCGCGTGCCACACTGCCATCTTGACAAATTCATGCCTCTAGAATTTGTAGAAGCATTATGTTTCCTGGTTGGTCACGAATGTAACGTTCTCTCCTAGGTCTTAACCAATGGAAAAATGTCTCTTAGCTTCCATTTTATCCATTCAAACTCATTTTGCACTTTCTTATGTTCTCTAACTCATTCCTTCATTCTCTCAAGCTTGATCTCTCTCACTTCTTGATCATTCTTGATTTATCTTATTGCTACCACCTTTCTACTTGGTCTCTACAACATCTTCTTACTTCAACAACATCATCATTGCAGGTTTCTGAAACTTTGTCTCCTTGGCATGGTGATGTCGTTCTCTCCTTCCTTTATCAGCCTCGAGTGCTTATAGCAAGGAAGGTAGTTCATTATGTCTTCATTTTATTTGCATCTATCATCTTGTAGAGTAGCATTTAGGTTGTTATTGATATGTACCTTATTGTGTCATTTCCATTCTCTCTCCTTCATCACTTTTTCTTTATTTCATTACATATTTGGTTGTTTGTGGAGGTGGGAACACCAAAGAGGGGGTTTGACCGAGGTAGATCTCAAAACACAACCCAACACTCTTTTTATTTTTGTGTGTGAAGGTGTAGGGTTGTCCACTCAACGTCAGCTAGAGAACTGGATTGTGCATGAAAGGTATATTTTCCTACTCTTTCCTTATCATTTTCATCATTAGAATAATTATTTCTAGTATTCTTCTTCTTGTACTTTTTGTTTCTATATTTTCTTGTTAAACTGTAAACATCAATATTCAAGTCAAAAATAGGCCCTGCATGTTTTAGACTATTTATCAAACTCTTTTTCCATATAGGAAACCAACGCGACATGTTGGAGTTTGATTCCCACACTACCATCCTCATATAGTGATTCGTTTGGTCTACGATCTGAAACCTCTATGGTTATCTCACCTAGTTCTAGAAACACCTATCATTAGCAAAATGGAAATAAGGTCTTGTTTGCCCTTCCTTTTTAGCCTATATTTACTTTCTTTACCTTTTGATCAACCTGAGGTAGTTTAGGGCAGTTCATTCCTTGAGGCTCTCCAGTGACTTGAAGCATTGAGGGTGATAAATCCCCCTACTCTATACCTAGAATAAGTAGTAACCAAACTAGCTCCTAGAACATGAATTATAGTGGGAAGGTCCCAATAAAATTGTCAGGCACTCAACGATTCCATTAGTTGTCAATCCCAACCTAAAATATATGTGGGATTGGCTGAAAAATAAAATAGAAAGGAAACTTGACTCATGAAATAAATAATATCTCTCTATTCAAGGGAGAGCTCAAGTATGTCAGAAAATCCTCTCTTCATACAATATTTACTATGCCTCTATTTGGATTTTCAATAGTTACCAGATTTGAAGTATTAAAAAAAAAGGCAATTCTTGTAACCTGGTAAAGGAAAAAAGAAAAAAACATGTTGTGAGATGGGATATTTGTTGTAATAAAAAATAGAAAGGGGAAGTAGGTTTGAAAGAATTTAAAGTTACAAGGTATTTCTCTTCTTGTGAAATGGATCTGTAGAAGATCAAAAGGAAATGAGCCTTGGAAGGTCTTGATTATAAACAACATTAAAAATGTTGTCCCTAAAAATGCTAAAGCTTAGAGGAACTTGCCTCCCTGCGATTTAGTTTTTGGAAATTTCACTGTATCCCATGTCAGTTCCAACATTTTTAAAAGCTTGTGGAAATCTTGGGAGCTTAGCAAAGAGGTCATCTTAAATAAGTACTCAATGGAGAAGGACCTTAATAATATATTGTTTCTTAAATCTATATGATGGAATACCTTTCATAATAGGAAACCCCTTGCTCTTCTTCAAGGATGTTCAACAAGGGAGTGGAACAAGAAAGGTATTTATCTTTTTCAAAATTTAATAAGAAATGGTACGCTTGTAGGGAGCAACTCTTCCAAGAGTTTGGCATCTCCCCTACTCAAAAAATAACCTATGAGAGAATTAAGACCCAAAAAGATAATATTGAAAGTGCCAAAAGGTGTGTCACAAACAAAGCCAAAAGCTTTGAGTGGCTAAAGAATGACAATCTAATCAAGATAAAAGAAAAATAAATTTATCACTTAGTGGCTCCCCCCCTTAATCTTTCAGAGTAGCTTAATAAAAACTAGAATATGAATCTAAATCAGAAAATATGGAACAATGTATTCTCCAACTTGTGGAATAATGTGCTTGAACCAAAAAAAGCAAGACTTAAATGGATGGTGTTACTACAAAAAATTCTTAATTTTGATTCAAAAGGTAGTTTAAGTATATGTGAAAGCTGTAAGAAATTTGAATCTATATCTCATCTACTTTTTATTGTTACTTTTCTAAAGAAATTTGGAATCTTTTTCTAATTGACTTAATAAGTGGTGGTGAAAATTCAAGTAAAAGAAAACATGAAATTCTTGTTTGAAAATTTTCAAAAATAGGAAAAGGAAATAATCTTTATTGGTTAATTCTAACTACTGAAATACCTTGGTTTCTCTGGAAAGCTAGAAATTGTAAAAAGTACCAAGGCATTAGTGTCATAAACCAATTTTTATTGCATTTAAATTATAATATGATAAATTGAATTATTGAGGAAATTCAATATGTTGAATTTAAAAATTTGATATTTATGAAATATTTGAAAGTTGACCGTATTTTGACTATGTGATCTTTTGAACTATCCTATACTTTATCATGATTGAACGTTACTAATGAGCTATGTAAGTGCAAGTGTGTGCAAATGCAGGGTAATAGGTTGAAGGACGAGAATACGGGTAAAGTAGGATCATTTAGCCGAATTGAACGGTAAGCTTGATGGAATCTAGGTGCACACACCATAAACGACATGATGTTTGCATTTGAAATTTCATATAGGATATTCTACTGACTTGATTCAAAATGATTCAATGTCTGAAAAATAGGCTTGTGGAATGTTATACATGTGATTTCTTATTCAATTTTTTATTTTGATCATATGTTAAATTATTAAAAGAGAATGATAGCATGATTTAAAAAATATATATTTGTATGTAATAAAAAAGCATGCTTGAAGGATAAGAAAATTACTTCTTTGAAAACTATTATTTGAATAATAACGAAAGTTTTTCTTTTCTTGAAAGTGATTTTGCACTACATTGTTATAAACATAAAATAGTGATAAATAAAAGAATATATATATGTCTATATATATAAACATATACATACACACACATATATACATATATATGTAAGCATGTATATATATATATATATATATAAACATAAGAAAACTCTTCAAAACTGAATACGAGTTCAAACTCATTGAATATTGCTATTAAATTTTGATAATAAATGAAAAGAGAATAAAATATATGATAATATCATAGTGGCCTGCATTCAAATTATAGCAAGATATTCAAATTTCAATAGAGGGGCGACCAAATTAATGTTAATTATGAATGAAACGACTCTACAATACTACGAATAGGTAAGGAAAACATGAATTTTCCATTTTAGTAACACAAAAGTACTTGGGAAGAAATAGACAGGGGTCTAGCAGTGGCAACAAGAAATCAGGGAAAAGGCAAGCCAATACATTGACTCATTGGGAAAAAGTAGGGAAGAGCCAAGAAAAGCCATGATCATAGGTAAAAATTATTGTTTTGATGTTGAATATGTATGATTTTTCTTTACAAACCATTCAAAACTATTATTTTCCTTCCATTATGTCGATTTCATTTGACCTTGTTGATAAAATCTAAGATGCCCCTTTATTGCAAGCCGTATTTTGCTTAGTACCATGGCTTTTGATTTAGAATCGATTATTTTCTTGATTTATATTGTAGAGAACTCATCGGCCAACCTGTGCATGTGTCATATCTTTGCATATTCTTCTATCAACATGATAGCTGAATCTAGTTGTGCCTTGTATGATTTACTGTTATCATCTCAATCGATATGTTATGCATGTAAGTCATTAACCATTTCATGGTTAATTGGATAATTTTGATAACCAAAATTATTATTTTGTATTGAAAAATTTTAAAATCATCATTTCCCTAAAAGGGAAAATGATTGTATCTTTGCTATTATTTTTCTTTCATTATTGTGGTCTTCCTGACGGCTAGGCCAAATAGTTATGTCACCTAAAATGGGTGCGAAGGCTGCTAACATTGCTCATAAAATGATGGACATATATTTATATGTCACTTCTAATTAAGTTTGTTGCTTCATTCTCCTCAAACAATGGGGGAACAAATATGTCTTTCCATTCTATTATATGGGTGTTGATCCTTAAGATCGATTGTAGTATACTGTTTGTACATGGATTTAATTTGTTCAATAGAACAAACCCCATTTTCTTTGCATACATGTAATGCTCACATATATCAATTTCACCAATCCGTTTGTATGCACATATTTTTCTTAGAACGATTACTATGAATATGTTTTATCAACTGACCATCGAATATTGTAAGCCAATAATCAACATCTCTTTAGGGTTCGACCAATGGTAATGTTGGTGATGAAACCAAACAACCACTTTACTGTTAGTTGTTCTTAGAACGATAGTATCTTGAATTTAAATCCATAACAATCACCCTTAAAAACTCGAGTCTCTCCTAACACGAAATAGTAATATAAATGTTCCATCATGTTTATGATTGGAAATGACAGGAAAATCGTTCAATTCTTTTGTTTGCACAAAAAGAACACTAGTATTGTTTAATTAATTACATATCCAGAATGATAGAACATTGATTGTTCACATGATAAACTAGATAACTTGAAATTGTTAATGGGGCATATTGACACAATATCTGGTAAACTTATGCAAACAACATTATTTTGATATAAACAACATTAGTTTGATATAAACAACATTATTTTGATATAAACCACACTGTTTTTATATAAATAGATTTGATATAATACAAAATAGCACGTCAGTATGTGAAAACTTTACAATCAGATATGTTCTTATTTCTTTGAAAAGGGAAAATTTTCATCTTGTATGATTGTTAGATAATATGACAATTTGTAGCATTATTTTGAATGAAAGGAATACATTAAAATAGTTTTCATTTCAGAATGTATACACAAATATATATTAACTTAAGTTGGCACATATATGTGTCTATACATAGACCTTCGTCTATGTACAAACACATACTTGTGACATACCTTCTTTTGTTACTTATTTAATTCATTTTGATAAATACTGAATTACATTGAAATTAATCATGTGACATGTGTATGAATTAAATGGATTAAGCTTTGGACATATCCTCTTGAATTATTTTTTGAATTCATTTAAGTATAGGAATTAAGTAGACTAAATTTACAATTTTATCAATATTTGTGTAAAGATTAATCTCTTTGTTTAGTAGAACAACAACACCTAAGTAAACTAGAGCACCTCAAAGTAGATGCTACTAGGGGGTAGATAGTTGCTAAGGAATAACTATGACATGGAAAGTTACCTTCTGGGATGGGTGTCAAAATGGGGAACAAAGAGTATAGGTTTTTGCTTTATCCAAAACCTATCTTTTGTTGTTGCAACTAAATTTATATGTTTGGCTAGGAAATTAGCCCATTTTGTATGTATGGACTTTGTGATAATACTCTCTACCATTCCTAGCATAGATATTGCATTTTTCTAAATCATAGATAGAGATGCATGTTGATGTTTTGGCACACACCAAATTCCACCTTGCAAATTATTCTCTTGCTAAAATTTTTGTGCAGGGCTAGGCATTCTTCAAGTTGAAAGAATTCTAGGGAAGCATAAGCTTCATGGTTGGGCAGTAAAGCGCTACAACCATGTTCCTGTCCACTAGTGGAGGTGAGCGTCAAGAGGAAACCTTGGATTTTTTCATGATTATCATGGTCTATGATGTAACCTTGATGTAAAATTTGTATATTGTATTGAATTTGTGGCCCTATGAGCCAGGTCAACTTGGATATTGTAATTGACATTGAAATTGAATATATATATTTTTGACTCATTTTAATTAGACACGTGTTGCTATGATTGAAAATAGCTACTTAGTGATGTCTTTTTAAAACAAAATATTCATAATATCATTTTCAATAATATAATCAAGTAATAATTAGAATGGGTTATTATAGTTAGGAGGGAACTTACTGAGTCTAATAGAAGACACACTATTTACAATTTTTTCATGCAAGTATCCGTTACAATTGAAGTTACCGAAGACAAATTTCAAAATCTTATAAATAAAGGCAAAACAAAAATCACAAAAGAGGAACTCATATACACGAACTAGTGGATCTATTTCAAACCAGACTGAGGGAAGTTCTTAGAGAAGGTATCTGGTACCAACAAAGACTCCACCAAGGCCAAGATAAAAATGAAGGATGAATAAAATAATGTAAATGCATCAGTTACATCAACATACAATTTTTTTGAAGTATATTGTACAATGATAAAGGATTGTAAATAACTACCCTACATGATAGAAAAAAAGGATATACCTAGTTATTGCTAGTATTTATAAGCAATTTTGTAATCTAAACTAATTATGTACCTTGGTCTTTTAGTCCTATTTTGTATATTATCTTGAATACAAAAAAATAAATGTCTCCTCCAAATATTGCTCAAAAGTATCCATGGTCATGCCCAACTACGATGAATGATCATGTGGAGAATGAACAAGAGGGTTTGAATGTCTGCTCATGACTGAAGAAGAATCATCTCCATCAAAAAGAAGATGAATGAAATCAATGGTGTCTCCAAAATTTAAAATGTGGGACTCTAAAAAAAAATACAATGTCTATTAATTATTCTGCACAAGTAACCATAATTGTAGCAACACAAGCATCATAAAATGTAGCAGTAGATGAAGGATATGGAATATCAACACATATATCTAGAACCTCAATAGATGAAATAACTCTAAGATTCAAATGACCATATCAAATCTCCTCAAAAGTGTCTACACTAGACTCCTTTGTGTACATCAGCCAAAGGAAAAATAGGAGAAAAATGTGAGAAGGTGTGGAATTGAGATTGATGATCAACCTCCCCAACTACAACTATATTTTTTTATGCAAATCCTGAATGATGGCATAATCAAGTGTGAACTCAACACTCATGCTTTCTCCACTAAGTATGATATAATATATAAAAAGGATATTGGTTGATAATGAAAGAAAATAAAGAACATCATTAAATTCTTTATCATCCATGTCAATATATATCTTCCCACAAACACACACATATGTGTTGTTAACTATTAGCATGTGTGGTGATGAACAAGAATCAAATGAAGAGAACATAATTTAGGAAGAAGCCATATGATGATAAGCTCTAGAATAAAGTATCTACCTCTTTGACTCAGAATATGTAACTACAACAAGCTCTTGCCCCTTATGTTTCTCGGAATCCAATGAAGAAGATGATGATGAACCCCTTAACATTGTTGAAGGAAAATTGATATGATTATTCTTAAGAAGACGCTTCAATTGATCAATCTATTTTGAATAAAATTGATGTTCATCATGCCCTATTTTCTTGCAGTATGCACACTTAGTCTCCACATAAATCAACCCATGTCCTCAAACCAGAAGATAATCAATGTACCTATCACAATCAAAGTCTAAATCTAAAAAACACATGTAAAACTATACCAGGAAGAACCAAACAAATAATTAATTACATAGCATCATAAATATCACATAAAAACATGTACTCCCTCAAGGTTTCACCTCTTGGCTAATTTCGATTCTCACATAATCACACATCGAATCTCAGGGATCAACAAGTGATCAAACAAGTACAAACCTTTTCCTAAAACAAATTGAAATATACACCTAATCCACTATTTAGTATACTACAAATTCTCTCCAACGCATGTTCAAAATTGAAAATTTGATCCCATCTACAAAATTTATGTCTAAAATTAAATACTAGAGAAAGATCCAATTTTATGGCCCAAAAAATTGATAAAAATAAAGAATAAAGAAACCAATCTTGTACCAGTGCATAGTGCTCAAAGAGAGCTTTTTGTCGACTATTAGAAATTGTAAATCTTGCATGTTTGAAAAAATATCCAATTCTATTAGCTGGTAGCTAGTGGGTGGTCCATGGATAATCGACCAACAGTGGTGGTATGTTGGCAACATACAAGTGGAAGGGTGAGTGAAGAAACTCAAAATTCATTTTAAAATATTTTAATTTTTAAAGTTATGCTCGTGGGGCTAGGTTGGCCATATGGTTGGGGGCTAAGCCCCACTAGTGTCAAGACCACTAGCTTCCAGTAATTGAAATGATCAGATTGCCCCCAATAAAAATAAATACATATATGTATATATATATCATTTTTTTAAAATTCAATTGATTTCATTTTGCAACACACGATTTTTTTTAGTTGCAACTTAATAATTGTACAACTGAAGGGGAGCTCAAGAGGCAATTTTTTTTGCATTTTTTTATAGTGGACAAAATAGGGAAAATTCTATATAAATTTTCATTTCTCGACCATCCTAGATCAAATGATAAGGTAAGTTTTGTCTCAAGAGGTAATTTATACAAATTCATCTACAAAACCATCATATGAAGCCCAATCAAGGAAACTCTATTGACCCAACATTTTCAAACCCTATATTTTCAATAAACCCAACAAATATGCAAGCCCTAAAACCCCAAATATGTAAAACAACACTTACATAATGTGTCCATGTCTTGAAATTCCTTAGATATTTTTCCTCTATTTCCATGGATTCAACTTTGCACCCAATCTACTCAAAAAAGGGTTATACCAAACCTAGGAGCTCACACCTCCCACAACTATGAATTATCTAATACCACTTGTTAGGAAATAATGCATAATAGCTATAATATTGAATCCATTTCTTATATAACCCCGTAAGAGAAAATCATGCATGAAAGCTTACAAAATAACAATAATGCATAAATCAAATAGATAAGCCACAAGATAGCACAAGATATGCTCTGGGAAAATCTCAGCCTCTAAAAGTATCTGTAGACATCTGAATTTGACCACTTATATTCGGCCAAATTTACCCTTTTCGTCTAAATATTCTTTTATCCACATTAATTAAATAATATTTCCATTATTTGATTAATATCCCTAAAGTCATAAATCCCTAAGGTATTTAGTTAAATGATTAAATACCTTACCCTTTATCCATTTCTTCCAAGGAATTAAATAAATAACCCACTTATTTAATTCCCTTTATGTCCCATCCACACTTAATCCTAATTCATCTCCTAATCCCATAATTAGGGATGTGCACATTTATAATTCATGATTAGGAGGTGTCACATCCTCCAACTTTTTCAAGTTGGCTCTTAATCATCATTAGCTACTTGCCTCTAATTTTCATTAATTTTCCTAATCATTTGTTTGCACAACCTTAATCCTAATCACTTACCTTTTTTGGCATGTCCTTAAATCAACCTTTCATGGTACTTACCTTATCAGGTTTGACTTTTTCCCCATGTGAATTAAAAATTCACACTTATTGCCCCCATGCATTTTTCTTCCCCACGAACTTTCATAGGTCACATCAAGTACATGGCACAAGGACCTCTTTTAGGAGGACCTTGTCTTATCCATGAGTTTCTTCCAAGCTTGTGAATTCAAAATTCACTTTTATCTCTCCAATGCCATTTCAAATCCCCATGGTGATAAGAGTGGACTTTCTAAAAGTCCTCACTTGTCACTTTCAGCTCCACTTGGGGACAATGAATTCCTTTTTGAGGAAATCCTCTCCAATCCCAAGGTACTTGCAAGTACCTTGGGACCACATGGTGTTTTCTATGTCACCTTGTACTTCTTCCATCTCACCCTTCGCATGGCAAGATGTGAGGGTTTGTGCGTCTTCAACTCACCACAACCCTTCATCTTATCCATGGTGAATCAATCTCAGCCGTCCTTTTTTTTTAAATGGAAGGCCTTGGCCTCAAGTTAAAGGGGTGAGATTTTGGGAATTTAACATTCAAGCCATTATTGTACTCAAGCATTCAAAGCCATTCTTGCACTCTTGCATTCAAAGCCATTTTGCATTCCCACCTACCATCTTCTATCATTCACCCACCTCCATTATTGCAAGCTTGCCATCAAGGAGCATACATCAAGAGCATCTTCAAGGGCCAACCATTTCATCAAGCTAAACAATCAAAAAGTATAATATTTTTTATTGTTTTTGTCATTTTTTGTTTAGTTTCAACTAGGCCTAATATTTGAGGTGTTGTGTTTCCTTGTTATTGCACTCATTTAGTTTTGTATTTTAGATTAAGGATTTTCATTGCACACATTTTTGGCATGCTCGATAGGACCCACGTCATGGGTCTAGCACTTTTACGTTTTTTATTTTTTGAAATTTTGCAGGTTCAAGAACACAGAGGCGACTCCACCCACAAAGGGGCAACCCCGCCCAAAAACTTGATTTTTTGTTTCTACTTTTTCTTATTTCTTCTAACTTTTCTGCAGGTTTAGGTCCATAAAGGGGTGACCCCACCCCCAAAGGGGCGCTGTCGCCTAGAAACCTGATTTTATGTTTCTTCTTTTTTTGTGTTTCTGACTATTTTTGTTGATTCTGGACTGAACAGGTGATCCTACCCACAAACAAGCGACCCCAGCCACAAAGGGGCGACCCCGCCCAAAATCCTGATTTTCTATTTTTTTGTTTTCCCTAATTTTTTGACTTTTCTATAGGTTTTGGACTGAATAGGCGACCCTGCCCATAGATAGGCGACCCCGCCCTAAGAGTCGGCTGTGCCCAAAACATAGAGGCGACCCCGCCCGAAATAGAGGTAAAACGGGTAAACAAATAGTCAATTTTTCATTCCAAAATTCAGTTTATTGCTATTTTTCACTATTTTTGACCTACTAGTAAATGTTTGTTGGTGAGTGTTTTTAATTGACATTTGGGAAACTCAATTATTGAAGATAACAAAAACAAACTACTAACACATTTGTTGCAGGTGGAGAGGTTGTTTTCTTTAGTTGGTTATTTGTTATATTTATTTTTAACTAGGAACATAGACTTAATTAGAAGGGGTCAAAGAATTTGTCTGTTGTGCTTGTATAAGTGGACTATTGATGTATCCAATCTCCTTGCACCATTTGATGATCCTAGGTGAAGAGAAATCGTAGTCCACTTAAGTCCTTTTTTACCCCTTTTTAATTTTTCTTAGCAGGACCTGCTTGGGGATTTCATCACCTGAAGGGAAAATCCCAACCACGTGTTACCAATAGGGTATATAAAGGGGGTAGGTGAAATCTATAGCTCAATCTAGTCACGTCGTGTTTGGCAGAGCGTCGAAGTTAGGGTGATACCTAGACAAGACGTGAAGAGTTGGTCTGAGCTCCCAGTCTCTCGTGGAAAGTTTTCGACTCATGTTTGTAGATGGGCTGGTGTTCATGGTTGTGCCCCATGTACCGTGCGTATATCAGGGACTCCCTTAGAAGCCTTGTTAAGCCTAGATAGAGGACCGTGTTGAACATACCCTTAACACCAAATATTAGGCTTGTGTTGTCTGAACTGTCTTCTTGTACAAAACCAGTGTTTATTAGTCAATTTTAGCCTTTTTCTTGTTGTTTTTTGTCCTTTGCCATAGTTGTTTATGCCTAGGTTAGATTCAGACCAACACATAAAGGTGAATCTTCCCTCAAAGGGGTGACCCTGCCCTCCCTATTTCAGCCATTTTTCACTCGAATCAAGTCAAAATTCACCAATTTTCCTGAAATAGGTGACCCTACCCTCAAAGGGGTGACCCCACCCTCAAACATGTGACCTTTCCCTCAAAGGGGCAACCTTGCCCCTTGTTTGGATGACCCTACTCCCTGTTTCGGTGACCCTGCCCTTTAAAGGGGTGACCCTGTCCTAAAAGGGGCGACCCTGCCCTTCGAACAGTCATTTTTAGCCTCCGTTTGCTAGTCATTACCCCGTTTCGGATACCCATTTTCCAGTTTCGAGTGTCGTTCCCTCATCTAGGTAGTTGTTCAACCATTCCAACCATCCATCCACCCATTCCAGATATTTTTTTTCCCATTCCGAACATCGTTCCCTCATTTTGACCATCTGTTTTCCTACTCCGAGTACCCGTTCACTCGTTCCAGGAACCCGTTCTCTCGTTTTGAGCATCCATTTTCTTGTTCAGAGTGTCCGTTCACCCATTCCGAGTATCCATTCACTTGTTTTGTGCATTTTTTTGCCTATCTTGGAAGCTCGCTCACCCTGATTATCGATATCACTTGACTGTTTTTCAGACTAAATCGAATCTAGAAGTTGTTTGGGTGGCCCTACCCAAGTTTAGGCGACCCTGCCCTAATGGGAGACCTTGCCCTGCTAGAACAGGCGATCCTACCTTGACAAGCAACCCTACCCTAACAAGTGACCTTGCCCTACCAGAACAGGCGACCCTGCATTGACATACGACCTTGCCTTGACAGGTGACCTTGCCCTGATAGGCGACCTTTCCCTACTAGAACAGGTGACCCTGCTCTGACAAGTGACCTTGCCCTGATAGGTGACCCTGCCCTGATAGGTGACCCTGCCCTAGCAAATAGGAGACTTGGCCTCGAACAAAGGGGAAAATCTGCCTTTTCTCCTTCATCTAGGTCCCCATTTCGGTGTCCGTTCAGCTGCTTTCTGCCTTGTTTGTCGCATCCAAAGAGTCAATCCTTCATACCACAATTAAACTACATCTTCTTCAATCCAAAATCACCATTCAATCATTCCTCCTTGTTCTATCTATCCCCAAACCATCCAATTTTTTTTTTAAACTAGGAATTTATTTACCCCAACTTGTTGGGGTCATAACTTTCTACCCAGTGCTCAAAATTTAGAACCGTTTATAGCATCAAAAAGGTCTCATAGAGTACTAATTTAGTCTCTACAATAGGCACCTTTGGTAGCCCAATTTTAGGGACTGACGCAAGTTTCAACCCCAAATTCTGCTCTGAAGACCTCCGAAAATGCGATTTACTACGACATAGAAAAAACTAAAAAAAATTGAAAATTTTAATTTTTGTTTTTTCTCAATCCTGTCACCCCTGAATTGTTCTAGATCATAATCTAAGCTTTAATCTAGTACTAATATAAGCTCCAATTCAATTCTAGTCTGAGCTTTAATCCCATCATCCTAATATGAGCTTTAATCTAATCCAAAATTGAGCTTTTATCCAATCCCAATCTGAGCTTAACCTGAATCCTGATTTGGGATTTTGGTCCATCCATATCCAAAATCTTTTGATATCAAAACAAATCTTAAGAACTCTTCCCTCATCTTCTTCCAATCGGTCCTCCTCTATCATCCTTTATTTCTTTCCAATCATCTATTCTTATCTTTCCCATCCGTATCCGGTTATCTAACATCATGAATCCTTATCCTCCTCCTGCACAACCAATAATAGTATTCAAGGGGAATCTTAAATACGTTGATGATGATAACGAAAGTATTGTTGATCAAGAAGAATATAATAGATCCCCTTGATGCTATCATTGCTAGCAAGTTTTCTCCAATCGCCTCCCAAAATCCAACCACTCCTTCAAACTATCGGCCCATGTCTTCATCTACATCTAATAACAATCCTTATGCTACCCTTGACAAGGGATATCCAATATCCTCACCATTGACTTATTCATCATGTCCTCCCTCTCAACCTCTACCGTATCCAACATCCACATCCTCCTATAGTAATCCACCCTCCCCATACTCCTATCCTTATCATCATCAAATATCCCAATACCTCTACCTATATCCCACATCCCAATCTTCCCATCCTAATCCAACACCCTCTCCTTCCTATCATAATCCACCATCCCAATATTCCTCTTATCCTAATCCACCATCTCAATTTTCTTATCCTTATCCATCACTCATATCCTCTTATGCCAATCCACCATCCATGTCCCCCTATGTTAATCCACCACCTCAAACTTCCCATTCTAATCCAACATACACACCTTCCTATCACAACCCACCACCCACATCCTCTTATCTTAATCCCATATCCACATCTTCCCATCCTAATCCAACATCCACATTTTCCTAAATTCCTCCATCATCCCAATCTTCCCAACCTAATCCATCATTCACATCTTCCTACTATTACCCACCATCCCAATCTTCCCAATCTAATCCAACATCTGCATCCTCCTATCTTAATTCATCATCCACACCCTCTTGCATCACTCCCCCCTTCACCGCATTATATCTTAATCCTCCCTATAATCCTAATCCAACAATCCCTAATCCTAGTCGTCCAACCACTCCTAATCCTCCATCAAATCCCTCCATCTATTCCACCTAATCCTACATCCCTTCCAAATGTCATCTAAGGAATCATCATAGAAGAGACATCCCCAAATCCACATCTTGATGTTGTGAAACAATGCCCTCCCACTCTATCATATACAACCACTAGTGATGAGGCCCTCCTCCATCCTACACCTATCACTACCATTACCATTCCTAACACCATCCAAATGGTTGAGCCCGTGAAACCCATCGAATCCATTGAATCACCATCTTTTACTCATGAAACCAATGCAGACACCAACATGCAATCCACTCCTCCCAATCCTAGTATCACTGAAACCCATTCCCATGAACCTTATGAATCCTCCATCCTTCCATCTCCCCCAATTGAGGAGTCCCTCCAATACTCCTCCCTCATCATGCCTTTCGCACATGATGAGCCATGCCAGGACCTTGATCCAAAGCCCGCTGACATATCCCCTTCCCCAAGTCAAGATCCTGCCATCTTGTCTACTCCACCTCAAGATCATAGCCCTCCATCCATTTCATCTCATGATCCATATCCTCAACCGAGTCATGATCCTACCATCCCATCCACTCCATCTCAAGATCACACTAGCTCATCCGCTCCATCCCATGATCCCCTTCACATTCAAGATCCAATTCCTCCATCTTAGGAGCCTTTATCAACCCCTATCAGAAGTCCAAATCCCATCATATCGTTTAATACCTCTCTTGATTCCTTATTACTTGTTCCTCCTAATCAAAATGCTACTATCCCCTCATCTTCATCGCATGATCCTCCATCGCTGCCTAGCCCTATCACCCCACCACCACATTTATATCACCTTGGTAACATTACACTCATCCATGTTGGTCTTATTGTAGAAGACAAACAAAGTATATGCACCACCCTTCCTCCTCCACTTGCTAATGGACTCACATCATACTTCCAAAAGAATAAGCATCCTACCATAGATCACATGCTTGAGAACATGAACTATCAAGGAAAAGGTTTAGGCCTTCATGATCAAGGTACTTTAGAGCCCATCTAGGTCAAAGAACATCCAGGCACACAAGGTCTTGGATATATCTCCCAAGAATCACAATCCAAAAATGTTGGTACAACCTCCATGCATCTTAAACGATCCCCTTCTAAAGGAATGAGAGGCACTTCCCACCATTCCACCAAATCATTTGTCGCCATCCCCCCTCCTCCATCATATTACCTCAAAACAACCATCCATCTTCCTCCTTCATCCTCTAAGTCCATTTTGGGTCCTTATGTCCCTCCATCCACCATTGCTCATCCTTCATCTACTGCATCTACTTTGGGTCCTTATGTACCTCCATCCACCATAATACATCCTACATATACACAGTCTATTTTGGGTCCTTATATCCCAAAATCACCCCCTCCATCCTATCCTCTTCATCCTTTCATCCATCCACCACCTATCCCTAGCGCACAACATAAAAATCCTAACTCCATAACTCCTAATCAGGATCAACAAAGGCACCCCTCCATGCATGTTATCTCACATCCCCCATCCACACACCATCGTCAAAATCCTACCTCTATTACTCCATCCACATCTCCTCCACATCATCCATCGCCTCCTACCCATCCCATTGCTACTAAAAGAATTTTGGATGCCAAATTAAAAATGCATAAATCCAAACATCCACATGAATCTAAAGCTCCTCATGTCCCCTTCAAAAGGCATGTTGAAGAAAAGAAAAATCAAATCCAAAAGCCCAATCAATCCCAAAGGTCACAAATGCCCACTAAAGCAAAAATCAAAACCATGTGGATCCCAAAGAAAAAAGATACCATGTCTTCAAATGAAAAATCCATAACGACATCCAAATTTTTTAGTCCACCAAAAAATAATTCACATCCTCCATCTCCTAAATCTGTTTTGGATCCTTATGTCCCAAAATTCACTATCCCAACTCCATTATCGCCACATTCCCCATCCATCAACCCTCCTATCCTTTCACATCCACCACCATATGTGCCAATGTTGGTCCTGAACATCTTCCCCCATAACACATCCACTCCATCATTCCATCCATACACTTTCCAACATCCCATCCACTACCCCCCATATTTCCCCCATCAAATCCCTTTAATCCATCCTCTTGCATAATCCATCCATTCTAATAAGGTTGTACCAACATCCATTGGTCACTTTACATATGGGCTCTTATTATCTCATATAGAACTTGATGCTTGAGTCCTTCATCCATCCCCTTTATCACATATCTTCCAAACCCCCATCGACATCCTCATAAAAAAGGTCAGAAAATAAAAAAAAATCAAAAAATCAAAAAGGTCAAAAAATTCAAAAAAGAGAAAAAAAAAAGAAGAAGAAAAAAAAAGAAAATAGCAAATAGAAATAATTCTTCCAATGGTGAAAACTTGGTAAACAAGCACCTTGGATAAGTACATTGATGAAAACCTGGAAAATTGGCGTCATGCGTAAATCCCCCATCCAGTCTACTTCCACATTTGGGGGAAACTTCCACCTACGCATTCCTTTCCTCTATCTTCTACATCTTCCTATCTTCTACATCCTATCCATCATATCCCAATTACCCCAATCCCTCCATCTTCCTTGTGATCTTGATAAAGACAGGGGCACATATATATACATTGCTTTGGACACCTCTTGGCATATTTCTCCTCATCCATACACTATCATATTCCTTATCCTCCCCATCTACTTTTCTGATCCATGCATATTATATACATCTATCTACCTTCATCATCCATCCAATCACACCACCATCCATCTCCCTTCTTTATCTATATCTCCTATCCATGTTCGTCTCACTACTTTATCCATCCATCTTGCTATCCCTCTCGCCTCATCACGCACGACGCATCTAGAGTGGGGGCATCTCCTTATTTGTGATAGAGTCCTTGGAGAAATCATCCATCCATCCCTCCAAGTAATCCCTTCCATCTCCCCATCCTTTATCTCATATCTACCCATCCACTAGTCCTGTTCCATCTTTTCATCCTTATCTCCCCCATCCATTTTTATATTCAATAATCCATTCCATCCTTCCAAATCCTTATCCCTCTATCCACCTATCCTAGCATCTTTGTATCTCCCCATCTTTATCCATCCATCCATTTGCCTCTATTTTCCTTCCATCTCATAATCCCTTGTCATTGGTATCTAGCTATAGGCTACCCCCATGCAATCCAATGCCATGTTATCTCACTATCATCACTCCTATCTATTTCCTACATCTTCCTAATATCTTATCATTCTTTGTCTCTCATTGTCTCATCCTCCCACTTCATCTTTCGATGATTTGGATAACTGTCCCATCCCTGAGCTCCATCTTATGTGTATCAACCATCCCATCCGCAGGCCTATCCTAGATCATCATATCGGCTCCATCATCATATCTCCTTATCATGGTCATCTCATCATCCCTTATATGTTGTCTTTCGTTGGTCTTGTATCAAACTACGTTGCCCCTGCACTTTCACGTAGGCAAGGTCGATCATTTGATCCACCCCCAAGGTTCTATCTTTTCGTTTGTCCTATCATCTTCCATCATTTTTCTTTGGCCTTGTGTCAAACTAAGTTGCCCCCTTGCTTTCACGTAGGCAAGGTCGCTCATTTGGTCTCCCCCCAGGGCATTTGTACTATTCATATTTGTCATCCCTCAAGGTCTTCATTGTCCTCTTTCCACTTTTATCCATGGCCTTTTATCAAACTATGAGGGCTCTATGCTTTCACTAGGCAAGGCTGATCTTTGATCAACCCCCAAGCCCATAAGTCTTTAGGGTGTGTCAGTCTTGCATCCCCTAGGTCTTTAGGGTCTTGTGTCATTGTTTTTCTATCTTTTTATTTGGTCATATGTTCATCTTGTCGTATCGTCAAGTACGTCCCTATTCTAGCTGGTATTCACAAATAAAGGTCACTAGTATCATGAGATCTAATCAGTTTCGAGTATCCTGAGTCATGTCGATCATTTAGTTTAGTATCCATATTTGGTCTCAATAGGATGTATCCTTCCTAACATACCTCATCAACCCCATCCATCATCTCGATCCTATGGCAAAGGACGTTTTGAAATTGATTACAATATTTTGATGTTTTTGGCTTCTATTTATCATTTGAGCTCCCTATCATCACTTGTCATGACCACCATGATCTATCATATTATGGTGTATTTTGACTAGTTAATATAGGGGCGTATCTTGATCTTTGTTTGTTGTTGTATTCTTGGTTGTCCCACATAGTACCCACCAAGACCCCCAAGGTCTTGTGTTACACTGGGGCATCCTTTTGTGCTTGTGGTTATCCCAATGCCTAGCTCGACCAAAGTCATCGTGAATTTGGGGTGTTGGGATAGCCTCCTTGTCTATTTTATTTTTTCATGCATTAAACACTAGTCCACCTTGGTTCTACATACCATGATACCTAGTGTCTTATGCTATAGCAAAAATCAATGCTCTAAAAATGGAAAATTACATTAGGATTGTATTTCATTTTCTCATCCATTGCATTGTATCTTTACCTCTATCATTTTCATTCATTTTAACCCTCTCACCTCTCTATCCAATCCTAATCCATTCAATCTAGCATAAATCATGCAATCACATCTTTGGTATTGTTCCCAACCTTGCTACAAGCCTTGATCCAAGCACCATCCTCATCAATCATCATCAACAGGATGTATCCTTCCCTATCTGGTGCAGGAGAACCTATTTGATTTCTTGCCTCCATGAGGCCATTTGTAAATAGTTGCTCTATTTTGTGTATTGGGTATTATAATAAGGTTTACAAAACCATTTTATAGGTGTTTGAGTCTTAGGAAGTAATATTTGAAGTCATTTGTCAAATAATGTTTAAAGTTGTTCCATATTGTAAAAATTGTAAAAGTTGCTCAAGAAAGTTGTCAAGCAACTTGTCAAAAGTTTCATTAAGGTGTTTTGTCAACAAAATAACTAAAAGGTGGTTGAAAATAGTTGGTTTTGGTTGTAAATGTATAATTACACCCTCCAAAACTCGAATTGGAGAGGTTGGAGACATTATTTGTGAAGTTTGATAAATGGAAACCTCAAGTTTGGTGTGCATTTTCTCGTTTTTACATTATTTCCAGGTTGAAGTTGTGATTTGTATGGCCTAGTATGCACTCAAATAATGGGATATCATATATTGATGGAAATATCTCTGTTTCTAGTTTCCAATTATTTTTGTCTCATTGAATTTTATTGAGCTTTGTGGAAGATATGATTATTTTGGTGAGACTGCCTATTTTAACAATATTGTGCAGAATTTACAGTCTGAAAGAATGTGATGGTACGGATTTTAAAGTATATATTTTGGGTCTGAAACCAAGTTTATGTTGTTCCTATATGAATCTAATTTCATTTTTCTTCAAGTCTCATCAAATTTCATTAAGATTTGAATAAGTTATGATCATTTTAGTGAGGGCAGGTTTGAACCCTGTCTAGGGTTTGCAGTTTTCGAAAAAATGAAATAACTTATTTTGGGCTACCATGGTTATGTTTCCAATGTGACATAGAATGAATAATAGAATGTGTTATACAAAGATTGATTTGGATTAATTTTGAAGGATTGTGAGATATGTTGTTGAATCCTCCTAACTCTGCATCAGATTGGTATCAGAGCTCAGCAAAAGGTCTGGGCTGAGAAAGAAATTGGTTTTGGTATTGTGGTTTTGTAGTTGTGTTTTGGTTGGTTGCAGGTTATGTGAGAACCTGATTGCTTCCATTGAGAAGGCAGAGAGAAAAGTGAGTTGTGAGAAAGGAGATACTTGCTGAGACCATCTAGAAAATATGGAGAACTTGAGAAGGCATTTGCAGGCAGAGGAGGAGGGAAAGAAGAGAAAAAGACAAGCAAAGATGGATAGGGAAATCGCTGAGTTGAAGCAAGAAATGAAGAGGTTGGATAAAGAGTTCCAAGAATCTATGAAGAGGATAGAAAAAATTATGAAACAAGAGACAAGTTGGAATTTGAAATTGAAAAGGAAGATGGTTTGGCCTATAAAGAAGATTGTGAAAAGAAGAAGAAATGAGAAGATGAAAGAGGAAGAAGAAGCATATGAAGATGCACATGAAGAATTCCCAGATGAAGACAAAGATGTTCCTAAGCATGAAGATGAAGAATTTAAAGTTGTTGCAGAAATTACAAGGCAAGAAGGTGAATGTATCATTGAGATAAGAAACCTAATTTCAGGACTTGAAGACGTTGAGTTGATTAAGGGAATGATAATGGATGAATTGGTCATAGAGGTTTGCAAAGGATTGATGAATGATGGAGGTATTATGGTAGAAAGTTTGTTTCATTTCATTATGTTACTAATGCTTTGGACAAAGAATAATTTTCAGGTTGAAAATACAAAGGACAAAGTGAATAGGAATTGGATGATCAAGAAGAATACAATTCAAAGGGGCTTGAATTCTTTTGCCCTCGCGAGTTTGGTGCAGGAGAACCTATTTGATTTCTTGCCTCCATGAGGCCATTTGTAAATAGTTGCTCTATTTTGTGTATTGGGTATTATAATAAGGTTTATAAAACCATTTTATAGGTGTTTGAGTCTTAGGAAGTAATATTTGAAGTCATTTGTCAAATAATGTTTAAAGTTGTTCTATATTGTAAAAATTGTAAAAGTTGCTCAAGAAAGTTGTCAAGCAACTTGTCAAAAGTTTCATTAAGGTTTTTTGTCAACAAAATAACTAAAAGGTGGTTGAAAATAGTTGGTTTTGGTTGTAAATGTATAATTACACCCTCCAAAACTCGAATTGGAGAGGTTGGAGACATTATTTGTGAAGTTTGATAAATGGCAACCTCAAGTTTGGTGTGCATTTTCTGGTTTTTACATTATTTCCAGGTTGAAGTTGTGATTTGTACAGCATAGTATGCACTCAAATAATGGGATATCATATATTGATGGAAATATCTCTGTTTCTAGTTTCCAATTATTTTTGTCTCATTGAATTTTATTGAATTTTGTGGAAGATATGATTATTTTGGTGAGACTGCCTATTTTAACAATATTGTGCAGAATTTACAGTCTGAAAGAATGTGATGGTACAGATTTTAAAGTATATATTTTGGGTCTGAAACCAAGTTTATGTTGTTCCTATATGAATCTAATTTCATTTTTCTTCAAGTCTCATCAAATTTCATTAAGATTTGAATAAGTTATGATCATTTTAGTGAGGGCAGGTTTGAACCCTGTCTAGGGTTTGCAGTTTTGGGAAAAATGAAATAACTTCTTTTGGGTTACCATGGTTATGTTTCCAATGTGACATAGAATGAATAATAGAATGTGTTATACAAAGATTGATTTGGATTAATTTTGAAGGATTGTGAGATATGTTGTTGAATCCTCCTAACTCTGCATCACTATCCTTGTGTTGTTTTGGGATGTATCCTTCCCCCATCAACAACACTCTCATTGGGATGTATCCTTCCCTTATCAACAACACTCCATCCTTCATCAGTCCATCCTAGCTTGTAGCTTGATTGGGGCAACATCATATTTTTCCTTGAATCCATTTGTGCTTGCCTTTATCTCTTCATCTTACCGTCCTCCTCTCTTATCCATCATTTTTCGTCATCTTCCCCATCTACCCTCGCATCATCTCATCCATATCAAGAGCACAACAATGTTCTCTATAACCCATATGTCCTCTGGAGGGGGCATCCTCCATCCCTAATATTCATCGTCACTCCCATCATTTTTCCTCCTAGTCACTCCTCGAATGACTGGGGCATCTTCCTTAATCTAACCATCTTCTTCTAGGTGCTATGTTTTAATTTTCTTTGAAATGATGATACTTTGTAACACCATATCAAAGAGGGGAAAAATGTAGACATCTAAATTTGACCATTTATATTTGGCCAAATTTACCATTTTTGTCTAAATATATTTTTATCCACATTAATTAAATAATATTGCCATTATTTGATTAATACCCCTAAAGTCTTCTAAATCCCTAAGGTATTTAGTTAAATAATTAAATACCTTACCGTTTATCCCTTTCTTCCAAGGAATTAAATAAATAACCCACTTATTTAATTCCTTTTATGTCCCATCCACACTTAATCCTAATCCATCTCCTAATCCCATCATTAGGGATGTGCACATTCCTAATCCATGATTAGGAGGTGTCACATCCTCCAAATTTTGCAAGTTGGATCCTAATCATCATTAGCCACTTGCCTCTAATCTTCATTAATTTTCCTAATCACCTATTTGCACAACCTTAATCCTAATCACTTACCTTTTCTGGGATGTCCTTAAGTCAACCTTTCATGGTATTTACCTTATCAGGTTTGACCTCTTCCCCATGTGAATTAAAAACTCACACTTATTCCCCCCATGCATTTCTTTTCCCCATGACCTTTCATAGGTCACATCAAGTACATGGGACAAGGACCTCTTTTAGGAGGACCTTGTCTTATCCATGGGTTTCTTCCAAGCTTGTGAATTTAAAATTCACTTTTATCTCTCCAATGCCATTTCAAATCCCCATGGTGACAAGTTTGGACTTTCTAAAATTCCTCACTTGTCACTTTCAGCCCCACTCAGGGACAATGAATTTTTTTTTGAGGAAATCCTCTCCAATCCCAAGGTACTTGCACCACATGGCATTTTTCATGTCACCTTGTACTTCTTCCATCTCACCCTCCACATGGAAAGATGTGAGGGCTTGTGAGTCCTCAACTCACCACAACCCTTCATCTTGTCCATGGTGGATCAATCTCAATCATCCATTTTTCTTTAAATGGAGGGGCTTGGCCTCAAGTTAAAGGGGTGAGATTTTTGAGATTTATTATTCAAGCCATTATTGCACTCAAGCGTTCAAATCCATTCTTGCACTTTTGCATTCAAAATGATTTTGCATTCCCACCTACCATCTTCCATCATTCACCCACCTCCATTATTACAAGCTTTCCATCAAGGAGCATACATCAAGAGCATCTTCAAGGGCCAAACACTTCATCAGGCTAAACAAGCAAAAGGTATAATACTTTTTGTTGTTTTTGTCATTATTTGTTTAGTTTAAACTAGGCCTAATCTTTGAGGTGTTTTTGTGTTTCCTTGTTATTACATTCATTTAGTTTTGCATTTTAGATTAAGGATTTTCACTGCACACAGTATCCATACTTCATCTATTATTAAGCAATAAAATAATACATGCACTTACAAAGTTATGATGAATACTTCTAAAACATCAAGCCTCTCCAATGCATTCTCCATCTGTCTAAGCATGAATCCATACATCCCATGCCATGATTCACATATGCACTCCTTAGAAGAGGAATTGTTACAATGACACTACATTCACCTAGCCAACCTTAAGCACTAAACATGTGTTTTCTTTTATAGACACAAGCTCACACAAATACAACCAAGTGGTAAGATAAAACTATGTGCCTCAAAACTGTGAGTACACAAAATTATTGACCCCTCATTTTTTTTTGATAAAAATATTAAATACTTTTGTCGAAACAATAATTAGTTATTTTATATCTCTCACACATATAATAACTAACCTAATGTTACATAAAACTTTACAAGTGGCCCCAAATAAATATCTAATGTGGCTAAGCATGTCTCATAGATTCACCAACACTAAATATTTATTAAATTTACATAATCAAATTAATCCATATTATTCAAGGTGTAAAATACCTAATCCCAACATATTGTACCACTATGAAGAGCATGAAATTTTGGCCCAAAAAAAATTACTTACAAAAAGGAGGTCCTCAACTCAACTGTCTTCTGAAGTTGGACTACAAAATCAAAACTATCAATAGAGAGGGGAGCCAAATTTGAAAAGGTCTAACTAATTTCAACATCTATCTACATAAGAATAATCTCCTTTATTATTTAAATAATCTCTTAGATGAAATATGATCTCCTAGTGCGAATATATTCCTAAGTTGTGAAAAATACGATAAAATATTTTGTAATAATTGGGAAATGTTTTGTGGTGGAATAATTTGTTATCACCCTTAAATATTCTTTATGGAAAGGTTTTACTATTTATGTGGTGGTATCATTGGTGGGAAATGATGAGTTTATGGCCATAAGCCACATTGCTCTGATTGATAGGTCTAAGTACTTGTGGGTATCACACTTGCAAGATTTACATAGGGTACAACCTGTATGTTATCAAATTCATAGATTTGAATTTTTTTAATTAAAAAATTAAAAAAATCTATAGAAAATAGATTTTTGTAAATACCAATTGTACCAACCTACACAACGTTGATGCAAGATGATGCCAATAGGGCAGGGAATCTTATTTTATTCTATAAAATATTTTGCAAAACAAATATGTTCAATCGAGTAGGATAAATGTTTTTCTAATGGCTTTGAGAAAAGTGCCATGCTTTTTGTGATTTAATCAAACTTAAGGTTCTTAGGACTCTTGGGAATAATGGTAGGTTTTATTTTGACCCAAAATTCTCCAAAATTGTAGCTACCTTTTGGATCTAGTAACCACCTCTCAACTTCAAACCCTTGTAGATTTGGCCTTAGATGTTCAATTTAGATGAAACAAAAGCCAACATTAACTTTATTAGACACCATGAAATCAATTACAAGCTTATATTTACACCAACCAACTCTAAAATGAACATGAATTTCAAATCCACAAAGAGGAAACCCCCAAATATAGTATTTCTATCAAATTTTTTATTCTCTAGATCATCATTTGATGCAAGAGAAGAGTGCAATCAAAATTTTAAGATCCACCAAGATTTTCAACCTAGATCTCTCCATTAATTTTAAAAATAAGCATTCCCACAAGATTCGATACCATGTAAAATTTGGTATAGAATACATTATACCATGCAATATTTGGCTAAAGATTATAGCCACCCAATATTTAGGAACTTCTATGAAAACACAAGAGAAATTAACTACGAGAGAATAATTATATTCTATCAAAGGATGAAAATATACAATGAAAATAGATTTAGAATGGATTGAGATTACAAAGAGAACCTCTTAGTTATATAAGCCGAGGTGAGACACAGGATTGCATAAGATTATGACATGTATCTTAATCTTATGACTTGAGACAAAAGTGATAACCATCCTATGTGTACCCTAAGTAAACTTAAGTAGCTAGTGTGAATAGGACCTAGGTGATGAACTAGCTACGTAAAACACCCCTTTTACACTAACATAGAAGATGTCCCCAATGTTGGCCCCAATGGAAAAATAAATCACGCAGAAACAAAATTACAAATGGTATGTGGATTAAGCATCGGATAAATAACACGTGTGTAAGAAATATACATCTATAGGTTGGAAAATATGTATCATTTATAACAAGTAAATAATCATCATATGATTTCAATATGTCAATTGATTGTAGGTAATTGTCTCATAAATATCATAGTGATCATTATGGTCTTAAATTCACCATAATAAAAGTACCTGAAAAAATATGCTCATGTCAAATTTTGTAACCAAAAATATTGTCCTTGTATGTAAGAACACTGGGTCTCAAGAATGGGGAATCTAAGGTTAGTAGGGGTGAAGAGGTAAAGAGGTAAAGAGGAATACTAGGGTTATATATAGTATGGTGAATCTAGATGAAAGTGACATTTCATTGTGAACATGTAGACACCTAAAATTTGACCTTACCCAACCACACCTAATTTTACCTTATCCTAAGTCAATAATTAATTAAATATTTATTATTTATTTAATTGATTTCATCATTTCCCTCATTTTATCCCAACATTTAATCAAATAAATATTGTTTATTTATTTAATTATTTTTTCCCTTCACTTGATCCTATTAATTAAATAAATATTTACTATTTTTTTAATTAATTTAACATTCACCTTTATCCTTGTCCATTTAATCCTAGCCCTTAAACTTGTTCTCATGGATCACAATCTAAAATCGTCATCATGTAACAAGTGCCCCTTTCACATGTCTAATTAAATCCTTATCTAGACTCATTGAACCTAGATACCCTCCCAAAATTCAAACTAAATTTTCATTTCATCCATACATCTCATATCCCATCTCTTAAGCCTATCCATTCACATATAAATGTCTCTCTAATCCATTCATATTATCTCTCATGTGACACTTGTCACATGACTACATCTTTGAGCCTAACCCTAATCTTCATTCGATCTTAGCCATAAATCCTCAATCTATCATAGCCCTTAATTTCAGCTCTCGAGAATTCTATAACTAGAGGCCCTCATCCTTCATCATCATAAGAAGTCTATTATTATTGACCTTGTGTTATTGCTTTGTCATCTCATTATTGAAACCATACCAAGGTTATGCTGGTTTATTGAGCAATTTGAATCATATCACAATCTAGATAAAATCAAATACACTAGGGTTCTTTTTATTTTTTCTCAATCTAAGAGGATGGATATTGTTTGAGGTATATGTTTGATTACTTGCATTATCTTATGTTATTTTTCTTCAATCATTTTTCCACATCTTCAAAAAACTACCCTTATGAGAGATCCTTTTTGATATTTTTGATAATAATCACATGATGTGTCACAAAGTACATATTCTAAGCCAATCATATAGAGTTCATGTACATAGCAAAAAAGACAAGCTTCTAGAGGCCAAATGTCTATTTTCAACCTATTTTTTTAATTTTATATATTTTGTTTAAAAAAAATGAAATTGTGTATTGTTTTCATTGGTTTGAGTAATTTATGGGATTGCATAGTCTCATGTGGGATCAAATCCATGTATACAGGATCATCTCACAAGAATCCCCCATATAAATGGGTTTGACCTAACCCTAGAGTTTAAATATTTTTTATTATTTTTATCGTGAGAGGTTGACTAATGATGATTTTTATGTGACTTGTGAATAGACAATGAATTAGAGATATGTTAGTGGCATCAAAACCATCAATTAGAGAGTATGATAGATATTATTACCACCCATGAATTTGAATTGGGAAATATTGGAGGTAGTTAGTTTTAGGATTTAGTTTAATTTCCTCCATTGTGGTATGGTACTTGCATGCTTATCATCCTTCTAAAGAGCTAAGACTCAAATAGTAGCACTTTTCATCTCCCTAGTAGAGAAAGATTATTGTTATCTTTGAGGATGCTTTTTTTATTATGAGACTTAATATAAGTATTTGATGATTACATGCATTCCACACCACACTATAGTAGGATTTTTAGTTATATATGTGGTGTATTAGCTATCTTGACCATGGTATGGATCAGTTATAAATTTAAGAAAAGCCTTGAAAAAGATATAAAATCTTGGTGAATCTTTAATTTTTTCCTTGTTTATACCATCATAGATAATTCCAAATGAGTCTCCTTGATCAAGGTTTGTATAAATATGTTTTTTCATCCACCCACGTTATTTTCATGCATTAAAAATTACCAAAATCCAAAAAAAAATTGTCTAGGGAAAATTTGGGTCATTTCTCTAAGTAGGTGTTATGCCTTGCATAACCACCCCATATTTTTCCTTGGTAAAAATGGGTCTCCCTTTGTGTTTTCTATCTTTGGGTCTTTTTCAACAAAGTTTGGAGTTGTTCTTTTCTTCCAACACTTTGTTTTCGTTCTCTTTGTTTGTTTCTTTCTTTGGTCCGTCTCATTTTATTTTTGTGGGATCAGAACCATAATGGATCTTAAGTGCGGGACTTGGACAAAGTTCCAAACTTAGTTTCCAACCCGCCTCTGCCTCTGCCTTTGTTCTCTGTTTGTTTTGACTTGGGATTGATGTTGTCAATCTTGCTTTGGTCTCGATGTCTTATTTTGATTGTTTTTCTTTCTTTCTTAGTCCTCATTAGAACCAGAACCGGATCCAGAACCAAACTCAAAACTTGGACAAAGTTCCAAACTTGGTTTCCATTCCACCTCCGCTTCCGCTCTCACCTTTTCTTTCCTTCTGCTTTCTATACTTTACTTCAGTTGTGTGATGGATTTGTGCCTATTCTCACCATGATTCCATGCTTGACCTACTACATTTATGGAATTTATTACAGACCTTTCACACACGTGGGATCAATTTTTAACCTTAATTAAGGTTAATTGGCTGCTCATTATTATCATTTTGAGTAGTGATATCAAAGTAGAGTCAAGATAGAGCACATGGAGCATGATTTAAGTAGAGGTCAGGAATTTACGTGTGGATTTGCATCAAGAGCCAGCTGGTTGGATTGAATTTCGAGGTAGGGTTCCTTTTTGTCCTTTGTTTCCTTTGTTAATTTTGGTTTTATCGTTCTTTGCGGGGTTTGTGAGTCTTTCTTCTCGAATCCCTTTTTGTCCTGCTTTGTTTGATGTTCTATTTTGTTTTATTTTTGTTTGGCTTTGGTTCCTTGCTTTGTTCTTGCGTCGTGTTGTCATTTTTGGTTCATTTTTTTCATTTTCATAGTCGATTTCACGTTTTCTCGCTTTCAGCCATTGTGCCCTAGGTTTTTGGGTGTCACCATCAATCGGTTTTGTGGTTGCATGGTGGTCCTCAATCCATTTTCATAAGTTTTTTGGCCTTTCATGTGTTAACTTGTTTAAATTTGAGTAGGGTTAATGGATGCCCTAATTCCTTAAAATTAATAGGTTTCACAATAACTAGGGTTTTCCGCATCCATACTAATTTAGGGTTAGGCTGTAGTTATTGATTTCCCCTTGGTCGTATGAGGGATCTTTTAGTTACTATAATTTTAAGCTCCTTGTGGATTATTTGAGTGATTAGGGTTTAGGAGAATTTTGGGTACTTAGGATTTCTTTTATGGATGATGACGTCACTAATGATCAAAATCAGATTCAGATCCAAGGTTGATTATGCCCATGGATCTCAAATTATAGCATATGTCGGATCTATTTCTGATCCCACGTCCGATGTATTCTAGACTATCTAGCAGTTTTTCACCTTGATAGATCTAGAGGCAGGATGATCTATGGATATGGAAAATTTTGATTTAACGAGTTTTAGACTCCATCTCGGTTTAGATCCCGGTTTCAATCTCGGTGATCACTCTAGTTTCGAACACCACTCCATCTTTGTTCCCAATTCTAGTGTATAACCTTTTCAGACACCATTCTGGCTTCCATCCCGGTCCTGATTCTGGTAGTACCTAAAGGTTTTCGAGTAATGTTTTATTCTTGATCCTACCTCTGGTGAGTATGTGATTTTGCTAAGTATGAAAAAACACATAATAGTAAGGAAGGTGGGTTTTCTAATACTGATTTATTCTCTCCATGGATTTAATCTTGAGTTGTCTGTGCAAGATCTAAACAATGTCAGGAGCCTCTGCAAGGACTTCACAAATGGAGGGTCAAACAACTGAGAGTTCCAAACAGGTCAAGCCTAAGAAGATAAAGGTAGAACAACTACCTTATACAATGAGATACAAACATAGGATGACCACTTCCACAGCCAACAAGCTAGACTCTGGGTTGGAAGACATCACATATACCAACCTAGGGAAATTTAATTATGAGGAGCTATTGGAGGAAACCTTTTTGGAGCAAGTCACAAGAAGAACACAAAGGATAGTTGAATCAAGAATTGCCCATGTCACTTTCTTTCCTTTATTTGTCCAATTCCCAGAACTGATTCTAGCTACAATAGGCTACAATAGGAGCATACAATGCAGTCTCAAGACAATGTATGTATCAACAAGGGAATGTCATAATTGATTTATCCCCTCAAATGACAAGGCTGATGTTTAATGCACCTGTTCCCACTAATCCAAAATTTTATTAGAGGCTAATGCATTGAAAATATTCAATGAAAACAAAGAGGTCAATAGGAACCATATAAATAAGAAGTGGGTGGAAAATAGGGCCTTGACCAAAATGCTTGATCGTCCCAAAAGAGGGGATTTCAAGAAAGAGGTTCACGATTTGATTTTGATGCTTTCAAGGGTATTTGTAAAGAAGGATTCTGCATGCTTCAGTGAATGGATGTTCCCATTTATTGAAGATATATTTGATGGAAGGAAAAAATTTGATTGGTGTATGATCTTGTTTGATGCTCTACATAATCAAATGATAAATGTAAGAAGAACCAAGGCCTTTTATGACATCTTATGTCATTTATGCAGCAACAAGGATGGGCATCTTCCCAGGACTAAATGTAGTAGGAGTAATGGGGGAGGCTCTGGGACAACAATAGGTGTGGAATCACTATGATCAACTGACCCTATAGACGTCAGAGGAGAATTATAGGAGAGTTAATGATGCATTTTTATATGTCATCATTAATAGACTAACTGGTGATGCATGTTTCAGACTAAGTAGGGAGGCCATGGTACTTATAGCTCAATGGGGATCCAGTATCCCAAGTTCACCTACTTCAGACTATCTAGATTTGATGGAAATCCCCACCTACTCCCTAGGTGTTGTACTGATAGGATGGTTCTAATGGAATTTATATACCAGGCATTGTGAGTCAATGCAAAATTCAACATTAAGCATAAACCAGGATGCCATA
This sequence comes from Sequoiadendron giganteum, assembly GCA_007115665.2. Classification (NCBI taxonomy): domain Eukaryota; kingdom Viridiplantae; phylum Streptophyta; class Pinopsida; order Cupressales; family Cupressaceae; genus Sequoiadendron; species Sequoiadendron giganteum. Next base: position 211,159,685 of record CM021105.1, on the reverse strand, counting down.
AAGTCCCCATGAAGTTGGGAGAATACTATTGTCTTCACAATATAGCTACAAAAGCAATATGTGAAGAATTGAGCTACTTCAAATTGGGGCTCTATACCTCTAGAAATAATTTTGATCCAGAGAAGAAGATGAATAAGCTTCTTTCCTCTGTGTTTGAAAAACATTATAATCTACTAGAGGATTTTTGGTGTGACTTGCAAAATGAGTTTGATGTAAGGAAAAGGAGTTATGAAAGGCTGACCATCCCTCAAATGATGGAGTATGGGGTGAAAGAGGATATTCCTGACACACTATCAGATGATGGTGTGATTTTAGACCTAGGATATAAGGCAATAAACATAGCCACCCAAGGCTTAGATCGAATCAATTGGCAGGAAGAAGAATTCATTGATATAAGACATATTTCTAGAACTATAATGGATAAAAGTATCCAGTGGGTAGTGTTAAGAATAAAGAAGCCATATGCTCAAGCTTCAAAGAAAAGGAAAGCTGGTGCAACCAAGGGCTACCAAAGAAATAAGAGGAGAGCATCCCCCAAGGAGAAATTGGAGTATCTTCCTCCCATCACTGGAGGGGATGTTTTTCCTGAGGTACCTATAGAAGAAGCTCATGAAGCACATGGTGGTGAGACTGTAGCATTAGGAGAAGGTTCTTCTTCTCAACTTCCTCCCCCTCAAGACCCTAGTGAGGAGATACCTACAAGTAGCTTACATGAAGAAGCAAACACATTGAAAGGGAAGGGGATTGAATTAGAGATGCATGATATTTACATAGATTTAGAAGAGACCCATTCTGATAATGATGTGGAAAGAAATGCAGCTGCCCAAAACATTGAGGAAGAACATGTTCTTACTCTTGAGCAGTAGTGGAATTTTTTTGAGGAAGCCAAGGCACAAGTTGAAGCATTGGCAAAATAAAAAGAATTAGAAGCCAAATAAAAAGTTGATGAATTGGCTCAACAAAAGGAAAAGGAGGCAAAAGCCCAAGCTGATGCACTACTCCAACAACAACAAGAATTAGAAGCCAAACATAAAGGTAATGAATTGGATAAATAGTAGTGATAGAAGGATCATGAACTCAAGGACAAGGAGGAGAATGACAAGCTGGAAATACTGCAGAAGATGCATGATCTTGAAGAACAAAAAGCTAGGCAAAGGAGAGAAAAAGAGGCCCTTGAGGCTAAGCTCAATATTATTGAAGAATATTATAAGAAAAAGGAAGAAGAAGAATGCCTAAGTAGAGAAAATGAGGCTAAAGAGCTGGACAAGAATGAAAAAAAGGAGAAAGAAGTATGGGACAAGCTCAGGAACTTGGAAAAATAAAGAGATCAAATGCTTGATGAGAGGAGGTTAGAAGAAGAGCGTTTAAAGAAAGAATTAGAAGATAAGAGGCTGAAGGAATAAAAGGATAAGAAAGAAGCTGAAATAATTGCACAAGAAAATGCACAAAAGGAACAAAAGAATGTGCAAGAGGTTGATTCTCAACCTAGAGCCACCTTATTGCAACCACTATCTTCTACCACTCCTAGTGCTCCTACATGGTTGAAGCTAGATCTTGAGAAGAAGCAGATAGATCCACCTCAGCCTCTCAACTGGGAAGAAATGATGAAGGAAATAGAGAAGGAAAGGCCCAAAAAGAAGGCTAGGGTTCTTCATTCCACAAGGCTCACAGATGTAGGAGAGATCATTGTTGAATGCACAATTCTAGTGGTGGAAAAGGATACATAAGATATGCAGTTAGTTGATTACCAATTGGGCATGATTAACTTGGGGAGACCTACAAGGAACCAATAGATGTATCTAATTGACATTGTAGCTTCCTCCACCAAGTCTAGAATGATTATAGACAAGCAAAAGAAGGATGATCTTAAAGCTCAATTGGATTAGCTACATAAATTCTTGAAGGATGTATCCACTCCAGTGACTCAACAAGTTGCCGCTCCAGAAACTCTAGTCCTACTCAATAAGAAAGAAGCTGATGACTTGGTACAAATGAGAAATAAAATGGGGATGCTTGATCAATGGATTGATAGACTCAATTAGGAGGTTGGAGAGGTGCTAATAGATGGTTTTGAAATCCATAAGAAGGAACTTGACTTGATAGAGGAAATGAATCATCATGCTGAGGACCTAGGGAAACAAGAAGAGGAATACAAAGAATATGTTTAGAAGATGAAGGACATCAACAAAGTGCCAAAGTCAATTGTCCTGGAGCAATAATTTCTTGAAGAAGATAATGCAAATTTTTTGGAAAAGACTTCAAGCATAATCCGGTTTAGGTCTGACTTCATATATAAACATAGAAATGAAATTCAAGATGCTAGTAAAGACTTGAATGAAAAACTTGATGAATTAGAAGCTGTAATAGCCATTTTAGTCAATGTGGACATACCGGTCAAGGAAGGCATGCCTTTGGACAAGTTAAAAGAGAAGTGGAATGATAGATTTTAGGAAGTAATGCAGAAGGAAGATGATGGAGAATGTTTGTTGTTGGACAGATTTATGGATGTTAAAGAGGAAGTAAAAGCTACTGTGAGGGAATTAATCAAATTAAAAGATATGTAGGAGTTTGCCTCAGTGAAATTAAAGAGAATCAAATTTGAAGATAGTTGGGTAGATGGACCTAATGTGGACATCCTTTAGCAAGTATTCTCCAAGTATGATGAATATCTTCTTGAGCAAACAACGTAGGAGTGAGTTGGCAGAAAAATGTTCTATTTTTGGGTACATGACTTCCCCTTTTCTCTCCTACTTTGCAGGATTTTGACATATGCTGAACTTAAGGCTCTCATCTATCAGTTCTATGATCTTCCTTGGGCGTCAGATTTTGGACAGCAGGGCACTCACCTTTTGAACTAAAGTCAATTTAATTCCTGCATATAGTTTCTGTTCCTTAATTTGTGGATCTGATTCTTTGATTGAGAGGAAATTATGCATAACATGCCTATATGTACTTTTAGGCTCTATTTTGTAAAGGTTGGCTAATTGAAGAAGGATTGGCCACCTGATATGATAGCAAATAGGAAATATATTTTTAGAATTTTCACAAGTTGTAGCAAGATACTTTAATTTTTTTTAAATTGAAATCAGATACCTGTTTACAGTCTTACATTGTTTTTTTTATGTTATTTGTTGGAAGTGAATCTCTTTGATAAGGTTAATGAATGATAATCAATCTGTACACTAGTGAGTTTGTTGTGCCTAAATGTTTTCTATTTGATGCAAATCAATAGGGGAAACTAGATTTTAAGATTATTTCATTAAATTATTTGTGAATGGAATTACTACATGTTTGTTGATCTATGTTTTAGCAATGAGTTGGTGATCTATTTTGAATTTTAAATAATTTTAGTGAATGGTTATGTTAGTTGAATTGTGCACTATGAATGCATGTAATGGTGTAGGTTATTCTATGGATTACATCATGTTGTGGTTGTTGGTTTGTTGAAAGAAACACTTGTTGTAGGAATGCATGTCTGGGTACTAAGGAGTTTTATTAATATTTTACTGTTCTATGCCTTGATTGATCCTTTTTTTGTTTATTTAAACCCCCCATTAAACGTAGATTGATGAGTCTGATAGATTTTGTGTTCTTTATTACTAGCAAAGGCCCCTTGAATATTACAATTACATTGGCCATTGAGTAACATCAACATAGTTGAGAACCAACTACCAGGACCTTGGAAGTTAGATTACTATATGTTGTCTCTCTTTTTCAAGAGAAATAGGGTAGATATATTCTATTTTAAGTTGTTGTGCTATTTTGACCTCAACAGATCTGGTGCTAGAAGGAGGGCCTGAAGGAACAAGTTGGCTAGGATTGGGTCATTCTCACCACAAAGGTATGAAAGAGATCTTATATCTTCTGCAAATCCTAATCCATTAGTAGAGCTCCAAACCCCGATTAGATATAGGCCCCAAGCTCATAGAGTCTTGATCACACCCTTGTCACCACCACTTACTCCACTTGGATTTCTTCCAAATCCATCTTTTCCACCCTAGCAACCTAATCCACCCACTCCACCACCGGTTCGACCAGTATCACCACCACTGGTTTGACCAGCACCACCCACACCCATGGCTTACTTCATAAATAACCCCTCTCCACTGGGGACTATTCCTGGTAGTATACATGATCTACCCAAGAATCCATAAAGGTTTTGTCCCAAGTATATGCATGGAGAATCAAGGAGTTTCGAGGAACACATACAAGAATTTAAGGATGCCTATACTCATGCTCAAGTAGCTCACTAGGATTTGGTATGTAGGTTATTCCCCTACTGTTTAGGAGATATGGAATACAATTGGTATTTAAATCTACCTCAGGGGTCTATTCTAGGTTGGACAGACTTAAAAAATGCTTTTATTAACCAATTCAGGTTTTATGTAGACCTTGCCATTTTATATCATCAATTTGCCACAGTAAGAAAGGAACCTCATGAACCATTGCCATTATTCAACATGAGATTCCAGAGAATGTTTCGTAGGTTACAAGACCCTTACTTAGTTGCCAAAAATATCACCATTCTAGAATATTTAAGGCTTGTAGACCCCTTGATTGGCCTATTCTTGCAAAGGACTTATGCTCCTGCTGACATTGATTCTTTGTCTAAGGTTTACCATTTAGCCATCAAATTGCAACAACAGATAAGTCTCCAATCGAGAAGCTTAGGAGGAGCTTTACCCCCATGGGATACCAAATGCCTAATCCGCCCTTATTCAACATAGTCCCAAGGATGCATTACTCCCAATATGAACCTATTTCTGAGTTACAAACCTCACCTCCCCTACCTTTCTTCACCAATGGTGGTTAGGATCCTTCCCATCAATCTCAAAACTACCAGCCGCAAGGGGGAGCGCCAACTATTCATTCTCCATTTGTAGGGAAGACTGTGCAAAATGAATAGACTGTTCAACTAACTAATGAGGTGGAAACTCTAAAAAAGACTCTATCACAAATGTCCAATGATATGGCACAACTTTGAAATAACCCCCCTTAGAACCAAAACTAGAATTGCTAGAATCAAGGAGGTTATAACAACTAGGGTAATTATTCTAATCAAAATTCAAACCAAAGCACCAATAGGAACTTCCAAAATCAAAACTCCTCTAATCAAAATTATTAAAAAAAAGAAGAGAGGATACAATCAGTGGTCCAACAATAATAGACAATGGAATATCGAACCCAATAATGGGCGGGTTTCCCATAATTATCAGGCTAGTGATGATAAGCCACACACTGCAAATGTGGCAGATCTGAACTTTATGAAAAATTAGTGTAGGTTGCACGACACTGCAACTCATTCTAAGGTTAACTGCCCAAAAATGGAGAAAATGGTTAAGATTGTGCAAGCTGATTCTCATCCCCCGCCAAGAAATTCCAATCAAGATGGAGGATCAGTAGCACCGCTATGACCTATGAGACCATTGAGGAGAAATATCAGTTCCCCATGCAAGGAGAAAATGAACCGGAGGAGGATTTGTATGATGCCCAAGCCTTCCAATCCAAAGGTGGTCATTTCTTGAGAAATCAGAATAAAGGCCCACTTACTACATTTGCACCTCCCAACAACATGGTCCCACCTAATCAAAATGAAGATAACAACCCACCACCGCCAAAGGGGCCATCCGACTCTCATAACAAAATTAACCCATCTACTTTTTCTAAGTATCAAGTAAGGAACGATTCAAAGTTTGATTTCATTGTAGAGCTACAAAAACAAAAGACTTCATTGTCATTCTTTGACATTATGAAGTGGTGCCCTGCCCAACGGGAGGCTGTGTTGAAGGCCCTGGAGGAGGTAGATCATTTGAAAGGAAAAGGTAAGGCGACTATGGAAAATGAGACAAATGCAACCATCTATAAAGGTAAGACCAGTACCCCACCTTTCCTTTTGAGTTTAAGAATATTTGGAAATAATCTGCACAATTGTCTGTTGGATTCTGGGGCATTAGGAAATGTCATACCATTCTCCATTTGCAAGAAGTTAGGATTGAGTCCACTCCTGACTAATAAAAAGGTCATTCAGTTGGATAAAATTGAAGTCAATGTGGTAGGAGAACTGAAGAATATGCATGTACAGGTTGGATAAGATCCAAGGATCCAAACTTACATAGATATCCAAGTGGTCGATATCCTAGAAACATATGGTATGCTCCTGAGTCGGGAGCTAATGAAGAGCATTGGGGGATATTTCTCTTTGAATTTATCACACATGTGGATGCCCTAGAAAGGGGTAGCAACATAGATCAAAATTGAGAGTGAGCCTAGGCTCAAGCATATGATTACTGAATATGATGCTCCCAATGGAGTAGCTTACTTTGAGACTGAGATAGGAGTTTACAAGAAGGAGGAGATCATGACTTTGTCAATAGTCAATCTTGATGACACACTGCCTCTAGGACAAAATGGCCCAATGATCTCTGTCAACCAACAAGTTTTAATCAAAAATTGCAACAAGATAGGTTGGTATTGGGAGAAGAGGCTAATTTGTGTAGTTTGTTGCTTCCTAATTGGTGTAGGATACATTATCAGAATCATTCTGAGTTGACATGTCAACCTTGCGTAGATATCTTAAACCATATCTACTAGCCTCAAAATTTTTTTTAAGATCAACAACAAGCACCCAACAAGAAATTTCCATTTGAAGCCAAGGATGCTACTATCCTTACTGGAATCAGTCTCTCTCAAGAGGTAGATCCTTCCCAATTTGAGCAGACTTGGGTTCTATGCTATGAGTTCCAAGAGGAGATTTAGGTATCTCGGTCTTTCTCCGTTACACCCGCCCCAGATACCCTTCCAATGCCTAAGGCATTGATGAAAAATGAATTTGATTTTGATTGGATCCAAGGAAATGTTCAGAAAGTAATCTTTGAACAAGTTTTGAATCTAGGAGAACCTACTAGTGAATCGTGCCCCCAATCACCTTTAACTTTCGATGGCCAACAACAGTCCGAGCCACCACACATCTCAATCAAATCATCCCCTATCATCCTGAAGAAGAAAAAACTCCTAGGTATAGATCAATTATGGAGTCTTAGATTTGATGGCTCTAAATCCAAATCAGGAAGTGGAGCAGGGATTGAATTAACCAACCCAAAAGGGAAGACTTACTTTGCTTCTTATAGGTTGTAGTTTGGCTGCACAAATAATGTGGTTGAATATGAGGCACTGCCTCATGGACTTATGTTTTCCCATAAAAAGGTCACCACTCTCATGGTTATGGGGGATTCCAAAGTTATTGTAAAACATGTTCGCAACCAATATAATTGCCACAACAAAAGATTGGCTGCATACAAAAATATAATTTGGAATTTGATTGAGGACTTTGACGCCTTTGGAATCACTCTGATTCCTAGAGAAAGCAATTAGATTGCAGATGCCCTTGCTGTTGCTGCTAGCACCTTGGAGCCTATGCAAGACTCCAAGCTAAAAAGGTTTTCAGTTGAACTAGTCTCAATCCCAACTGTCTCGAATAATGTTCAAAATTTTTAGGTATTAGATGATGAGCAACATATACTTGCCTTCTTGTAAAGTTCAGATGTCTTCAAAGGAAAAATAATTGATGAATCTAAAAAAGATCAGGGAGATTGGGATTCTAAGAATTGTGACACAGAAGGGATACTGGATTTAAAAAGCAACAATATTCCAAAGGGGATGGTAGCTCTAGACAAAATATTTGACTCTGACCCACGGGCTCGTAAAAGGGTGCCAACGAAAAGTGATGGAGGAAAGAATGACTCTATTAATCTGACCCACTCAGGTTCTAAAAGGAATGTTCTTATAGGCAAAACTTGTCTCGAGAAAATCAAGGAGAAAATAATTAAAGTTTTGAAAGAAAACATTACAGCCATTGTCTGGGGGTATGAAGACTTAAAGACTTTTGACACTTCGGTAATCACACATACCATACCCCTGAAGCCAAAAGCCAAACCATTTCATCAAAAAAATGCCTAGTGAATGATTTAATTGAGCCCTTAATCCAGAAGGAGGTGCATAAATTATTACTTGCAAGAATAATCTTTCCATTACGACATTCTACATGGGTTGTAAACTTGGTTCGTGTGCGCAAGAAAAGTGGTGAAATAAGGTTATGCGTAGATTTTAGGAACCTAAATAAGGCCTTTGAGGAGGATAACTATCCACTTCCTTCTCTTGATGAGGTATTACAAATAGTCAGTGGGTCCCAGATGATGTCATTTTTGGATGGCTATTCTAGGTATAATCAGGTGCTTTCCAGTCATGAGGACAAAATGAAAACTGCCTTCACTACCAAGTGGGGCACATTTTCCTATCGGAGGATGTCGTTCGGCCTTATTAACATCGGAGCTACCTTTTAGCATGCAATGGACATATCATTCAAGGATTTAATAGGTAAGTGTATCATTATTTATGTAGATGACTTAACTATCTTCTCTAGAACATAGAGGACGATGTTGCAGATTTGGAAAAAGTCCTCAAAAGGTGTATAAGCTATGGTGTCTCCCTCAATCTAAAAAAGTGTGTGTTTGGAGTATATGAAGGGAAAATCTTAGGCCATATAATATCAGAAGAGGGGATATCCATAGACTCGGATAGAGTAGAGGCCATCTTAAAGCTGACAATGCGAAGAAGTAAAAAAGGGATGAGATCCTTCTTCAGAAGGATTAATTTTGTGAGAAAATTTATAATAGGGTTTGCAAAAATTATCAAACCTCTTAATGAAATGATGAGAAAAGATGAAAAAATTGATTGGAGCAATGAGGCTAAATCTACTTTCTCGTAGATTAAACAATCAATATCAGAGGCACTAGTTTTGACTAGCCCAGATTACCTAAAGCCCTTCTATATCTATTATTTTGTATTAGACCATTCATGTGCAGCCGTTTTAACACAACGAGGAGGTGAGGGAGAGGAAAGGCCTATTTCCTTCATGAGCTCCCCGTTTAAAAATTTAGAATTTAGGTACCCACCCCTCAAGAAGAAGGCCTTTGCATTGGTCTGAGCAAAAAAAAATTTAGGCATTACATTCTTCGGAGTTAGGTTATCACTATAGTTCTTGATCCGGCTGTGAAGTCCCTCCTAATGTAGAGCTAGTTAGGGGAGAGAAGAGGGACATGGATGGCTATTTTACAAGAATTTGATTTAGAGATCCATCCAATGAAGCTCATTCGAGGATAGGTCTTATCAAAGGCTATGGTAGCCGTTGACAAGAGTATCACTTGCCAGTAGTACACGATACAAACATTCACTAAGGATCCCTAGTACACAAATTTGATCTTCTTCCTCCTGAACAATAGATGAACAGAGGAGATGAATGCTACTCAGAGGAGAGAATTGAGGATGAAGAGTGCTCATTATATGCTAAAAGGGGGATCCCTATACTGAAGGAACTTTCAAGGAGTTTACCTATGTTGTTTGGATTAGCAAGAGGCTAAACATGCTATTGCTAAGTTTCATGGAAGACATGGTAGAAGACATGGATCTACAGATGCTTTGGCCCATCAAATTCTTAGATTAGGCTATTACTGGCCTTACGTGTTTCAATATGCACACCAACATGTCCGGACATGTCATGTATGCTAGACCTCTACATATAGGGAAATAAATCCAACGATGCCTTTGCAACTAGTGTATGAGGTAAGGCCATTCACTTAATGTGCACTAGACTTTGTAGGTGTCATTAATCCAAACTCCTTTATAGGTCATAAGTTCATCCTGACTACAATTGACTATTGCACATGCTGGACTGAGGCTCAGCCCTGCAAAAACAACACCACAGATGTGGTTATCAAGTTTCTGACTAAAAACATCACCACCAGGTTTGGAGTACCATTCACCTTGGTATGTGATAATGGCCCTACTTTCTCTTCAGCTAAATTTATTCAATGGGCTTATGAACATAAAATTATTCTGAAATATTCTTCTAATTACTACCCTCAGGGAAATGGACTAGCTGAGTCTACCAACAAGAATCTCTTGGAAGTAATTAGAAAATTATTGGAAAATAATCCTAGGGACTGGCACACACAATTGAGATTTGCCTTATGGGTAGATCGAACTCGAATCAAAGCCGCCCTAGGAAATTCACCATTTAAGTTAGTCTACGGCCAAGACCCAATTTTCCCAATCCATTTTCAAATACCTGTCCTCAAGTTTATTTAGGAATTCTATACGAAAGATGATCAGATCGAGGTTAGACTAACCAATTTGTTAAATATGGAAGAACAGAGAGATGCTACTTTGTAGCAGTTCTCCAAACATCAAGCTGTCGTCAAACGTTGGTTTGACAAGAGGGCTAAGGTAAAGGCCTTTAGTATATCAAATCTCGTTTTACTATGGGATAAAGCTAAGGAGAGAAAGGGAGACCGCCAGAAGTTTGATAGACTTTGGTCGGGTCCATATCAAATAGCTGAGATACTAGGTGAGAATGCTTTCTAATTGAGTGCTTTGACAAGAGAACCTGTTCCATTACCCATTAATGGTCAATTTCTTAAACATTACTTTGGCTCATAAATGTATGATTGTTATGAAATTATTGTACTTTGTGTACTATATGTAATTAGTGTTCTTTATTTTGAGTGTTTGTCTGTTTCTTTATTTATTTTTCTTTGTTTGTTTTTGTTGTTTCTGTTTTGGGTCTTGTTCGTTGGGGACTTTCATTTATATCCATTCCCAAATCAAGGGGTTGTTATTCAGAGTATGTTGTAGATACTAGGAGAGAATTTGATTTAGGTATTTTCAAGGAACATCCATTGAAAGATTTCATTCTAAACTGATTACTTATGGCTATTTTAGCATTAGTTTGAAAAGTTATTAAGAATAAGATATATTTTAAATAATCCCATGAATTATGATAAAAGTCTATCAAAAATATATATATATAGATAAACATCTGCCTAAGTAAAATGTCTATTTATCTCAGGATAGCTGTATCTTTGTTTCAAGTGAAAAATATGACTCCCAAGACTGTCATGAGGTTCATTGTAGTTCTCAACCCACATTTCAGATCAATTACATCTGAGTATTGAGAAAATTCAAATAAAGAATTTCCACTAGTAAAGCATATATATAAAAAAAGAGACAGAAAAGAAGAGAAATATGAACTCAATAAAAAATGGGTCAATCAAGTATCTCTATCAGGGCTATGGATGCATGTCTGGAAGTAGAAAAATAATTTGAGAGAACTAGAGGTATCTCTGTTGGAGCTATGGGTGCTTGTTTGGAAACAAAGCAATGCCAAGGATTTCATTGCACGACAGTTGAAGGACTCAAACTATGTAGCTTGGATTTTAGGTATAGTTGTTCAAGGGGTGGAGAAAGATTTTATAAAGAAGGATGCATCAACATGCACACACATAGACTCCAAATAATTCATGAGAACATACATCTGAGAGTCTAGCTCAACCTTGTTCTTCTTATCTTATCTTATTGAAGTTAACATGATTCATAAATCGTAGGTTTTGGGTGACTAAATTCTTTAGTATCTTGAAAATGGGTAAACCATTTTCCCAGCCAAGTCGCCATTTGTTATGCCTTACATAACCAACCCATATTTTTCCTTGGTCAAAATGGGTCCCCCTTTGTGTTTTCTATCTTTGGGTCCTCTTCAACAAAGTTTGGAGTTGTTCTTTTCTTCCAACACTTTGTTTTTGTTCTGTCGGAATTAGAACCGAAAATGAATCTGGACTTGGGACTTATTTTGAGTTTCATTGCCTAACTACTTCCCAATCCCGCTCTCGCTTGTCTCTTTGTTTGTTTGTTTCCTTGGTCCGTCTCATTTTCTTTTCGCGGGATCAGAACCAGAATGGATCTTAAGTGCGGGACTTGGACAAAGTTCCAAACTTAGTTTCCATCCCGCCTTTGCCTCCGCCTTTGTTCTCTATTTGTTTTGACTTGGGATCGATGTTGTCAATATTTATTTGATCTCGATGCCTTCTTTTGATTGTTTTCTTTCTTTCTTAGTCATCGTCAGAATCGGAACCGGATCCAGAACCAAACTCGAAACTTGGAAAAAGTTCCAAACTTGGTTTCCATTCCACCTTCACTTCCACTCCCGCCTTTTCTTGATTTTTGCTTTCTATACTTTACTTTAGTTGTGCGATGGCTTTGCTCCTGTTCTCACCACAATTCCACACCAGCCCTACTACATCTATAGAATTTATTACAGACCTTTCACATGCTTGGGATAAATTTTTAACCTTAATTAAGGTTAATTGGTTGCTTATTGTTATCATTTTGAGCAATGATATCGAAGCAAAGTCAAGATAGAGAACAGGGAGCACAATTTAAGTAAAGGTCAGGAATTTGCATGTGGATTCGCATCAAGAGCCAACCGGTTGGATTTCATTTCGAGGTAGGGTTCCTTTTTGTCCTTTGTTTCCTTTGTTAATTTTGGTATTATCGTTCTTTACGGGGTTCATGAGTCTTTCTTCTCAAATCCCTTTTTGTTTTTCTTTGTTTGATGTTCTGTTTTGTTTTATTTTTGTTCACCTTCGGTTCCTTTCTTTGTTCTTGCATCATGTTGTCATTTTTGGTTTGTTTTTTCATTTTCACGTTCGTTTTCCTATTTTTTCTTGCTCGGTCATTGTGCCCTAGGTTTTTGGGTGTCACCATCAATCAATTTCGTGGTTGTATGGTGGTCCTTAGTCTATTTTGGTAAGTTTTTTGGCCTTTCGTATGTTAACTCATTTAAATTTGAGTAGGGTTAATGGATGCCCTAATTCCTTAAAGTTAACAGGTTTCACAATAACTAGGGTTTTTCGCATCTATACTAATTTAGGGTTAGGCCCTAGTTATTGATTTCCCCTTGGTCATATGAGGGATGGTTTAGTTGCTATCATTTTAAGCTCCTTGTGGCTTATTTGAGTGATTGGGGTTTAGGAGACTTTTGGGTACTTAGGATTTCTTTTATGGATGATGATGTCACTAATGATCGGAACCAAATTCGGATCCAAGGTTGATTCTATCCATGGATCTCAAATCATAGCATGTGTCAGATCCATTTCTGATCCCACATCTAATGTACTTTGGACTATCTAGCAGTTTTTCACCTTGATAGATTCGGAGGTGGGATGATCTATGGATATGGAGCTTTTTGATTTAGCGAGTTTTAGACTCCATCTCAGTTTCGATAATGGTTTTGATCTCGTTGACCACTTTGGTTCCGAACACCACTCCATCTTTGTTCCTAATTCCGGTGTATAACCTTTTAAGACACCATTCTGACGTCCATCCCGGTCCCGATTCCGATAGTACCTAAAGGTTTTCAAGTAATGTTTTAGTCTTGATCCCGCCTCTGGTGAGTATGTGATTTTGCTAAGTATGAAAAAACACACAGTAGTAAGGAAGGTGGGTTTTCTAATATTAATTTATTCTCTCCATGGATTTAATCTTCAGTTGTCTATGCAGGATCTAAACAATGTTAGGAGCCTCTACAGGGACTTCACAAATGGAGGGTCAAACAGCTGAGAGTTCCAAACAGGTCAAGCCTAAGGAGATAAAGGTAGAACAACTACCTTATACAATGAGATACAAACATAGGATGACCACTCCCACAACCAACAAGCTAGAATCTGGGTTGGAAGACATCACAGATACCAACCTAGGGAAATTTAATTGTGAGGAGCTATTAGAAGAAAACTTTTCGGAGCAAGTCACTGGAAGAACACAAAGGATAGTTGAATTAGGAATTGCCCATGTCACTTTCTTTCCTTTATTTGTCCAATGCTTGAAACTGATTCTAGCTGCAACAGAAGCATACAATACAGTCTCAATACAATGTATGGATTAGCGAGGGAATCTCATAATTGATTTATCCCCTCAAATGATGAGGTTGATGTTTAATGCACCTATTCCCACCAATCCAAAAATATTAACAGAGGCTGATGCATTGAAATGATTGAATGAAAACAAAGAGGTCAATAGGAACCATATAAATAAGAAGTGGTTAAGGGTGGAAAATAAGGCCTTGACCAAAATGCCTGATCATCTCAAAAGAGGGGATTTCAAGAAAGAGGTTCACAATTTTATTTTGATGCTTTCAAGGGTATTTGGAAAGAAGGATTTTTCATGCTTCAGTGAATGGATGTTCCCATTTATTGAAGCTATATTTGATGGAAGGTAGAAATTTGATTGGTGTATGATCTTGTCTGATGCTCTACATAATCAAATGATAAATGTAAGAAGAACCAAGGCATTTTATATGGCATCTTATGTCATTTATGCAATAGCAAGGATGGGCATCTTCCCAGGACTAAATGTAGTAGGAGTAATGGGTGAGGCTCTAGGACGACATAAGGTGTGGAATCACTATGATCAGCTGAACCTGCAGACATCAAAGGAGCATTATAGGAGAGTTAATGATGTATTTTTATATGTCATCATTAATAGACTAACTGGTGATGTAGGTTGTAGACTATGTAGGGAGGCCATGGTATTTATAGCTCAATGGGGACACTGGTATATCCAGTATCCCAAGTTCACCTACTTCAGACTATCTAGATTTGAGAGACATCCCCACCTACTCCCTAGGTGTTGTACTGACAGGATGGTTCTAATGGAATTTATATAACAAGCATTGGGAGTCAATGCAAAATTCGGCATTAAGCGTAAACCAAGATGCCATAAATTCCCCATGAAGTTGGGAGAATACTATTGTCTTCACAATATAGCTGCAAAAGCAATATGTGAAGAATTGAGCTACTTCAAATTGGGGCTCTATACCTCTAGAAATAATTTTGATCTAGAGAAGAAGATGAATAAGCTTCTTTCCTCTGTGTTTGAAAAACATTATAATATGTTAGAGGATTTCTGGTGTGACTTACAGGATGAGGTTGATGTAAGGAAAAGGAGTTATGAAAGGCTGACCATCCCTCAAATGATGGAGTATGGGGTGAAAGAGGATATTCCTGACACATCATCAAATGATGGTGTGATTTTAGACCTAGGATATGAGGCAACAAACATAGCCATCCAAGGCTTAGATCCAATTAATTAGCAAGATGAAGAATTCATTGATATAAGACATATTTCTAGAACAATAATTGATAAAAGTATCCAGTGGGTAGTGTTATGAATAAAGAAGCCATCTGCTCAGGCTTCAAAGAAAAGGAAAGTTGGTGCAACCAAGGGCTAACAAAGAAATAAGAGGAGAGCAACCCCCAAGGAGCAAATGAAGTATCTTCCTCCCATCACTGGAGGGGATGTTGTTCCTGAGGTACCTATAGAAGAATCTCATGAAGCACAAGGTGGTGAGACTATAGCATTAGGAGAAGGTTCTTCTTCTCAACTTCCCCCCCCTCAAAAACCTAGTGAGGAGATACCTACAAGTAACTTACATGAAGAAAACACGTTGAAAGGGAAGGGAATTGAATTAGAGATCCATGATATTGACACAGATTCAAAAGAGACCCATTCTGATGATGATTTGGAAAGAAATGCAACTGCCCAAAATATTGAGGAAGAACATGTTCTTACTCCTAAGGAGTAGTGGAATTTGTTTGAGGAATCCAAGGCACAAGATGAAGCATTGGAAAAACAACAAGAATTAGAAGCCAAACGAAAAGCTGATGAATTGGCTCAACAAAAGGAAAAGGAGGCAAAAGCCTAAGCTGATGCACTACTCCGGAAAGAACAAGAATTAGAACCTAAATAGAAAGCTGATGAATTAGCTAAACAACAATAATAGAAGGAGCAGGAATTCAAGGCCAAGGAGGAGAATGATAAGCTGGAAATGCCGTAGAAGATACATGATCTTGAAGAAGAAAAATCTAGGCAGGGGAGAGGAAAAGAAGCCCTCGAGGCTAAGTTCAAGATTATTGAAGAATCTTATAAGAAAAAGGAAGACAAACAACGCCTAAGAAGAGAAAAGGAGGCTAAAGAGTTGGCCAAGAATGAACAAAAGGAGAAAGAAGTATGGGACAAGCTCAGGAACTTGGAAAAACAAAGAGATCAAATGCTTGAGGAGAGGAGGTTAGAAGAAGAGAATTTAAGGAAAGAATTAGAAGATAAAAGACCGAAGGAACAAAAGGATAAGGAATAAGCTGAAAGAATTGCACAAGAAAATGCACAAAGGAACAACAAAATGTGTAAGAGGTTGATTCTCAACCTAGAGCCACCTTAGTGCAACCACTATCTTCTACTACTGCTGCCTCTTCCTCTACACAAATGGCCACCACTCCTAGTGCTCCTACATGGTTGAAGCTAGACCTTGAGAAGATGCAGATAGGTTCACCTCAACCTCTCAATTTGGAAGAAATGATGAAGGAAATAGAGATGGAAAGTCCCAAAAAGAAGGCTAGGGTTCTTCATTCCATGAGGCTCATAGATGCAGGAGAGATCATTGTTGAATGTGCAATTCCAGCGGTGGACAAGGATAGAGAAGATATGCAGTTAGTTGTTTAGAAATTGGGCATGGTTAACTTGGGGAGTCCTACACGGAACCAACAAATGAATCTAATTGAAATTGTAGATTCCTCCACCAAGTATAGAATGATTAAAGACAAACAAAAGAAGGATGAGCTTAAAGCTCAATTGGATCAGCTACATAAATTCTTGAAGGATGTCTCCACTCTAGTGACTCAACAAAATGTTGGTCCAAAAACTCCAGTCCTACTCAGTAAGAAAGAAGCTGATGACTTGGTACAAATGAGAAATAAAATGGGGATGGTTGACTGATGGATTGATAGACTCAATCAGGAGGTTGGAGATGTGCTAATAGATGGTTTTGAAATCCATAAGAAGGCACTTGACTTGATAGATGAAATGAATCATCATGCTAAGAACCTAGGGAAACATGAAGAGGAATACAAAGAATATGTTTAGAAGATGAATGACATCAGCAAAGTGCCAAATTCAACTCTCTTAGAGCAATCAATTCTTGAAGAAGATAATGCAGATTTTCTGGAAAAGACTTCAAGTATAACCTGGTTTAGGTCTGACTTCATATATAAGCATAGAAATGAAATTCAAGATGCTAGTAAAGAATTGAATGAGAAACTTGATGAATTAGAAGTTGTAATAGCCATTTTACTCAATGTGGACATACCGGTCAAGGAAGACAGGCCTTTGGACAAGTTAAAAAAGACGTGGAATGATAGATTTGAGGAAGTAATGCAAAAGGAAGATGATGGAGAAGATTTGTTGTTGGATAGACTAATGGATGTTAAAGAGGAAGTAGAAGCTGCTAGGAGGGAATTAATCAAATTAAAAGATATGTAGGAGTTTGCCTCAGTGAAATTAAAGAGAATCAAATTTGAAGATAGTTGGGTAGATGGACCTAATGTGGACATCCTTCAACAAGTATTCTCTAGCTATGATGAATATCTTCTTGAGAAAACAACACAAGAGTGAGTTGGCAGCATAATGTTCTATTTTTGGGCACATGACTTCCCCTTTTCTCTCCTAATTTTCAGGATTTTGACATATGCTAAACTGAAGGCTCTCATCTATTGGTTCTATGATCTTCCTTGGGTGTCATATTTTGGACAGTAGGGCACTCACCTTTTGAATTGAAGTCAATTTAACTCCTGCATACAATTTTGTTTCCTTAATTTATGGATCTGATTCTTTGATTGAGAGGAACTTATGCATAGCATGCCTATATGTACTTTTAGGCTCTATTTTGTAAAGGTTGGCTAATCGAAGAAGGATTAGCCACTTGATATGATAGTAGATAGGAAATATAGTTTTAGAATTTTCACAAGTTGTAGCAAGATACTTTAGAAGTTTTTAAATTGAAATCAGGTACCTGTTTACAATCTTGCATTGTTTTTTTTTTATGTTATTTGTTGGAAGTGAATATCTTTGATAAGGTTAATGAATGATAATCAATCTGTACACTAGTGAGTTTTTTGTGCCTAAATGTTTTATATTTGGTGAAAATCGATAGGGGAAACCAGATTTTAAGATTATTTCATTAAATTATCTGTGAATGGAATTACTACATGTCTGTTGATCTGTGTTTTAGCAATGAGTGGGTGATCTATTTTGAATCTTAAATAGTTTTAGTGAATGGTTATGGTAATTGAATTGTGCACTATGAATGCATGTAATGGTGTAGGTTATTCCATGGATTACATCATGTTGTGGTTGTTGGTCTGTTGAAAGAAACACTCATTGTGGGAATGCATGTCTGGATACTAAGGAGCATTATTCATATTTTACTGTTCTATGCCTTGAGTGATCCTTTTTCTTTTTATTTAAACCCCCCCATTAAATGTAGATTGATGAATTTGATACAATTTGTGTTCTTTATTACCAACAAAGGCCCCTTGAATATTATAGTTACATTGGCCATTGAGTAACATCAGCATAGTTGAGAACCAACTACCAGGACCTTGGAAGTTAGATTACTATATGTTGTCTCTCTTTTTCAGGAGAAATAGGGTAGAGATATTATATTTTATGTTGTGCTATTTTGACCATCAACAGTAGGTTGTCATACTTTTGGACTTTTGTGATTTCCCTTTTTAGCATTCCTTTGGCTTAAGTCTTATTTGGCTCTAGAGTTTTGGTCTTACCCTTACTTAGGTTCCTTGTAAGGATCCTCATTAACTCCTAAATCTAACTCAATACTTTTATTAAGTTAATTTACCATAGTTAGAGTTACAACCTTACTTCTACTTGGGTATCCATTCCTTTTCTTTCCCAGTCCTTGAAATCTAACATTTCCCCTATGCATATTTTTAGATTTAGAATTTCCTTCATCCCTATAACTAATTAATCAATCCTTAGCATAGTTGCTACCCAATTCTTGACAAATAATTGCATATGTCCTATTAAAGTAGGAGGTGGAGGCATACCTTTAATAGAATAGGTAGTATATAATATCCCCAAACTTTGATCTTTGATAATTTTCACCATACTATCTTATCGATATCATGAGTTTGGAATTATCCTAATTTGAGTACCTTGTATAAGGAACTTCCAACCTTTAATCCTCAACATCTCACACTATGCTGTCTTTGTAAGATCGTATGTTTAAACTTCCTCCATTATGTATACACTAAGGGATGAATTGCTTGTTATCCCCGATCCTTGACACTTGAACATTATAAAATTATACAAATTTATTTATGGATAATTAAGTTGAATCTTATAAATTTCTATTTTTTTTTGTTATTTACTCTTTTGCATGTGCAGAAGCTAGTTTACGTGTGCATCAAGGTAAATCTAGTCTTTTGGTATATCTTCATCATATCCCATTAGTTTTTTTGTCATTATATGTTTTTGTCTGAATCCTACACTTTTTACCCAATTGAATGTAAATACCTTTATGTTATTTACTCCACATTCTATCACGTCTACACATTTAAAATAATATAAGTATTATAAACATTTTTAGTTGTTTTATATTTTTTAGTTTCCATATGTGTGAGTGTATAATAGTAATATGGGTTGTTATACCCATATCCTAAAACATTTCTTATGGTAAGATTTCAATCTATTAATTAAAGGTGCATGACCTTTAATTTTTAACCCACCATATAGATACATTGTGACAATTGAAATAGGAAAATACATTGTCATGTGGGTATAGTTTGTGGTAGGAAAAAAATTTCTTATATTATGACTTCATTCAATTGCATCATCTTCAAGAAGCCCCTCTTGTCCCAATAGAGGCTAAATTAAAGAAGTTCCTACCCACCTCAATGATTGGTCCTTAGTTTTCTAGACTTGAGCATAGGTTTTATGGTATTTTTCAAAGGTTTGATACTCTTAACACTTGGGATATTATTCAAACTTAGTACTTTGATATTTATAACTCACATCATTAATAATTGGCACCATTTTCAAAGATAATTTTAAATCAACATAAAATTTGAAGACCTTGGTGAATTAGTGGTTACAACTTAGCCAAGAAAATAGGTCCTTGGTTGACACTTTCAAAAACCTAATTTTAAGAGTGGAAACTATCAAGGGTAGATTTAGAGTATTCAAAATGAAGAGAAATAAGAAATGGAGGGAGGATAGTGATCTAAAATTTGATGAAAACATACAATTTTTTTAGCCGAGGAAAATAAATAGCAGGTATAGTAGAGATAAAAATCTATGTAAGCCACCTAAGCTCGATTCCCAAAGTACTAAATTAGTAGGCACTTTCAATAGAGGAAGTGCATTAAGGGATCAATATCAACATAATTTAGATGACTCCAATAGTACTTAGGTTATACATAGTAGGAGAACCTTAGGATATAAATATGGTGGTCCTAGGAATTAAATAAATGTCAATGTAAGAAGTTGGGTCACATCCCATGAACTCAATACAAAAGATGTAGGTATAAATTTTCCTCCACCTATGTGTAAGAAATATAATAATAAATATTCATCATAGTTATCCTACCTAATTTCATGAAACAAAAAAAAATTAGATGCTTAATTCCATGATGTTAATGTAACTACTTCATCCAAGAGTGAACATAGGGAAAGGGAACTAAATTAGTAAATTGACTTGCTAGATAATATCTATCAAGGAAAATAATGATTTATGGAGGAAATTGAAAGTAAGCGAGCAAAAATTTCCCTAAATTCACAACTACTAAATCAAAAACAAAAATAATCATAATATTAGATTATACATTAGAATATTATACAAGATGTTTCAAATCAACATGCACACATTATACAACAAAATTAGAAATATCCAAATCAACACTACTATTAGCAACAATAAAATATAAGAAAAAACATAAGATCTAACCATAGAAGACATGCTTATATTTTTTATATAGTAAGACAACCACTAGGAATGAAAATATACAAGTAGTTGGAATTTTATAGCAACCATAGATATCCTAATCTAATTATAAATGAGACTAGAGGAAAATTGCCAAGATTTTAGGGCAACAATGATATCGTTGGTGAAGGCCACTAAAGGTGTTTCATCAATGTAGTAAATTAATATGAAATAGAAGATGAACATGTTATGATGAAACTCTTTGTGTAGTTGTTAAAATAGAATATTAATTAATGCTATAAAATCCTTCTAGACAACAAAATATACTCATGAGTTTATAAGGGTCTTTATACCATAATATGGAGTAATATGGAGAAAGAGTGGACAAAAAATTTGTAATCCATGAGCTCACTATTATAAAGAAGGGGGTGAATGAGCCATTTATTTAATGAATATGAGAAAGGTTTCTTTCTATGTGAGGCCAAATGAATCAAATTACTTAATGTTGTAATATATAGAATAATTTATTCTAAGTTAAGCTATTTCCTATGAGATAAGAACCCTCAAACATTAAGGAAGCCTACACTTTGGCTGGAAATATAGAGAGAAACATCATAGAATATGATAAAAGTGTTAAGAGAGTTGATGTAAAACTTATAAAATAAGGTGTAATAACTTCAAGCAAACCCCTCATTGCTAAAGACAAAATTGAAAAGTTAAGGGGGCTATGAAGGATCTCTCATACAAGGTTTAAAAAAGAAGGGGTTACCTTCTAATAATGCTACCACACACTTCAATGATGTTCAAAGGTTTCATAATAGGCCTTACAACCATGATTTTCCTAAAAGACCTTGATGTAATGATAAGAAAATGGTTTCAAGGTATGAAAACCAAGGATACTAAGAGAGGCACATCGATAATCCCTTAAGGATAATATTAACCTTCAAGAAGATTAGTTTTGGTGTGATTTATGTTACTTGCCTCATGATTATTCAAAATATGTTTTTGGTACAACAATTGTAGAAGAAAATTAATTCCAAGAGGAAGATGGTGCACTTGAGTAATATGAAGATGAAAACATGGACCAAAAAGATGTATATAAAGAAGATGAATTATTTCAGTATGATCATGAAAACCATCATGTTTAATATGAGCTACCAAATAGATATTTCAATCAACTCAAAGAATTTATAAAAAAAAGGAACAAGAGAGTGAAGCTATTGAATGGAAAAATCAAAGCTCTTAATAAATTAGTTTTTTATAAGTTCAAAGTTATTAACAACTAATAAATAGGAAAGTAGGGGCTAAAGGTCAAGCTAGAGGTGTTGTATCAAATAATTAGCTACACCAATAGGCAAGAGAATAATAATAATAATAACAAAGAATAAAGTGCAAATATAATTATAGGAAAATCACCACCAAGGAAGAAGGTGTGTATGCTAGATGCATTCTTAAAAAATAAATATGCCCCTAAACATAAAAGTTGATATTCCAATTAGCAACATAAGAAATTCAAAGATAGCTATAAATAATACCAAGCAAGATAAAAAAAAGAAAGTAATAAATTAAAGATAAGAGGTTGTTAAGGAGGTTGAGAATACATCAAAACTAAAATCGATTACTCTTAGTGAATTGGAAATACCTTTTATTATTGATATTAATATTGTAACTCTTTCTTTATCTACTCCTTTACCAACATATTAGCCAATAGATATGGCTAAAGGTTTAGGTTCCAATTAGGGAATTAATTAGGATCCTTAAACATAAAGAAAAGGAATTGCATTATATCAATGCCCCAACCATTTTTTATGAGCCTAGTGAAGCTACAAGTGATCCTAGGGAGGTTACAAATAAAGCTAATATCCAAGAAACACTTTATATTTAATTGGACACCATACTAGTAACCAAAAGTTTATTGACCCATTGTATACATATTTTTTGATAAAAGGTTGCCAAGTGCATAATTGTATGCTATATTTTGGATCACCCAAAAAAATGATGCTCTTGAAAGTCATGAACCAGTTGGACTTGCAAGTTTCTAAATCTTATGGAAAATACTTTTACATGGATTCTTGGGAGGTAAATGTATTTGGAATAATAAGTGGAGTTGTCTACTATCCATTATAATTATTGATTATCCATCCAAGTGGAGTTTTCTACTATCTAGGAAGTGGGAAACTTTAATCGGTGGTATTATTCTAATGGACTTATCTTATGCTACCATATAGGTACATGAAAATGACGTCCAATTACAAAGGGAAAATAAGATGCTTCACACAATGGAGAATCAAAATGAAGAAAATAATAAGATATGATACATAGACACACACATAGGTTATTTTATTAGGTATTGTGATGATGATCTTGAAAATTAGGCGGATCTTGATTTTATTCACCCACTTAAATATTTTTAGAATGATAGCATTTGGAATATACATTTTGATGGTGCATGTTCAAGAAAAGGAAAAAAATGTGCCTTTGTCATATGATGGCACAAATTATAAGTTCATATTTAGAAAAAAAATTGAATACACCAACAAAATTGTTAAGTATGAAGCCTTACAACCTAGCTTAAACATGGCATCAATGTATGGGATCAAATTATTAAGAGTCCATGGTGATTAAAAAAATTTAGTGTCTTAGGTTAGAGGCACATATGTTTGTAAGGAGAAGAGGTTAAATATGTATATGAATTCCATGTTGGATACCATTAAAAAATTTGATTCCTTTAACATGAAATGATTTGACAAAGAAAATAACCCTATCTAGTTTATGCCCTTGGTATATTAGCATTAAAATTTGATACTTCCTTAACGTCTCCCCACTATATGTATGGTGTTGGAATTATTACTAGGCCCAGTATTATTTATAACATCTACAATTACAAAGTATTCAAATATGATCAATAGATTTATGAGTTCTTGAATTTCATCGATGACTTTGAAAACCAACTTATTGTCTAGTAACCCATGGTGGAAGAAGAGAGTGGAAGAGAGACTTTATTTGGAAATGAAATTATACAACTAACAAAAACACCATTCCAAGAGGTATTGTGGCATTAGATATAATGTTTGATCATGTTGACTGTTACAAATAAGGAGTTAGTTAGTGAGGAAGATGTAGAAGGTGTAAACTAAGTAACTAAATCAACTCCTAGGATGATCTACCTCAGCAAGAATATGAAATTAGTAGAGAATCAAGTGTTAATTACATTGCTAAAAAATTATAAAAAATATTTTCTTATTCTTCTAATGAGCTAAAGGTTTATATGGAATATTTTTTCACTATGCCATTAATTTTGAGCTTTGTATAAATCCATTAAAACAGAAGCATAGATCCATCAACCCAACTCTCACCCCTCAAATAAAAATACCTTATGAAACTGTGTAATGTCCCCTTCTTGCTCTTGAGCAGTCTAGTGATTCAATTAGCCTATTCCAGAGTTCTCGTAGGCTAGTTGATGTGGTTAGGGGATTCAATGACCATCATTGGAGTTCAATGTTGGGTTTCAGAGGGGTTTTATATTTATAGCAGTGGTCATTTTATGATGCCTGTTGTCTTCAGTTGGTCACAATATTCTTTAGTGGTCTTCAGTTTTGCTTAGTTTGGAATTTGGTGTACACTTACTATTGTTAGCAGTGCTATTTATAGTAAGTGATTTTTGGGGAGTTGGTATCGGGCTAGTATGTTCACAACAACATTATTTCTCATTTGGTTTGGAGAGCCTAAGGTTGCAGTATATAATAATTGTTTTATTTAGTCACTTAAGTTGCTTTATAAAGTTATTTTATAAACTTAAGTTGAGGGGGTGAGAAGTCCTTCAAAAAGTACCATGGCCTAGGAGGACAACTTAAAGTTGTTTTAAAAGGCTTTATTAATATTTTATTTCTCCATGAGTGGGATGCCTAGAGAGGAAGGGGAGATAACTTAAAATGTTTTATTTCTCAAATGAGAAGAAGGGCATGGGTTTTATGAGAAAATTAAGAAGTTTTTCAAGTCCAGTCACCCTAGCCTCTTATATTCTAATTTTGGCTCTCATTTGGATATCTCTACTTTGGCAACATGAAAGGAATGTTGCTAGATTTCTTCCAAATTGCTTGGGCTGTGAACTGAGGATGGAAACCCTCTTCATTTGGGCTGATTTTGGTGGTGAAATATCCACCTTAGTCAAATTTTGAGTGATTCCACAACAGGGACCACGTAGAGCTTAATGGAGTTCGATTTTTGGTGATTGAAAATGAAGATTTATTAGTATTTTTGAGGAGTTTTTGGTGTGTTTTTCTTAGTTTTCAGTTTTCTATGATTTTATGAAGATTTTGGTGTGTTTCATATCATTTTTTGGGTAATACTTGGCTGGACCTGAACCCATGTTTTTCCTCATAGCTCTGAGATGGACTGAGATATCAAAATGAGTATTGCTTCATTGAAAGACTCATTTCTAGCCAATTCTAAAGAGTACTAGATTGCATTTTCTGAACAAGTTTTGGAATTTCTAGAGGGGATCAAACTTTCCAGGAGGGACGCCCTTGTTGTTGCAAATTTCTAGTTTGTGACCAAGAAATGTGATGATTTTTGTTGTTGAATATTATGATTTGATTTTAGTGGTCCAGGCATTGGAGAGAAGGGAGTTTGATTGCTAAAAGCCGAGGAGTTGATCAATGCCAATATTAAGCTTCATTGCTGCTGCCATGGATGATTTATTAGGTCTGATTATTCAATGTAATATTCTAATTTCAAACTAAAATGAATTCTCTTGATGTATATTATGGTTTCAATTGATAAGAATTATTATCTAGTGTTTACTTTTTTATTGCAATCAAACCTTTATGTTGCATACCTATGAAAACACATTAAATCAAACAAAAAAAACTTCATTAAATAAGCTAAAAAATCAAACAAAGGTTTTCAAAAAGAAGTAGGGGTGTATGTTATAGTGGTATCAGAGCCAAATCCTTCCTGCCATCCTGTGTAAAAACATGAGATCAACACTCTTCATTCTATGAGTGAAAGAGAACAAAGACATATATAGAGGGATATTAGAAAGGAACATTGACAACCCCACCTATTTTGAAAGGTCAAACAATATCAGGAGTTCTTAAGGCTCATTAGGAGTCTTCACAAGGTATAGAGATGTAGCCAGATTCTCAAGGTGTTGAGGATAGAACAACAGGTAATATGGTTGAAAGAGGAAAAGAGAGAGCAAGGTCACAAAGTCCTAGATCTAGGATGGAGAAAAAATTTGACATGATGATGGATGTGATGTATCAATTGCTGGGAAAGATTGGGAAAAAATAGTGGTGAAAACTAATCCTTACAATCCAAAGGTCAACACAATGCATACAGGAGAACATAATGCTTCAAATCAGTAGATTGGTAATGGGGGACAACGTACTAGAACTGATTCACACATCTTTTCCAGGCTTTTTGGACCCACTTTCTTATCTAAGGAGCCACCTCAACCCGATCCAAATGCCTCTATTCCATTTGTGGATAGCTTAAGGGAAGGATATGTTGAGTATGAAACTCTCCCTGAAGCCATTAAGATGAACCTATCCTACAATGAATTCCTAGATCAGAAGAGAAAAAGAATGAAAACGGAAATAGATTTGATCAGAGAGGACCAACAGTGCAAAGAGACTTGCAACAGGCTATTGGTAAGGTAACACTTGACCAATTTAATGGGAGTGACAATTGTACTATGAGGGATTGGGTATAGAAGCTTGACAATTATTTAGCCCTTAGAACCATGACAAAGGAAGAGGCAATTAAATTTGCCACTTTACATTTGGACGGGGTAGCACATAAGTGGTGGTACCATGGCCTAGTTACATTGGGTCATTGGTCTATCATTAAATATGATGAGTTCACCACTAGAACCATTGAAATATTTTACAAGAAGGACCTCGAGATTCACAGAGAGTTGGCCTAGCTTAAGCAATATGGTACAGTAGAGGCCTACATAGTAGAATTTCAGAGGCTTTCAATGATGGTTACAAGGATTACAGAGAGGAGGATGGTGGTCTTATTCAGTGAAGGTATTATGGAGCCACTCAAGGGATGGATTAAGGAATTTGAACCACCTACTTTGTAGGAGGCAATGAAAAAAGAAATGATTATGGAGTAGGATGCCCCTAAAGAAAAAATTCAGTCCAAACCTTTTGTGCAAAAAAAGGATAAGAGACCTTTACTAAGGACACTTCACAACAAAAAAAATCAATCACTAGGCTTGATGGAGACACTTTAAATGACCTCAGAAGGAAGGGCCTATGTTTCAAGTGCAGATAATCTTGGTCTAAGGATCATGTCTGTACCAAAGGGGGGTAAAATGCATCAAATAAAGTACTATTCAACAAAGGAAAGTGGCTCAAAAAGTTCAAACCAACAATTTGATTTTGATGAAAAGGAGGAAGAAGAACCTCAAGAAGTGGTAGAAAGGGGGGAGGCAAAGGAGTGTAAGCTTGCCCATATATATAGCTTTCAGAAGAATGAATCCCTACACATTAGGGGAGTCCTTAAGGGGCAACACATGATAGCATTGATTGACTCAGGAGCTACACATAATTTTATTGATGAGGGGCTCGTAGCATGTAGGGGACTCCAAAGATAGGAGGTTGATGGGTTTAGAGTGATGGTTGCAGATGGTTTCACCATTAACTGCACTTGGATGATTCCACAACTTAGCATCTAGCTGGGTAACCATGATTTCAAGGATGAATTCTATGTGGTTGGCATTGGGGACACACATGTAGTGATGGGCATCCAATAGTTGTGCTCCCTAGGAGAGACAACTCTTCATTTTTAGACCTTAGAGCTGAAGTTTAAATCAGAGGGTAAGAATGTGGTGTTGAGAGGGACATCAAATGGAGGGCCTTGTGTTTTTTCTTACAATCGCATGGAGAGGATTTTAAGACATGACCAGGTGGAGTGTGTAGCAAAGTGTATAGTAATTCCCACGGTTACAAAGGAGGGGAAACGTTCTTATCCACCTGACATATAGGTTTTGATTACTAAGTGAAGCAAGGTTTTTGGTAGTATACCTCATGGGAGGCCACCTAAAAGAGGAATAGAGCACACCATTGAGATTGAGGAGGGTACTAAACAAGTTATCAGTACACCATATAGGCACCCTAAGAGACACAAGAATGAGATAGAAAAGGCAATTAAGGAGCTTCTAGACATAGGGCATATCAGGTTGAGCAAGAGTCCATTTGATTCTTCAGTGGTGTTAGTGAAGAAGAATGATGAGAATACACATGTGCATAGATTACATGGAACTCAATAAGAAGACTATTAAAAATAGATATCCCATCCCATGGATTGATGAGCTCATTGATGAGATACATGGAGTAGTCTATTTTTCTAAGATAGACTTGAGGTCTGGCTATCATCAAATCAGAGTTAGAGAGGAGGACATCAAGAAAAAAACATTCAGATGCCAATATGGACATTTCGAGTTTCTTGTTATGTCCTTAGGATTGACTAATGCCCCTGCTACATTCTAGTCTTACATGAACAGTCTTCAAACAACAATTGCATGAGTTTGTCTTGATAATTTTTGATGATATTCTTATTTACAACAAATCATGGGAGGAGAACTTGAGAAACTTAGATGAGGTATTGAGTATTTTGGAGAGTGAATATTTGTTTGCTAAGGAGTGCACGTGTGAATTTGGTATGACAAAGTTGTTGTATCTTGGGCATATTGTCAACTCAAAGGGAGTTAGTGTTGATCTTGAAAAGATTGAGGCTATTCTTGATTGGCGTCCACCTACAAAACTTATACAGTTGAAGGGATTTTTGGGCTTTGTGGTTTCTATAGAAGTTTTTTCAAGGGATTTTCATAGTTGGCTACCCCACTCATGGATTTGAACAAAAAGGGGGCATTTGAATGGCTTGAATTAGCACAACAATCCTTTGATAGATTCAAGTAGTTGATGAGCACATGCCGAGTCTTATCTATTCTAAACTTCTCCAAGCCTTTCGAGCTTGAGTGTGATGCCTCAAGTGAATGCATAATAAACACCCTATAGATTTTGAGAGTAGGAAGTTGAGGGGAGGTGAGAGATCTTACTATATTTATGATAAGGAGATGTTGGTGATCATGCATGCGCTTGCCAAGTTCAAACAATACCTTGTTGGGGGAAGATTTGTAGTGAAAACGGATCATAACATCCTTAAGTATTTTCTTAATTAGAGGGATCTTAATGAGAGGCAACATAAATAGGTGACAAAACTCCAGGGGTATGACTTTGACATTGAATATTTCAAAGGGAAAAAGAATGTAGTGGCTGATGCTTTGTCCAGGAGACCACATTTGAGCTCCATTTTAGTCATAGTAACAAATTGGACGGAAAAAATAGAGGTTGATTATGCTAAGAATGCACTAGAAAACAACATTCTTGATGGGTCTTTACAGGATGATAGATACCAGGTGAAGGATGGCCTCATTTATTACAAGGATAGAATATGGTTGAATCCTGATTCTAAGGTGAGAGAGCACATATTTAAGGCTTTCCATGACATTTTGATGGCTAGTCATCCTGAATATTATAAGACATACAAGCAGATACGTGAGAGATTCTCATGGAAAGGGATGAAAGATGACATACTTAAGTACTTCCATGAGTGCCAAGTATGTCAACAAAACAAAAATGAGCATACTTATCTTGCCAATTTATTGCAGCCCCTTCCCATTCCTACTCAGAAATGGGAAAGCATATCAATGGATTTCATCATAGGGCTTCCAAAGGTGTAGGGGAAGGACAATATTTATGTGGTGGTGGATAGATTGAATAAATTTTCTCACTTTTTTGCCATACCAACAGGATTTACAGTAGTGCAAGTGGCAAATTGATTTTTCAGGGAGGTATTCAGGCTTCACGAGACACCCAAGGCCATCATTAGTGATAGGGACAACAAGTTCATGAGTTTTTTTGGTAGGAATTATTTAGATTATGTGGTATGAAGTTGACCCCTAGCACTAGTTACCACCCAAAGACTGATGGGAAAACTAAGGTGGTGAACAAGTGGGTGGAAGGTTACCTACACAACTATGTTTCAGGGCAGTAGAAGGTGTGGGTTAAGTGGTTGCACCTAGGAGAGTTATAACTCTACCTTCCATATGTCTATTCAGATGTCTCCATTTATGGCATTATATGGTTACAAAGATCCCAACTTTTTTAATTTACTTTTTCGAGATTGCAGAGTGCCTAGAGCCAGAGATATTCTCTAGGAGAGTCAAGACATCATGAGGTCTTTGAGAGAGAATATACAACATGCTCAGAATCAACAAAAGTTTTATGCTGATCAACACTATGTTGAGCGTGTTTTTGAAGTTGGGAACATGGTTTATTTGTGGTTATAGCCCTACATGCAGTCCACTCTCAAGAAGAGTGGCTCAAAAAAGCTTAAGCCTTGGTTCTATGGTCCTTTCAAAGTTATCAGGAGGATTGGAGAGGTGGCCTATGAGTTTGAGCTACTCGAGAACAACAAGGTGCATAATGTCTTTCATTTTTCTCACCTTAAGAAGGCACTTGGTTAGAATGTGGTTCCTTCTATAGAGTTTCCTCCTTTGGATGAGGAAGGCAAGTTGATTTTGATCCTTAAGTCTATATTGAAGGTCAAAGAGCGTACACTATGAAGAAGGGTAATTAAGGAGTATTTGATTAAGTGGAAATTTTTTCCAATGGAGGATGCTACTTGGGAGAGTGAGTAGATATTGTAGCATCCTAAGTTGTGATTGCTTGAGGGCAAGCAATCTTGGGAAGGGTAGACTATAATGTCCCCTTCTCACTGTTAAGCAATGTAGTGATTCAATTAGCTTATTCTAGAGTTGTCGTACGCTAGTTGATGTAGTTAGGGGACTTAGTGACCAACATTGGAGTTCAGTGTTGGGTTTTAGAGGGGTTTTCTATTTATAGAAGTGGTTGGTTTATGGTGTTTTCTATCTTTAATTGGTCACGGTATTCTTTAGTGGTCTTCAGGTTTGCTTAGTTTGGAATTTTGTGTACACACTATTTTTAGCAGTGCTATTTATAGTAAGTGATTTTGGGGGAGTTGGTCCCAGGCCAGTATGTTTGCAGCAACATTATTTCTCATTTGGTTTGGAGAGCCTAAGGTTGCAGTATTTAATAATTGTTTTATTCAGTCACTTAAGTTACTTTATAAAGTTATTTTATAAAACTAAGTTGAGGGGGTGAGAGGTCATTCAAAAAGTACCATGGCCTAGGCGTACAACTTAAAGTTGTTTTAAAAGGATTTGTTAATATTTTATTTCTCCATGAGTGAGATGCCTAGAGAGGAAGGGGAGATAATTTAAAATGTTTTATTTTTTAAATGAGAAGAAGGGCATGAGTTTTAGGAGAAAATTAAGAATTTTTTCAAGTCCAATCACCCTAGCCTCTTATACTCTCATTTTGGCAACATAACTAAATGTTGTTGGATTTTTTCTAGATTGCTTGGGCTGTGAACTAAGGATGAAAACCCTCTTCATTTGGGCTGATTTCGGTGGTGAAATATCCATCCTAGTCATATTGTGAGTGATTCCACAACAAGGACCACATAGAGCTTAATAGAGTTCAATTTTTGGTGATTGAAAATGAAGATTTATCAATATTTTTGAGGAATTTTTGGTGTGGTTTGCTTAGTTTTCAGTTTGCTATAATTTTATGAAGATTTTGGTGTGTTCCATATCATTTTCTGGGTAATACTTGGTTGGACTTGAACCCACATTTTTTCTCATAGCTCTGAGATGGACTAAGATATCAAAATAGGTATTGCTTCATTGAAAGAATCATCAGCATTCGATTCTAAAGAGTAGTAGATTGTATTTTTTGAACAAGTTTCGGAGTTTCTAGAGGGGATAGAACTTTCCTCAAGGGACACCCTTGTTGTTTCAAATTTCCATTTAGTGACCAACAAATGTGATGATTTCTATTGTTGAATATTGTGGTTTGATTTTAGTGGTTTGGGTGTTGGAGAGAAGTGAGTTTGATTGCTAAAATTTGAGGAGTTGATCGATGCCAATATTAAGCTTCATTGTTGCTGCCCTAGATGATTTATTAGGTTTGATTATTCAATGTAATATTCTGATTTCAAACTAAAATGAATGCTTTTGATGTATAATACGGTTTCAATTGACAAGAATTATTATCTAGTATTTACTTGTTTATTGCAATCAAATCTTTATGCTACATACCTATGAAAATGTATTAAATCAAACACAAAACACTTCATTGAACAAGAAAAATTAGAAAATAGAGATTTAAAAAAGAATTAGGGGTGTATGTTACAAACTGAAATAGGGAGGTATAATCAAGCATATCAGATATTCAAATGGGTTTCAAATCTTGTTCTTATAACAAATAAGAATGAGGACATTAGGTTTTGTGTGGATTTTAGAAATTTGAGCATTAATTCATTAAAGGACAAATATTTACTACCTAACATGGATTATTTGTTGTGGTAGGTGATAATGTTTGAACTAATATCTATTGTGGATATATTATTAGGTCACAATTAGGTAATGATCAAAGAATTAAAGCAACATAAGACAACCTTCGCTACACTATGTGAACACTTGTTTATGTTAGGCTTCAATTTGGGATAAATAATATTAGAGCCATGATCCATAGGGCCATGGATGCCACCTTTATTTGCCTCATAAATGAAATTTTGGTTTTATATGAAGATGATTTGATAACATACTCCAAGGATAAAAATGATTACTACAAACACTTGTAGTTTATCTTCTATATTCTTTAAATCCCAAGAAATATATTTTTAATGTGGTAGAAGGAAATACTCATGGACATGTTATATCTAAGGAGGGGGTGAGGATTGACCAATAATATGTCATGAAAATTGTAAAAATCCTATAACCTAAAATAGGTAAGGGATTCTAATCATTTTTTCAAGAAAATAAACTTTGTTAGGAGGTTTGTTCTTAACAATACATAAAAAAGTAAAGACCATTTCTAGGGTTATGAAAAAGGGTTATTCATCAAGTTGTGATAAGGAATCAATTGATTCCTTCATGAAAATTAAGGAATCACTAAACAAGGTACCAATTTTGGAAATCCTAGATTACTCAAATCCTTCCCAACTATATTTCTTTGCTTTGTTCTATAATATTGTTATTTTTATACAAAACAATGTCGAGTGATATGAACAACCAATACATTTATTCAACAAATCCTTATGTTGAATTAAAAACTCTATAATAGAAAAGTATGTCTTTGCTCTTACTAAGGCGGTAATTAATTTTATCTCACATATTGCACAGGATCAAAGACCAATTCTTTTGTGCCACATACAAAAAATAGAGATATTTTTATGCAACAAGAGGCATCAAAGAAGAGGTTCATATAGATAAATAAGACCCAAGAATATTACATGGAGGTGAAAGAAACAAGTTGGTATTAAAGGTCAAGGCCTGACCAAATTAATGGTTGATACAAATTTAGATGCAATTAAAGTGCATTGGGTGAATTTTGATGCTTTTTTTCTTCATACAATTTGAAGGGCTATCCTTGGTATAAATATATTATATTTTATGTAAGAAAATTGATCTTCCCACTATATCTAAATGATAGATATAAGAGGAAATTGAAGATGGAAGATCAAAGATACATGTTACTTTAGGGACACATGATATGGATAAGCCTTGATGGTGTACTCCTAAAATGTTTAGACTAGTTGTAGTCTAAAAAAGTTATTGAGTAATTTCACAAAGGACCATGTGAAGGGAATTTCATGTAAAAAACTAGTGCTAATAATATCATGAGAGTGGCTTATTGGTAGCCAACAATTTTTAGAGATGTGCCCAATTTCGTAAAATAGTGTGGTGCTTGCCATAGATTTTTGGTAAGATTAAATTTATAGGTGAACTCCCCCACACAATCATTTTAGTAGATTATCCATTCCAATAGTGGATAACATAATTTTTAAGAGAAATAATTTAAAATTATAGCAAAAAATATAGATATATAGTGGTGGTTATTGATTACTTTAAAAATGTTTGGAAGTAATCCCTACAAGAAATTCTAAATAAAACTTATTGGTTAATTTTATACTAACACTATTATGATAGTTGGTGTGACATCAATGATAGTTGTTGATAAAGAAATGTGTTTTACATCCTTGGATTTTTTTTTATATGTTATCCATATGGGATCTCCTTGAAAAATTCCTCTCCTTATCATCCACAAGGAAATGGACAAGTTTATTCTAGTGACAAATCCATTATGAATATCATTAGAAAAACTCTATATGAAAACAAGAAAAGGTGAGATTGTAGAATCAAGTTTTTTATTTGGGAAGAGATAATAACCTACAAGAAGGAGATTGGAAGGATTCGTTTTAAACTAATTTATGGTAGAGGCCAAACTACCAATTATAATAGAGTTACTCATTTAAAAACTACTATAGAAACTTGAATGAGAAGAAGATGGAATCCCCTAGAGAGTGCATCAATTAATGGATATAGAAGAGGCTAGGAAGGTTACCCATGAGAAGAGCTTATTAAAATAATAAAAAATGAGGTATCTCTTTGATAAGAAGGTTGTCTAGAGGGATTTTGAGGTTGGGTATCTTGTTCTCATTTGGAAGTCTAGGTTAGAAGATAAGGGAAAATATATAAAATTAGATGTATTGGGGGTGGACCTTTCTAAATTGTTGAATTATGTGGTCAAGAAAATTTCTACCTTAGGATTCTTGATGGAGAATTCATGGAGTTTATAGTTCATAGTCAAATATCAAGCTCTATTTCTCCCAAGGGTAAGGTTCTATGGTTTTTCTTAAAAAAGTTTGTCTTTTTGTTGTTTTCTATGTCTTGTATTGTAGATATTGTGTTGTGTGTGTCTTTCTACATTCATAATCTCTATTTGATCATGATGAAGTTTGTTTGTCTTGGTCTCCCTTTGTCCACTATTTTAATATTTATCCAAAGCTATGAGCTCTTATTATGTACAAGAGACACACATCCCCAATTAGATCCAATGTTGCCACCCCAATCTTAATGTGTCTCTATTGTATGATTTGTCCCCTTTTGTACATTTTTACCTTATTTATCCCATCATAAACAACCAATTTTGAGATCATTCTAAATGGGTCTCCCTTGTTCAAGGTTTACATAGGTATGATTATTCATCCTCCTCATGTGATGTAAGTTTCAAAAATCTAATAAAATTATGTGTAGGGATTTTTTGATCATTTCTCTAAGTTTTGGCAAGTTTTCAAAATTTTGGATTATCAATGTTTCCCTTGCTAGGATGACTTTTAGCTAATTTTTAATTCTTTAGTCATTTCCTTAAGTTTTCTTTAGCACTTGAATTTTAGCCTTCCCCTTATTTGGGAACGTCATAATTATCATCCCCAACTCTTGATCCTTAGACTCAATATTTTCACTAAGTTACTTCATCGAAGCCAAATTTGTGGCCTTAATTCTACTGGTTACCTATTCCTTGCCATTATCGACCCCCAAACTCTAATTTTTCCCCTATGTATCTTTTTGGAGTCAAAATTTCTCATCCCTATATCCAAGTATTTCCTCCTTGGCATATCCAATACTCAACTCTCAACAACTCCCTACATATATATTGTTAGAGTAGGAGGTGTGGACATAATTTTAATATGGTTGTATTTGGTATCCTTGAACTCTAATACCCAATAATTTTTTTTACACTATCTTATTAGGATCATGAGTTTCAACATGCCCTCATTTTGGTATCTTGTAAAAGGTACTCTTAACCTTTGATCCTTGATGTCTCACATTGTGTCACCTTTTCAAGATCATGAGTTTAAACTCCCTATATTATGTATAACTTAAGGGATAAATTATTGTTACACTTAATCCTTGAATCTTGATAGCTTCCTCCATTTTCCCTTTCAAGTTAAAGTTGTAATGATCCACATAGTTTTTTAATTAAATAATAAAATATGTCTTACCCTAATCCTTGATGTGCCAATAGAGGTATGATTTATGAGTCACTTTGTACCCGTGGTTCTCACAACTTTCAAACTTTTATATTTTTCATGATTTAATTTCACCTACCTCCCAACTCATCCTAGAGTGGCACTAATGACCTAATATGGCTCTACAACTATCAAACCAAATTTCCTTGCCTAAAAATAACTACTTACAAAAAAGGGCATGGATTCTCACATAATTTTAATTAAAAAAGGAAAAGAAATTCATATTATTTTTAATGTAATTTTGAAGTTTGGTTACCATATCAATGAAAATTTTTAGGCTCTTTCTTGGCTTGCACATCAAACTCAATGGTGCCATAAATGTAGATAATTCTTGTAAATTAGATAATACTTTTAAATTAGATAATAACGTTCCCCCACAATTTTGTGATACATCAAGGAAAATTTTTAGTATATTTTAAAATGTGACTTGAGGGAAAGAATTCCTAATAGGTATGGGATTTATTACAACATATCTATAAAGGATTCTGAAAGTTATTAAATTTCACATATTTCTTTGAGGGTATTAAGGACTTGAAGGAATTTATTTTAAAGGGGGAAATTTTGAAAAGGGTGAGTTAGCAAATAGTAGAAGAATATCACATGAAGTCCTATGTTTTTTGTTGTCACATGAAATTGTACCTTGTTGAACGTAGGCTCAACATTCTAATGACACAATAGAAATAACCTCAAGGTATAGGACCTTGCAGTTGAAGTTAGATATATGGAGAAGGTCAGCTTCCTTTTCTAAACTAAGTGTAGATATGTTGGTCTAACCCAACATATGAAATATGAACACTAATCCCATCATACCAACTCAGAGGAAAATAGAGAGAAATAGTGTTGAAAATTAAAGGATGGTGATGCACCGAAGCTATAAATGTTTCTTCCTTCCTATGATTGCATAAAATACCAATAAAACTACCATATAAATTCACACAACTCTTTGTTATACCAATTCTTAATAAATTACATGAAGGTTAGGGTTTAATGCACACTAAGAGGGAAATATACTTCTCCACAGTTAGATTTTGCTAACATATTTAACATGACATTCAAATTTAGGGAAAAAAGGAACATTCAATTAGATATAGAGGCAAGAAGAATTTGCAAAGCACATCCAAGGTGAGAAGGAAAGATAGCAAGTTGTATTGATAAAAAGGTATAGGCCAATATTATAGTTGTAAAAAAGTAGAAAATGCATGTATCTACAAGAGGAAATTGGGGAAGAGCTAAAGAAGAACCCTTTACAATGAGAATAAAGTTGCCTTATATATAAGAAAATCTGAAAAAGAAACATGCCCAGGAAGAGTGTCCAACACTCTTCTAACCTCCACCATGCCTTTGCATTGATGACCCTTGAATATTCATGTAGAAGGGTGAGATCACCCATAAAATCTGATCTAAGCATAAAAATTTAGTAGAAAGGACACCTGTAGATCATAAATGGAGCATGGTTTCCATGAAACTTTTCCAAAACTACACTTAAATCATTAAAGTTGCTCTCTATAGCCTTACAAATTGAGATTCAATGTCTGAGGAGATCGTTGGGCATCAATGACACCTATGGATAGAAAACACACCATCTAGGAAAATCATTGAAGTTTCGGGATCAAAATAACTATTAGATTAAATATTAAATGGTTTACAAACCTGAAAATACACCTCCATAAAACATCGAGCATCAAGCCTGTCATATATTTCATGATGAAGAAGATGACATGAAGAATGACAAAAGCATGATCCCCAAAATATAGCTTCTATCAAAAGTTAGACGTTGGGACTAATGCTTACTAGAAAAAGGGAAGGAAGAAAGAAAAAGCTAAGAGGTTGGTGGAAATATGGAAGAACATGGAAGAAAGGAAGATGTTAGGGATTGGAGATAAGAAGGAAGTCTTATAGTTTCAA
Source organism: Sequoiadendron giganteum (assembly GCA_007115665.2). Classification (NCBI taxonomy): domain Eukaryota; kingdom Viridiplantae; phylum Streptophyta; class Pinopsida; order Cupressales; family Cupressaceae; genus Sequoiadendron; species Sequoiadendron giganteum. The sequence goes on along the minus strand of CM021105.1, from coordinate 211,122,151 downwards.
AAAAAATTTGGGGGCTGAAAGTGGTTTCAAAACCTCTGTCAGAATTGAAAGTGGTTTTGAAACCTCTATCAGAGTTTGAAAGTGGTTTCAAAACCACTATTAGAATCTAAAAGTGGTTTCAAAACATTTTTTGATGTCTGAAAGTGGTTTCAAAACATTTATTGATGCCCAACAAGGATTCTAAAACCACATTGGAGTCCAACAAAGTTTTTAAAACTTTTCAAATTTCTAAAAAATATTTGATCATGCGGCTTCATTATGAGGTGTCAAAACCACTTTCGAGTTTCAAAAAGGTTTTTGAAACCATTAAAGTCTCCAATAAATGATCAAATGAAATACTTAAACCTTATCATAAAGATAAGAAAAAAGATAGAAGGAAAACATGATCATCGAAGATCAAAGGTAAGACATGAGGGATTGAGGATTGAAAATAAGATTGATGTCTTATTGCAAAGAAAAGATAAAATATAGAGGGATGACCTGATCGTCAAAAGTTAAAAATATCACATCAACGATCATGGATTGGAAGGAATACTTAAGGTTTAAGATAAAATGGTGAGATTTAAGTAGTATGAATGATCCATGAAGCTCAAAATCTTAAGAAATGTTATGCTTTGAAGAATTTCATCAGAACTTCAATGATCAGGGAGAGGACTTATGGCTTAGGAGGGAAAGTGATAATGGTTAAGCTTTAAGACCAATGATTGAAATGTGAAACACTTATACTTGTATGAGCGATGAAAAGAAGGGTTAAAGAGGTAGGAACTCAAGAGTGATAGAGATGGTATGGGGGTATGCAGACAATTGAAACCCTGGAAATTTGAAAAGGAGAACACTTAGCTATTTTTGGGTTTTTTGAGGTATATTTCATGCAAGATGGCCTCTATAAGATCTCTCAGATCAATTTTTACTGATGCGTCATATAAGGTGGCATGAAACTTCAATATTTTGGTGACTATTGTGGGATGATTTCCTATTAATCATGGAATCTAGAAGAGTTATCAATCCATTGGGCACAAATTCAAAAGGGGAAACTTCAACAATGGTCCTTCCTTAAAATACACAACAAAAATTGTGTAGGATTGCATTTGGAGGGAAAAAAACATCTACAATCATACATTCCCTTAAGGATAATGTAGGGTGTGTAACCACACTTTTTTGAAAGAAACAACTAAGCTAATATGTACATGAATTTAACAAAAATCAAATTACAAAAAATTGCCTTTGTTAAAAATAGCCCTTATAAAGGAGTTGATCTCCCTCAGACCATAGTTGCATTATTCACCCAATTGAAACCATTAAAAAAATATTCTTGTATGCAAGGAACTTCACATACTACCTACATGGTGAAGAATCACTTCACTAAAGACCTTGTGATTGTAGGGAAGCCATATAATGCAAGTTCTAAATTTATCCGACAATGATTCCTTAAGTGAACATATAGTAACATGGGTGAAAATATCTAGGAACATGTTAGCATTGAGGAGGAACCTTTTGTAGAGGTAAATGAACTCTCCTCACACAAGGGTAAGCTACTATCATAACCATTGACCTCCACATGTATATGTTACTCAAAAATTACCTCCTCAAGGGATGATGGTTTGATATCCATGTTTTAACAAAATTCCTCTAAATCATCCCAAAATAAGTCCTCTTAAAACTCTTCTTTTATTTTAGGTATAAGATGGTTGGTTTTGAGTTCATAATAGTTCTTATGAGGAAGCATAGACACATCAGGGTCAATTTCCTGAAACAAGAAATCCAACCTAATATGATGTCCATCTTGATTGGAAACCTTGGATGTGTCAACCTTTCCATTTTGTAAAACAAGGTTGTCATTATTTTCTTCCTTATAGACTAGAACCTTGCATTATCATTTGTATCCTCTAGCTACTCCAAAGATATTTTTGATGTTGGAATATACACATCTTCTTCATCCTTCTCAAAGAAATAAGACAACTTATCATACCAAAAAGAAAACTCTTCCCTTTCTTAGCGACTGACTACAACAACCTTAAGACAATGGCCTAACTTGTCGACTGTGTCCTTTGTTGCCACAACCTCACTCTTTAATATCTCCTCCAATAAATTGCAATCTTCAAAAAATTGGGGACCTTCATCTGCTACATCAAAAAAGAAATCTTGTCCCAAATCGTTGTATTCATCCTCACTCTAGCTTTTCAAGTTGAACTCTTGTTGCTTTGAGGCTTCTACTGATGTAAGTGTGGGTAAGCTCTCCTCCTCAATATCAATGAAACAAGGGATCTCATAAAATTGGAAGGTCAATTCCTTCTCTGCATTATCATCATTCCTCACTTTTAAATTTTTTTCTATTACAACTGACCATCTTCAAATTTTTCTTGTCGTAGGTCAAAAAATTCATTATTTAGAGCATTGAAGGCTCACAAACATTGGGTTGTTCTTTTTAGTTTGGAATATCTCCATATTTTTTTCTTTTGACTAGCTAGCCCACCAAACAATAGGTCCACCTTTATAAAGTGAAATAGTATCAAGCAAAGAAAAATGATCAAAAATATTTTGAAACCTTGTTGGGATTTTGGAGGGGTTTGTTCACTAGGAACACTAGGTTGAGCATGCATAGGTAGAGACTCCTGTGAGGGATGAAGGCTCCTAAAACTTGGAATCTTGAATATAGGATATTTTCTTCATGATTGAGGAGGCCTACTAGAAGGTTCAAGAGGCTTATCTTTCTCAAAACTTAGAAATTTGAACTTATGGACCTCCTTCTTCATAGGCAGGTTCAGTATTGTCAAAGGTGGTTGTTTGAAACTAGGAATATGAGGGTTTGATTGAACTTATAGCCTTTGTTCTTGAGAAAGAAAAAATTGCATCTCCTCCACATCAACAACAATCTTCTTTTCAAGACATTTTTCAAGCTATCTTCTTTATACATTCGTTTGTTGCTCATATCTCTAGATAGCCTCCATCTTTACTATTGAAAATGAGTTTGATGGAAAATATCTTCCTACTAAGAAATATATTCCTGCTCCCCTTGGTAGGATTGATAAGCCAAATCCTCCTATTTTAAATTAAATTCTTGTTGGTCCTTGATATCATCCAACCACTTATTGAAGTCCATCAACATGGCTTTTATAATTTTTAGTTCCAAGTTGCTCATGTTTATTGGTTGGATAGGAGGGTAAGCATGTTGATTAGGAATGTAAATAGCCTCTTAGGGTTGTTGATAGGGAGGTGAAAGTTTATAAGAGGTTTGAGCAAGGGTGGGTGGGAGGAAATAATTTGAAATAGATCGAAAACCCACCACAACAAAGCTCTGTGAAGAAAAAGTGATGACACTTCTAGCTTGATATTCCTAGTGAGAGTTATAAAATTTACATTTTCATTAAAAGGAGGAGTGAGCATAGGTTTTCCATAATAGATTGTCATATTTGAGCATTGGGAAAGAAATTTTTTTTTTGCAATTATTTAAAATAAGAGAAAGGGTATACTTAACCAGAGGAAATGGGTACATACTAGCAGAGTCACCAAAAATGAATTGCAAATTCACTAGTTATGTTTTAAAACTACCTCTTCAAGGCCAAAAATGCTAAGTGCAACACCACATTATTAGAAAGATAAAATAAATTCCATCAAGTTGGTCCGACAAGGCATACCAACAATTGTTGTCACATGAAATTTTACCCTGTTAAACATAGGCTCAACATTCCAATGACACAATAGAAATAACCTCACGGTATGGGACCTTGAATTCAAGGTTAGATCTCTGAAGAAGATCGAATTCCTTTTTTAAATTAAGTGAAAATATGTTGTTCCAACTCATCATATGAAATACCAACACTAATCCTATTCTACCAACTCGTAGAGGAAAAGGGAGAAAAAGAGTGTTGAAATTGAAGGATGGTGATGCACCAAAGCTACAAATGTTTATTATTTCTTGTGATTACATAAAATACTAATAAAATTTCCATATGTATTCAAAAAACTCCATATTATACCATTTCTTAAGAAATTTCATGAAGGTTAGGGTTTAACACACACGAAGAGGGAAAGATATTTCTCCACAGATTTCACTAACATATTTAACACGATATTCAATCTTAAAAAATAAAGGAACATTCATTTAGATATGGAGGCAATTTTGTTTTGCACGACACATACAAGGTGAGAGAAGGCAAGATATAAAGTTTTATTAATAAAAGGCATAGGCCAGTGTTATAGTTGTAAAAAATACAAAAAAACATGTATCTGTAAGAGGAAACTAGGGAAGAGCCAATGAAAAAACCTTTACAATGATAAAAAAGTGCCCTATATACAAGAGATCAACACAAAAAGAAACATGCCCAAGAAGAGTTTCCAATGCTCTTCCAACCTCCACCATGCCTTCCCAAATTAATGACTCATTAATATGCATTTAGAAGGGCAAGATCACCCACAAAATATGATCTAAGCATGAAAAGTAAACTAAAAGGACACTTAAAGATCATAAATGAATCATGGCCACCACAAACCTTTCCCAAAATTACACTCAAAGCTTTAAATTCCCTCATTGTAGCCTTAGGAACTAAGATTATACATCTAGGGAAAGTTGTTGGGTATTAATTAATGGTATTTACAACCAAAAAACACATCATCCAAGAAAATCACAATTTTTAGTCTTGAAAAAACCATTAGATTAAATATTAAACGGTTCACAACCTCAAAAAGATACCTCCATAAGACATCGAGCATTAGGCTTGTCACATAAGAATGTGAAGGAAAGGAAGATGTCGAGGATCAAAGAGAAGAAATAAGGCTTATGGTTTTGGAAAAAAATTTGAGGGATGAAAATGGTTTTGAAACCTCTATCAGAATTTGAAAGTGGTTTCAAAACCATTGTTGGAACCCAAAATTGGTTTCAAAACCTCTATTAGAGTCCAAAAGTGGTTTCAAAACCTCTATTGGGGCCTAACAAGGTTTCAACAACCACATTAGAGTTGGACAAAGTTTTCAAAACCTTTCAAAGTTCTGACAAAACTTTGATCACACAACTTCATTATGAGGTTTTGAAACCACTTTTAGGTTTCGACAAGGTTTTTGAAACTATTAAAATATTTGATCGATAATCAGATGAAATATTTAAAGCTTATCATAAGTATAATATAAAAGACAGAAGGAAAACCCAATCACTGAAGACCAAAGGTAATACATCAAAGATCTGGGATCAAAAAGAAGACTAATGTCTTATCACAAAGATAATACAAAAAATAGAGGGATGACCTGATCACCTAAAGCTAAAAGAAACACATTGAGGATCAAAGATTATAAGAAATACTTAAGTTTTAAGATGAAATGGTAAGAGTTAAGGAGGATGGCTAATCCTCGGAGCTTGAAACCTTAAGACATGTTATGCTTTGAAGGATTTCATAAGAACTTCGGTGATCAGGGGAGGACTAAGATCAATGACTGAAACCCAAAACACTTATATTTGGGTGAGCAATGAAAAGAAGGGTTGAAGAAGTAGGAACTCAAGAGCGATAGCGATTGTATGTGGATATGCGGATAATCAAAACCCTGAAAGTTCGAAAAGGAGAACACAACCATTTTTGGATTTTTTAAGGCATAGTTCATGTAAGATGACCCATATAAGATCTCCCAAATCAATTTTTATCGATGGGTCATATAAGGTGGCATGAAATATCAATAGTTTCAATTTTTAGTTTTGGTTATATTTTTGAGATTTTATTGGTGTGGGTTTATTTAAAACTTGTAAGGGACTCTTTGTAGTATTTGCATAATGAGTGAAAGTAGAAAATATGAAATTGTTTGAGTACCTCTAAGATTTTTTTCATCTTCTATATTTTTTCTTGACTATTTGGTTAGCCAAATGGTCATAAAATCATTTTAACACTTTTGTAATGTATCTTCTCAAGAAAAATAAAGGAATGTACAAATTTTTTTATTGATCATTAAGTATATTCTTATGAAGTTCTATTTTTTTTTGTTATTGATTCTTTTGCATGTGTAGAAATTAGTTTATGTTTGCATCAAGGTAAATTTAGTATTTGGGTATATCTTCATTAAGATATCCAATTAGGTTTATATCATTATATTCTTACTATGAATCCTACACCTTGTGCCCAACTAAATGGAAGCACTAGATTGTTATTTGTTATATATTTAAAATAAACTAAATATTATATAATATTTGTATTCATGTTGTATTTTTTTAGCTTCTATACATGTGAGAGTGTATAACAATAATATGGGCTATTATACCCTTATCCTAAAACACTTCCTATGGTAAAACTTCAATTTTCTTAAGGTGCTTGACCTTGGATTTTTAAACTAACAAATAGGTACATTGTGACAATTTAAATAGGGGTACACTATTCATTAGTATGGTTTGTGGTAGGGATACTATTCTTATATTTTTATTACATACAATTGTAGCACCTTAGGGAATCCCCCTTGGCCTAAAATATTTTGAAGTGAAGGAGGTCCTACCCCCTCAATAATTGGTCCTTAGTTATCTATGGTATTCTTCCAAGATTTGAAACCATTTGCATTTGGGGTATTATCCAACCTTAGGTATTTTGAGATTTATAACTCAAATCACCAACATAGAGACTTCAAAATAGATGGCAAGGTGGAGAAAAATAAGAAAAAAGTTGAATTTGATAATGATTTAGATAAATCTTCTTACAATGATTTAAGATATGAATTTTTCATAGTCCTATAAATATGTTCATGTGAGGATGCATGGATTATAGACTCCAAATATTTCATTTTGTATTTCTCTCTATTAGGATTCATTTTTAGATAATGAGAAATATGGTGGTGGGAAGGTATATCTTGATGAGAACTAATATTTCATCATAGTTGTCTATGGTAAAGTCAATATTTTATTTTCTAATGGAAGGATGCATTTTGATACTAATTGGTAACTCCTAAAATTTAGTCTTATAATAGATTAATAAAGAGAATTAATCCAATAACAACATAAGATTACATTATTACCTCCAAATTCACTCAATCATGATAACCCCCAACAAATATGATGATGATACTTTGCTCTTAGTGTGATTTTAGTTGTCACTTTCTAAATCAATGAAGTGGTCTTGATCTTGGTGTATTAAAAATTCTTAAAATATTTCATAGAGAATAAACTATTTTTTTTTTTGTAGAATAGGGAAAATCAAACTAAACCAATGAGAATTACACAAAAAATAATTCATTTTAAAAAAATGCACCAAAAAGTATTATCATATGAACCCACACAAAGCCCTAAAATTTCCCAAAATGAAAATTGTTCAACATCACTTGTGAGAATCTACAATTTCAAAATAAAATAAATCCATTGGAGATGGCATAGAAATTGGAGAGAATAGGCTAACACCATGTTGATGTAAGAAAATAATATTTCAAGATTTCCTAAAATATTACTCAACATCAATATATTCCAAAACCACTAATAGAATTATAAAAACCACCTTTGTAAGCCTAAAACCACTCACATAAATTCTATAAATTATGTATGAAATAAATAACTCCTTGCTAGATTAAAAAGTAGTTTTAACCACTTAAATGGCTGTAAATGGAGGCACCATTGATGGCATCACTACTGAGTGGAGTAGGGAGGAAGGGGCCCAATGTTATCCATGATGCTTGCAAGGTTATGTCTACTAGTAATGGTGATCATAATTATACCACCAAAATAGTGCCTATAGGTGCTATGTAGGAATAAGCCTACACAATACTGTATAATATATTTTTAAAATCAAATGAAATTATAGAATATGACCACATGACTAAGATTAAAAATTTACAAACACCAAAATGGAAGAGTTTTATTTTTAAAATAAGAATTTAAGGGCCTACTAGATGCAATGGTAGGGTCCTTTCAGACTGAAAATTCCCCAAAAACTATCTAATCACTTGAAGCCATGAATAAAACCCTACTTACAAAAATCTTCCCAAGCTCTAATTTTGGTGAAATGAAAGCCAATATTGACTTTCTCAAGACTTTTGAATGTTGTGATGAGCTTAGATTTGTTCCATCAAGCTCCAAAATTCACTACAAACAAAATCACAAAGAGAGCCTCCCAAAATCTAATTCTTAAAAAACCTATCTAGAAATCTAATATAATTGACTTTAGGAAGAAGGTGCATATCAAACCCATGATGTCCTAACTTTAGTCCATTTATAAGTTCTTTTAGAATAATTATATTAGATTTTGGGGGATTTTTCTTTGTGATTTCTATTTTGGATATTGATGGAACAAATCTATTCTCACCACAACATCTCAAAGGCTTGAAAAAGTCAATATTGGCTTTCATTTCACCAAAATTAGAGATTGGGAAGCTTTTTTGTAAATAGGGAATTATTCATGCCTTTAGATGATTAGCTTTTTTTTGAGGTATTTTTAGTTCAAAACCCTTCTATTGCATTTAGAAAACCCTAAAATCCTCATTTTTCAAATAAAATTCTTCTCTTTTGGTGTTTGCAATTTTTTAATCTCAGTTGTGCAATTGTACTATATAATTCCATGTAATTTAAAAAATATATATTATGCAAAACTATGCAGGCTTATACCTACATAATATCTATAAGCACTATTTTGGTGGTAGTAACACGATCACCACTACTAGTAGGGATGGCATTAGACACCACCTTTCCACTATAATGAACACCATTGGGCCCCTCTTTGCTTCACTAAATAGTGATGGCATCAATAATACCTCCCTTTGCAACCATTTAAGTGGTTAAAACTACTTTTTAATCCACTAAGGAGTTTTTTTTCTTTCATAGACAATTTAATTTATGAGTGGTTTTAGGCTTACAAAGGTGGTTTTATAATTCTACTACTAGTTTGGAATATATTGGTGTTAAGTAATATTTTGGGAAATCTTAAAATATTATTTTCTTACATCAACATGGTGTTAGCCTTTTCTCTCCAAATTCCTATGCCCTCTCCAATGGATTTTTTTTAATTTTTTAATTATAGATTCTCACAAGTGGTGTTTAGCAATTTTTATTTTGGGAACTTCTAGGGTTGTGTGGGTTCATATGGTAATATTTTTGGTGTAATTTTTTCAAATTGCATTATTATTTGTGCAATTCTCATTGGTTTAATTTGATTTATCTCATTCTATAAAATTAGTTTTGGTTTATGCTCTATGACCTATTTTAAGAAAATTTAATACACCAAGATCAAGACCACTTCACTAATTTAGAAAGTGACAACTATAATCACACTAAGATTAAAGTATCATCATCATATTGGTTGGGAGGTCTCATGATTGAGTGAATTTGGGGGTAATATTTTAATCTTGTGCTCTTGTTGGATTAAGTCTCTTAATTAGTCTATTCCATTCACTGCATACTTTTATGTTTGAGATTTGATAATTTATTTTCTAGCTATATATATGCACCCATCCACCTTTTGCTCAATCTCCCATAACTCTAGTACATCCAAAACAATCAAAATATAAACATCATTTCAATTTTTTTGATTCAATTTCATGCACTACAATGTTTGGATGTATATAACAATATTAAGATTTATTAGGAACACATCCTTAAACAATTTGGGTAGTATTTCATTTTTTTAAAGAAGGTCCAGGACCTTGTATTATCAAACCAACATATAGATATAGAGTGACAATGTCATGTCCCCAAAATTGTGACACTAAGATATAAAGTATTGAGAAACAAGTAAATAAATAAAATACATATTAAGAATATATTAACCATTCAATATTATTAATGTTAGTCATTTTTCCAAAAATGTCTATTTGTACTTACTCTTGCTGGAGGTTTTTTTTATTTTCAAAAAATGAAGCAAAAACAAAGGAGTTCCACATTGCACTTGGAATAAAAATCTTTTAGCATTGATTTTGAAATTATCCTTGAGTGAAAGTCTTTTGTTTCTAACCAAAAGTGATAGCCACGTTGGGAGAAATAGGATGGAAAAGGTATCTTTTAGTTTTGTCTTTACTCAACTAGCCTATGATGAGGAGGGTTTTAGGGTTTTCTGTTTAGCATTAAATGAGCTTCAATGGTGATGTTGAAGGAGTTTTCCCATGGTGGCATTGAGAGAGAAAGTTCCAAGAGAGTAGGGCACATTGAGATTAAGTCTATTCAAGCTCGTGACAGTCATATCTCGAAAACCACAAACTGGGTTTTCATTATTTTTTGATTAAAATTAGGAAATAATTAGATGAAAAAACCCATTAAATTTCATGAAAACCTAGTTTGTGGTTTGAGAGAAAACTTCACTAGTTTGAGACAGTGAAGATGAATAAAGTTGTAAATCAAATGAGAGGTCACAAAGCAAGGTCCAAATAGTGGAGTGATAAGAGAAAGAAAAGGAACTATATAGTGCTATGCTATGAAAATGGTATATGCATAATAGTCCAAGAGCTTTGTCAAGACTGGTATACTTTGAAACTCCATCATTAAAAGACAAGGGTTTCTAAATACAAAGACACAAGTGTTAAGAGGTTCATGTCTCAAGCATGTTATAGAAAGGCAATGACATTGGCATGATATTGAAAGGACAAGGATTGATAAAGATAAGAAAATCAAGAGAAAGGAAGGTGTTTTGGATGGGAGAGGGTTCAACATAGAACACATTAACATTGATTTGGCTAATTTGAAGTATAAAAATAAGAAAAACATTTGCCAAAGAAAAGACCCTAAATACAATAAGGACAGTGAGCTTTCATGTTGGAGAACATCTTGATGGTAGTGGCTTGATAATTGCAATGAATGAGTTGACAGTATTTTGATGCTAAGAATAATACGGTGGCAACAACACATGCATGGACTCTTAACTCTTATCCTATCACATGGTTAAGACAAACATGATGTTTGATGGCATGCATTGATGAATGGATATGTTAAAGTGACAATGATAAATGACTTTGAGTCTTAAAAATACAGTGCCATGGTAAGTGGACAGTTAATGTCAAGAAGATGAGACACATAGAGGACATTTCATAAGACTAGTAGGGATATATCACAGTGAAGAGATAATCCACTGTCTAAGTAGATTTTTGAGAACAAAGTCAAGGGGGAAGATCCTAAAAGCTCGGTGAGAAAGACAAAGATATGATGTCACGTCTCTAACTTTGGTGATGCCTATTTTTACTTTTTGTGGTTTTGTTATATGACCGAATGTGTGTGTGAGTGATAGATTAAATGATAACTAATGTGGTTTTTTGAGGAATGAAATATGAAAATGAGATTTTAATTTTGTGAAAAGTTAAAATGAAGGGAATATCATTTTATTTTTGAAATGATGCAAAATAGAAAGGTGATATTTCAAATTAATGGATATGTAGGATTTGGTTTAGAATTAATGAGTTATGTTGATTTGATTATATTTTATTTGGATACTAATCTCATCTTGGTTGCCCGAGTGTACTTGAGCTGCAGGTTGTCAAAGACCAAGGGTGTGGCTAAGGTAGAGGATGTTAGCTTCTTGGTAGGGTAAAATAGGAATGGTTCTCTCGATCACACACAAAGCACTTAGTGTCATATAGATGCATTTAGCATTTAGCTTAGATGATTGTTTTATTGTTAATATTTTAAAATGGTTAATTAAATTAATTAGCAATGAAGTAAAAGTGTAAAAGAAATAAAGAGTTAATTTTAGTTCAATTAAATATTTATATATGCAATTAAATGATAAGTTTTGTTATTTAGAGTAATCATTTAGATTGCAACTAATGTTGTTGTCATACTATTGTTTCAATATTGATTGCAATTATAATGGTTTATTTAATTATTTTAATGGAGGAAAAATGTTGATTTGTAATTAAAATAGGATTAAGTGAGCTATTTCTTGATTAAACTGTGTGATACAAAAAATTGACACAATTTAATCCAGAAATAGCTCACTTATTTAATATGGACTGTGGAAACTTGATGATCTTAAAATAGGATTATTTATTAAATTGGGGATAAAATCTAAGCATGCAATAAATTTTATTTAATTCTCTATGTTCAAGATTAGGTCTCAGGAATTGAAAGGAAATCTTTAAAAAGAGAAATTGATTAATGAGAAAACACAACTATTTTTACAATCTTCTTGTTTACTCTACAAAAATAACTAAAATAATGGTTGTCGGAAGGGGGGTTTCAGAGGTTCAATGAATTTAGCTCGGTGAAAGGAGGAGGCAAGGCGAGAAGGAAAGGAGAACAAGGAGAGGGGACTCAACAAGAAGCAAATTCCAAGTTTCTAATTCCTTTTCCATTGCAATTTAAATTCAATGTGTGAGAAAATTGTTGTGTCTAGAAAGTGGAATTCGTCTGTGAAATTTCTCCATTTGAATGAGTTTCCTAGAATTTATGGACAAAAATTGTGTATGCCTGAACCATCCAAAACCTCCTATGATATACTTATCTAAGTTTGTGTAATTATTGTATTATTTTTCTGCAATCTGTATATGCACATATAAATATTAATTGTTTGATATATATACATATATATACACACACACACACACACACACACACACACATATATATTAAAAATATAAATATAAATCTGGCCCTTATAGGCGAACTCTCTCTAAATCTTTATGCAATGTTGAAGTCACGAATTACATTTTTTAATTTTTGTTTAAAAATAAAATAAAAAATTGTTGAATGTTCGGCCTCAACCGAACCCCATAGAGGGGGTTGCGCTCTCTAGAGGCAACTCACCCTCCACAAGCCGCGACATGTGGAGGAAGCACTACCTCCATAGGAAACACACCCTCCCATGGAGAGGCTGTCGGTCGAGCCTAAGCCATAGGCTACAGGCTGCATAGTTGTATGGCCTGAGATTAATGTGCAGAACCTTTGTAATTTGGGACTTTTTGGAATTTCATTTTTGATTTTGGATTATTAAATTATAAAATAAAGATAAGTATATATATATACATATATACATATATATATATATATATGTATGTATGTATAAATTTTTATGTGAGTATACACTTCAACATGTAATAAAAAAATTCTTAAATCTGGGCATTATGTTGTCAATAAGTTTATGATTTTACAGCTTTAAAATCAAATATATTTATATATATGTATGTATATATGTTCATTATAACTTTACTCATTTAATATATACATATATACCTCTATGTATATATTTGTTTTTATAATATGATGTTGGTCTATAAACCACTTTGGCTACAATTGTTTTTTCTTTTTTTTTAACAAAATGAATATAAAATACATGTGAATATATATATATATATATACACACACACACACACACACACACATAAGTATTTAAATATTTATGTAAAACAGTTTGATAGTGAGGCAGTGGAATGCATGCCTATAGCTATTTTTTAATGTGTAAACTTTAGCTGTAAATATGATTTTTCTGTTCTCCTCCTTATGTATAAGAATAGATAGACTTTATATATATATATATATTAAAATTATGTAACAAAGTCAAAATTATATTATGAAAAGAGTAGATGATTGAAGTATGATGTAAAATAATTAAAATTTATGTTTCTATATGATAAATCTTGCATACGTTTGTTTATTCCTTAGATGTGGATAACTATGCAACTACTTATTTTTCTTCTTATAATGGTTATACTTGTACATGGGATTTATTCTTTCATTGTTGCAAACCTATTATCTTTAAACCATTGGAATTTAAAAGTGACTTATGTGATGTTTTGGAAACAAGTAGATAGTCAAGCATTTGAATTTAATTACTAATAGCCATTAAAATGAAAGTAGATTGATTTGAGCAAAACAATGCAAACTAAAAAACTTGATGTGGAAAAGATCTACTTGTATGAAATCAAATAGTGAACTGTGGAAAATATTAATAATTTTCATAAGGAATGCATGACATTGTAGATACTCGAATTGTATGCAACACATGTGAAACAATGCATTATTTATATTTTATGTGAACTTCCGGGACAAGATGACGAATGTGGGCATATAGAGACGATAGTTTAGCCTTTTCATAAACTACCACTTATGTTTTAAATGCTTGGCCAAGCAATGTACCATTAAAATAGATGGATTAAAAGACTAGAATTTTATGATATTTATGTCTTTGCCACATCCTGCTTGCAAGAAATATGTTTTCTAGTGTAGGAATGCATATAGGAAAACATGAATGCATCGAGAGTTCCCTCTAGCTTTATTGTTCTAGGTTGCTAGGCTCCTTGTGCAGGGTGAGGGATTTCTTTGAGTTAGGAAGAAACCCGGGGAAGTCATGTACTTCATGGTTGGGTAGAAAAGGTGTCTTAACCACTCTTGGCCTTAGCGCAAGAAGAATAGTGGTGTCAAGGCGGATGAGGATCAAAGGTCTTATTTGTTATGGATGTACTTCATATATCATTTCTTATGGATTGTTTAGCCAATATGTAAATTGTAACTCTATTTCATGAATGTATTTAATGATCTATCATTGAAATAGATGATTTGTAACACCCCTTTGTGGTGTATGTAATTTGAAATTTGTAATTCATTTGATTAAATTTTCTTTGAGAACTTATAGATATTACTTTTACACATGTTATCTCTTTTACCTTGTATTGTTCAATGAGCATGGAAATACTTAATTTAGAATGTGTTAATTTTTGAGCTTTACATATGACTAAATTATAGTAAAGGCAGAGAAAAAGAAGACTACTATGACATTGGTAATGAGAGTTGAACTGTTTTAGAGACAACCCTGCATAGTCAGGAGTGAAAGTGTGATGGGATATAGTGTGGTAGTCATGTAAAGCATGCACAGTCCATTAAGCATAGCATGGTGAGTGAAGTTTGAGGAATTCATGATAGTGTTGTCCAAGCATGAGGAAAAGTACTGATATAGTCATGATAGTGCATAAGAGTGCAATTCCCAGTAAAAGATGATAGTTTATTTCAAGGTAAGCTTCAAGTTGATGATGAGCATACATGAAAGCCTTGGTGATCTTCACAGTCAATAGTGACAATCTTCATAAGATAGCTCAATCTTCACATTGAACTAATGATGGTTATTAAAATTAAATTCTAGCGCATCTTTAAGTGATGCTCCAGAACTTGTTTATTCAATTAGTTTCATACTCCAGAATTTTGTTCCTAAATTTCAGTGCATATTTCAACAATGCTCCAGAACTAAGTGGGATCTAAGTGAATGATAAGTATAATACTTAGTTACTATTAGTAGCTTTGTATATATCCTATGAAGGTGTCAAAGGGGGTTATCAAGAACATGTGGATAAAGGTATTAAAAGCATTTATGAAGAGGTTGAGCGGTTTGGTCTTCTATGAGAAGTTAAGGGACAACAGTTGGAGCTTTTGAAAGTAGCAGTTGTGAGCATTAAAGGAGATTGGGGTGACTTGGACATAAGTTGAGAGAATATAGGGGTAGTTGCAAATATCTAGGGAGCTATTCAATCTAGTTTGAAGGATTTTGAGTGCATATAGGAGCTATTTTAAGTGCCTTGATGATAGAAAAGGTCAAAGGAAGGCTTCTTCAACACTCTTAACACCTTTTTAGAGCAATTTAAAGGGCTGAAAAGTATGAATTATTGTTTTGGACGACCAAAGGAGATTGACTCAACAAAATGGAGTAAATACTTTCCTTTTCTCCTCAACACATGTTCCTATCTTCTAGCAAGTTGTTGCACAACTATAAGGCTCATCTTTTAGGCTTTTTTTTAGGGAGTTCTTGCATTTTGTTTTGTTGTATGTTGTAATTTTTTGAGTTCTCAACAAAAGTTACTGTATTGTAACCCAAAAACTAGTCAAGCATATGATTGAATTTCTTTCATGTAATTTCAATTTTCAAGCAATGAAGACAATCTATTTTGGATCAACACTTGTGTAATGCTTCTTTGGCATCAATTTTAGTTCAATTTATGTCTTTTATGTGGTTGGATATATATGTTTTATTGGTTCATTTTGTTGTGTTTTATCTCAAAACCTCAAAATATGATCAAAACAAACACTTTTAAATAGATTCAAGCATATTCAAACATGTTGTAAACTATGGTAAAACTTATTGGATTGTTTTGGTTGTCAAATCTCTCATTTTCCTTTCAGAACATCATCAATTGGTTCCCTTTTTATGAAATATTGATGGGTGATATGTTAAAAGACATAGGTTATGTAGTATAAATTTTTAAGCCATTGTAAGTCCAAAACAACAAGTTATAGGTATGAGAAAATAATTTGGTGCATCACCTAGTTAACTATAGTTTATCTTTTTCAAGCATTTTAATTTATTTCTAGCCTTTTCTCATCCTTTTCCTTCAAATAAGTAGGATTGATAAAGTTCTAGGTGATCAAACAAAAGGAACTAGCCTTCTCTAGAGGTTCACTCCAAGTTTTAGGCAACCCACAAGCCTAGGAGTGTTCCCATGTATCAAGAGGTAGCTGAGTTGATAACTTAGCTTTGGGTGCATACTTTGTTGATAACAATTATAATTATAGTTATCAAAGATAATGTTATAATTATAATAATCAAATATATCATCGTAAATATTAAATACAAATAACAAATAAATATCAAAATATAGATATGAGTAATTGCAATTTAAATGTCATTATAAATATAATCATTGTAATATATAAATATATTACAATAAAATATTTTTTAAAAACTAATATAAAAATAATAACATATTTTAACAAGAAACATATAAATAGAAACATGATACTATATTAATATAAAATAATATAATCTGGAAAAGAATACCATTATAAAAAAGGTTAACAACAACTGGCGATCATTATAGAGGGAAATAAAACATAAATTAAAGACAATATGCAACGATTGATATTGGGAATTATTAACCTTACAAGGTAGCGATTGTTTTAACGACAACAATCACATTGTGAAGGCAACGCTTCATTATAAGAAAGCAACTATATTTAGTAAGGCTACGATTAGTTCTAAAAAGGAAACAATTAAATATAAAGTGGTGTGTAAGAGTCATTTATTTTATGGAAGGTTGCAACCTTTCATGATAGTGTAAAGGTATGTATACATTATATCTTGAAAATGTAAGGGGGGAAAGTGTGAATAAGATATCTAAAAATATATTTTCTGAATATAGCATTCAAACATGAATAATAATCAACATTTAGAGGAGATATATGTAGACATAAAAGAGAGATTTGCATTCATATAGCAGTATAATATTAATATGATATCTAAAAATTGGAGGAAAAAGTATGATGATTAAGAAAAAGGAACAAGGAGAAATATATGAAGGCAAAGGATAAGACAATAACAAGGGAAGTAAGCTAAGCATTAATTCACACACACACACACACACACACACACACACACACACACACACACACACACACACACACACACACACACACACACACACACACATATATAATAAGAGATAAATATAATGATGCTTTTAGCAATTATTGAACCTTATAAGTAATTATGATACTTTAATATAAGTATAATAGATTCTTATTTATTTGATCTACACTAATGATATCATTTGAGTGTTAAGAACAAATCATTGATTAAGGAGATGAAAGATACAAATCGAGAAACAAAGGAGAAGTTGTTTGGTTCATCACCATAGATTACTATTATTAGATATATCCTATATTCAAGGCTATTTCTACCAATCATTGTTTGCATGTGTGTGCATCTTGCCATGAATAATTAAATGTATTTCATGTATAATTTTTGATGATAAATATGCATGAGTGTTTGAATCTGTTTGAAAAACCTCTTGGGGGAAAGAGGAAAAAAGAGAGCAGTGTGCTCCACTTATGGTCTTCCCACCCCAAAAAGAAGGTTGAGCCATGAAGGAGTGGAAACCCCACTTATGGTCCACTCAATCTTAAAGAAAAGAATGGTCCATGGAGGGGTGGAAGTGCCAAGACCGCTTAGGAGCTCTTCCTATTCCCACAAGTGAGAAAAGTGTCTTCTAAGGTTGTGACATTGTTGGGGAAAGTAGGTACAAGTCACCAACAGGGAGAGTTGTGGTATACAACCTCTTAGGCTTGGAAAATGGCTTCGGGCAAACCTGCCCATGTTACTCCTAGTTTATAATAGGTGGCATTATTGATAGTCTATAAATATTTTGCCATGTATTAATAATAACACACACACACACACATATATATATATATGTGCATATTTGGGAAGGTGGTTCATGTAGTGAATGCAGGTTTCAATCCAAGATTACATCATTAAGGAGTTATTTAATTGATATGGTGAAAACCCTAACCCTAGTTTATGGAATTTGTGAGTAATAGGCGAAATCTAGGGCAAAATAGGATAGGGGACATTACAAACAACTTGAAAAGGAGTATACTATGCATATTGTAAGAGTTGTTGATGAAATCCAATACCCAGGATCACCTGCAAAACCAAGATTAACCTTCTACATAAGAGTAACAAGAGGATGAAATGTTGGAATATGGTGCAATAACAAAATGATGATATTATCACACACAAAATGATACAATATGTATCAACACTCCCTTGAACTGATCGAGATGATATGAGCTCACTTGGGCTAGATAGGAGGGAGAGGTGAGTGCTGAATATATAGAAGAATATGGGCATATAATTCCAAAGGGGGTAATAACTCCCAAATAACCAAATTAGGTGGGAGTTATGCCTACTTGTAAAATTCCAAACATGTGGCATAACCTACTCAAAAAGAGACAAGGTAGTGGTTTTGTGAGGTGGCATAAAATTACAAAAGAGGGTGTGAGACTCAACCACCCAAGTGTGGGTGAGAGCGACACATGTAATCGATGGATTATGCCATGTGTCCTCACATAAACCATGTCTCACATAACCTAAGTATGCTTAATAATGTGTAGGAAAAATAAATATTAAAAAACCTACACTAGCACCCCCCCTTAAGCATAGCTTAGGTGGGTGAAAGGATGAAACAATGCAAAGATGGGTCCCGACTACGAGGCCATGTTAGGTACCCATTTACAAATGCAATGCAATCTCTCACAAACAAAAAAAGGAGAAAACCCAGTGGGACAAAACTCCTCCCCAAAAGAGAGAAATACAAAAAATGAAATGATCTTAATGATGCATGAGAAGGCCAAAACCCCATGTGAGGAAAAAGACCCCCCCATAAGAGAGAAGAAAAAAGAGAGACAAGGAAGCCCCCCAATGTAGAATCTCCTATATTATTGGTGAATGCTCAACACAGGAAGCTGAAGATGATCCAAGATCGCCGAACAATATTCCTCCCCTTGGGAAGAAAGAAAACCAAGGACACATGCAAGATATCTTCCCATTCCTAAAAGGAATATGAAGGAAGAATGATAAAAATGTATGATGTCTCTAAACTCTGCTCAGGTGTGCCCATGTCGATGTTGAAATTTGTCACCATCAGATTAGGTGTTTTAGGCCACACTGTAGAAGATGACAATCTAGAACCTAGTGGAGATGGATGTAGAGAAAATTCTTAAGACAAAGATATCCCCTCTGAAGATAAAGAAGCCTCCTCCAAATATTGTCCAAAAATATCCACAATCATTCCAAACTACAAAGAATGATCGTGTAGAGAATAAACAAGAGGGTTAGAGTGTTCCCTCGCAACAACTAAAGAAGGATCATCTCCATCAAAGAGAAGATGAATGTTATCGATGATGTCCTGCAAATTTGCAATATAAGAATCCACAAACAAGTCTAAAATACCTATCAAGAAGTCATCCAAAGTAGTCAAATCTAGAAGACTATATATGTCCTATTGCACTGAATCAAAAGGAGCCAAAATTGTTGGATCACGAGCATCCTCAGATGTAGCAGTAGATGAAGGATATGATATCTTAGTGCATGTCATATGACTACATATATCATCCCCCATTGTGTCCTCAAAAGATGATGAACAAGATGATTCTGCCAATGTTGGATTACAAGAGTTGTCAGCCTCAAGATGTTGACTCATAGATGAAGAAGATGAACCCTCTAAATCTGGATTAGGATCCATAGAAACTAAAGTATTAATATATGTCTCTGCAAGAGGAGAAGGTTCTATGTCATCAAAACTACCATACCTTTCCCAATCAGAACGTGTTTCATCTATTTTATCATCAATAGGTCAAAACTCTACAAGTGGAACAAGACAATCCACAATAGGATCCTCTGGGAATGGAGGTTCATTCGAGTCACCATACATCTCCCAAATTTTGGCGATAAGGTCTCAAGGGATCTTAATACCATCAATGACCATTTGTGTATTAATATCACAACTACAACCAATTACTCCCATGATATGTTCTTTCTTTATGTCCCACACAAATCTCTTCCATTTTGATGAAGGTTTAGGAACCAATCCATAGAGATGTGGAAAAAGATTAAGCCACCTACAATGTGTTAGGATTACATCTCACCAAGACTTAAAGTTCCATCGATTCAACCTTATTACAACAAGATGTGTTTTGATTCCCATATTAAACTCCTCAACTTTAGTCATGCAATAGACCAATCAAGAGACATAAGCCAAAAAATTTCAAAGATTACCCCCCCTCTCAAATTCACTCGATTAATGACCCCCCCAGAAAAATATAATGGTGGCACTTTATAATTAGTGTGTTTACAATTCTGGAGTTGTTTCCAGAGTTTTACAATGTCCAATATTGGACCCAAATACTGAAAGTAAAAATTAATCTTAGAATCAAAACCTCAAAATAGAACCAATGTGTAGTGCTCGGAAAAATATCAACTTTCAAAAAAATAATTGCCTCGATCTGAGGCCGTATGCGAAAGTTACAATCATTTGAAGTTCCAAAAAAGAGAATTATCCTTTAGATCTGCTAAGAAAACTGAATTTCTGGAAAATCTGGATCACTTGAGAAAAAATGGATACCACCGCTACGAATCCTATGAAATTCTACCCCAAATCAAAAAAAAATCTCACAAAATGGAGCCTGGATGAATGAGTTATAGGCTTTTGAAGATCGGGTGCAAGATGAAAAACTCCAGTGGAGAGGGGGTCTATTGAAACGTTCTAATTTAGTTTTTGCAAAATATATAACTTGAATGCAAAAACTAGCAATGACCTAGATGGTTTTTTCTGTTGCAAACAAAACCTAGATGGTGGATTTTCTTTAAAATATATAGAAAATGTTGATCTAGTGTAAAACATATGCCTTTAGTAACAAAAAAATGACCCCAACAACCAAAAACTGACAAATTCGAGAAGGGGCTTGCAGATTTGAAGCTCTGATACCATGTAAGAGTTGCTGATGAACTTGAGCACCCAGGATCACCTGCAAAACCAAGATTAACCTTCTACACAAGAGCAGCAAGAGAATGAAATGTTGGAATATGGTGCAATAACAAAATGATGATATTATCACACACAAAATGATACAATATGTATCAACACTCCCTTGAATTGACTGAGTTGATATGAGCTCATTTGGGCTAGATAGGAGGGAGAGGTGAGTGTTGAATATATAGCAGAATATGGGCATGTAATTCCAAGAGGGGTAATAAGTCCCAAATAACCAAATTAGGTGGGAGTTATGCCTACTTGGAAAATGTCAAATAGGTGGCATAACCTACTCAAAAGAAATGAGAGAGTGATTTTGTGAAGTGGCATAAAAGGACAAAAGAGGGTGTGAGACTCAACCACCCAAGTGTGGGTGAGAGCGACACATGTAATCGATGGATTACGCCACATGTCCTCACATAAACCACGTCTCATATAACCTAAGTATGCTTAATAATGTGTAGGAAAAATAAATATTAAAAAACCTACACTAACAAGTATGATTTGTGTCAAAGTATTTTTCACTACCTATAGTCATGGCTGAAATAGCACCTTAGAGAAGCCCCCATTTTCCTAATAGAGCCTAAATTTTAAGGTGTTACTCACCTTAGTAAATTGGTTAAAAATTACCTTGCTTGAACATAAGTTTTACGTTTTCCTCCCTAAGTTTAAAATCATTGGCACTTAGGAGAATCTTACATTTAGGGATTTATGGACTTACAAATTTTTGCACCATAACACATTCATCAACACATGTATATGAATATGTAGAATTGAATGGCATACATCAAACATATACAAATCTATATGCACACTCAAATTCACAGAGCAAAGACACATAAATCAAATACAAAAGGTAACACACATAATATAAAAAAAATTCTAATATAGGGTCTACATAAGAAGTAAACTCAACCTATACCTACACACCCATCTTAGCACACAAATAGTATTTAGACTTGGGGTTTATATAAGGAGTGAACTCAACTTATATTTGCTTACCCATACTAGAACTCACATAAAAAATAGTCCCATAACACATAATGGTAATATCCCATGTGACACCAAGATGTCAACTCCCAATGGTAGTGTACCACAATAACAAAAACTTGTATAAGAAAGCTAACTATAGCAATATATATAACATACCATCCACCAATGAAAATTGGTGTACAACACAAGTCAACCCACAAGATGTTATTGGAGGTTCTCCTAGCTCTAGTGATTGAAGGGGTAAAATTTGTAACACATAGCTTGTTAATCCCTTATCCTATAATAATTCTAGATCCTATTCCTACAATTATATATCAAGAAGAGAAAAAATAAATTCTTGTGTAATCCTATTTTAATGTGAGAATGGTCTTCAAATGTGTTGGACTTGAAGTAGAGACAATGATGCTAGATGATACCATCCTTAATTCCTCTCAATCTAATCTAATATTTGTACCTTATTGATAACCAAGGTACTTAGATTCTTATGATAAGACAAATTGATGTAGAGAAGCATGGGATTACAAATTTAATTATGTTTATTCACATATCACCATAATTCATATCAATTTAACTCATCACATAGATAGTACAATACCAACCATAGCTAGAAAAAATGCAACCATATAGGACAACCATCCTAATATTTTCCACACAAGGAAACCATACACATCATTATGTACTTTTTTATCCCCTACTGTAGATACCTAAAATTGGTCTAGGCCTACGAGTACATATTCGACATAATTTTCTATAGTTCATGGTCTTGATTAAATAATGTTAATTATTTAATTAACCTTTCTAACACATATTTCCTCTATTAATTAAATACTCTTTTATAATGAATTCATTACTTCATTATAAATCTTTATTCAACTTAATTAATTAAATAAATCATATTTATTTGATTATGTTGCGAACTAATTAATTCTCCCCACTTTATCTATCAATTAAATAATTTATTATTTAATTCCCCCTTTTCCAACTATAATTAAATATCTTTATTTAATTATTCATTACACCCCCTTTATCTATAATTAAATATTTATTATTTAATTATTCAATTCCATCCTTTTCAATAGTCAAATTAAATAAATTATCTTTATTTATTTAATTAAAGTCTCTTGTTTTCGAATATTGAATTAAATTAACATTTAATTCATATTTTAATTAATTATGTCACATTCTTATGTCAGTCAGTTATCTAAGTCATTCACTCACCTTCAGACTCGAGTTCTATTTTTAGTTCTCCAGTTATCTCTTGAGTTAAACACGTGTTTATCTCTGCGAGAGAACTCTCCGTCACAACTAGTCGATTAACTAGTTCTAACTCACGTTTGCATTTGAATGCATTTATTCTCCAACTTCTAACTTTGGATTTTGCATACAAAGTCTATTTCTTCTATTTTTGAAGATGAAGATTGGAACTCATGTTCTAACCCACGTTCTAAAATTAGTCTTTATCCTGCAGCTGAACTCACGTTCTAACTCGCGTTCTATCTGTCACATAACTTATTGCATGGCATTCATCAATCTCATCCGTCGATCTCTCTTTCAATCTGAGCAGATCGTTCGAAAACACAAAATCTATAAAATGGCATGTCATTATCATTATTCCTCCTCCCAAAATTATTATACACTTTTGAGAAGAAACAATCTTCGATATTTTGCTGAGACACTTGACGAAGTTATGCTTGCATTCAAACACACAAATATTTGAGGGCAAGAATAACAATACAACAAGATGGAGAAGGGAAATTGAGATAAATCAAGGAAGTATTCACATTTTTGGTGAGATCATTCTAGTTTTAATTAGCTTAGTTTTAATCATGCTTACTTATCGTTCTTTGTTGTTTTATTTAGATTAGAATTGATGTTTAATCTTGTGCAACTTTAGCATCCATATCCAATTCTGAAAATATGAGTTACACCTACAATCAAAATAGAGACTAATGAACACCCTAAAACTATGTTCAATATTTGAGTCCTCTATCAAGCCAGATTATAGTACACTTCAAGGACACCAATGCACTTTAGGGTCTATAGTGTAGCTAAATAAAATATGTGCAATTTAGGGATACTAGATCAATTGAAGGATATTAGTGCAAGCTTTGGACACTAGTGCACTTGGTACACATTACCACTCTAGCATTGTAGCCTTTCAAATGCACTTCTATCATAATCAAGGATTTCCTAGATGGAACTTCCTAGATCATAACAATAGTCCAATCTAAGGGTTTTCTAATAATCAACTTAGAAATATGACATAATCTAAATATAGAGAAAATAAAATATTATTCCCAGGAGTTTGAAAATACCATTCCAAATTTATTCAAGATTTTCAAGATTCAAAAAAAGATTCTAATCATTCACAAAATAATATTCATACAAGTTTAATCAATCTCCTAATTTAGATCTATCAAACAAAGTTTACTCATTCACTAGTGAACACCAAATTTTCAAACCTAAATTCACTCAAAAGTAAATTTTAATTCAACCAATTCCATAATATAATCATACAATAAATGTAGTCATAAAAACTCATAGATTTGATCATACAAATATCTCCCACTAGATCTAAGTCTTGTTACCTTTCGAATCCATAACTATGTTGCTCCTATTACATTCTTTTTAACACAAATTTATAAAGTTTCAACATTAAAAATATATTATTAAAGTAGTAGTTAGAATTCCTATAAATTTTTTATATATTTTATTCTTAAATCACTACCGAAAATCCTATATCCAAACCAAAAATCTCTTAATCTTCTCTATGTTCTACTAGGTTTCTTTATCTACAAGCAATCCATAATTTCAAGATCTAAAACAATTAGATTTAAAAATAATAATTTAATGAATTTTCTTAATGATTATACAAATCTTAACAATGTTTTGATATTTTCTAAATTGAAATATTTTGATCTTGATTTATGATTTAATTCCAATGAATGATTAGTTTTCTTATTATTTGTATTTTTATTTAGAACTGGATACATCCATTTAAACAAAGAACATCTCTTTCACAAACATGAATCTAAATTTTTTATTAAATCAAATTGAAATTATTGTTAAGTTTATTTCATGATTAAAATACTATCTTGAATCATTTGTACCTTCACAATAATTGATGAAGATAAAAGAATTATGTCAAACAACACTTAAACTTTTATTCCCAAAAAGTAATAATCCAAAAGCTCTAAAAGGCAACTTGAAAATTCTTCTCTAATTTCTTCTTTTTGAATGAAATGAATTATTAACCTTCTTTTACAAAATTCTCTTATTTTATTTTTATCAAAATCACATAATTGTAGAAATAATACTCTAATAATAATTTACTCTTAATTTGTAATGCCCCGCCAAGTAACCTTAAAAGAAGTTGCAATTAACGTCTTAAGCGAACTAATTTTTTTTTTTATAAAGTACATTTAACATACACATTCACTTAATAATTAACAACAACCTCTAAGGCTACAAGGTTAGGATTACTTTAACCCACACATACATAATACATATAACCGTAGCATTATAACTTATGAAATAAACATCATACATCATAAGAATACCACATAACATAATAAGATAATCAACCAAGATACAATCTCATAAACATTATCTTAAACCAATAGATACATCACTCATTCCCAAAATGAGACAATAGTACAAAAGATTACAATTACAAAATTCCACCTTATAAACATAAGAGGGATAAAATAACTTATACAAACTGAAATATTACAATGCAAGGAATTACAACAAGGACCACGAGCTATCCATCTGGATGTCTCGCCACCGAGTACTGAAGATAGATGGGGACTCAACGGTTTTGGTGCATGTTCCACCCAACCAATGTGGTACCCGAAGGCCCACCCCCCATGCTAGGAGATAGTAACAAAGTAACATGGACAAAGATTCTACTACCTCTAACCAAAGGCAGACTCATACTAATATAACCAAACAAATGAACTAACAAGTACAACTCATTCACCATACAAGTACAAATCAAGTACAACTCAAGTACAAATCAAGTACAACTCCAACATCACTGACATAGGTCACATTGCTTCCAAACATAAAGTAAATCAAGTATGTTTAGAGAACCATACACATAAAATAATTAACAACAGTTGTCCTAGATAGAGTGTCATCGCAAGGTTTTTCATGAGATCTCCTCTGGGCATTCTTCATAGGCTCCGACAGAAGTAATCCTAATGGCCTCAACCGAATCCTGACACTCATACTCACTCATGCGGAATCAACTACCTCTCGCAAGGACAAGATAGTTGATCTTGCCATTCTAGGCCTTCTCACTCATCCCAAGTCTAAACAAGCCCTTGTGTCTATGAGTGAGGATTAAATTATCTTGATTAATGTGAAGTTAGTCCTAATCTTCTAAGTACATTATTTTAATTATCACTTGTTTAAATCACTCCTGAAGGTTATCCAGTTTACCTCTTTGGGCTCTGGCGCCTAACAGAAGCCACTCTTCTATTCGACAACACACACCCAAACAATCCACCAAGGGAACCACAAGTACATACGAACTAGGCATCATAATCCACTCCAACACAAAGAGGATACAAATAATAGAACTCACTCCATACATCTTGGAGGCAACAAACACATAGTCCACTCCTTTCACAGGAGGCAACAAGATAAAACCACATCACAAGGTCACTCCATACAAGGAGACACGGACCCCATAATTCGCTCCTAAATCAAGGAGGTGCAAACATCCCCGTTTATGAAAACCGGGTAAAACTAAAAAGACGCCATGCACTACCCAAGGGAAAACAACTGGATGGCATAAAGATTCAACAACTCTTATCCTCTAAGTTCTTCTGGAAGACTTATAATTTAGGACTAACACTAAATCTCAAACCAATAATGCAACATTGACGACATAGCAACAAAAACATTCAAGTCATTAATCAAATATAATATTTGGATTTCCTAAATCCATACTCATTCAATAGGTAGTGTTGACAAAGTCAAAGACACGATAACTAGATCATCTAAAATAATCATAACCCCTATTTCCCTTTTCATTATTGAAAATCTAAAACAATTAAACTTACTTTCCTTTATTGAATACAAAGAATTAAATCCTTTAAGATAATCATGAAGAAAATACTACTTTTGGATATACTAAATCCATATCTCTTTCATAATCCAATCACAATGATTCAATTAATCTAAATAGAAACATAATTGATTGCCTCATCAATAAAACAATTTCTTAATTTACTTTTAAATCGACACAAATCCATGCAAGTAAACTCTTTCCATTTCCTAACCAAATCTTACATCTCATTCAATTTTCTATTTAAAACATTCAGTCACTTTAATATAATAACATATTGTTTCTCTATCCATTTTCTATATACACTAATTATTTTTTTTAGAACACTAATAATACCCAATTTGCAAACAACGGAATAAAATAATATAAAATATTATTTATTCTCTCAAATGGATATATATCTTCAATATATATATACTAAATATAAATTAATATATCTAAATATATTTAATCATTAACATATCTTCTATTCTTTACAGAATATCAAATTGTTTAATTCAAAATAAAATATCCCTTATCATCAATATTCCAAAATATAAATATATTTTTCCAATTAAACCAAATTAATAATTGGACCTTTTACATATGAATTTAAATTCCACAATTAAATTTTAAATTATGGATTCTTTAAATCAAATATTTAACTCCTTCAATTAAACTTAAACATGCCATTTTAAAATAAACAATAATTTCTCCATATGTTTATAATTTTAATTCCACTAATCTAATATACAAATTTTATTTAAAATAATATAAATAAAT
Source organism: Sequoiadendron giganteum (assembly GCA_007115665.2). NCBI lineage: Eukaryota > Viridiplantae > Streptophyta > Pinopsida > Cupressales > Cupressaceae > Sequoiadendron > Sequoiadendron giganteum. The sequence goes on along the minus strand of CM021105.1, from coordinate 211,094,100 downwards.
ATAATACTTTAATATTATAAATTATAATATAAAATATTATTTAAATAATATTTTAATATTATAACAACAATACATAAAATATTAATATTTATAAATATCAATTTATTATTATTTTATTTTCAGATCAGTCATGGGAAAATAACTTAACACCAGTCTCATGTTTCAAGCATAACTCAAAAATTACGATTTGGATATTTACGATTTTTGGACAAGCATAAGAAAATTTCAAAATGCAAAAACCCTTTAAATTTCCTGACAACCCAGTTTGTGAAAGTGAAGTTATAGGTGACGCAACCAGACCATTTTACCATGAAAATATAACTATACTGTAGATTTTAAAATCCGATTTTTAATAATAAACAGAGGGTTTCATTTTCTGAAAACATTCTAAATGCATTGTTCAATCTCTATGTTTGATTTCAATAACAACAAAATCGATTTCCCCAAATAATTTAAATTCAACTAAGGTTTTCACAATTTTCACTCAAGAATTTTCACAAGCAAAGGCTGTAAATTTGTTTAATTCTTTTCTTCTAATATCAAATTTGTTTTCTAAAACAGATTTAACAAACAAATCTTTAATCACTACTATTTTAAAAAAACAATCAAGAACAATAAAATACAAAGAGGAAAACCTGGTACAAGAAGCTACAGGAAGAGATGAATTTCTGATGCAAGCCTCCTCCAAGGATTTCCTGAATTTTCTTCAATCCTTCAATGAATCCAATCCAAAATCCAACAAATGCAAACAATATTTCTTTCAATCAATTCTACAATCAAACTTTCTTCAAACCCTTGTGCCAAATTTTCCAAAATTTCTTCCCTGCTGTAAAAATGTATTTTTCTAAAAACTTTCCGCCCTAAAATTAAAACATGTATTCTTTATAAATCAAAAATACCTAATACAACCCTAATTCACATTACATGCAAATTAGATATTTCAATTTCAATTTCAATTTCAATTTTTGAAAACCCACTTTCAATTTAAAATAATAAATTAATTTCCAAAGTTGCATCTAATTTCTCAAATAAACATTTAATTACAATTTCCAATTTAATTCTCACACGTCTAAATTAAATTCCAAAATTAATTTCAATTCTTTTATTTCCTTTCATTCTCTTGCATCACGTTTAATTAATTAATTAAATTATTTAATAACTAAATTCAACCCCTTGGATCAAATTTAATTAATTAAATAAACTAAATATAATTAATTAATTTAAATATAAACTTTTATCCACATTGTATTATTTAAATTAAATAACCATCAACATGATTTAAATGCAATTATTCTAAATATCTATTTTCAAATCAAGAATGCTTCAGAATTAAATAACATTAAAGCAAGACAGACAATGACTCGACACACACAACTGACGACACACTAAGGCTAGGGTGTAAACTTGACACATGTTACCTAGCTACTATCTCCCGTTCAACTTAACCGTTGGATCGACACACTCAAACCTGTGAAACCAGGTGGAGTCGATGTCATGTACCTGCAATCTTGCAACCAAGTAAACAACATCATACAATATATCCAGCATATAATACACACCGTGAAGAAGGAATTACGGATTTGCAGGGCACTCGCAAGCGAGTGATGCGAAACCATCCTCTTCACCAATACACTCATCGAAACTGACACTTCCATCATAATCCAGTAATCTCATAATAACATCTCATGTTAACTCTATAACATCATTAATCCATAATGCATGTGAAACAATAATCAAATAACTACATCCCACAATAATAGTTGTCACTCAATAATAGCGATCAAAACATCATAACAAAATGTATCTAGAAGCAAGGTAACTACAACGAAACATAATATAAATCAAACCGAACAAGAAGCAAAATGGAGGAGTATTACATAATTTCAATAAAAAATCTTATTAAATAATCATTTCTATTTATGCACACAACTTACAAAATATCTAATAATGATATATTATTTTTTCAGAGATTTCTAATAATTAACACTCATCACAATTAACAATAAAAAAATCCTCTATCTTTATTTTTCCAAAATAAAATATAATTATTTATTCTTCAAATTATAATTAATAACTTGCACATTCAAATCAACTTAATTAAAATGATTAAAATTATTAAATCCATTTTTTTTAAGATATTGAAAACTATTTAGGAAAAGATAATTAAAATAAGACTAGATCCCAAACACTAAATAAATAACTCCACCATAAATCATTTATTTTTAATTATCTAATTATATTAACTAATTAATTTCTCACACAATTGTATCTTGTTAGGATACTTAACACCATAACTTAATTCATCTCCTCCAATACAGATATCTATCAAACAACATAATATCACCACAAATATCTTAATAATATTGTTAATAAATAGCAGTTATATACATTTAAATAATTAAATATGATAATTAATCAATTATGTTATGACAACATTGTGAAAATACAATTATATTTAATATAAAAACAATAATCCTCACCAAAATATCATGAACGAAAAACATATAATCATAATTATCACAAGAAATTAATTTTGATAAGAAATAAAACTCAATCATATTTGAATAAAACTTATAAATCACACTAAAATCATGACACTATAATATCCAAAACCTAAGTGGTTATTGTTTCTCAAAGTTACATTTTAGTGAATGAGAAGGGTCGGGTCGTGGACAAATAGAAGTTAGGGCAATATGATAAAAGAGATTATCCTCAAAATTGTGAATAAGATGCACTAGAAGTACTCATAGTCATTAAACAAAATGAATGGTTTGTCTCAAGGAATACAATGAGGAACTATCTAACTTCACTTTGACCAAGGTTATTTTCTTTTTCTTCTACGTTGTCAAGTAAGCAATAGACATTAAGGGGATAAAAAGTAATTTAAATGTTGTGTGTTGAAGTTGAAGCAAAACATTTTTTTCTCTTTTCTTAGACATATTTGTTTAGTATTTTACAATAATTTTACTAAGTGAATATGGAGATTTATGTGGAGCTTGTAAGACCCCTCCATTTTGTTCTTTTGATCGAACAATGTTTTGTTTGGTTAGGTCTTATTTTTTGTTAGTGCTTGATCTTGGTACTTGGTATTTTATTATGATGTTATCATTATGGCATGTTCTGGATTAGCATTATGAATGTTTGAATTAATGATGCTATATGCTTTGGATTATATTAGTATGTTAGATTTGTTAGTTAGTAATATTGTATTGGTGAAGGGAACAGATTGCACCACTCGCTTGCAAGCACCCTGCGATTCTGTGATTTTCTCTTCATAGTGTGCCTTAATTATGACATATGTTGCATGTGGATATACTCTTTGTTCGCAGGTTGGCAGGTACAGGACATCGACTCCACCTGGTTTCACAGGTTTGAGCGTGTCCATGCCCAACGGTATTCGATTGAGAGATAGTAGCTAGGTTTTCCATGCCAAGTCGTCACCCTAGTCATAGTGTGTTGTCGGTCTTGGTGTGGTCCAGTTGTTTTATATTGTTCAAATTGTCTGGTTTCAGTTTAAATTGGAAGTTTGGAAAAAGGTTAAAAATATGCTTGGTAGTTAAATTGCCATTTAACTTTATCTAGGATTATGTTGAAAAGTAATTTATTTTATTATTAATTTAATTTAATTAATATATAATTTAATCGTTGATTAAATCTATTTTATTAATTAATTAAATTTAGGATGTTGAAATAAGTTAATTTATTCATTTTGGAAATTATTGGATATTTTGTTGAAATTGAAAAAAATGAAAGAAAAGGTTTTAAATTGCATTTTTAGAAAATTTGAATTCAAAAAAAAATAAAAAATGAAATTAGAGATATTTTCCATTTCTGTTTTCTGAAATTTATGAGGGTTGGTGCATGATATTTTTTGAAGAATTTCCTTATTATTGAAATTTTCTTCACAATTCTGGGGAGGAAGTTTAAAAAAAAATTAAAATAGAGGAGAGGAGGGATTGTTGCATTTTTGTGGGTTTTGGTTTGGAGTTGTGAAATTCTGTGAAACTGAAGTTGGAAGCTGAGCACCGTCTGGATCTCCTCACAAACTCAAGGATTTAGGTTCATGTCTTAGAAATTGGTTGTTTTTGAGATTTTAAAATTGTATATGTTTTGTTGTTGAAAATCATGTTGGAAAATTTTTAAAAAACCAGATTTATGTTGAAAACTTCATGTTGATTTTGTTGGAAAATCACAAACCTTTGCTTTTCTTTATTTAGGTTTTCTCAAGAAAATAAAAATGGTGTTATTGGCTGTAGCTGATTGTTTTCAACTTGGTTTCCTCAATTTAATTACAATTTTAGTTATAAAAATATAAATATATATATATATATATATATATATATATATATATCTAGATAATTATAAAGTTTTTTTAATATTATGCTGTTAAAAAAATTTGTTCTAAAGCCCACATGAGAGGGCGCGGATTTCGAAATCCACAGGAATTTTTTTTTATTAAAAAAAAAATGTTGTTCAAAAAATAAAATATTATTTTTGTTTGGGATGTTGCAGTTGGGGCTCGACCCATAGCCGCCTCCATGGGAGGTGTTGTGGGGAGCCACGCCAGCCACCCATGCTAACCCTGCGGTGGCTTGGCACCGCCACCACCACAGTGGTGGCCAGCTGTGCTAAGCACAGCTGAGCCACCCCTGTGGGGGCGGTTGTGCAAGCCGTCGATAGCCCTTAGGGTAGGTTGCTGCTCCGCCTCTGCCTCCACCTCCTTTGTCTGCCTGTGCCCTGTGCGTGACCGCCACTAACTGCAACATGCGGCCGCCCAACTGCTAACCGCCCGACCTTAAGCACGCGACCCAAGGAAGCCGCGACCCAACCCTAATGGTTGGTGCATGGCCCGAGGTCTTTGGGTGGTAAAAAAAAAGAATAAAAATAAATATTAAATTTGTTTTTTTTAATATTAAATATTATGTGTTATAATATTAAAATAATATTAAATATAAATATATATATATATATATATTTAATATTTGATATTATAGGTATATAATATTGTAATATTAATTTAGTTTTTTAATATGTGCTGGGTTGCATAATTGTATAGTTGGGAAGATAATTTTAATAGATATGTATTTCTTAAATATATATATATATATATATATATATATATATATATATATATATATATATATATATTTAATATTTGATATTATAGGTATATAATATTGTAATATTAATTTAGTTTTTTAATATGTGCTAGGTTGCATAATTGTATAGTTGGGAAGATAATTTTAATAGATATGTATTTCTTAAATATATATATATATATATAATATTTGATAGTATAGGTATATAATATTGTAATATTAATTTAGTTTATTAATATGTGTTGGGTTGCATAATTGTATAGTTGGGAAGATAATTTTAATAGATATATATTTTTTAAATATATATATATTAAAATGGATGAGTAAAATAATAGCATAATTTCAAATGTAATTGGAAAGATTTTAAAGTATTATGTTATAATTGAGAATATAAATTTTTAAAATGTTGAATTGATTAATATCATGATTTAAATGTGTTTGAGGGATTTTAGAGTAATGCATAGATAGTTGAATCGATGAAATGATTGTAGAATATTATATTTAAAAAAAAAAAAATTGAATCTAAAAGAGATGTGCTTAATAACAAGATGAAATGATTTTAAACGAAGTATTTTTGCAAAGGACCAATAGTATTCTTTTAAAATGATATTTTCTGAATAGTTGAAATCAAGGGGTTATTTTATTATTATTTAAAAGGCAAGTAGGGAAATTAAATGATTAGTGTTAATTTCTCCCTTATCTGGAAAGACGTATTTTTTAATTCAGTTTTATTAATGCAATAAATTACTACATGAAATGAGGAAATGGATTTAGAATATCCAAAGGTAGTTTCTTTTAATTTCCTTCAGTGAACATTTCCTTCGTGTTCTGGTTTGGGAAATGGGATAAAAGTGTCTTTAATCTATAAGTCTTCCAAAAGACCCTAGAGGTTGGGAGTTGTCGTTCGTGATGTCAACCCGTTGTGAATTCCCTTGGGTAGTGCATGGTGTCTGGTCAATGTTGTTACCCAGTTTCCATGAACGAGGATGTTTTATACCTCCTAAGAAAGGAGTGGATTATGTGATTTGTGCCTCCTTGAGAAGGGTGGCTTTGTTATGTTTGTTACCTCTAGTGTTTGGAGATGGTTTTATCTTATGTCGCCTCTTAAGAAAGGAGTGGTCGTGTTATCTTGTTTGTTGCACTTTGGTACCCTTGGTGTTTGGATGGTATGTGTGTTGTCAAGTAGAAGAGTGGCTTCCGTAGGGGCCAGAGCCCAAATAGGTAAACTAGGAAGCCTTTGGGGGTGGTTTAATCAAGCGAAAACTAAAACAAAACTTAGAAGATTAGGTGGTACTTCTCACTAATCAAGATAATTATGCCTCACTCATAGACACAAGTGCTCGTTTAGGCTTGGGATGAGTGGGAAGGCCTAGAATGGCAAGGTCATCTATCTTGTCTGTACGAGAGGTATTTGATTCCACATGAGTGAGTATGGGGGTCGGGATTCAGTAGAGGCCACCAGGATAACCCATATTGGGAGTCGGAGCCTAGGAAGAATCTCAGAGGATAACCCATGACAAGTTGTGTGATGACACTCTGTCTAGGACAATAGTTGGTACTTGATTTTTGGGTATGGTTTCCTTAACATACCTGATGTGACCATAGTTGTTATTCGATTATTATGTGTATGGTTCTTTTAACATACTTGATTTGCTTTATATCTGGAAGCAATGTGACCATGTGGAGTTGCACTTGTGTTGTACTTATGTTGTACCCGAGTTGTACATGTGTTGTACTTGTGTTGTACTCATGTGGTACATGTGATTGGTTGTTTCAATTCGGTTCAATTTTGTGTTAGCCTGTGTCTAGAGGTAGATGGTCTTGGCTAGGATTCCTTGTTACTATCTCCTAGCACGGGGGGTGGGCCTTTGGGTTCCACTTGGTTGGGTGGTGTGCACCTAAATCTGTTGGGCTTTCTTCTTGTTCATGTGGACAAGACTTCCAGTTGGAGAGATCATTGGATTCAGTTTCAGTTCTTGCTGTATTTCATTTAATTTGTTCTTGGAAATTTTTTTACCCCTCATTTGATATCGAGGTGGAAGTTGTATTTATAAACTTATTTATTGGATTTGCCTCATTCAAGGAATGAGTGTTGTAACCTTATTGTTTAATGAATGGATTAATGAAATGGAAAGTTATCTTTATGCTTGATGTAATTTATCTTGTATGGAATGTATGCGTACTTAATATCTTGAGTAGATGTTTTCTTTTCACTTATGTTGTTTGTGGGTTGTTAAGTAATCTCAGTCTTGTAACCTTAGGGGATGTTTGCAATGAGAATACTTAAACAAAAAAAAATTAGTACGTTTAAGTAGTTAATTGCAACTTCCTCTAGGGTTGTGTGGCAGGGCGTTACAGAGCTATTTTAAAATTGATATTACAAAGATCATCTTTTTTTAAATTAATTGTTCTGATTTTTTTAATCTTATTTTTAGTTTAAAAGTTGATTTGAATAATTATTAATTTATTTTTATGTATAAATTTTATAATTCTATTTAGTATATTATTTTTCTGAACATTGTTATTTATTTTGGATAATTAAGTTATGGAATTATTTGAATTCTTATTTTATATTTTTGGAGTAGATTATCACTCTAATAAATTTATTATTTTGTCATTATTTTTATTAATTTTTATTGATCTTTCACAATAGAATAAAAGTACTACAAAATATATTAAAAAAAAATTTACACAACTCCAAATAATTCTATGAATAAAAGAAATAATATATTTATAAGTTTTTTTATAATTCAATTTTATAATATAAATTAAATTTTATGTCATGTTTTTGAAAAGTTAAGCAACATTTTCAGGGCGTTTTACCCTTCACAAAGAGCCCAAGGGGCCAAAGAAAGAACATAGTTCAAAAGAGATTGAACTAAAGATACAACCAGAAACAGTTGACAGACAACTGAGAAAAGAAGATAGTAGCATTACAGGGTGCCCAACCCTCCACAACAAGCCCAAGGGGCCAAAGAAAAGCATTGTTCAAAACAGAGATTGAACTAAGAACAACCAGAAACAATTGACAAACAGCTGTGGAGAATCAAAGATTTTGAAAAGGTAAGCCAAAGAGATTAAGTAAACCCAAAATAGAGGGTTCAGAGCTGGCTCCACAAACCCGAGACCTAGAAGCAGACACAAACTTCTTCTTCCGAAGAACAACTGACCAAGGAGGCTCAGAAACAGGTAACGAGGAGAACGGTGAGAGGATCGACTCCACCTCAGCCACCATAGGACCATTGAGCAACGAGGGCAACAGTGACAAGGCAACAATGAACGAAACAACAAGCGACTCAGGAGAGGTACCCAACAAAAGGAAAACAAGGTCAAACAGGGCACCGTCAGCAGGTGCAAGGTCAGACAAAGCATCGACAGCAAGAGCAGGGACAAGCCTAGAAGGGTCAGCAAAAGTGTCAGTGGAAGGGTCTGGCACTACAGTGTCAGTAGAACGGTCCACAGGAGTAGAAACCACCGAAGAAGGACCCACCTTAATTCAATTTTATGTCATGTTTTTTTCCTAATTAAGAATGTTTTAATCTTTATTTTACCCATAAATTTTGCTTGGTTAGAAAAAGTCACTTAGAATGATTTGACTTTGTCCTCCATGAAAGCCAAATTACTTTTGTTTGAATTGTTGTATATGTCTTTAATTTTTTTTGTAAGAAAGGGATAGCTTTTTTGGGAATTTTTTTAATTTTATTTTCTTTACATAATTTATTATCATTTAGTACATAGAATGGAAATATAACAATTGTAGTACTTTTAAAAGGTATTTGAAATTATATATGAGTGGTATTTTCAAAAACCAAAAATTATTTTTTTTGTTATTCATCATTTAAAAATATGCTGTTGAATTATTTATTACAATATCAAATTTATATTGTTCAAATTATAATATTACTTTTAATGTCTATCAAAAATTAAATATTTTATTTACATATGAAAATTCGCATAAACTAATATACTTATAATGCAAATCAAAATCACCTTTTATAATAATAGAAATTACCTAATTCTTGGTCTAATAATACAAGATCCATCAAAGATAGAATAATTAAAATTAATCTTAATTAAATCATAGAGCCAAAGGATAGTTTCATTTATTCTTACTTTATTTTTTAAATATTTTGTAATGATTTTTTCTACATATAAGAGGGTTTTTCTCTTATCAAAAGTACTTAATTTTTTGTTCCAATACTACAAGTGTCATCAAAGATAGGGTGATTGTTAAAATTAATGTTTTCTTGGTCTTTAGAGTCTTAGTAATTAAGTCTTAGAGTCGTAGGATATTTATTTTATTTTATTTTTTCTTACTCAATATTTGAGCTTTTGTGTTGTTGGTTTTTCTAATTGATTCCTAGCTCCCTCTAAATATTAGCCAATTCTTATGTTCAAAGATACTAGGAGGTTGGCCAACGAATAAGAAATTTTTATTAAGATTAATTTCCTTTGCACTTTAGGCTTTACAAGACGTAGTGAGTTTCCCTTATGACATCACTTAAAGATTTGAAAAATAACAAAAAATTATATCTAGCATATTACTTCTCATGCACTTATGATAATGATTTAACCAACAACAAAATATAACCTTTGATATCCTTGCAAATATTCAAGACTCTATATGAGATACAACAATAGTTATCAATAAATTACAAATGGCTTTAGATTTTTTATTGTATATTTTTTGGGGGATTTATGAATGTTCTCTTAATTTTATTGGTGTTTATGTAGGGTGATAGAGGACCCTAGAATCTTATAAAATCTTCCTTACGATAATTTAAACATACTTTGATAGTCCATAATTTGTTATTACCTTAAAATAACAAGACCAACAAAAGGCTTACAACATGATCCTACTAAAAAATCCATTTGCAATTGCAATATCCTTTGTATTTTAATAAAAATGATTATTACATTCATTGAATAGAAGCCATCAATAGAAGTACATAGTACAAGAAATTTGTAATGCAAAAATCAACAATTCTTGATTATTTCATTCATGAAAGATATTATGTTACAAAGTTGGAGATGATAATATGATGAAAGCATGTATTCATTTATTTCTTGATCAAAGATACATTGTTGTTACAAAAAATTGTTACATACCTTGACAAAAAAACCCTAACAACACTTTACAAACTAAAACACTTGACTCGATTTAAAATTATTGGGCCCTTTACAAGAATACAAGATCCTCTTATATAGAACAAGATAAACACACAAACTTAAGGAGGAAAAATGACACTTGTCACAAAAGAAAACCAATTTTTTTACAAATAGGTGGTGCAACAACTTGCTAATAGAACACATTCCTTTTACAACAAGGACTAAAGAGTAACACTTAAGTTGTTGAAGAAATGAATTTGATTCAAATTATTGATGAAGATAAAAAAATTGGCAACCCTTCAACCACATGTGATCCTATAGAGCCTATGAAGAAAAAAATTGATGATTGTGCCCACTAGGAAAGATGATTCATCCTTGGTATATCTCTAACCATGAAGTGTAAGTTTATATAGAAGGCCAATGAAAATCAATTACCTTTACAATTTTATTTATGTGAGCCTTATATCTTGCATCTAGAACTATCATGGCCTCCTTACTGATTTTTTTAAGAATTTGATTCAAATTTTATTAATTCATCCAAGTTGCTACTTAGTAAAGTTGAATTAGGTTCTCTGCTTATACATATGGAAGAGTATAGAGATGGAAAAGTTGTGTTGAAATTATTCTTCCAATACTCAAAATATTAACAATTTCGTTGCTATCTAAAATATTAGGCATCAATGCCTCTTCTAATGATCAAATGATTTCAATTTAATTTTCAACTGCATTTCCAATCTAGACTAGTAGTTTGAAATATCTCTTAATGATCCCAAATCAAATGTAATTTCAAATTCCTTTGGATCATCATCATCATATTTGTCTTGTATTTAGATTACATTTATTGTTAACACTTTGAGGATCCAAGTACTTAATATATCCTTTAAGGTTTGTTCATGATGCATGTACTTGATGTATGCATTTATCAAACTATTATATCCTACCCAAGTGTGAGCTAACTTACGAATAATAAAGGAAATTATATGGTCTACTAGATCATCAACAAGGTTGACAACTCTTTTTTCTCATCCTCCTTAGTTGTATTCAATTTCTCTTTCAATTTCTTTATTCTCAACGACATAGTTTCTCTATCTTGAGTGGATGTTCCCATTGAACCTGATTGAGGAGTAGTTGGTTCAGATATAATGTATTAGGGAGGTGGAAGTTTAGGCTTAACCTTATTGTAATCTTATAACAATTTGATTTGATCTTTATGCAACTTATCAAAATCTACCTATAGTTTCTTAGTTGCAACTTCACTAAATAGTTGTGTACTTACTGTAGCATAGAAAATTGTCACCCTTGACAATTTCACACTATGTTTTTTTTTCCCTTAAATTATTGGACCTAATTTAAGCCCTAATTTCCTAAATTATGCATTCCATGGCCTATTTTTAATAATTACTAATAAATTGCAAGCAAAAAACAATGCATTCATTTGGTACTTTGCCCAAGTGACACATTAAATTCTAAAAAATAGGGCTAAGACAAAGATTCCCTATGGCGGCAACGTCCCCCTATTTTACTTGGTCCCAAATTTGAATATGTCGGTGTCAACATTTTACCATTTTCAATTCAAGTTATAAATGTCAGCTATTGGGATCTAATTTTTGGGAAATTGAATAAATGCATATAAATACCTAGTTATTGCATCATTTGAAATCTAACAAGAACAATCTCGCAATAATAGAAAACTAAGAGCAAGAATTATTATCAAGAGCACTATCAAGCAAGTCAAGTGCAACATTTTAGAGCTTTATTGCAACAATAAAAGATTCAAACATCATGTCAAATTCTACGTGAGTTTATGCATGTTCATGTTATCATTGTTTGTGAAGGCTAACCCTTTTGTAGGTCTCCAAAAAATTCAATAAAATCAAGCAAGCAAGATTCAAGACCTTGAGGTGATGTGCATGACTTTAGTCCTTCAAGGAAGCCATTAAAGGGTGGTGAGTTGCAGCACTTTGTTGATTCATCATTCCTTCCTATCATTTATATTTTCTATCATTGGAATTGGCATTGTGGAAGTGGAGACACTAACATAGGGCTTGAATAATGCAAGCCCCTAAATAGCACAACCCTTCCTCTCTCTTTGAATGTGCAGGATTCAATTTTAGAGAAGATTGAAGGAAGCTTGAAGATCCATTTTCTATTGTTGCATTCACAACATTACATCTTGAAAAGCTATGGAAACAAAATTATTTGACAGTGATCTAAAAAGTTTGCAATAGAATCGAGAATCTCAGATCTGGCATTAGAGGACTGCAAAATAAGATCCAAAATATCCCTACAAGGACATAGATGCCCTTGGACAACTATGTCCTCCTATTCAATCCATCTCCAAATTTATAGGGTAGGTGCACATAGTTTTTCCTTTCGCAGATCTACTTGCAAATTTTTATTACAATCTCTCAATTGTCAAAATATTGCATTTTCATGTTAGGGCGCATAGTTTATTTAGGTTAATCAAGGAAAATCAATTCCAACAAATTTCCAAGGCTCAAAAGGATCAGATCTAGGTCTGATTGACTCACCTTCATGGTTGAAAGTCAATCTAATCACCTTATTGATTTACATCCTAATGTTCTCTTGAAAAAGGAAATTGATCCTAGTGTTCTATTGCATTTATCCTTAAGATCCCTTTTTCATAAAAACATTTTGGTGAACTTGATTGGCTCATATCCAACAACCAAAAAGATGCAGATCTAAGTCTGATTGGCTCACCTACAAGGTTGAAAGTCAATCTACTCACCTTGTTGGTTTGCATCCCAATGTTCTCTTGAAAAAGGAAATTGATCCTAGTGTTCTTAAGAAATGTCATACACAGTCAAACTTTGAATTTTTTGAAACCCCATCTAGGACAAAGATGCCCTTGGGTGGCTTTATCCTACTATTTTTAGCTCAACCAAAATTTTCCCAGATCTTTGTTTCTATGATCTTAGTCTGTTTTTGCTTGTTGATGTTTTCTTTGGAATAATTATTAAAAAAAAACTATTGCATAAAGGTTTCATTCTACTTAATTTGTTGCAAATTTGGGAAAAATATTCACTTTCAAACCTATTTGCAAGCAAACCCAAAATCCTTAAGTAGTATCGTACATAGTCAAACTTTAAATTTTTTGAAACGTTGTCCAAGAAAGAGACACCCTTGGGCGGCTTTATCTTGCTATTTTTGGCTGAAATTTTTCTCAGATCTATGTTTTTGTGTTCTCTGTATGATTTTGTTGTCTGAGTTTTATTTGTTTTCTAATTGTCTATTTGGCTAAAAACATTGCTAGCTTGATCCATAGGGCATAACATCATGTTCTCATTGAAAAAATATTGTGTTATCATAATTCATGTTCTATTGTCAGATCTTGTTAAATATTTCAAGGAATTTTTGTTACAAGCATGTCACAATGAATTTATTTCCCCTCTTTTGTTTTTTTTCATTGATCCCTCTCCCACTAACTCTCCTATTTTTGAAGAATGTATCTTGGCATTAGAAGATCCAATCATGGAGTATCTTGAAAATCTTGTTTGTTTCTCTTCACCGACCTCTCCTACTTGGGAAGATATTGTTGGACAAGAGGATGGCATCATTAACACATTTCTTTCAAAATATAATAATATGGATTACATATATGAATATGTTAAGGTGACGTTAGATCTCCCCTCGATAGAAAATCATCAACAAGTAGTCAAATTTGTTGAGGTTATGAACACACAATTGGCTGTTAGATCTCCTTTAATTATTGGACCTCCTAAAACCCCTTTAATTATTGGACTACCTAAAATTCCTCTAATTATTGGACCTCCTAAGTCACCTCTCATTATAAGACCTCCTAAACCTCCTAGCCATATCCTAAAATTTGCAAAACAACTCACTAGTAATCGTGTGTCATAGCAACCAATTTATCATACTATTGCTCACACATATAACACTAAAAACAATAAGCAACCAAAAAAAACACCAACATCCATTCCATTGCCTCAACTATACCTCCTACCCGCACCTAACATTTCATAGTGTAGTGGTAAAGAATTTGATCTTGCTAAGAAACTTCATAACACTCTTGCTAAGATATCCTTGTGGTGTTTGATTCAAACATCACTTGTCTATCATGGTGTGCTTCATAATGCTTTGTAGAAAGTTGTTGTCCCTCCTAGTGTGCAACCAAATGATGTGGGAGCCTTGCTTGAAGCTAATTTGTACATGGTCTTTCATCAAAGGGTTGTTGAACACACCTGAATATTGAGAGGGGGGTGAATCGGTATCTTCAAAAACTTAAACCCTTTCAGATCATCAACCCTTTAGTAATATACAAATTCAGTCTCTCAACAAGATCAACAACACATTCATAGATCAAAAATACTTAATCTAATAAAAAATAATGAAAGATAATGCAATGAAAATACATGCAAAAGATAAAGATAACACTAGATTTATGTGGAAAACCCAAGAGGGAAAACCATAGTGAGAGTTAACTCATGATATAGAAGGTCGTTGCTTACGTAATTACAATTGAAGGCTCACTGCCAATTGACTTGCAAGCTAAGGCACACAACCTTAGGGAAAGATACAAGGGACTTACAGTATTAAGGTGCACAACCCAAGGGAAAAATACAAATTAAAGGACCTTATGAGATTCACTATCTCAGAACACGATATAATGAAGAATATAGAATTACAACATTTGTCAACAATAAAATCTGCTAACTAAGGTGTTAAAGCTCATTTCCCTTTACTTTTCACAACTTTCTTCTTCAATTCATCTTCACACATCTCTACTCTCTCACCCAATTCTTACAATTGGATTGTTTTTACATTTATATCCTTTGCAAGGTCTCTAAACATCAATTAGGTTTGCCATAAAGAATACAAAAAATGATTTCAACAAGTCAGCCACAAAAACATAATATGGTCCTATCTAGAAGATAGAGAGGACCAAAAAAATCTTATTACATCTTCCAAAGTGATCCAAAGTAACTCACATGTTGGCACACATCAACCCAAGTTAAAAATAAGGAAACATGTAACATATTATCAGTCATCCCAAAAACACAACTTTAATTGAATTTACTCAATGATTTTCAACAAGATAGGTCAAGATCCAAATGCAACTTAACACAACTTCATATGTTGGTGTAGACCTCCAAGCACACTATACAAGAAAGATAACAAGCCTTGTTGGCTAGATATCTATAAATTTCCTAGAAAACCAACTCAACATAGTATGTGGTAGCAAAGAGATCAACTAATGATGTGTAGACCATAGAGAAATATTCCATGAACATCCAACAATACTTCCAAAAACTTATTTCACATTGTCATGCCACAAACAACCACCACAAACCAACCAACATGAGAATACTTCATATCATAAACACTAAAGATACTGCCAAGAGGTAGAACATTAATAAACCAACTTGTGCACCACTTCACTGCATGAAAATTGAACTGAGACACTACACAAGCATTGAAAGCACATCCACCAAGCCACATGATTAGAAACATTAATGCAAATAAATGAAAAGCATTTTTAGACTAGTCTAGACAACCAAAAAAACTACCAACACATTGCAAATAGCAGAAACCTCGTCGGTAAGACTAGTGATCTAAAAAGATAGGAGTGCAATATCCATAGAACACAGACACTGAATCCTAAAATGCAAGACCATATCTTCAACAACGGAGGAATGCAGAGCATTCTCCCAAACAATCTTCACAACAACTTCTTGAACCAAAAACTTTCACCAACTTGTGAAGACCAAAACTTCCTTGTGACAACACATACTTCCTTAGGGACAAAAGGAGAGAACATACAACATATTGAAGACCGTCTGTAATAACTCTTCACCGTCATCTTTACTTTTAATCCTCGTCTTAATATATCATCATGATAACATCAACAACTATACTCAATACATCTTTACTTGACATCAAACAAGGCATGACATCCAACCATGAACTTATCATCATAGAGTATCAACATACAACTGTAAACACCAATGACAACAATAGCAATGAAAAAAAACATGTCCATCAATCTCCCAAGTGTTGACAACCAATGCCAACAATATAACCAATGCAACACTCACCAAGTGTTGACATCACAACAATCTCCTCAAGTGTTGACATAAAGGACAACCACAATGATAACTAGTGCCAAAAATCTCCCCCTTTGGCATTGATGGAAACACACACCTGCCTAGATTCTCCCCCTTTGACATTAAGGACAAATGACCACACACATTAAAAGTATCAGCACATTCTCCCCCTTTGACCAACATCACTTCTTCTTCAAATAGATATACATGCTCACCAACTGTACATTTTCTTCAAGCTCCCCCTAAGGAGCGCATTATTCCTCCTTTTCAAACTTCTCCCCCTTTGATGTACATACACTCCTTCTTGAAGAACCTAACAGTATCCCCTATTAGCAATAACCATTAACAACTCCCCCTAAGAGGAATCCCGCCATCAATCCAGGCATAAGGATATATCTTGAATTACTCCCCCTGGGCAGATGCACCAATTATGCATCTATCAAGGAGGGGAAATTACCCCTAACTTATGTCAGAGATACTCAAAGGTATCCTTTGAAATAACCTTAGTATATATTTATAATTTGATCCTTAGTAGGCATATACTCCATTCTGAATTCTTGCTCCGTGGCCTTCTCCCTTAGAAAGTGATACCAGATAGAAATGTGTTTGGTCCTTCAATACATTAACAAATTCTAGGAAACGTTAATTGCACTGGTATTATCACACAATATAGGAATAGGTTCATCATAAACCACCTTTATGTCCTTCAAATTTTGCTTCATCCAAAGCACCTGGGTGCAAAAAGATGCCACAACAATATATTCAGCTTCTGCTATGGATAGGGACACTAAGTCCTACTTCTTATTGAACCAAGAGACCAATTTGTCTCCCAAGAAAAATTTACTTCCATTAGTGCTTCTCTGGTCATCCACACATCCTACCTAATCAACATTAGTATAAGCATTTAAAGAAAAAATATCATCATTCTTGTACCATAAACCATAATTTGGAGTCCCTTCGAGTATTTGAATATTGTTTTCATTGCCTTCTCATGGGTTTGCTTAATATTATCTTGAAATCCGGAAACAAAACATACTACATGCATAATATCAGGTCTAGAAGCAGTCAAGTACAACAAACCCCCAATCACAAACCTTTAAAGATTCTAATAAACCTCCAAAGACTCATCAGTCTTGCTCAAATGACAACCAGTAACCATAGGAGTACCTATTGGTTTAGAATCCTCCATGCCTAACTTTTTCAACATCTCCTAATACATACTTAGCCTGAGAAATAAAGATACCATCATCTAGTTGAACAATTTGAAGCCCAAGGAAGAAAGACAAGTCACTAATTGTAATACCCCTCCGTTTTGCTTCTATTTTTATGTTGTTTATGCTTTACTTGGTTTACAGCTACTGTGATACTGGACATATTTTATTATGATATTTTGATCGCTACTCTTGAGCGACAAACTATTACTATGTGATGTGATTATCTGATTTGATTTTACATGCTTTGATGAATGAATGCTGACAGTAGAATTATCATGTGATTATTTATGAAACTATTGATATGACGTTAGTGTCAGTCTTTGATGAGTGTATTGGTGAAGGAGACGGGTTCGCATCACTCGCTTGCGAGCGCCCTGTGATTCCGAGATTTCTTCTTCACGGTGTGAATTATATACTGCATATATTATGTTGATTATTTGATTACAGGTTGCAGGTACATGACATCGACTCCACCTGGTTCCACAGGTTTGAGCGTGTCGATCCAACGGTTAAGTTGAATGGGAGATAGTAGCTTGGTAACATGTGTCAGGCCTACACCCTAGCCTTAGTGTGTCGTCCGTTCTGATGTTTGAGTCATGTTGTATCGATGTTATGTGATGTTTTGAAATGTGTTGAACCTTTAAATAGTTCTTTTGAAAATTGCATTGGCTGGAAGAAATGTTTATTTTATATTATTTTAATGTTATGCTCATTGGTTATATTTATAATGATTATTGAAATTAAACTTAAATTATTTATTTAATTAAATTTAAATCTCAAGGGATTAAATTTAATTATTAAATAATTGTAAGTAGGTTTATTAAAGTTGAATTATTTAATTTATTAAATTTAAATCTCAAGAGAGTGAATTTAATTATTAAATAATTGAAAGTGTGTTAGTTTAGTTAAAGTATTTATTTAATTAAATTTAAATCCCAAGGGATTAAATTTAATTAATAAATAATTGTGAGTAAATTAATTAAAGTTAAATTGTTTATTTAATTAAATTTAAAATCTCAAGTGATTGAATTTAGTTATTAGATAATTTAATAATAATTAAGTTAGTGTGTTTGATTGTTAAATTAAATTAAATCAAAAAGGGAATTGGAGAAATTGAAATTTTACTTTAAAGTCAAATTAGGGCCTTTTTAAATAAAGGAGAAAATGAAATTATCTTGTAAATTCAATTCTTGCATTTGAAAGTGAATTAGGGTTGCATTAGGTTATTTTGGAATTTTGAGGAAATGTTGTTTTATAAGTTTAGGGCAGAAAAATTTGGGGATTCTTCTTCCTTCTTTTTTTCACAGGTATGAGATTTTTGGAGAGGGTTTGCACATGAAAGCTTTGAAGATTATTTTCTGTTTGGAGATTTAAATTGAAAGGAGAGAAAATTATGTGGAGAACGTGGAGCTATTGGATCAAAGCTTGCTGGAAATTCTTTGCATTGTGGAAAAAGAATTGTGAGGAGCTCAAAGAAAACTCTACATCAAGAATTTTGGCTATTTCCTGTGGCTGCAAATAACCAGGTTTTCTTTTATTTCTTGCTTTATTGTTCCTAGTTTAATCTATTTTTCTAAATGATAAGAAATTACAAATGGGGAATTTTCTAGAAACCCTAGGTTAAACTCCAATAGTTGATATTCAGATTTATTTGTTTTTAAAATGCAAACCCTTTTAGAAAATGGGGGAAGAGAAAACCAGGTCATTGTTTCAATCTTCTTGTGTTTAGAATTTTTGAAAACACAAAGGAAAGGGAATGGTTTCATTTGGTATTCAGAATTTAATCCTTGTTTTGAAAAGTTTTATTATTGTCAAAATTTGTTCTGGTTTTAAAAATTTTCCTTCAATTCCACCAGTATTTTGAATCAAAAATAAAATAAAATAATATTAATGTAAATATATATTTACCTGTATCATACTTTTAAATATGATACACATAAAATATATATTTACAAAAATATAAATTTTATGTCATGATTTTGTTTTGGGCGTTTGAAATTATTGTCGTGCGACCTGCATACGTATCGTACCCAAAAAAAAAAATCTTTTAAAAAAAAAATTTATTTATAAATTTTTTTTTTGATGTTTGTGGGGGTTCGGCCCCCACTTTTCTTTTGCACAGTGGCTACGCAGTACCCACTGGGCAGTGCGCCACCCGTACGGGGGACGCACTGTCCAATGAGGACTGCGGCCCCCATTGACCCGGCCGCTGTACGTATGTACAGCCGGCGCAGGGTACGCCGATTGTGGGTGTACTGCGGACTGTCACATCCGCTAGTGTTCAACGTTTCGTTTTTTGTTATTTATTTTTTTGGTTTATGAATTTTTTTTATATTTGTTTTTTTTAATTTCGTTTTTATTTTTATATTATTTAATTTCTTTTTATATTTGTTTTTAATTTAATTTTTTTTATATATGTTTTTATATATAATATTTAATTTATTTATATATATAATATATGTATTTTTTTCTATATTATATATGAATATATATATATAATATTTAATATACATATATATATATATATGTATAGAATTTAATTAATATTATATATAGGGTTTTTGTAACGTTAATTAAATATTTTCTTGTGTAATTGATTTCGTTCTGATTAAGATAAAAGTATTTGTTTTAATAGTGATTAGTAAATTTTAATATGAGGTGTTTTTCTTGGTAAATATGGATTTAATATCTTGTTAAAGATAGGATTACGTAATGACTTGGATAAACAATTTTGGTTGGGTCTAGTATTACTCATGATTAGAATATGTTGCGAAAAATAGCTATTTTATGGAAATTTATTGTTTCAAATGTAAACTTAGAATGACATTATTCTATTTGCTGCGAAAAAACATTAGATAGGAACATGGTTTTAGAATAACCAAAAGTAGTATTTTTCATTGCCAATGCATGAGTCCATGATGTATCTTTTATTGAATATTCTGCGAATGATTGTTGAGTAGTTGTGTTGTAAAGTCTTCCAGAAAAACGTGGGTCATTCCCTTGTTAAAATATTGTTTATTTTTCCCTTGGGTAGTGTTACAAGTATCTAGTTTCCTCCTAGTATTGGAGTAGACTTCTTTGTGTTTCCTCCTAGGATTGGAGAGAGTGTATTGGTTCGATTCTGTAGCACTTGAGTAACCCTTGGAGTTAGTTTTTGTAGTGTGTTATCCAATTAGAAGAGTGGCTTTTGTTAGGGGCCGGAGCCCAAAGAGGTAAACCGGGAAACCTTCAGAAGTGATTTTAACAACTGAGAACTAAAGTAAATATACTTAGCATATTAGGATGTAGTTCACATTAACCAAGATAAATTAACCTCACTCACAGGCACAAGGGTTTGTTTAGACTTGGGGTGAGTGAGAAGGCCTGGAATGGCAAGATCACTACCTTGTCCTTATGAGAGGTAGTTGATTCCATTTGAGTTAGTATGAGTGCCGGGATTCGGTTGAGGTCACCAGGATTTCTGGAACCTATGAAGAATTCCCAGAGGATATCTCATGACAAACCTTGCGATGACACTTTGTCTAGGATAACACCGTGTTATGTTGTGCGTATGTTTCTTTAGCACACTTGATTATATTATGTTTGGGAGCAATGTAACCATGATTAGTGTTTGTTTTATTGTACATATGTGTGGTTGAGTCAGTTTGTATCAGTATGAGTCTGCCTTAGGTTTGAGGTGGTAGGTTTCTTGTCCATGTTACTTGGTTACTATTTCCTAGCATGGGGGTGGTCCTTCAGGCACCACATGGTTGGGTGGAACATGCACCATAACCGTTGGGTCCCCTTGATCTTCAACACTTGGTGGCGAGACTTCTTGATGGACATCTCACTTGTCTTTCTTTTGGATTCTTGTATTTTGTATCTCATAATGTAATGATATTGTTTTACCCCTCTTGTGTATGAGGTGGACCTTGTAATAATCAGACTTATGTATTTGTACTCATTCTGGGAATGAGGATTGTAATAGATCCTTTGTAATTGATTTATGTAAATGAATGCTTTATCATATCTCGTTTCTTTCTATGATGTTGAATGTTATTACTTGTGTTATTTACTTTCAATGTATTCTTGTTGATGTATGTTATTGGGGTTTTAAGTAATCTTAGTTATGTAACCCTAGGGGATGTTGTCAATTTAGTTGAACATGTGGGTTTAATTCACTTCTTTTAAAAAAAAATTAGTACGCTTGTTTAGTGAATTGAAACTTCCTCTAGGGTTGCGTGGCGGGGCATTACACTAATCATAGACATCTCAAACTCTTTTTGCATCTCTTCTGCAAACTTCTTACACATATCATCTCCACCAAAGATGATTTCATCAACATATACAACCACTATCAATAACTTGTCTTACTGAACCTTAATGTAAAGATTACTATTTGTAGTACGTTTCTTGAATCCTTGTTGAAGTAAGTACTTATCCATACCAAGCTCTAGGAGCTTGCTTGATTCCATGCAAAGCTTTCTTGAGTCTGGACACCATATTTGGATCTTTTGATAACTAGAAACCATCTGGTTTCTCAATATATACCTATTCCTCTAAATGACCATTCAAGGAGGCTAACTTCAGTAAAGGAAAGAAACATCCTTATTGCCTCCATTCTAGATACCAGAGCAAAAGTCTCCTCAAAATAAATACCTTCAACTTATGAATAACCCCTGCATACCAATCTGGATTTGTTCCTCACAAATTCACCATCTTCATTCAGTTTGTTTTGAACCACCCACTTTGTTCCTATCGCATTCTTATCAGTTGGTCTGGGGACCAATTCCCATGTTTGATTCTTTTCTATCTGATCCAGTTCCTCTTCCATTACCTTTATCCAACCATCATCTTTGCTAGCATCAACAAATTTCTTAAGCTCTACTTTTGATAGTAAACACAAATTTACTTGCTCACTTGTTTTTGAAAACCTTCTCCTGGTCAACACACCTTCATTCTTGTCTCCAATAATTTGATTTATAGAATGATTCTTCTGAACATTTTTTGTTGGAGTCTTTGGAGCCTTCACTAGTTCTGGTTTCTTCTCTTCTTTCTCTTCTTCTTCTTCAATGTAGGGAGACATATCAGATCCGCAAACCTCTGGTTCTTGTGAGATCTTACACAAATCTTCATCTACCTTAACATTTTTTCTTTCAATAATATTTCTCAATCTCTTGTCGTAGCATCTGTAGGCCTTGCTTCTGGTGGAGTAACCAAGAAAGATCCCTTTATCACTCCTTAATTCATAATTTCTAAGGTCTTCTTCATCTCTTCTGATGTAACATTTATTTCCAAAGATCTTAAAGTATCTAACAATAGGAGGCCTATAATACCATAGCTCATGAGGGGTCTTAGTGCTATTAACCCTCAACTATACTCTATTAAGAAAATAAATAGCAGTGTGAATTGTTTCCTTCCATTACATATCAGGTAGATCAACATCTTTCAACATAATCCTAGCCATCTCTTGGATGAAATTATTCTTCCTTTCTACTACCCCATTTTGTTGAGGGGTTCTAGGAGTAGACAAATATCTCCTAATACCATGATCTTCACAAAAAATTTCAAATTCATTTGAAGTAAATTCACCTCCTCTATCTGAACTTAAGAATTTGATCTTAGCACCCATTTCATTCTCAATTTTTATTTTGAAGATTTTAAACTTATCAAAAGCTTCCAATTTATCTCTTAGAAATGTAACCCATGTCATTCTAGTATAATCATCAATAAGTAACATGAAATACCTTTCACCTTTTTGACTCCTTGTTCTTGTAGGTCCACACAGTTTAGTGTGAATTAGCTCCAATATCATTGTAGCAAAGCACTCCTTGCTCTTGAAATTTGTCTTTTTTTGCTTTCCCATTTGGAACTCTTTGCATGAAGTGTTTGCAGACTTAGTTATCTTAAGCATGTCTCTCACTACATGAGTAGTACTAATCTTTACCATATTTTCAAAGTTGGTGTGCCTCATTCTTTTGTGCCACAACCATCACTCATTAGACTAAACCAATAAACATATTCATCCATTTGCCTCCTTTAGATGATAATTTCTATTTGTCCTTGTACCTTCAACAACTAGTCTTTCGAGCCTTGCCTTTCTAATCTCA
Source organism: Sequoiadendron giganteum (assembly GCA_007115665.2). Lineage (NCBI taxonomy): Eukaryota > Viridiplantae > Streptophyta > Pinopsida > Cupressales > Cupressaceae > Sequoiadendron > Sequoiadendron giganteum. The sequence continues at coordinate 211,070,503 of CM021105.1, read as the reverse complement.
CAACCATTGGCATGAAATGTAAGATTGTATCCTTTGTTGCACATTTGACTAACATTGAGAAGATTATACCTCAAACCTTTGATATAGAGGAAATCCTTAGTTTTTCTCTTTCCACCAATTGTTATAGCACCCTTTCCACAAATTTGTGCTGATGCATCACCACCAAATTTGATAGCTCCACCATTAACCTTCTTAAGACTGATGAACCTTCTCTTGTCACGAGTCATGTGGTTAGAACAACCACTGTAAATCACCCAAGAATTATCTTCTTCTTTAGCATGAAAGACAATCCACATAGCCATGGATCTTTCATTATTTTTGTTAGCCTACAAAGTACCAGACTTCTTAAATTTTCCAATATCACCCTTTTTATTTTTTAGAGCCATGAATAGGGTTTCATCATTTGAATCATTATCCTCATTTTATGAAGAAAAACTACTTTCTTTGGAATAAAAAACTCTTTTAAACTTATCCTTTTTTTTTTACTATCATCTGATTCTTTATAAGGACACTTGGATGCAAAATGACCAATCCTCCCACAATTGAAACACTTGAAAGGTAACTTACCTTTGTATTTTTCGGTTCCTTTCTTCAATCTTATCACAAAGTTCAATTCAATCTCATCAAATTCATCATCTTGATCAATTGTTTCATCTTCTATCTTTTTATTGGTTTTGAATATAGCTTCCTTCTTTGAAACATCTTTGTCAAATTCTCTCATTTAAAAGGCTGTGAGAGCACCAAACATTTCATCTACTGAATACTGATCCAAGTCCTTAGACTCTTCAATGGTAGACACCTTATGACTATAAACTATTGGGAGAGATCTTATAACCTTCTTTACAATTGCATATTCTTTCATTTCTCCACCAAGACATTTGATGATAGTAACAACTTCATCCACTCAAAGAACATAACTAGCAATGCCTTCATCCTCTGTCATCATCACCTAGTCTCAAATATGCTCTTGAAGATTTGCATCTTTTCTTTCTTCACTTTATTATCTCCTTCATAAATGTTGCTCAACTTTTCCAATACATCTTTGGCATAGATGCAACTTATCACCTTTAGAGGTTCTAAATCAGCTAACCCACACAAGATAGCATTCTTTCCCTTGGCATTGTTCTCATACAACCTGATCTCAGCTAGATAGATAGGAGGAGCAGCAGAAGCAGTATAACCATCCTTGACATATTTCCAAACACCAAACCATAGAGAGTTTAGATGGCCTTCCATTCTCAACTTCCAAAAGGTGTAATTTGTCCCATCAAACCTAAGACCTTTATAAGCTCCCTCATGTGCCATCCTAGACCTTTCATCAAGTGGTTAAGCTTCTTCAAAGGAACTTGGACTTAATACCAATTTGTTGGAACATGTTTGTTGTTGTTCCAAAAGATCAATCTATTAACACTTGATATAAACACTAGAGATAAACGGATCCATGGGAGATGGTTAGCCCATGTCCTGAATCTGAAGGGAGACATTGGCGATTATTCCAATAGTGCACAACCAAATGATTTGGAAACCTTACTTGAATCTATTAATGAAGTTAATTTGGACATGATCTTTCATTAAAGTGAGTTACTCCCTTTCGAAATGAAAAAAAAAATGATTCCTTGATGATAAGGGCTATTATTAACTTTGGGATTAGGCATACCCTCATTGACAATGGTTCAAGGATTAATGTTTGTAGTGTTAACCTTTTGGACATAATCAAAGTGGACAAGACTAAAATTCAACCCGTTGATTTGTCGATCAAAGTTTTTGATAATGTGGGAAGACAACCAATTAGCGTGATAACATTACCTGTTAAAGTTGGTAAGGTTGTACTACAAAATCCCATCCATGTCATGCCCCATGATCTTTCATATAATATTATAGATTGGGTAGACCATGGATTCATGAAATTAAAGGAGTGTCTTCAACACTTCATTGCTTAATGAAATACACTTAGAAAAAAAAGGTTTACATGATAAAAGGTGATCCTAAATCTAAAAATTGTTTACAAATTGAAACAAGAATAGAGAGTCCTTTTGGAACATTAATACCAACTTCAAAAGTGGAACCTTTACAACTTGAAGATAAATTTGAGTGTCTTTCATATGTGATAAAGTTGTTGAATGATGATTGGGGATCATAAGATTTCACACCTACATTCATGGGGGAATACAATATTACACAATCAAAAATAGAAAAAGAGAAATAAGTTGTAATTATATCAACTCAATCTATCACTAAATCATCCACAACTACTAGAAAAGAAGAAAAAATAAATTACACGTCTACTTATGATGAAGATGATTATGAAAACCACATTCCTTGAAATAAATGAAAGCCATTTATGGAAGAGGTTATGAACTTTTGAAACAATTTAGTTATAATGGAAAAGGATGTGGTGTAAAAGAACAAGGTATTGTTGTCCTCATAGATCTCAACATGCAAGAAACAACAAGAGGTATTGGTTATTTTCCTTCAAAAATAACGAAAACATCAAAAATACCTTCACTTAGTCATATAATAGAAAAATAGCATTAGTTGTTGCTCCTTGCCATGTGGTAGTTGTAGTATCACAACATAATCACTACCATACATGGGGGTATAAACTATGCGTTATGTAATCATATCTCATCTCGCAAGGAGTAGTGCATCGGTATCAATATTGGCTCATCTTTGTCCCTACACTTGGGGGGTAAAGGTTTAGGTAGCCTCATGTTAGGTGCATTCCTTCCAGCAAGGTATCCCTTTCTATCTCCTTAAACCGTTAGTGTAGCAAGTACACTACCATTTTAAAGGGGTGCATATAGTCCCCCACTCATTGTTTGCATAAGAAATTGACCCTTCATAGTGATGATAGCATACATCTCCTAGAAAGTGTGACCTTGGCAATGAAAGTGTGGCCTTCTCGATCTATGTGAGTGTCTCCTTTGTGGTGATATTGGGATTGATATCCTTTAAGTGTGGGACCTTTCTTAGCATATGGCATTCCCCTTGGTGGTAATACTAGGGCTAGTATTCCCTAATGTGTGAGTCTTCTATTATGTGACTAGTCCTCTCTTGGTGGTGATGTCATGTGTGATATTCCCTAAGGTGTGACCTTTCATGTATTGAGTAAATACCTTTTGTTGTTTTTGTAAATCACCTTTTCCAGTGGTGTTATTTATAAAGCCCCTTGAGGTTTTTGCGTTATCTTTTCATTGTTTATGTGCCTTCTTAGGTAAATTTTTGCACCTTCTTAGGTGAGTTTTGTATTTATTTGCTTCACATTGTTCACATGTGTTGGACTTAGTAGTGTGTTGACACTGACATTCTTTTTGCTTCACTTTGTTCACACATGTTGAGCTTAGTGATGTGTTGGCATAGCGCCTTGAACATTTTACGACACCTTATCAAGGTAATCAAGGAGTGTGACTCTTGGCATGGTTTTTAATGGGTACGCACATAGTGAATATCAGACTTCACTAGATCTTGTGTGTTTCTCATTTTTCTACTTTGTCTTGGGGGCTCACCTAGTGAATATTGGACTTCACTAGACCTTGTGTTGCCTTTGGTTTGTGATTCACCTAGCAAATATTGGACTTTACTATTGCGTGAGTCATGAATGCATTTGCATGGACACATAGCATAATGAAACTTGCTAGCCAAAAAATCCATGTGGTTCATGAGTGATGTGGCATAACACAACTTATTAGTCCTCATGGGAGTATTTCTTTATTTGATGGATGATGTTTGGTATTTGAGACAATTTATGACTGAGTTCTCTTTGCCTTATTGACTTGAATCCCTTTAGTACTAACCTTGTGTTATGGTTGTGTGTCTTTTGTGTGTTTTCTTCATGTTTGCATCGTTCTTGTGTTCATTTCATTTTTCGTCTATATGTTATGTTATGGAATGTGTTTTCATCATGTATGCTTTATGTTTTCTAACATGTATGTTTGTGTAAGTTGTCTTGTTGCATTGCATACATGTGTGTTCCTCTGTGCTCATGTTGGTTTTCCATGGGATCTTAGATCTTGGGGTCTTGTGCACTCCCCCTTGATCCTTTATCATCCTATCTCTTCAATATTTGGACAATCAAACCCCTCTTGACATATATTTTTCTACTTTAGTGTGATTCTGAGCATAAGTTCATACTCTCACTAAAGTGGGGGATAAATGTACCATTGAAAATTGTCACCCTTGATAATTTCACACTATGATTTTCTCTCCCTTAAATTATTGGACCTAATTGAACCCCTAATTTCCTAAATTATGCATTACATGGCTTATTTTTAACAGTTGCCAATAAATTGCAAGCTGAAAATAAATGCATTCATTTGGTAATTTTCCCCCTCCACCTTAAATTCTGGATAATAGGGTTGGGACAGAGACACCCTATGGCGGAAATGTACCCCTACTTTTCCTAGTCCCAATTTTAAATATGTTGGTGTTGATATTTTACCATTTTCAATTCAGGTTGCAAATATTTGTTATAAAGATCTAAAATTTTGTAGGAAATTGAATAAATGCCTATAAATACCTAGTTATTGCATCATTTTAAATATAACAAGAACTATCTAGCAATAAAAAAAAAAAAAGAGCAAGAATTATTATCAAGATCACTATCAAGCAAGTCAAGAGTAGCATTTCAGCACTTTATTACAACAATTCAAGATCCAAACATCATGTCAAATTCTATGTGAGTTTATGCATGTTCATGTTATCATTGTTTGTGAAGGTTAACCCTTTTGTAGGTCTCCAAGAAATTCAATAAAATAAATCAAGCAAGATTCAAGACCTTGAGGTGATGTCAATGACTTCAGTCCTTCAAGGAAGACATTGAAGGGTGGTGTTGTAGCACTTTGTTGATTCATCATTCCTTCCTATCATTGGCAGTGGAAGTGGAAACACTAACATGGGGTTTGACTAAGGCAAGCCCCTAAATAGCACAACCCTTCCTCTCTCTTTGAATGTGCAGGTTTCAAGTTTAGAGAAGATTGAAGGAAGCTTGAAGATCCATTTTCCATTGTTGCATCCAAAACCCTACATCTTGACAAGTTATGTAAACTCTTATAGAATTATTCGACAATGATCCAAAAAATTTGTAAGCGAAATCAAGAATCTTGGATCCGACATCAAAGGATTGTGAAAATAGATCCAGAATATCCCTACAAGGACATAGACGCCCTTGGATGGCTTTAACCTCCTATTCAAATTGTCTCCAAATTTATAGGGTAGGTGTAAAGAGTTCTTCCTTTCTCAGATTTTCTTACAAATTTCTATTGCAGTTTCTCAATTGTTAGAATCTTGTATTTTCATGTTAGGGCACATAGTTTAATTAGGTTAATCAAGGAAAATCAATTCCAACCAATTTTCAAGGCTCAAATTTATCAGATCCAGGTTCAATTGACTTGCCTTAATGGTTGAAATTCAATCTAATCACCTTGTTGATTTACATCCTTACGTTCTCTTGAAAAAGGAAATTGATCCTAGTGTTCTATTACATTTAATCTTAGGATCCCTTTTTCATCAAAACATTTTGGTGAACTTGATTGGATCATATCCAACACCCAATTCATATCCAACACCCAAAAATATGCAAATCTATGTCTGATTGGCTCACCTACAAGGTTGAAAGTCAATCTACTTACCTTGTTGGTCTACATCCTAATGTTCTCTTGAAAAAGGAAATTGATCCAAATGTTCTGTTGCATTTAGACTTAGGACCCCCTTTTTCATCAAACCACGTACCACCAATTATATAGTTTAAGGTGCAATGGTAAATGCAAGTCTTCTAACAATAAGGTTGCGAACATGTTCCTTAACATTATATGTAATGTGTGGCTTTTGAATCTTTGGAGCTATAGCCCATATTCCCAGAGTCTCAAATCTTGTATTAAAACCTTATCCAAAGTTTAAATCCTTTCCTTTCTCTTCAGATTCTAGTACTTATTCACTAGTGACCAACCTTCTAATAGTATCTAATACAATGGTAGAGGCTATGTCCCATCCAGACAGTAATAAGCAACCACTATCTTGCACAATTCTTCTTCCTTCTTTAGGAGTGATGTTGCTCACATGAAAGTTGACATCCTTAAAACCTCTTGGGTTATTTTTTAAATTTATTTCTTTGTGGCTTCCTCTCTTTTCTTGTTTAACTTCCTAAGGATGATTCCATCTCATTTCTAATCAATGTCTTTGAATTCCTTTGATTTAATAAACTGGTCATTTGAAAGGAATTTAGTACAATATAAAGCCATAACATCATTTATTACATTCCCACATGTATTAATGTTCACCAATATTCTATCTTGAGGGGGGTCCTCTATTTGGACTCTTGGTGGATTTGATTCACCTCACTAGAATCTAGTACATTCTCCTAAATTTATTTTATCTCTAAATACTCAATTGAGTAATCCACCAATGACCTTACAACACTTGCTCTTTGTGGAGGAGCCATGTGTATGAAACTTGATACTTATGGAATATCAGTTTGATGTATAGATTATTCTGACTCCTATTCCCTCATCCTTTCTTCTCCTCTAATTTATCTTTAAAGTAATGTAGAAACCCTACGATCAATATTAGCCACATTTTCAATCATAGTTTATACTGTAATAATCGGATCCTTAATTTCTTTGTATGCTCCTAGATAACTAGGGTTAGTCATTTTTCTCTGCTCTTCTTATTTGAGAATTATTACCCATGCCCTTTTCCCTCTTTGTACTTAGGTATTTGATACAACATTCCTAATTGTGCCTTCAACCCTATCAGATTCATGATAAAATTGTGCTCTTCCCACTCTCTCTCTAACTTGATTGATAAAGTGTTATGGGTCATAGTTTCTCTTTTTATACACTCTCATTCTATAGGGTTGTAATAAGGGATATATCAAATTTAATCCCTCTTTGGTAGTAATAATGAAGTAAACAAATACAATTATAGTTGTCAATAATGATCCCTTCTTGATTGTTCTAAGATGAAATTTATCACTTTCATTTAACTGCCACATGATTTCCAAGAATCCATTTATATCAGGCACAACTTTGGGATAGATGTGTGGATGTACCTGAGCACCATATATTCTGATAATTATTGTGTTTGAATGGAGAAACCATTCTCCATGATTATGATCGATGCCAACATCAAGTGTCATTTCCTTGGGTCTCAAAAATTTTATCACCTTCTCTAACAATCTGCTAGCACTCTTGTAACCTAAATTCTCTATAACTAACTGCACAAAACACCCTTCAAATATAATGTAGTTTGATGTTAGAAAATGCATGCCCCATATATGTGTCTATCCTTGAATAGGTAGTGGAAAGCCTTCAACATCTTGGAATTTGAGTTGCATTGTAGGACTTCAAATAGGCCTCCCACTATATACTAAGATATGGAAAAGAAGGGAATACCACTTAAATTATATCTCTATCGTCTCCCTTGATTCCTATCAAACTCTTATGAATTCCCTCTGCAATAAAGGTGGAAAAATTAAAACTCTTGTTTAGATTTCTATGTTGGCTATCAACATCCATCGTCATAAGATGTACAAGCATTTGTGCCTTACAATACACACCTAAAACTTGACAAAGGTCAAAGTATGTTTGTAGTGACATTCAATTTGAACACTTTGCATATGAAATACCTATCCATTCTAGTCAACACACCACCCTTATTGTTCAAAATTGTTCTACACTTAGTATCATAATTCTTGGCAATGGTCATTACCAAATCCACATTGAAAAACACATTTGGTACCACTACTTTTCCTAAATCCAAATTCTAAATATTTGAAATGGGTCTTGCGGCATTATGCCTTTTGCAACCATATTTGAAGAGGTCCCAACCTTGAACTAGAATGGTTGCATCCCTAACTAGCTCAAGTCTATCAATTAATCTATCTAAAATAATTCTAGACCCTTGTGCATGTTTGGATTTCTTTGAAGAACTTGGGAGTTGACTAATGATATACTCTTCAAACCCTTGTTTCATTCTACCATCTTAAAATGAAGATCAACTCATTTTTAGGGTTTTGTTATAGAGTTAGGGTTTATAGGTCTACCATAATTAGGGCTCAATTTCATAGGAAAATTATTTCAGATTATTCGGGAAACCCTAATTATATCCCTTAGATGCAAAAAAACATTTTTACAAATCACCAACAAGAATGATGTTGACTTACCCATTTTTGTTCTTGAAAACCCTAGTTTTCACAAACATGGCTTCTAAAATAGCTACAAGTCAATTTTCTCTTGTAGACAAATCTTGGCTTGTAAGAATGAATAATTAAATGAAATCAAGTCATGCATATCATTTGTGTTGTATAAATCTATCACCTCCTAATTATGGCTTGAATGATTGAAGTTTGCAGGTTCTCATTAGTTGTTCTCAAGTTTAAATATAAACTAATTATATTGGTGGGAGCCTTCATGATTGGCAGTCAACACATGACTTTACCCAATATAAAATCTATTTAAAAATTCATTTTCCAAGTTGCATTGTGAAGGATGCAAGCACTTCAATAGGAATAGGCCACCTATAAATTTATTTCCAAGTCATAAGGCTAGCCTTACATTCACCATTGGGTCTTAAAATAGAGTCACCAAGTTTTCTTTACCTTTCCATGGTGGTGACATGTGTCAGCAAGGAGGATAAGCACAAATTTAATTCACACTTACTTTTAGAACTTGCACAATATACAATATATGTGTTGCAATTACAATCTAGGACACATGTATCCACCAATCACCTTTGTTTGCATTCATCATTGATTGATTCCTTTGATCAGGCCCATATTGAGTGTATTCTATGTGTCCTCATAGTGTGCAAGTGCAACTTCAAGTTTTACACATTTTAAGAAACTATGTTGAGCCAAGAAAATGTGATCAAATGAAACTCACTTGTAAATGTTGTACTTTGTGCAAAGATTTCTTACTGAATAGAACCCTTTTTATTGACACAATTGTCTAGTTCAAAAACACTTTCCCACAAATCCACTTGACCACAAAAAATTCTTAAGCTCCAAATGCACATGAGATTTCCACAAAGGCACATGATGTCATATTTTCTACTACACAGAATAATTCAGTGTGCAGGAAAAATTATTGAAACCACAAAACAATTTTGATTGAATAAGGTTTCGATTCACTTGGGATCTTCAACACAAGTCTCTTTATGGAATGAATGCCTACAACCAACAATATTCTAAAACTCAACAAAGCCAATCATAGATAAAAAAAACTCGCAATGTTGATAGCTTCATTAATTCTTTGGACCCACAAAAATAATCTAACTAGAAAGGACCACACACAACAAGACACATAGAAAATGGGCACAACAACACAACTTCAACAAGACTAGCCTTTATAACTAGTGTTATAAAAAAATTATGTGCTACCAACCAAATAATGAAACCTCATTATTTTAGGGACACACAAACATACAAATCCAAAAACACTAGCATACAAAATAAGAAGATGAACTATGAGACAAAAGTGCGCTCTAATAAGATTCATACATGTGGATGCTAGTGGGAACCAAGTGGGGACCACCAAATGGGAACATATAAAGGTAACTTAAGTGTTTAAGTACACGAGCTTTAAAGGTATGGTTGGTTGCTAAAACAAAAGGGTTGGTTATTAGATGACAAGAAAGGTCATAAGACAAAACTTAAAAGGCTAGAAATAGGCTGAACAAGTCACCACATAAATGAAAAGAAAGTGGCAGTTACATGTGAGAGTTTAGGGTTTAAGGTTTATAAAACCTAATTAAGAACACACAAGAAACCCTAAAATTTTGCAGGTCTTAACATGCGTATTGATTTTTCCTGCATTTTAGGAGGTTTTGTCCTTAGTGAGGTGTGTAGGATTTTTATTGTCTTGTGGTTATTTGTATTAACCTACACCTCATTTATTTTTTAGCTAAATATTCTTTGAAATGTAAACGTTTTCTTAAGTGTCACCATATTTCTTGTAAGGAATACTAGATAGTAAATCGTTTCTTAGGATTCACTATAGAAACATTAGAATGTAACTCATTTTCTTTATAAAAGTTTGTACTTACCACTTTTCATGAGGAATAGGACACATAAACACACACTAATGTAAGATGGAAAATATAGAATCTTGGAGTTATATGCATAACTCCTCATTTACCTCTATAAAATAGAATTTTTCCTTCCCTTTCTATAAGGGTAGTGGTTAGTTATTTTGTTATTTTGAAACTTTAATATTTTTTATACTAGAGAGATTGCGAAAAATTGTAACATTTCATGGTTTCATCTTTGTTAATATTTGTGAGGTTTTCTTCCACCAAACACTTCCTCCACTTCAAAAATCTTGTCTCAAATTTTTTGTAGTATGATTTTTTTCATTTCATCTATTTATTTATTTTTGCTTGTGTTTCAATGATTAGTAGTTCATTGTAAATTAATATTTTTTCTAACATATATCAAACTTATCCTACTAAACCTTGGAACTAAGTGTGTAGGTAGTTTGTGATCATTTTTTTTATACAATTCATTGACATGGATTTGTTTTTGCACTCATTTTTATGCAACTCATTGTTATCATTTTTTATCCTTTGACATTTTTTTCTCAAATATATTATGAACTTTTGAGGTTATACCTCTTTATAAAATCCAATATATTTTTTCATCAATATTAATTGAAATTTATATTTTTAGAAATATAGATGAGATCTATAACTTTCATAATTTTATCTTTCTAAAATTTAACCTAAAATTTAATTGAAATAATTTAAATTTTATTTTTATTGTAGAAATCTTAAATAAAATTTTAAAGATATTTTTTTACTAAATAAAATTAATTTTTAAATCCAACTATTCCTTATCCCTCACAAGATAGCTACATTATTTCTAGAAATTAAGTTTAATTCAAATAATTATTATAAATAAAAATCTTATATGTTATTTATTTTTAAATTTAAACATTTTTTTGAGTATAGTCATAGATAAAACATCCATGCCCAAATCAAATACTTCAAAGGAGAATAAAAAAGGAGATGGCATTTAAATAAAGAAGTATTTAGTCTTATAGATATTTATGTGACATTTAAATTTCATATTTATATTAATTCCTGTATTGTGATATTTAAGATTTGGAAAAGAAATTAAAAAATGTAATTATTAAATCCATATAAAATCAATTCATTAATTATACTAATTATCTACTTACATTTATACATGATTATAGACATGTTTGGATCTATTTATTTTAAAATTAAAAATCAAGTTCTAGAATATTTCATTGATTTTCATATTTTTTTTAAAAGACAATTTAAATGTCAACTTAACAATACATTTCCTTTTTATTTAAAAATTTGTAACATCAAGCATGATATAACTATCTCTTATACACAAGAAAAAAATGGAGCATTTGAAAGTTCAGGCATAGGACAACTATAAAATAGTTATGTTTATGTTACATGCTAAAAATGTCATATAGATATTGGGCTAAAGCTATGCATTGTGTTGTTTATTTAATTAGTAGGACCTTTTACTTTTGAATAAGATTGGTCAAGGGAAAGCCTAATGTTAATAATTTTGCCTATTGTTAATAATTTATGTGTGTTTGATTCTCTTACTTTTGTACATGTTCCTATAAAAAGTAATCAAAATTTATTTCATATTTATGTTGGGTATAGGAACATTCTAATCTATATAAAGTGTAAAATACAAGTTTTAAAGAATTCAATTCCTAAAGAAGCTTGGTGAAGTAAAATACTAATGTTAAAGTATTTATGTGTTTTTGGTTCTATTTTTTACATGTTTCTTAAAAAATAATCAAATTTGAATCAAAATGTACTCCGCATATTTTTGTTGGGTATGATGAATATTGTATAATCCATATAGTGTACAATACCAAAGTTGTAAATAATATAACTCTTAAAAAATCTCAGTCAACGAAAATCCTAATGTTAAGCCATATAGAGGGTAAAATATCAAACTAAGAAAGTGATTACTAAAAGGGATGAATGCATTAATGAGAATGGAATTTGTGAATGTTTTAGGATTAGTTAATTTCTATTGATGATAATCTTGATGAGGATGGAATTCGTGATTCTTCTAAAATTGATGTAATGGTTATTGATGATAATCTAGTGTCGATAAGCATAGTATTGAAATTGATAGAGATAGTGAAATGGATTCTAGAGATACTAAGAGTGAAACTACTCTCTTATGGTAGTGATCACCACTTCAAACATCTAAACATATATCTAAATGAACTTAGGTGAGTTTTTTTATTAAAAATGTTTCAATTAAAGCTAGAAGAGCTAATAATTGTAATTTGTCTTAAGAACTAAAATTCTTGAGATCTGTGTGTTAGTTTTAGTGATCAAATGTGAAAGCAAACAAAAAATGCAACACATAAGACAATGAACACCACAAGATACCCTGGGAAAACCCTCTTAACTTGAGGGGAAAAAATCCAGCAAATATATCTCTCATATATTTAGGAATAAGAGCATAAATATGCTTACAACTCAGGCCCAACACAAGGCCGAATTTGATACAATGAATAATAACACCTCTCCTAGATGCGAATACACAAATGATATGAATCTCTTTGAAGTCAATCTGCTGCTTCAAATAGAAGATTTGTTGCAAAGTGTGAACTCCCTTTAGGAATGTGAATTATGAAGATGAAATTGATTGCAAAATGAATGATTATCATCTTGTATTTGTAGGCAAGGACGTGACTCTTCATGAGATATGTCGGCCCAAGAAGAAATGACTCTTGATATTAATTAAGTCGACCTGAATTAATTAATAAACAAATATTAATTGTCTTCTAATGAATTCACATCTTCTCATGTCGGCCATAAATGAAGCGCCTCTTCATTTGAATATAATATTAACAATTCAAATAGCCGTTAGGCTATAATTTGAATTTCCTTCAATAAGTCATGCTAAACTAGAAGTAGCAGCCCGACGTTGCTTAATAACATCAACACTCCCTCTCAGCTAGGGAGGATACTTCCAGTTGAATAAGACATATCACCTCATCGTGATGTCAACCACAATGGCTACACCCATGTGTGGAAAGGAAAGATATCATCTCATCGTGATATCAACCATCATGGTTGCACCCATGTATGGTATGTACAAGTGCTCATCACTCAATGTGATGTTGTCACCTCACCATGACGTTCACTATGGCTCTCCCAGAGGGTGAAACACAAGTACAATAAAATCATCATAGACTCTCTCACGTGATGATGTCATGGATTCACACACATGAAATCCACCATGGCTCTCCCAAAGGATGGAAATAAGGGTTTTCACCTCAAATCTCTCTCAAAGAGAAATACATTAACAAGGGCTTGCACCTCAAATCTCTCTCAAAGAGAAATGCATTAAAGAGGATCAGTGATACTAAGACCCCTTCTCAGCTAGGGCTTGATTCTCTACCATACCAAGCTTGTCTTGAAAGTACACAAACTTTATCCTAGAGAGAGGCTTGGTGAGAATGTTTGACGTCTGCTCATCAATGTTGATATACCTCAACCATATGTCTGATATAATGGTATTTGATCTCCACATGCTTAGTTATGTCATGAAACATAGAATTGACAAAAGCTTCACACAACTTTGTTTATCACAATGAATGATAGTAGGCTCCATTGATTGCCCAAACAATCTTGCAAGGAGCTTACGAAGCCACACTGCTTCTCGAGCTGCCATACATGTTGCAATATATTTTGTCTTTGTGGTGCTCAGTGCCACAGAAGATTGCTTCCTACTACACCAGAAAATCATCACAGACCCCAACCATCTTCTTTAGGTTTAGTAGGATCCCTTTGAATCTTCAAGCACTTGCATCAACCTTTTGACCTCATCGTCCAAGATTGCCTGCAACGCTTGCCTTAGAGAAATGGTTTCTAGCGCATGCCTCTGTAGAGATTCACGGTTCTCCTCTTCGACCTTATCCCAAATCACTTCTATTCTGAATAGGTTTGCGGAGCTACCAATGTTAAATCCAGGTGGACTGACTTGAGAAATTATGATCTCAACTGTTGAAGAGGTACTTCAAGGATTTAGCATCTGGCCTTACAACACTGCAACCCTTACTTATTCTCAGTGAGTCATAGAACTCCCTTTGAAGGTTAATTCTTACTCTTTGAAGAGATTTCTTCAGCCATCCACTTAGTCTCATGGTTGTAAGTAGTGTCTCCATTCTCATATTCTCTTGAAAGCAATCTCTTGGTTCGTCCTAATGCAGATTAAGGAGAGATTACTAATAGTTAATAGAACTCAATTATTCTAAATAGCAATACCAATATTGGAAGCATACATGATTTACTATCTCAATGTTATAGCATGAATTAATAACTACATAAGAAATTCATGAACATTATTCAACCATGAAATACATATCTCATCAGAATCTCCTCAAATAATCTTAGATAATTAGTTCATCATTCATTTGCTTCTCGATCCAATCTACATTTTAAAGGATTAATAAAAATAATAGATTATATATAAGAAGCAAATATCAAAAGATCAAAAAGATAAAGAAGTAATAGAACTTATCTTTATTTATTCTCATGTATCTTTCTTCCATCTTTTACTCCTCTCGAAAGATCTCATCTTAGCACAATAAGAGACAATATACTTAGCTCAGATTTCTCAGACATATTATGTAGTCAGCATATACAACATAGAATCAAGCCTCTCAATGCACCATCATAGTCCATGCACAAAGAGAATGTTATCGATGTGATCATCCAATCACAACGAAATTGCAGTTATCTTTTCATCTTAGAGTCACACTCAAAGATCTTCACAATTAGCATGAACCAACTTGCAATGAGTGATTGACATCTCCAAAGGATCTTATGCTAGTGATCACTATCACGAACTTTACCAATCACACATGATTCAAGTAAACAATCTCAGACCTGCACAGCTTAGCAGACTAAAATTTACCCTAGATTTCAGAAGAATAAACAAAAAGAATACTTATCTTGAAGAAATCAGACTTTCCTTTTCAGGTCTACACTTTTCCAGAGATCTGTATTAATTCAGCTTAGTACATAAGCAGCGGTTGCTTCTCACATATCTCCTGTGGAGAAGTCCTATGCCAGATAAATAACAATCCTTCAAGCAAGCTAACACCTCTGCCACACAGAGAAGGTGCTTTGAGCAGTAGTGCTCAAGCCCATGCCAAACTCAATGTTCAAATGATGTAACAGCTACAGGCCTCAACCCATATATTCCATGATACAATGGTTGTTAGTTCCCAATTCAAGATTAATATTGATACATGTCAAATAGACCATTCAAATCTGCCTCAAAAAAGTTTTTCATCACCATAGGATTCCAGATCAAGAAGTCGCTCTTCTAAACTTTGCTAGTAAGACAAAGGTATAGAAAAGAGTCCCACGACAAGCTCCATTCTAAAACACATCGGCCATAGACACAACTTGAAGAATCTTAATATATCGATCACCCTTATATATCAACAACAGCTCAATAATTTTGAAAAAAAAATTATTTGTATTCCTGACGCCTTTGATAATGCTCAACAATTTCTTGAATATTTCCCAGATAAAACCTGATTATATGCTTAGCAAAAATCTGATCAGATCTTTTTCTAGACCTTCTCTAATACCATGTTAGTTTTAGTGATTAGATATGAAAGCAAACAGAAAATGCAACACATAAGACAATGAACACCACAAGATACCCTGGGAAAACCCTCCTAACTCGAGGGGAAAAAATCCAACAAATATATCTCTCATATATTTAGGAATAAGAGCATAAATCTGCTTACAACTTAGGCCCAACACAAGGTCGAATTTGATACAATGAATAATAGCACCTCTCCTAGATGTGAATACACAAATGATATGAATCTCCTTGAAGTCGATCTACTACTTCAAATAGAAGATCCATTGCAAAGTGCGAACTCCCTCTAGGAATGCGAATTATGAAGAATGAAATTGATTGCCAAATGAATGATTATCATCTTGTATTTGTAGGCAAGGACATGACTCTTCATGAGATAGGTTGGCCCAAGAAGACATGACTCTTGATATTAATTAAGTCGGCCTAAATTAATTAATAAACAAATATTAATTATCTTCTAATGAATTTGCATCTTCTCATGTCGGCCATAAATGAAGCACCTCTTCATTTGAATATAATATTAACAATTCAAATAGTCGTTAGGCTATAATTTGAATTGCCTTCAATAAGTCGTGCTAAACTAGAAGTAGCAACCTGATGCTGCTCAATAACATCAACACTGTGATCCTAGTTCTTCCCACCAAGCAAAAGAACAACCTCACTAGGAAAAGGCCATGCTAAAGGAATATGATTTAATTATATCTAGTCAAACATGAGACTTAGTTGAATTATCAACAAATAAAGATTTAGTTTCTTGCAAATAATTGTTTAAAACTAAATTTAATGTTAATAATGAATTGGTAAACATAAAGCAAGATTAGTTGCTAGAGGTTTTTGTAAAATAGGAGGCTTGGATTATAATGATTTTTTTCTTGCAAATAATTGTTTAAAACTAAATTTAATGTTAATAATGAATTGGTAAACATAAAGCAAGATTAGTTGCTAGAGGTTTTTGTCAAATAGGAGGCTTAGATTATAATGAAAGAAAAAACAGAATTTAGTTAGAAAATTGTGTGTGTGTGTGTGACAAGTATTTTTATTTCTTAAGAGAAGTATGCTAATGACCTATTACCTCGATTTTATATGAATAATGTTAAACCTATGTCCATGGATACTTCTCCCATTGATGCAAATTTGTATAAAGAACTAGTTGGTACCTCAAATTTGATGTAGGGGCTTCCAAGAGTCACAACTTTTGACTCGAAAGTTTGTTTGGGCTTAAATTTTACATGGAGGTGCATTTTGAGGATTTGAATACAACATCAATCGAACGTAGTTCGGTTGGAGCTCAGTTTGACACTTTTTCAAGACCAAAAAAATCATTTGGGGTCTCAATAAACTTCTAGTTATTTTTGGAGTTTTTTTTTTTTTTTTAATAATTTAAAACTCATGTTTCCAATTTGAATTGTAATTTGACAATTAGTGTTACCATAGTGGTAGGAAGATATTTTTTAATTTATGAGGTTGAAGGAGATGCTTGGAAAATTACCAAAAATGGAAAATTATGACAATTATCAAAAACTGCCAAAAAGGTAAATTTTGGATTGTTTAGATATAAGGGTGATTTTCTAGTTGTAGATGCAAGGAAGAATAATAAAGAAGTTTGGCATTGAATCTACTCTTTGAGTTCTATTTTTTACAGTAATGGTGAATTCTATTAAGTGAGTTGTTGGTTGCATCATTTGGTATTAGAGTAGGAAGATGGTTGGGAGAGGGAGGGAAGAGGTCTTGGCCAGATGCATAAAGCTATGAAAAACCTACAACAAAAAGTAGCAGATCTTGCAAACATCATGGAAAATCAAGGAATGAGACAAAGATGAGATAATTTTGATGAAGAAGCATTAGATCACATGAATTTTGAAGAGAGAATGCTCAAGACGTTAGAAGGTAAAAATGGTGGGACCAAAATCGAAGCTTCAGAGTATGTAGGTAGACTTAAACCAAATGACCTAATAGATTGATTGAACGATATGAGTAAATTCTTTGAATGGAAGCATATGGCAAAGGAAAAGAAGGTTAAATTTGCATGTACCAAGTTAAAGGGTCATGCAATGATCTAGTGGGATCATTTTTAGAAAGAAATAATT
The DNA here is from genome assembly GCA_007115665.2 of Sequoiadendron giganteum. NCBI lineage: Eukaryota > Viridiplantae > Streptophyta > Pinopsida > Cupressales > Cupressaceae > Sequoiadendron > Sequoiadendron giganteum. The sequence continues at coordinate 211,052,788 of CM021105.1, read as the reverse complement.
AGAAAGGGAAAGGATAAAATTCAGATGTGGAACAAGATGGAGAAAAAGCTGAAAGAAATTTTTTTACTTGTGGATTATGCATAGACTCTTTTCCATAGATTTCAAATTTTGAAACAAAATCTATCTACTATGGAAGAATATACAAATGAGTTCTAAAAATTATCCATTCGTGTAGAGAAATTTAAGAAATTGATGAGAAGATAGCTACCAAGTATGTAAATGGTTTAGGGGTGACCCGTATAACGCAGTGGTTGAAACACTTGCTTGGTGACGCTACCACCATGGTTCAAATCCCCGCTGGGCTGCTATGCTCGCAGGCTTTGTGCTTTCGCAAGGCTAGTGGGCTCGCAGATTTGAACAACAATAGTGTTAGGCACCTTAAAAAGTGCCCATTACCAATCAAAAAACAAACAAAAAAAAGTATGTAAATGGTTTAAAATTATCTATCCAAGATGAGTTGAGCATGCATAGAGTTAATAGTATTGAAGAAGCATATCAATGGGCCTTGAAGGCTGAAGAAAAACAAAATACACAGTATTTTCAAAGGAATAGAGGAGCAAGAAGGGGTACACCATCTTCTTTGCGAGGTGGTATGAGTAATAGGGAAGAATCATCCTAGGCAATAGAGAAATCATAAGACACCCAACATAATCCTTCTAGCCAACAAAGAGGAAGAGGACTTTAGAGGGGTAGAGGTTATAGTGGTGGTAGAGGATGGGAAACCCAATGAAAACCATTTGTTTGTTTTAGGCATGGTGAAGAGGGTCATAGGACATTTGAATGCTCAAATTATCACATGCAAGAAAGAAGACAAGGAGAGCAACCAAGATTGAACTTGGCTCAAGCTGAGAATGAAAAAGATGGAGCAAGATCCTAGGTCTTTCCAGATGTGGGTGAGAGTTTAATGATGAGAAGAGCAATGGTGATTCCAAAGAAGGAGAAAATGCAAACCCGAGGATATAAAGATTTCTAGCTTTGTACAAATATTTTTTGAACCAAATGCACCTTAGGAGGAAAGGAATGCCAAGTTATTGTTGATAGTGATAGTTGTGAAAACATGGTATCTAAAGAAATAGTAGAAAATTTGAATTTACACTATAAATAGCATCCCCATCTTTACTGTATTGCATGGTTTAAAAAGGGAAATGAGGTTATTGTTGATAAGAAATGCTTAATCAAGTTTTCTAGAGGGAATACTTATCAAGATGAAGTATGGTCTAATGTCATTCCAATGGATGCATGCCATGTGTTGTTGGATAGGCCATGGTAATATGATAGGAAAATTATGCGTGATGGAGAGAAGAATACATATACTTTTTGGAAGGATGGATCTAAAGTAATCTTGTTACCCCTTAAAGATGAAGGAAAGACTGAGAGTATGTTGTCTGAAAGAGAGCTTGTCAAAGAAATGAAGCTAACAGGGTTTTGTTAGGCACTAATGGTGCATAGAGGAGAAAGTGAAGAAGTGCTAGTAGCTGCAGAAGCAACAAAGGTACTAGACAAGTATGTTGATGTCATATTAGAAGAATTACCTAATGGTTTACCACCTAGATATTCAACATCATATTGATCTGATATTATGAGCCTCCCTACCTAACTACACAACATATAGGATGAGTCCTACACAACATGCATAACTCAATAAACAAGTAACAAAGCATACAAAGAAAGGTGTTGTGAGAGAAAGCATGAGCCCATGTGTTGTGCCAACATTGCTAACTCCAAAGAAGGATGGTACATGGAGAATGTGCATCGACAATAGAGCAATCAGTAGAATCACCGTCAAATATTGATTTCCTATACCATGCCTAGATGACATGATGGATAGTGAAACTTTAAGAAACTCCCCCTCAAAAAAAAAATTCGTACTGAATCTTTCATTTTTTTGGACAAAAATATTAATTTCTACTAGCAAATCTTTTCATTTTTTCAAAAAAACTATTAATTTCATTGGTAATTTTTTACATGACTAAAATTTTGTAGAAAATCTTGGCGAATCTTGGAAAATAATAGGAAAATATATTAATTATGATGGAAAATCCTTCCTTTTAAAAATATAATTCTTATGGAAGAGTAGAGGTCGAAGGGTGGAAATGATAGATGGGTTTAAGGGGTAGACTCTATAATATTTAGTTTCCATGATTGATTTAAAATATAATCTAATGACCCTCATTGTATATCACAAGGTAAACTGTATCCACAATTTGTAATGCTCATGGGGCCCGAAATTGCTTTTGGATGTTGTTTTTTTAGATTAACAACCCAAAAGAAATTTCGGGCCCCATGAGCATTACAAATCATGGGTACACTTTACCTTGCAAAATACAATGAGGGCCATTAGGTTATATTTTAAATCAATGTTGGCAACTAAATATTGGAAATATAGCTCTAAAGAAACTAATAATTATGATATACTATCGGTGAATTGATTTAGATTTCTACTATAACATAAAATTTAGGTGAATCTAATCTAATCTTGTATCGAATATTATGGTGAATTCTTGAGTTAAATTTTTTTTAAATAATTTTTTTGACGATTTAAATAAGTCTAAACTAAAAGTTTGTAAAAATTTGGTGATTCAGGTCATGTTACAACTTGAACTATTAGCCAAATTTTGATTCCCAAATTTCAACTATTAGCCAATTGGTGAATATTCGCCACTAAAAAAGTCACCGATGATGGATGTGCTTGAAGGGGCTACCTGTTTCAACGAAATTGATCTACGAAGTGACTACCATTAGATCCAAATTCGAGAAGGGGATGAGTTGAAAACAACTTTCAAGACCATAGATGGGTTATATGAGCAGATGGTTATTTCATTCGGGTTGTCTAATGCACCCAACACCTTCATGAGATTAATGAATATTGTGTTATGAGCTTACATTGGTAAGTTTGTTATAGTTTATTTTGATGGCATTCTAGTTTTTAGTAAAAGAAAAGATGAACACTTACAACATTTGAGGATTATCTTGGATGTGTTGAGAAAAGAGAGACTCTACACAAATTTGAAGAAGTGCATATTTATGCAAGAAATCCTAATATTTTTGGGTTTTTTCATCTTTGCAAATGGTATCAAGATAGATGAAGAAAAGATCAAAGCAATATTGAAGTGGTCAATTCCTAGGATCATAACAAAGGTAGGGAGTTTTCATGGTTTGGCCACATTTTACCAAAATTTCATTAGAAATTTTAGCAATATTGTAGCACCCATAACAAACTGCACCAAAGGAAAGGAATTTGTGTGGACGATAGAAGCTAGAGAGAGTTTTAAGTTTCTAAAGAAGAAGGTGACCAAAGCTCCCATATTAGCACTACCAAATTTTGATAGTGTTTGAAGTGGATTGTCATGCCTTGCATGTAAGCATTGGAGTTGTACTTAGCCAAGAAGGTAAACCTGTAGTTTTTTAAGTGAAAAGTTGAATGATGTAAGGAAGAGTTATTCAACATATGATGTAGAATTTTGTTATTGTACAAGCATTAAGGCATTGGAGGAATTACTTGGTGCCCAAGGAGTTTTTGTTAATTACATATCATATTGTATTGAAAGATTTGAATGCTAAACAAAATTGAATAGCAAGCATGCAAAATGGGTTTCTTTCTTACAAGGTTACACCTTTGTCCTGAAACACAAGTCCAGAAAACAAAACCAGGTTGTGGATGCTTTGAGTAGGCGTAATGTACTTTTGACCACAATGAAAAATGAGGTAGTTGGTTTTGGTGCCATCCAAGATCTATATGAGTCTGATAATGATTTTTGGCAGTTACAAAGTTCATTACCTACCAATATGGAGTACATTAAGGGTGAATATTTTATGCAAGATAGCTACCTCTTCAAGGGAAAACAACTATGTATTCGAGTTGGATATATGTGAGAGAACATAATCATGAAAATTCATAGTAATGGGTTGGTTGGGCATTTTAGAAAGGATAAGATGCTAGCTTTGGAAGAAAACAAATATCGAAGATGAAGAGAGATGTAGCTAGATATGTGACCAGGTGCAAGATTTGTCAGACGACTAAAGGACATTCACAGAATATAGGTTTATATATGCCACTACCAATACCTATTGGACCATAGACATATTTAAGTATAGATCTTATGTTGGAGATTCCAAGCACACAACGAGGTCATGACTCCATTTTTGCAGTTGTTGACCACTTCTCTAAGATGGCACATTTTATTGCTTGCAAGAAAATTAATGATGCAACTTGAGTGGTAGAATTGTTGTTTAAGGAAGTTCCTAGATTATATGGTGTTCCAAGGACTATCACATCTAATAGAGATACCAAGTTTTTGAGTCATTTTTGGAGAACTCTGTGGAAAAAGATGGGAACTAAGCTATAATTCAGTAGTGCTTATTATCCCCAAACAAATGTGTAGACAGAAGTTGTAAATTGGAGTTTGGGAAATCTACTACGATGCATTGTTGGAGAGAAGCCTAGGCAGTGGTACTTAGCATTACCTCAAGTTGAATTTGTTAGTGTTTCTTAGATCAGATTAAACAATAAAGTACTTAAAAGAATTACAATACATAAGACAATGAACACACAAAGATACCCTGGGAAAACCCTCCTCTTGAGGGAGAAAAACCCAGCAATGAATCTCTTCTATAATATAGAATAATGGCAGAAATCTGCTTACAACTCAGGCCCAGCAATGGCCAATGCTTGATACAATGTATTTGCCCTTCTTCTAAATACAAACAATGCAATGACTATGAAATCCTCCTTGAATCCGAGCTGCTGCTATAAGGTGCAAATTCTGCTCATAAAGAATAGTGCGAACTTGCTTGAGATGGAATGAGTTTACAATGACAAAGTGACCTTGTATATATACATCATAAGGTGCCTCTTGACTTAGGTCGGCCTCTTTAGGAAAATACAATAAATGATAATTATAAGTTAAAGTCGGCTCAAGCTAAAACAAGAATATGTGAATCATAAAGGGTCGGCTCTTGCATTTATTAATATAGTGAACATGAATTAATAGCCGAAGGCTATTCATTTAATTCATGTGTTCTTTGTGCGGATGAAGTGCAGACCACAGCTGCAATAACATCAACAAAATTTGCCTACAATAGTTCCAGGAACAAATCCACAAGTAAATCACCATTTCAGATTGTTTATGGCAAGAATCCTAACGGTGTTTTGGATTTGGTGTAGTTACCAATCAAGGACAACATTAATGATGATAGAGAAGCATATGCAAAATATCTTCAACAATTGCATAAAGAGGTGAGGCAAAAATTACAAGAGAGCAATGATAGATATAAGGCTACAATAGATGTTGTTAGAAGGCATAATGTATTCCATGAAAGTGATTTAGTGATGGTCTATTTGAGATGAGAAAGGTTTCCTACATGAACTTACAACAAATTGAAGTACAAGAAGATTGGTCCTTGCAAAATTACAAAGAAGATAAATGATAATACCTATGAGGTAAGCTTACTAGAGAAATTGGATATTTCTCCTATGTTTAATATTTCTAATTTATATGCCTTCCATGGTGAGGATCATGATAAAGATATTGGATAAGAAGTGGATTGGCAACAACACATTCCAAATAAGCAAAAGGAAAAGATTATAGAGATTTTGGACAATAAAACAACTTACACTCGACAAGGTCAATACAATACGTATCTCATACAATGGGAAGGATTGGCACCAATAGATAACACTTGGATTACAAAACAAGAATTGAAGAAGTTGGATTTGGATAGGTGGCATGAGTTTGATGACAACAACTTGTAAGAGTTGTGTTCCTTTCAACTAGGGGAGAACAATGCAGGGGCTTCCAAGAGTCATAACTTTTGACTCGGAAGTTCGTTTGGACTGAAATTTTACATAGAGGTGTGTCTTGAGGAGTTGATTGAAATGTTGATGGAATTCAACTTGGTTGAAGCTCATTTCGGGACCAAAATCTTTCATCTAGGGTCTCAAAATTAGCTTTTAATTATTTTTCAAGTTTTTTAATAATTTGGAACTCATGTTTCCAATTTGAACTGTAAGTTGACAATTACTGTCATCGTAGTGATAGGAGGATTTTTGTAATTTCCAAGGTCAAAGGGAGATGCATGCAAAATTACCAAAAATTGAAAACTATGACAATTGTCAAAACTACCAAAAAAGGTAATTTTCAGATTTTTTAGATATAAGGGTGATTTTCTAGTTTTACAAGCAAGGAAGAATAATAAAGAAGTCTAGCATTGAATCTATTCTCTGAGTTTTAAATTTTTTATAGTAATGGTGAATTCTGTTAAGTGAGTTGTTGGTTGCGTCAAAATTACTTAATTGATATTAGATCTGATATTTCTCATAGTGTTGGTTTGGTATCTAGATTTATGTCTAAAACTCAATAAACACATTTTAAAGTAGCCAAATGAATGTTATAATTGTTTATTTTTACAATTAAGTACAATCTCACAAAATAGTAAGAAGCAACAAGTTATTTCTCTATCTTTGACAGAAGTGCAATACAAAGGTCATACTCAAGTTGTTAAGGAGGCTCTTTAACTTAAGATAACTCTTGAAGACTTGGGCCTCCCACAACATTATCCAACCACATTGTATTGTGATAATCAAAATATAATTCCCTTGGCAAATAATCTATTGTTCCATACTACAACAAACATATTGTGCTTCAACATCACTTCATTGGGAAGTTGTTGAAAGTGTCTAAATTCTTCTTTTTCTTGTGATAATAGAGATCATGTATTTTCACAAGGCTACTTTGTGAGGAAATTTTATTTTCATACATATACACACACACACACACACACACAATAGGTGGACGACTTAGTGATGGAAAACCCACTTGCGGATGTTTTTTTCTTTCTATGATATATAATAATATGAAATAGTAATAAGCAACAATTTTCTTTTTATTGTTGTATATGGCAATTGGGTTGTAGCTGTACCTCTTTTTAGTCCATTTTGATAGGTTGTTTGACTAGTCTCATTATCACATGGTACTTGTTCTATTTGCCTAATGGCTAATATGTTGGACAAGGGTCTAGACCCTTTCAAAACACCTTTTTATCAATATCAAAAACAATTTATTTCCCTATTTTCCAAAAAAAAAAAACACAATGATTGTACTCAAGTTGCTAAGCAGGCTCTTTGGTTTAGGAGAATTCTTGAACATGGATCTCCCCACGAATTGTGACAATTAAAGTACCATTGTCTTGGCAAAAAATCTAGTCTTCCACACAAACATATTGTGTTTCAACATCACTTCGTTTAGATAATCATTGAAAACTACCAAAATCTATTTTTTGTATTAGTAAAATTCAAATAACAAATATTTTGACACAACCACTCTCTAGACCAAAATTTATGTCATTGAAATACTTTATACATATACATATGAACACATACATACATACATAACTCACTTCTATTATAGAAGTAAAGATTAAAAAAAGTGTTAAAATTAATCTTCACTTGATATTTAGAGTCCTAATTATTAAATTTGTAATGTTTGATATCAATTTTCGAACATAGACAATCCCCACCCAACATCTTCTCCCATCCACCAACATTAGCTTCCCACCCACCCTTGAACCCTATCACCCCCCACCAAAAGAAAATATATTCCTTCCAATCAGCCATCATAGAATAGTGTTATTTATTTTTTGCCCAACCATTTTCACGCATATAAATTTTTCCTTGTTTAGTTTATTTTATTTATTTATATTTTTTTTATATTTAATGAGATTTTTCTTTTAATTAAATGGTTAAAATTTTATTATTTTATATTTATTAATCTGCATTATCCTACACTCCATTTGTCTTTACCTAAATATTCTTTAGAATATAAATTGTTTTGTAGATGTCACCATATTCCCTTAAAAAATATATTTAGAATGTAACTCCTCTTCTAATTGTCGGTGTATTCCTTAGAAGGAATATCATAATATATCTCATTATTTATGCTCACATATGCATGCTTACGTCATGCGTGTGGTCATGAAGAATAAGGACACACGCACATATCGACTAAAGTGGCATATGTAAATTCTTACATAATTCTCTTCAACTCTAAAATAGAAACTGTTTTTCTGTTTCTTAAAAAATGGTACTTAACTCTGCTGTTATATTGAAACTATCATTGTAAGATTTCGAAGTGTCATTTTCATTGATACATGTTGAGTTTTCTTTCATCACAGTTTTCCCAATTCACAAACCTTGTCTCAACTTTGTTGTGTATTGTCTTCTTCATTTTATTATTTCTTTTCAGTGTAATAGTTAATCCTGGATTAAAAGTTTTTTAACAATAATCCAAAGGGAACGCCATGAAAACACAAAATGTTACTTGATGATGGTGACAACATTTTGCACAACACCAGACATTGATCTAGAAACAAAAAAAACATACCTTGGGAAAGCAGATCTGAACCAAATAACACCAAGGAATATGCAACCAAAGGCATACATAAATGGGAGGGGTTTGTAACAATCCACAAAAACCAGTATCGTGGAACAAGTATATTGGTACCACTGTTGATGGGAAGCAATACCAGAAATCCAATTTAGAAGTTAATATCATGAAATGAAACCTGATTACTAAAAATCAAGAAAAAAATGAAATGCTGATTGTAGTCAAGGTCAAGGGAATCCTAAGATAGCCCTCGTTTAGTTATTCTTAACTTTCAATGTTTATCTAAGAGAACATTAGTATGCTTCAAGCACTCAGACATGATTGTCCCAATAGGTATTCCAGCATTTGAAGAGCATTCCTCCCTCGCATACAGAAATCTGCAGAAATTTTATAGCATATATGTTGAGATCTACCCTAAAACTAAGCGATGCAAATTTAGAACTTCAATGGATTCAAGCACTCCCAAAATTGCCTTTTGTTATATAAAACAAAATGGCTTCAATATCCTGCATATGCATTCCATGGTTTCATTATTCGAGGCATGATAACAGTATAAGTATCCAACTCTTCACCAGACAACCAAAACCAAACGTAATGAGTCGTCAGTTTAATTTATTTTCTTCGTTGTTCAAGAGGTATGCAATTTGTGAAAAGAAACACCATTTACAAGCCAGAATAAGAAATCTGAGATTGTGATGACAATGCCCACATTATCTACACTGGAACAATATATCACCAGCCCTATTATCAATTTACAGCCAACTCTAGTCACATGCAGTAATGGAGTGACCAACACATACATATTCTGATGGTTATTTAAGTTGGCCTAGCAAGCCTCGAACTGCCACATTTGATCCTGATATAGAGTAACTTAAATGATTGTAAATATGAAGGACACATCAGATGATTAGAATTCAAGGTGAGAAAGTGTGACCAAGTTACCGGATAATGTTCACTAAGAAAAGGAAAATGAAATTGTAGCAATGAAGAGGTGTTCCAGGACACAACTATTTGGAACAGTAAGGCATTAAAGAGCATTGAATCAGTATTTTATTGGTAAAACATGGAGCGGCCTTAGAAATGTGCAAAGCTAACCAAAAAATTCTATTGGAAAGAAAGACAAATGACACTCACAAAAGATAACCCAAGACTGTTGAGAGGCTCTGGAAACTACAGGATACTGTCTATTTTCAGCACTTTTAGCAGCCAGTGAGGGCTCACCTAGACTGGTCAGGCCTCAGAGAAGCACACAGGGCCTGAGAATTGACATGCAACATTCATCAGTCAGTTCACATCAGTTTTAAAACAAGGAAATTAACCTCCGAAAGAAATCACTGAGTTTTGTGCATAACTATATTACCAGGAATAATTTTTTTCACTCTTCCTCTACCGGCATAGTCCACAGAATAGAATCAGAGATACAAGATCAGAAACATAGGATAAACATGCTCAAAATTTCAGACCCTTTGAGCAAAGTTCATCATCCTGGTAATACGTGCTTTTGTAATTGGTACAACTCTGAAGTGCCTGATGACACTAGGAGCAATTCAACTATTTACAATTTACAAAGACTAGATGATATAATCTCTATCATTTTGAGCATTGACAATGAAAGGAATTTCTAATCAAAGGATCAACTTTTCTAGTTCACTGGTTAGTTTGCACATATTCAAACTGTGAACTGCCGATTATACATGCATTTATCCAGAGTTCGTTTGAGTTTGGGGGATGGAGACAGTGAGAAAGTTCATGGATATTGTGGATGGCAGAGATGGCAGGGGAGAGCGCTATAATGTATAAAATTACTATCTAAATTTTAAAAAAAAACAAAAAAGAAGAAGCAGAAAAGAGTAACTTGTTCAAACACACATTAAACGCACCATTACACCGAACACCCTCAGATGCAACAGATACCAATAACCAACAATTAATGTTACCCTTATTTAAAACACGAATTTAATCCCTACACAGAAAACACGGTATATACAAACAATCAAACAAACAAGGAGCGGACAACAAAGTATATTACAGATGCAAAAACAACACAGTAAATCTCTGCTATATCAAGTTCGATCTCCATTCATTGCATTTTTTATAAGCCAAAAACAGGCAAAATTTAACCATCACTCCAAGAAGGCAAACCCTAATAAAGATCATCATCCTTGGTGACCACAATTCTTTTTCCTGTTTTTTAAACTGCAAGCTATTGAGAGGGCATCCCCAGAAATGTCCCCCAAATTGAGGGAATGTCCCTATTATTTGCTTTTCTTTGGGAACAAGATGAAACTACTTGGGACACGAGTTAGTTAATCTCTGGTTTTAGCAAGGTGTTCCTGGCCATCATATCTCAACAAAATATTTTCCTACAACGTCCTAATGTACTGAGACTTTGTTTTGAAGCTTTGGTCACCTACATCTATTCTTTAAAAACTTACTCAAAAGTTTTCTTTACAATTTTATGGCCATAACCTTATGTGCTCTATAACAGAACAATCTTGTGTTCCCTTGCATTCAATGTGGCCCAATGGTTATCTACAACATCCTTTGACAACCCCTACCACTATCCTGAAAAGGGCTTTAACTTATGCACGAGATCCAATCAATACTTATTTGACACACAATGGAGCAAAATAATATATTGAGCAATACTATTATTCACCCATTAACATGTTCACAATCTATCTCTAATGGTAGAGTCATTTTGATTCAGTTCTGTGTGATATGTGTTTCTGACAGAGTGCCAGGCATGCCATTCCAGCATCAGCTAGAGGATGAGTAATGTTAAATTAGGAAATTACAAAACTTGCTCACCCTTTAAAGCTACTTGGCTCCTAATGTAGTGACTTCAAGCGGCAAGGGTAAATTGTCTTGTAATTGCTTCTTTATTTAATTCCCATGCCTTGAATTTCCCCACAAAAATTTACAGCCAAATTAGTCGGATTCACTTTATATGCAGCTTTTGTTACAGTTATCTTCATGTTTCCAGTTTTGAAATGTTAGAATTGTCACCAACCTTTGTTACAGTTACCCAATGTATCACCATACAAATACATTTTCGTTCAGTAATCTTTAAATGTTTCTATACTCATCATCTTGGGGTGGGGCATCACCTAGTAAAACTCCAAAAATTAATCAAGATTCAATTTAGCCACAACTAGTTGAAGACGATCCTATAATTTGTCTAATTCACCAGTACTACTGTGCTTCTAATTCCTTTTAGGTTTGCTACTTCTCTTGATCATGAGATATGTTCTATCAAATATGCAACAAACTTACCTGTTAAACTTGGACACAAACCAAGAAATTGACAAGTGAAAAGTTAAAAATGGTTCAATTTTGCTTTAGAGGACAAGGGACTGTTCCCATCTTGCTCTCTAGGAAAATTCACAACCTATTTAACCTTCATTTTCTTTCTAGATGAGGGATAAGGAGTGTCCTTTGGACCCCCTGTCTATCAATGTTGATAAGAACTCTTGTGCTGGAGAAAGTTGTTTGCTAGCTCGTACAAGTGTGTTTTCCTCTTTTATAGCTTTGTTCCCAGCTCAGGTATCAAGTGTTTCTCGGTCATGCTTTCTTCCTTGGCTCCTCAAACCAAATAAGAAACATTGTCCCATCTTTGTATTGGTCATATAACCAGATCAGGGAAGATTAGCCCACATAAAAGAAGGATCTATAGCAATGTTCAAATGTCAAAATTTTGTCAACAAGTCTGTTCCATTTTATCCAAAACTTGGTAGATTACAGGGATGACAAATGTTAGAAAGTTATTGTCGATAACTAATGATTCGTGGCTTGGTAATGTGATCAAGAGTTTTGGTGGAATATTTTCATTGAATACAAATAGAAAATTTTTATAATGGAATATTTAAACAGTGTGTAATGTTCTTGTAACCCTTGAGTCAATTTTGGGTTGAGTTGGCAAGATTATATACCTACAAACTTTTTCACTAATCTTCAATTTGAAACTGTATTGAGTTTATATAATTGATAGATTCATTGGGAAAGAAAAGTGTGTGATTGGAAACAGAATGTAAACTACACTAAGTGGGGGTTTATTATATAAATAATACAGATCAAGAAGCTATGATGACGGGAAACTGAATGGGAATTTTTTTACAATTAGAATATCACCAGCTGCCATCTTTGGGATCAATAATCTCTAACCCAAAATAGCACACTGATTAATCAGACTTTGGGAGAGAATTTTAACAAAGAACAAAAAGAATTCCAGTTGGGGTTAATTTCATGAACACCAAACATTCAAGCATGCAAATGCCACTGCCACATATAGATTCTGAAAATTACTGGATGCCAAACAGCAATCGTTACAATGTGAACTAAGCATGCACAAACAGAGAATATGCTCTCTGTACCATGTAATTGCTATATGCAGAATTACAAACTTGAGATCAAATCCAGAGAGCTCTGTACATTATTTTTTTGACTTGAGATAAAGCTCTGTAAAATTAGATACATTTGTATATTATATTAAGAGAATTTTGACTTGTATCAGACAGGTAGTGCTTGCATATCTGTCAAATTTAAAGCAATCATTAACTAATTCCCCTTAAGCATTAACAAAATTTTCTGATATGATAAAAATCAATCAAACTTGTATTCATAGAGGATGCCAACATAAATAATACAATAAATTTTGCAGACACTGCTGCAAATGTAAAGTCTGCAGAGACAACAGGGTGCACTAATCCTGGCCTTGCTTGCATAAGCATCACCATGCAAACAAGTAAGAATGGGGAGCAAAATTTCAGCATTAATCATAGAGAGAGTTTGAAATGATTTAGCTAGACATTTATGTAGTTTTTGGCAAATGGATTATTTTCTTTCCAGAAATTTCAGCACCGCAATTGCTTGGAGCCTGGACAGGTTATAAAAGGGAATATAAAGTAAGAACTACTACCTAAGGCCAAAGGCACCTGAAGGAGGTGGATCAAATTCAATACTCAGCACAGGTCCATCTACATGATATGATCTTCCCAGTTGAGCTTTAACTGCCACTATAGCTTGGTGTTCAGTATATCGGTGCCCATATAACTGATCAACTGCAGTTTGTAAGCCTTCAATATCTCTCCTCCTAGACCGTGCTTCAATTTCAAAAGGGCTCCCACTCTTGAATGTTGGTCTCCTTGCTTCTATTTCAAAAGAGCTCCCACTCTGCAACGAAGATCTCTCTTGTGACACTGACACATAAGGGTCTTCCATGACATATTGACTCCCTTTTAAAAGCTCCCTATCAGTAAGCTCTGCAGCAAGAACTGCAGATGGGTAATCATGACTATTTGGAAACCTCTTAGTTTCCTCCTCTTTATCCTTAACATGATTCCTATTCTTTGTCTGCATAATATTGCTTCCACCAGCTGTTTTGAAGCCATTGTTTCCACTGCACTGTTTCAAAACACTGGCACCAGTCTGCTCCTCAGATGCCATCAAAAAGAGCTGAGGGGTAAATGAATGGTCCGCAGCTCTGTGCATAACTTGCCCTTTGCTCTTCTTGCTACTATTCCCTCTGATTTCTACATAATTCCTACTTCTCAAAGCCTCCATTTCATAGGAGCTCCTGCTCTGCAATGAGGAAGTGTCCTGGGATGTCGAAACATTGCCTGCTCTATGGGTGTCTTCTTCATTAACATCAATCTGACTGCTTCTCCTCTTGAGAACATCATGATCATTCATCTCTGCGCCAAGGACAGCAGATGGATAATCAGATGTTCCCAACAATCTCTGATTTGGCAAATGACCAAAATCCCTCCTAACAGCTTGGTGTTGCTGCTGCTGCTGTTGGGGGTTACTACCACTCCCAGCATCAAGCTCCTCGGTGCTGTCAGGTTCCTCCTTTTTATTATTATTACCCTTCTTGTCCTTGAGCCTCCTGTGCCTAAACCAGCGCTGAACTTGCTTCTCAGACAGTCCCAACTCTTGAGAAAGCTTAGATTTCATGGGCTCAGAAGGATATTTGTGCTCTGTGGAGGCCGGATATGTTTCAGTAATCAACATTAATAGACAAAGGCATACTTTTATTCTATTCTATTTCTATTGTCTGTGCATAACAATTGAATGATGAAAACACAGCAAATAATAAAACTGAATGAAAGTGCTCTGGGAATAAGAGGGCTATCCTGGAATTCAGAAAGAATAAACAATGACATTTTATTTGCCTTGTCTGTGTATAACATTTTAATAAAATAAAATACACCAAGCTGGAATGTTGATTGAAAGTGCTCTGTGCATAACAGGTACATCTTATAAATCAAATAGAATGAACAAACTCATATTGATATTATCTGTGCATACAAGATATAACAAGCTATAAAATCCGATGTAAGAATTTCTTTGGTTTGAACTTCTTAATATGGATTTACACTTACAGGCAAAATGGCCTAAATGAACCATGTCCTAAGTATTTCTGCATCTGTTTCTAATTGCTCCAGTTCCATCATAATAATCAAATAATATCGACTAGTACATATTTCTATTTTTGTCTTTACATCACAGTTCTATCAAAATACCATACCTAAAGCCAGATGAAAGCGATTGGCTCGCTGAGGACCCATACCAGGTTTTCGGAACAGATATACATTTACAGCGAAAAAATAAAAGAAGCTCATATAGGTAGTCAAACATAATAGACATATGCATATTTCTATTGTCTGCCCACAGCAATTCAATCAGACAAAAAGAATCAAACCATAAATCTTATAAAAGTAAGTACCTCACCGAAGACTCGAGTTTAGCTTTTCGTGTGGATTTACATTTACAACTAAAATAACCCAATTCAAGTATTCCCTGTTTCGAACTGTTCTCATTCCATTAATTGTATTTAATATATCCGATCTGCCTATAGCCAAAATCTCTCCTACTAACTCCTATACAGCCACATGATCTACCTAAAACCAAAAATCTCCAGCAATACCCACAGTACACATTAATAAACATATATAAATATGATCCGGCCGTAGCCAAAGACTCTCCCAATACCCACAATACAAATACACGTAAAAGCATGCATATGATCTTCCTATAACTAAAACATCCTCCTATAGCTACAATACATACATACATATGATCTAACTATAACGAAATCATCCACCTACAGCCACAAAACATACATAGATATGATCTGCCCATAGCCAAAAATATTCCCCAATAGCCGCAATATATGATCTGGATATAAACACAATCTCCCCTATAATACCCACAATGTAATCAATACTCATATACATATAATATATAGCCAAACTCTCCCAATACTCACGATACAGACCAACATGCATATGCATCTATACGTACAGAAATACCAGGTGGGCATGCTCAGAAAAAAGGCTAAAGATAGACCCCCATACCTGCATAGATATTCTCCAAGGCTTCCACCTGAGATGGGGTCTTGAGCCTTCGCTTCTGCTCCACAAATCCTTTGTCCTCCATGCAACCCAATTTGAGAACCTCGGTCATCCAATCAATCTGCTGCACAAAGATGAATAAAAATCCACGCCCCCAAAATAAACCAGCCAAGAGAGGATACAAGGTGGGTGATTGACGAATTTTTTTTATAATGGGTATTGAAAAAACATGTGAATAGTACAAATGCCAATGCGATTGAGTGCATGCCAGCCCCCTCCGCTTCCTTCAAACGCTGTAAAGGGATTGCTCCGTGATGGTGCAGTCAAAGGCTTATCACATGATTTAGGCTGGCCAAGGATTTGGCACAAATAGCGGAGGACTAAAAATCCCAGCAGCAGGAGGGGGGGAGGAGAGCAGCAGGAACAAGGCAGGAGTGGGGCATGGGCATGCTATTAGGTGATATGTATGTAGTCCAAATGCCAAGAAGGCCCCTGGCAATGACAGGCGCCCTCTATTCCGAGAGTCCAAAGCTTTCATCATATTAGGGGAATTTGGGTCCCTTGCAAACTCCATTTCACATGCGGAGGAGGACACCCTTGTAGTAGTTGTATCCAAATGCCCACTTCTCTAAGAGGGGCCAAGTGGTCACATTCGGCTCTTAACTCTGACTTTGATGTGATGTCATCCATGCCATGGAGCCAAAAAGGAGTCGAGAAGTTTTCAACGTTCTAACCCTATATTTCTCTCATTTGGTTCACATTTTTTCATATACCTGCAGGTTTGACCGCGACCCAAATACATGCAACATGATTAGTAATTAATTATTTTGATACATGGAAAGGAAGGGGCTTAATGTGGCTCAAAAGGCTGGCTGTGTTTCTTAGGCTATTAGGTTTTTTCTAATTCTAATATGGGGAGTGAGACTATCCTTCATCATAGCTGAATAATGCAGGCTAAATTATATGAAGTCAATGCAATTGTTATTATTTTTGGTTTGAAAAATATATAATAGATTATTGGAGGTGATTCAAATCGTTGAAAAAAATAAAATTGGCACTCAAAATATTTTGAAAAGCTTTTTCCCCAATGTGGGGAATAAATAAATTTAAATATTTTATTTGAATAATTTAATTGAGTTGAGATGATAATTATTTGGATTAATATTTTCAAAATGTGAATTTAAATAAATTTTATTTATTTATAATTTAATTAATAAATATATTGTAAAGTGTATGTATTTGATTTGTTAGTGTTTAAGAAAATAAAAAATAATTAAACAAATATTTTAGATTTTATAATTTTATAATTTATTATTCTAGTCACTTGTAATGTTTTGGGGTTAATTATGTAGTATTTTTTTAATATTTGGGATATTTAAATTTTGGGTCTAAATATTTTAATCAAATCTTAGAAACATTATTTTACATTCATTGATACTCTATATTCAAATTGTTACAAATACAAAATGGCTTGTAGAATCTTTCTTATACTCAATGAAATGTGATACATTACCAAATATTGTTACAACAACTTTGATAAATTATATATGCAATACATACGTCCACGACCACCTACAAATTGATCAAGCTTGACCCAACTAATAGTCACCACCATGAAAGCTCCAATATGACCTTTGAGTGAAATCATCCTCTGCCCAAAGGGGTTTCATCTTCTAACACATGCAACCAAAAGGGTTTTCATCCTAAAATCTATGTTCAAACATAATTGCTCAAGATGGGGTTTCTAATTAGGGTTTTATGTATTTTTTTAATCTAATCCTTTAGAAGAGTTTGAACTCTAAATATCTTTAGAAGGAAATTTGAGGTTTGCTTTAATGTCCTCAAATGTTGAAATGGTACATCATCAATGACGCCCAATCCTAATGGGCTAAAAGTACACCAATGTGTGGATGGTTGCACTTGAAAGGCATGGGAAGTGCTTCTTACATCCTACAAACTTGCTCTATAATGGCATGAGGTCTTGTGAAATTTGAAACCCTAACCAATGCATTAATTATGACAAGGGCCCTTCTTTATCATTGAGTTGAAGTTTCATGTAGATTTATTATATGCCCTATATACAGAATAATATGTTTGTGTGGAAGAGACCCCTTTCTAGAAGTTACAACCTTAAAATTAAGGATTGATGGTTCTTTATGGTGTGCCTCACAATAAAAGGTAAGTGAGGTGAATAGTGAAAAATAGTGAGAGTTTCAAACTTTGAAGGTTAGGGAAGACAATGAACTCATACCATTGAGGTGGATTGGTGAAGGGAAGTATGAACAAGTAGTCCTGAAGAGAGGATGATGGAAAATATTAGGAATTGGGGATGACTTATGCCTAGTATCACATTTAAAGTGAGCCTACACCATCAAGTCTAGTAAGACGTGTGCTAGGAGTTACCAAGCATTAAAGATTAGTGATACTTAAGAAGAAGTATTTAGGTAAATGGATGGGTGAAAGTCTAACTTCGATGATATATATGAATTTATAAGTAGAGTTCAAAATCGGGTGTGACTTGAAACATATACTCGATTAGAGGTAAGGCCACAAATTTGACTTTGAAAAAGTAACATGGTAGGAATATGGAGTCAGGAGTTAGAAGTTAGGGATGACACGAGAAGGGTACCTAAGGAAGGAAAGCTTTAACACTCTTGTGAGGAATAAAAGAAAGACATGATGGGATGTACAAGTCTGAAAAATCCAACATTGAAGGGAGTTAGGGAAATTTTGGCTTAGATAAGAAGGCATGCTAGGATAAGGAGTTTCAAAACTCCAACGAGTGACAAACACTTAGAATCTATTGGGCATGCCCCAACATTAAGAGACTTTGGGGACCTTAGAAAGACACAAGTTTGGTCCATAACAATATTATTACAAAAAGGGGATGTGACAAGTCTACCCCGCTCAAAATCGCTTGTCATCAAGAAATTTCAAATTTGGATGCTCCAAAATTTATGGCCCTTCCCAAGTTGTATATCCTATAGGAAATTCCTTCCATTGTACCAAATACTTGGTGATGTCTCTACCTCTCAAATTATTTTTCCTTACCTCCATTACTGTGTTAGGAACCATAATCAAATTGCCTTATTCATCTAATGGAGGTAACTTTTTGAATGCACAATATGTTTTCCAAGTGCTCATTTGAGATAGGACAAATGGAATACATTATGAATATGACTCTCTTCAATCAACTCCAACTTGTATGCAACTCCACCAACTCGCTACAAATTTTTGTAAGATCTATAAAAATGAGGCTTGATATTTTTTGGTCCACTTGCCTTTAGGGATGATTTCTTGTATGGTTGCAACCTCACAAACACCATATCTTTGACATAAAATTCTCTCTCTATCCTATGATGATCTGTATACATTGTTTATTAATTTTGTACTTGTTGGAGATTATCCTTGAGTAACTATAACATGTCTTGGCTTTGATCAAACCACTTGCTCCAAGGGTGTTATTGTCGAATAAAAAAGGTCAAAAAAACTTTGGGTTGCATACTTGTACAGGGCATGAAGGGTGCCATCCTAATAGACATGCTATAAGTAGTTTTATAATAATTTTGCCTAGATGGAACCACTTGATCCATGCCTTCTAATGACCAACAACATAATTCCACAAATAGTCTTCCACCTATTTTTTCACAATCTTAGTTTGAACATCTATTTGGAGGTGGTAGCTAGTGTTGTGTGTGACCTCTATTCCTACCAAATGAAAGATCTCTTACCAAATAAAGCTCAAGAACTAGCTATCTTTGTCACTCATGATATTCTTAGATAGCCCATGAAGCCTAATCAGTTTATTAAAGAATAGATTGATAATAAATAACAAAGAAGCATGCATACTTTGTGAAGTGTATCCACAACCACATAGATGTAGCCCTTAATTTGTAATTTTGGAAGTCTAGTGATGAAATCCATCGAAATACTCTCTTTTACTCAATATGGGAAAATGTTATAAGAGTCATGTTGGGAATGTTTATTTTATTTCGTTGACAAAATACAAATTAGCTAATGTGTCTAAAGGCATCATCCTTGAGCCCTTTCCATGTGAATCTAGTTAGGAAAAGGTATGCTTTCCACCTTGCATAATGTTATAATGTAATATTTTATTATTATGTGGTGCACTTAAGGGATCTAGGGATGCATGTATCACATGGATTAACATTATTGGGGCCACTTTATCTAGTGTATGTAATATTGTGTTCAATATTTAATGTGGGGTTGCACATTGGGGAAAATATTTAATATTGGGAATGAAATATAGGGGAAAATGGTTACCAAAATGGGACACCTCAAACACACCTTTTCCCTAATTTCATTAGAAAAAGAGACCTCCTAAGGATAGGATTGACTTTCAACCTTGAGGTGAGTCAACCCTATTAGGAAGGTTTGTTGTTCTTTTATGACAAAAATGTCTGATTGGTTGTTTTGAGAGATAATTTAAATACATTAACAAACTTAATTACATGACCTAACACTTGAAATTCAAATTATTATGATAGCAAAAATAGAAATGAAAAGTTACAGGTAAATCTGAGAAGGGTAGAGTGGTATGTACCTGGAACCAAAAGTGGGTTTTGAACATTGTTGAAGGACATATTCACCCTAGGGTGAAGGGTCTTTGTACAGGGGTCTAAAATCTGCTTTTATAGTCCTCAAATCCCAGATCTAGGATTTTGATTTCTCCAAGTCCGATTGTTAGAAATCTGGAAATAAAATTTGTAGGTGAGTTTTTGTAGCTTGACAATAATGTTGACAACTTTGCAAAATTTCTCTTTTGATTGATTTCCAATCCTTCTTCACTTGTAAATCTGCACATACAAAGAGGGAAGATAAATGTTTGTTTTTGGCTGAATAGGGGTTTGCCTTAGTCAAACCTCGATTTGGTAATTAAACTTCGATGATAAAGTAATGATAAATGGAGGGAATTGATGAGTGAATAAAGCTATGTTACAACTCACCAAACCCTTAATGGTTCCCCTTAGATGACTAAAGTCTAACACATCACTCTAAGGCTTGGATCTTACATGAATTAGTTTGAATGATTGCTTGATTCGATTCTTGAATGCTTGCTTGAATGCTTGAAAACTACATCACAATGTTAACTCCAAAATATGATACGAACACACATGAACTTTGACATGATGATATTATTATCCTTGAATTCAATGCACTCAATTCGCGAGATAAACCCTATGAAACTTGTATGTTTTGTAGCTCAGTCCTCTAAGCACGTAAAACAAGGAAAATCTCAATTGTCTCCATGCATGATCCGATCCCTCAAAAATTCATTTTGAGTGGTCAAGTCTCTTGCTTTTTGAAAAATTGCAAAAAGTTATATTTTTTAAAGTTAGCATTTTTCTATATATGCAGGGGTGTTGTTTTTTAGCGCCCTTGCATCTTCTTGTATCTGTTATAAGGATGCAGTCGCTTTGATTTTCAACACAACTACACTCCTTATCTCACACGAGTCACATTAATTGCAGTGCCAATGAAATTTTAAATGTGTTTAAATCTCTGGTTTTTGATGACTTTAAACTCATTTTGTCTTCATTTCCACCATTGTTGTTGATCGTTTGACTCCTCTTCATGTTTGTTTGCTCTTGGTGCACTTGTGCAAATTTCCTATGATATTTCAAATGTATTTTACTAATTAGGGTTTCCATTTTCAAGTATCTATAGCTTTTTTGCATTTTCTCATTTCTTCGCATAATGTTATGTTATGCATTTAGGGTTTTTATAGTTTGTATTCTTTCTTATTTTTATTTATTTTTGCCACTGCAAATTTTCTTTAGGATTTTGTTTTCAATTTTTATTCTCATAAGTAACCCATTATCAATCGGGTTTGTGGTTTCTAATGTCATTTCAACTGTGGGTCACAGGTTTTAAATTTTGATCCATATATCACAATGGTTGGTTCACTGCCATTCACAAACCCATGTTGCATTAAACTTCTAACCAAGTGACATTTCCTTTCTTTGTTACAAGTGAGGTCATGAGATTTAAACCCAACCCACTTATCATGTTTCCCTATATGTTGTTCGGGTTTTAAAACCTGAACAACATCTCCTACCACCATGTTGTTCACAATGTTGTGTGGGGCTTAAACCCTGAATGACATCTAAAACATGTTGTTCACATGCTTCTCAGGTTTTATAACCCATTTTACATTGCCCACCATTGCATTTGTGTAGGTCGGGGTTTAAACCCCAACCAACACATGATCAACCCATGAGGTTACCTACTTCACATAAATGCTTTTGTGGGAAATTTAACCACAATTACATATGATTTCTTATCCCACATGTAGGTCGGGGTTTAAACCTCGACCAACATGTTATCATGGTGCTACCCACCAAAATGCATGTTGGGTTTTAAAACCTGACCTACAGGGTCAAGACTTCCTAAAAGATGTAAGTCGGGTTTTAAAACTCGACATACATCCTTATACACCATTTTGCCAAACACATGTGTAGTAAAGGGATTTTTCTCCGTTTATGCACTTGATTTATCCTACCCCATGTAGGGGCGGAGTTTTTCTCTTCCCTTACATCAACATGTATTAACCTCATGCAGGGGCACAAAATTTTTGCACTTTTGCATCCAAGCTAAAATACCCATGTAGGGGCGACATTTTTCAATGCCCTTACATCCAAGTTCTAAAACACATGCACTATCTCAGTTTTTCCCTGTCACTGCACGAAATCCTAAAATTATTTAACACTAGGAAACATGAAATTTCTTTATGCGGCTACTCCTGCGTGTTGTTTCAGGAATTTGTGTTTGATTTCTTAAATGAGTTTGAGTGATTTTCTCACCATACAACTGCTTCACAAATGTTTGATCCATAACCAAGAAATAAAACCACGAAGTACAAATATCAAGGGGGTTTTCCAACAACCTATGTTGCTTCAAATATCGATGAGATCAAAGACACAAAAATAGACCATGTTGATATGTCTGAGTTTTTGGAAAGGATGAAGAAGTAGTTGTTGGATGTAGGCATAGTATGTGTTGTGGAAAGCAATATTCAATTAGTGGATGTATTTTTGGTATCGACACATAATCCTAAGTTTGTACTTGTAGTAGCGGCTCATTATGATAAAGAAACTAGAAGTGTCAAGGATGTGGATGTGAATACAATAATAAGATTGGATGAGGAGTTCTTTGATAAAATATTCCAATGTCCAAGCATTGATGTATATATTGACCTCACCATTGAGCGTGCACAAGCTCATTATGATGATAATCCAGACAAGTGCAAAAGGGAAATCAATACAAGGTGGCTAAAGAATCCAAGGCCAAATATTTCAAAATGGCCTAAGAACTTTCCTCATAGTTATTTCATCGAGGAGGTAAATGAATTGATAACCCTTCTCAACAGAATTAATGGATTGCCACTTCTTCCACTTTTCAGGAGTGGATGTACTTGTATATTCATGTCATAAGGAAGAGGCAACAACAAATTTTCTAACGTAAACATATAAGTGATGTCATCCATGATCAGCTCACAAAGGTTTCCACCTCATCGAAGTTTTATATGATTTCATACCTAGTTTAAGTTGCTACCTCAATGCAAAACATTATAGGGTTAACATCAAAGGGTGATAGAAGACATGTTCCATTTTATCAGTATTATTCCCAATTGACCCTAAAGAAAATTATCCATTTCAAGAGGGTCAATGATGCTTTCTTTGCTCCATATTTGTGCATGTTT
This sequence comes from Sequoiadendron giganteum, assembly GCA_007115665.2. Lineage (NCBI taxonomy): Eukaryota > Viridiplantae > Streptophyta > Pinopsida > Cupressales > Cupressaceae > Sequoiadendron > Sequoiadendron giganteum. The sequence continues at coordinate 211,029,329 of CM021105.1, read as the reverse complement.
GATAGAGAACTTAAGAAAAGGAGAGTGTTAGATGAAGCATGGGTGGTATTTAATAAGTTTGGTTGTATGTTCTTACAATTCCCCGCCTTTACATATATCCAAGTTGGGTGCTTTGTCAAATACCCATATATGCTTCCAAGGTATCCAAGTGACAAAATCATGCTCATGGATCTGACTAGGAAAATCATGGCAGTTCATAGTAGGCAAGCAAAATCACACAAGCTAATATTTAAGTTCCATCTTATAATTGACATGTACTCTATCACCACATCTCCCAAAGCTATGGCTATCGAAGAAAAGATGCAATGGGTCATGATGAAAACATACAAAAGGAGGTTTGAATTCGATTACAGAGGAATGAAGAATAAGCTCAAAAAGATCTATACACATGTGCATAGAGTGGAGGATATATGGGTCGATTGCAGGATAGAGGAAGACATTAGGAAGTTGAACTATTATCGGCTTACCTTAGAGAAAATTGTAAATCTGGATTTGGTTGATATCCCAGAAGACATGGAGGATGAAGATAACATCCTAGATCCTACTTATGAGAGGAATAATGTTGCTAAAACCCCTCTCCCTCCCATCCAATGGCTCAAAAAGGAAATTACCTCCATTAGGGAAAGATTCCAGCCAATTCTTGCTAACACCAATGTTTGGTTACATGAGAGGGACATAAGATTGAAGTATTTTAATATTGGGTCTAAAGAAGAAGAGACCAAGGGACATACTAAGAAGAAAGTGGAATTGAGAACAAAGAACAAGGATGACGCACCAAGTACCAGTAAGGCTCCCAAGTTCAAATTCATAGTAAAAGGGAGTAAGAGCAAGGATTTAGAAGGGACATCTACTCTCATAGAATAAGCAATAGCTCAAGGTGAAGAACCAGAAGAGGAGGGTCTAGATGAAGAAGCACAAGAGTCTCCACATGAGGATGCTCTAGAAGACTCCCATTTCTTCTTCCCCTATCACTGCCATTTTGCCCAGTCCCACTCCTCCTACTATTTCAATTGAACAACCTTTGCCTTCTTCTATTGTTATTTCTACTACCATTTTTTGTTGCTCCTACCATATCTATTCAATCTATTCATTCATCCCAAACTTCAAGGTTTATTTTTGAGAGTCCTAGGAATAACTTTGAAAATGTTTTTGGCTCCTCACCTTCTTTTCCAAGTATGTCTTCTCCTACTTTTGATGTGTCTACTCAATTTGAGTTGGATAAATTTATGGTTGAAACCTCATAGAATGTACCTAATGTAGAAATTCCATATGTAGTTTTGACCAACAATCCACCACTTATGACTACTACTATCATGAGTGCCACACTATCAACTCAAACTATGGTAACAAGTCCTATAGAAGGTTCTTCTCCCCTTCCCCCTTGGTTGGCCGCTCAGACACCGAAGAGAAAGAAGTAAGCCGTCTCTCTTGACGACTTCAATTTTGGTCAAATGGTGCCCATGAAGATCAAATATACAAAGAAGCCCAAAAATCTCTTAGGGGTGTTGGTGGACAAATCAGGGTACAAATATGCTGAGGTAGAACAACCTCCTTCTGGTAAAACTACAGAAGAGATTGATCTTTCAGAATATTCTATCACTAGGATAGGGTTGGGTAAGAATATGCATGAAAGTGTGAAGGAAGATGCCCAAATATAATTGGCTTCTCTAATTGAGAAGTATGATCAAGACAAGATAGTCAAGGACCAGTTGAAAGTCAGGTTTGATCATCTCACCTCCATTCTCTAGAAGATAACCCGATCTTTTGAGTCAATCAAGCCTATTGTTACAAGTATAGAAGATCCTATTATTTAGAATGCTAAAAGGACACATGCACTAGGTAGAGTAGTTACAAAATGGATTGATATAATATTGGCTCAAGGAACACAACTGCTGAAATCTTCTATTGAGAGGATTAAAATATGGAATATGTGAACGCAAAACTAAGTTAAATAATTGACACGCTTTCCAAAAATTTGAAAGAAATCGAGAAAAGTATTGAAGCTTGGACAAAGATGAAAGATCTCAAGATTGATGTGTTAGAGGAAATTAGGATAATTCCCAAGAGAAATGTTCGTTGACATACGAGAGACAATGAAGCATAAGAAGAATGTCATCAGTAATCAAAGATTTACAAGAAGATCAAGAGGTAGGTGGAGATAGAAATTCAAACCTCATTGCTAGAATTAAGGAGCTGCCTTTTCAAGTGCTTGATGACAATCAAAAATTCCTTCCCACTCACATGGTGGTCCAAGAGTTCACATCGTTGATCCAAAAATATTTTGAAGATGAATCTTTTTCATTAGCTTCTATTGACAAATTGGTGGACTTTCAAGTCGCTTTGGATAACCTAAAAATAATATTGGAAAGGAACAAGAAAGCATGCATCACCATCGAGGATTCAATCACACAAGTACTCACAATCTCTAGGAATACCATAGGACCAGATGATTCAGAATTCCAAGCAGCACTGAAGTAATATGAAGACTTCTTGGAGAATTATGGTGAATAATGAAGGAATGTGCCTATTCCATACTTAGTTTATTTTTAGTTTTTCCATTTATGAAATAGGTATTTTGTAGATGGCATATTATATGTCTTTTATAAATATGCAATTACATGTAAAAACAGAGAAGTCTTAAATCAAATCGAACTTTGATGTTGAATAAGTCAAGTTAGTTGTAAATTTCCTAGTTTAGATCTTGGCTCTCCTCCATATATATGAGAGAGATCATTGCAAATAATACCTTTAGATAATGAAGTGAAGCATTGCCCAATTGAAGAGAAATTTTAAAACTTTTTTTTTGAGTTGTAAACTGATTTCAATCAATAAAAGAGGCAAATTCAAATCCAATCTTTGTCTTGGATCTATTTTCTTATGTCTTTCTCAGTGCATTATCTTGTACACAATTGAATAAGTGGCATGATATTGAATATTATTTAGAAGGGGATTCAAATCTGATTTTGTAGACTTTGGGATGCATTGTTATATTTGAAGATTTTTATGTGTGCACTTTGGTAATTATTTAGAGACTTTGGGTTGTGGGTTATTATTAGCATTTAATGGATCTTTTGGTGGTGTATATTAGAGACTTTGGGCTAAGGGATACACCATTACTTATCTTTATGAATCATCATTGAATGCAACAAAAGTCTTTGTGCTTTAGTGGGTTTTCTCACTATGGACACTCATTGGTATCACTTTGATTATTCTTTCATTTAATCAAATTAGATATTGGTTATTATTGCTTAAAATAGTACTTTGAAGTGAATTACATGTTGTAATCATCACGAAATATAATTATAATTTGTGAAAGAGGAAAACATCTATTCTAAAACAAGAGAATAGGATGATGAAAACACCCATGGTTAGTTATAGTGTATATAATCGTAGTTATTAATTAGTTGATTTTAGTAAGAAAAAGAAGGGAGCATCCCCTTGTTGAGAGGAGAGATTTAATCTCATTGTAACTATGGTTGAAATCACCATTTTGTAATCAGTTAGTTGATTACAAAATATTCACCCAACAGATATGATATTGATTGATTGTTGTAGATGACTAATAATGCTACTCTTCAATACTCTTGACAATAATATTTTCTCTTGTGAAGTTCACCTCTAGCTTGTTAGATTTGAATTGATAAAATAACTATATTTATAGGTGTTTAATTTCTCAAAAATTAGATTCCACAAGTTGACATTTGAAACTTGAATTTGAATCATTAAAATGCCACCAAAAACATATTAAAAATTGGGTCCTAGCACTTAAAGGGGACCCCAAGTCCAGGACACACAATTTCCAAGGTGTTTTAAATTAATGTAGGAAATTGTTTAATATAAGTTTTCCTTTCAAAAAATAGGAATAATAAGGCTTTGGAATGCATAATTTAGGTAATTAGAATCTTAATTAAGTCTAATTAATCAAGGGGATGCAAACATAGTGTGAAAATGTAAATTACATTTTTCTACACTACATTTAGCCCCCACTTTAGTGAGAGTATGAGCCCACGCTCAAACTCACACTAAAGTAGACAAATAAGTCAAGAGAGGTCTAATTATACAATTTTTAGAAAGATAAGATATAAAGGATCAAGGAGGAGGATCAAGCCCCCAGGATCTAAGATCCCCTGGCAAACCAACAAAGGCACAAAGAGACATACATATGTAGTAACGACACAAGATACAACATCATACAATATCAAAATTAATGTAAAGATGAAGAAGGGGTGGATCAGGCTTTGATTGTTTGTCTAAAATGGATCAAGCCTAGGCTATTTGTCCAAAAATATGCTCACAAGAGCTAGTGTAGTTTGATATACACTAGGTGAGTCCCGAGTCAATATGAGAAACACATAATGGTCTAGTGAAATTTGATATACACTAGGTGTGTACACATAAAAATGTGGCAGATAGTCAAGTCATGCTAGGTATATAGGCTCCCATACACCAACCATACCAAAATTTATACTCCCTGATAACTTTGATAAGGTGCCACACAAGATGGTCACGAGATTCACAAGGCTAGTAAGCTGCATTATGCTAGACACTCATGAAATAAAGGTACCACCAGCAAGCAAGTTGTATTATGCTTAGTGGCCAAGAATTAGTTTAGGATGGTCATAAGGGTTTTTCTTAGTTCATGAAAGGTCTCACTTTAGGGAACATCACACTCAATATCACCATCAAGAGAGGACTAGTCAAGGGATAAAAGACTCACACCTTAGGGAATGCAAGCCATATCATTACCACTAAGAGGAATGTCATATGCCAAAAAAGGTCACACTCTTGAAGGACATCAATCCCAATGTCACCACCAAGAATACACATCACATGAAATAAGAATACCACACTTTGAATAAAGGTCATGTCATCAAGCAAGCATTCAAGCGGGAGAGATAATGCCCCCCACTTTAAAGAAATTGCTAAATACTATACTGTGAGCAATTAATTTAAAGTAGAAGATGATAAATGCCAATTGATAAAAGAGACATGAGAGATTATTTGGAAATCCTTACACCAATGATATGTTTCCAAATAAAGCTACATCATGGAAAGGAGGTTTCCCCCCATATGTAATCCTAAGATAACATATAAGGGATCCACAAATATGTGGTCACTTTATGTCTTTGCTACAGTGATATAATCAAGCTTAGAGTCGTCATCATTCCCCAAATGGCTCATGGAATAACGAGCACAAAGGAAGAATGAGACATAGAGAGAGAAAACAAATAATCATTTTGGGTCAACATGGAAGAGACCTAAATGTCTCAATGCTTTGCATTGTCACCAAAAAGAAAACACAAGACAAATGAAAAGATAATGATTACAACATAGAGAAGAATGAAGATACAAATAGAAGAATGTCATAAAAAAATTTATTCCTTTATATCCTTGCACCAATGGAGTGACATAGGTCATCCAAAGTAGGTTCACAAAAATAAAGACATGCTAAGCAACACGGTATAGGGATCACATTACGCACATGTAATCACACAAATAACATGAATAGACATAAAGATAGTATGACACATGCGAGCCAACCTAAAGCAAATCGTCCACATCCAAATCTTGTTCATCATATATGGAAGGTGGATGACTAGCCAAAGGGGCAACGACAAATGTCGTACTAGGAAAATCACCAGGTTCAACACGTGGTGATGCAATCTTGTTAGGAGGATCATCATGGTTGTTCTCATCTAAGCTCATGAAAGAGGAAAACAATAAATTTAGCTCATTATGCACTTCCTCATCAATCTTAACAATCTCATCATCATTATCCAAGTTGATCACAAGAGGAGGTCTAATGATAATGTCCATAGAGGTTTCATATTATTATTGTGGCAAAGGTAGAGAATCACCATGCTTTGTTTGAGTTAGATTGTGATCTTTGTTTGTTGGTTTGTTCATTTCTTTTAACTTATGAGAAATAGCACGATGTCTACCCCTACGCTCTTTAGCATTTTAGTTTCTTTTCACATGATTTTTAATTTGTAATTGTGTAGGAGCAGGTTTATCAACCATAGATTTATTTTATTTCCATAAGGGAGGAGCGAAAGGAACCATCGAGGATTGGTCAACCACTTTCTCTTTGGGTTTATAAACTTGTTTGATCTTAGAAGGCACAATAGGAATTGTATGGTTTTTCTCTTGGTCTCTTATAGGAAATAGGCAGAGGAATCATGGTTGATTTATCTTGGTTACTTGGAAGAGATTTTGGTTCAATCATGGTTTCATCAATGATAAGAGGCTCAATCATGGGTTGAGGGATATTGCTAAGAGATATTTTTTTTGTGTGCTTTGCCTTGAACTTTTGGTAAGATTTGAAAAAGAAGTCTTCACGAGGCTAAATAGGCTCCATGGGTTCAATCCAAAAGAAATCCAATGAGAAATTCCCACAAGAAGAAAAAGGATTAAAACCGCTATGATGCATAGTGAAAATTTCATTACCAAATAGAAATTTTAAGCATTTATTCACTACTGATGGGATGACATCCATGGATTGTAGCCATGGATAGCCTAGCTTCACACGAAATTGGTTTGATGATGGGATGATGGAGAATGAGACACTTAATTGCCTCGGTCCAAATTTTAAGGGGAGAGTGATTGAGCCTATCATGGGGCAAGCAAAACCATTATGTGTTTTGATCCATACTTTCAATTTTCCATAAGAGTCTTGGTAAAGTTCATGCATAAACAATAATTCCTCGGTAATCACATTCTCTACACACATAGGATCAATTAATATCCCATTAATAGGCTTGTCATTGATTCTTCTAGCTATGTAAAGAGGACCATCGGGTGCATGCTTAATTATGTCATTTTATGAGAAATCAATGTCAAGAGATATTTTGGTTTGGCCCTTATGAGGTTGAATGCCAATGAGGTTGACCATATCTTCTATGTACCTATAATCACTCATCTTATCATTAGTCATGTCTTGCATATGGTCAATATTCATCACATCATTCTTGGTGTCACTAGCTTTAACAAATGATATGTTATTATTTGACATTGGATTGGTAAAGATTCACAATTTTTGGTTGGGTGGGGCAACAAATTTATTTACTTGATCATTAACACGTCCAATTTGGATGTGATTAGAATTAATAAGGACTTGTATAATATTTTTAATACTCATACATCATTCTATATCATGTCCATTTTGTCGATCACCATAATGGGACACCTCAAACACACCTTTTCCCTAATTTCATTAAAAAAGAGATCTCCCAAGGATAGGATTGACTTTCAACCTTGAGGTGAGTCAACTCTATTAGGAAGGTTTGTTGTTTTTTATGACAAAAATGATTGATTAGTTATTTTGGGAGATAATATAAATGCATTAACAAACTCAATTGCATGACCTAACACTTGAAATGAAAATTATTATGGTAACAGAAACAAAAACATTAAGTTACAAGCATATATGAGAAGGGTTAAGTGGTATGTAATAGCACCAAAAGTGGGTTTTGAACACTGTTGAAGGACAAATTTGTCCTAGGGTGAATGGGTCTCTATACAGGGGTTCAAAATTTTATTTTATAGTCCTCAAATCCCAAATCTAGGCTTGATTATCAGAAAGTCAAAAATAAAATCTATAGGTGACTTTTTGTAGCTTGAAAATAATGTTGACAACTTTGACAAGTTCATAGAAATTGCTCTTTTGATTGATTTTCAATCCTTCTTCACCTTTAAATCTGCACATAAAAGAGGGAAGAAAAATGTTTATTTTTGGGTGAATAGGGATTTGCCTTAGTCAAACCCAGTTTGGTAATTAAACCTTGATATGATAAAATAATGATAAATAGAGGGAGTTGATGAATGAACAAAGTTATGTTACAACTCACTAAACCCTTAATGACTTCCCTTAGAGGACTAAAGTCTAACATGTCTCTCTAAGGCTTGGATCTTGCATGAATTGGCTTAAATGATTGCTTGATTCAATGCTTGAATGCTTGAAATCTACATCACAATGTTAGCTCCAAAACATGATATGAACACTCATGAATTTTGACATGATGATATGATCTTGATTGCTACTATAGATGACTAATAATTATGCTCGTCAATGCTCCTGACAATAATATTTTATCTCATGAAGTTCAACTCTAGATTGTTAGATTTGAATTGATAAAATAACTATGTATTATAGGAATTTATCTTATTTCTCAAAAATTAGATTATACAAGCTGAAAACTTGAATTTGAATCATTAAAATGCTGCTAAAAATATATTAAAAATTGGGTCTTAGCACTTAAAGGGGACCCATTTTCCCTTGGGTGAATGGGTCTTAGGACCTAAGTCTAGGACACAAAACTTCCAAGGTGTTTTAAATTAATGTAGGCAATTGTTTAATATAATTTTCCCTTTCAGAAAATGGGAATAATAAGGCTTTAGAATGAATAATTTAGATAATTAGAAGCTTAATTAAGTCTAATTAATTAAGGGGATGCAAACATAGTGCAAATATAAAGGATTAAATTTTTCTACACTATAGGAAAAACTTAGTATCAAAAAGTAGATGTGGGGGTTAATGGTTTTGTAAGCTCATGGTATTAGTCACATGGTTTTATGTAATACCACTTGGTGGTTTTGTGTGAGCTTATGTCTATAAAAGAAAGTACGTGGGTAGTTGTCTAAGGTTGGCTAATTGATCATTTTGGAAAAGGGGTTGAGAGCATATCTTGTTAGCATTTGTGAGGTTTGAAGCATGGAATGGGATGTGTGGTTACATGATTGGTCACATGGAGTTTTTGTAGAGGGCTTGATGTTTCAAGGGTATTCATGGAGACTCTAAAGATGTATTATATTATTTATTGTTGAATAATACATGAGTGATGGATGATTTTAAAGTTTGTTTTTTTTTCCCTCTCAAGGGTTTTCCTAGGGTATATCTTGTGTCATCTTTGATGGTATGTTGTTTATTCTTTTGTATATGGATTTGAATACTTGTTTGCATAGATTTCTCTATTCAAGGATTATGTGGAAATTATATTGGGTGGATGCATATTTTCTTTCATTTGGTATTAGAGCCATGGTTGTGGTTTGTATAACCCTTGTTGGAGTAGATATGGTGTATAGTTGAATCTCGGTCTTTGCATGAAATAATGAAGAAATTGCAAGTTATGAGTGTTTTGTGTAGGTTATTTTTGCAGGTTTGGGTTTTGAGGTTGCAAATCTATGGTTATTTTTTGTAAATATGGGTTTATGAATCTTTGTTGGGAAAAGATTTTCTTATGGATGTTCAATATGAGGGTTTTGTAAGGCAAATATTTTAGATGACCCCTAGTTAATACAAAATAGACCTCACCATTGGATCCAAGAGGCTCGAGAGATGAAGATCGACATAAAATTTGACTTATTTTGGTTACTAGAAAAAAGCATTTTTTTCCCTCCTTGTCGTTTCATATGGCCGCACAATTTCTACAAAAGGAGATTTAAAAAAATAATAATAATTTTTGCATTAAAATAAAAAACTTGATTAATAAAAAATAAAAAATATATATATATATATATATATATATATATATATATATATTTTAGGGGTGGGGGGTCCGCATACCCCATGTTGTCCTTGAGGTCTATCAACCTACAATGACAGGCCAAACAACACTATCGACACCGTCAACTTTCCAACCAGCGTGGCCCCATGATTGGTGGGTGTCGTTCAGCGAGCTTTGACCCCCAGGCCTCGACCCCTTGGTTTTCTGGGGGTCCACGCTTAGCCCCTACAGGTTTCATTAAATTTAAACCACCTATTTTTAAATTAAAATTGAACTTGATTTAATTTTCTCATCAGATTCGCCCAACTAGTACGCCACCTGAGCATTGTCACTGTGCCACCACCACCACTGATCCATCGATGGGGTTTCCTGAGCGCCACCCCTACTTTTCCCTTATAACCAAATTGTGCAACTTTTTTCAAGAGGGCATAATTTTTGCCGAAGGTGTTCATTTTCTGACTTATTATACTCGTTGGAAAGGTGATTTTGTGTACTTCGTTGTGGTATCAGTGGTTTTTCTATATTTTTTTTAACAAAGAAAGTCTTGTTGGAATTTGGATGTTCTTTTCAAACTTAGAGAGGTCATAACTTGTGTGAGTTAGATTTTGGACTTCTTATAGTTGGTGGAAAGTTTGTTCATAGCACTACACAATGGATCATATTTAGAGATATTTTGGCACGATTTATTTTTGTTATTTCCACATGAGTTATTTATGGGTTCTTGTGATTATGGTGATTTTATGAGATTATGGTTATCCACATCTTGGTAATTTGGTGTTTGAGTCATTATATACTCACATGTACATCTTTGATTACTCACATTTTACATGGTTATCAATATATTGTTGAGTTTATATGTTACATTGTTGGATCTATGATTTGTGCAGTGTTGTAGGTTGTCTATACTTACAAGTTGTATATATAACTTGGATGTGGGTTGTCTATGCCCTTAAATGCTTCAGTGTTGATGCAAATTCAAATTTGTGGCTTGGTTTAGTTACTTGTTTTGATGGTTTGGTTGTCATGTTGAGGTGGAGAGATGGTATTACTAGGTACAATCATGACATGGGACCTATGTTGTTGACTACTTGATGTAGAAATGTGTGACACAGTTGGAGTTTGTTGTTGGTACATTCAGTGGTGATCATGGTGTCATGGATGTTCCTTGTGTCTTAGGTACTTTGGCATGACATGATTATTTATGCAGGTGCATTATTGGTGGTGTTGGATTGATTCTTGATTGTTTGTGGTAGTGTATCTCCTTGGTTTGAGGATCTTGGTTTTATTTTTCCTTTTGGAAGCTTTTAGTATTGCAACTAAGTTATTTGTTTGTGTGAGGGCCTTTGGTTGATCTTAATTGAGGAGTTTGTTACCATGATATCATGGATAGCTTGATTACATAATTTAGTGGGAGATTTTTTGAACAAGACAACTAAGAGGGGGTGAATCATTTGTAGCAATTTTTAACCTTTAAAACTTTCACCAGAAGTTAGATTAATAAGCATTCACAAAACCATTACTCTGTTAATGTGTTAAATCATTAAATGCAGAAACAAAAACTAGAAATAGCACAACCATACACACAAGAACACCAGATTTACATGAAAAACCAAATGAGGGAAAAACCACGGTGAAGATTAACTCACAATATAAATAATACCAAAATTGAATACAAAGACTCACTACCAGAAAGGCTCACTGCCAAGACAGGACACACTGTCCAACAAGGGCTCATTGCCACAGAATTACAAAGAAGATAGAAGAGGATCATCACAAAGAGAAAACTATCTCAATGCAACAAATATTCCACCACAATTCTCTCACACACTTGAAAATATGCTTGAAAGATAGAGTACACCTTCAACTCATTGCCTCTAGGAACTCAACACTTCAAATTTGCATTTATTTGCACAAAATCACATCACACACACTATCTCACATCTATCTTGCATCTATTTATCTTACATCTCAAAAACATCTCAACTTGTACTTATACCGTCTTCAACCTTGAAACCCTTCTAAGGTCGGCCATACATGATTTGCATTTACAAATTCAAATTAGGTTGGTGCCAAAGCATTCTACGATGGAATTAGAATGAGGGTGACCCAAACATATTCTTAATGAGGACCTAAATAAGTCCCAACATGCCTCAAAATTCTTCTATGATATTTGTGAGTAGTGTTTATCACAAGGTCAACCAACACCAATGCAAAACACATAAAACAATTAAGCACATACATCCTTAACTCGATTCAATCTTTTCAAACAACAAATTTCACTTGAACATGACCTCATCAACTTACTCTTAGAACTGCAAGTCATGAAACCAAAATACAAAGAAATCTGGAGCAACTACATTTCTCTCGGACCATAGCCAGACACACTGAAATGCACAATTCACATACTAGTGAAGATATCTCTCATTGTACAATGATCCAAAAACCAAAATTCTAGATATAGCAACAACCAACAGTCATAAACAATACCTCAAATTTATACAAGCATAAAAGCAATACAAAGAACATCTTAGAGCATAAAATGAATACCTATAGACCTTCTTTATTACAATTTTCTCAATATCCTCGATATAAATAATTAATAACCAACTTCCATGACATAGTTGACATCAATGAAAATAGCAACTAGTTGACATTAATGACAACACCTTCATACTTGTAACAATCTCCCCCTTTGTCATTGATGGCAACACATGATGTGAAAACCATCAAAGACAACACAACAAATCTGAACACAGTTTCTTATTATTTTCTTTTACTCTCTAAACATAGCATATGTAAAAAAATTCACATGATTCTTTCTCCCCCTTTGATATCAATGGCAAAGGAAAAAGATATTTAATATTGTTCTCCCCTTTGAAATTAATAACATTTCCAGTACTGAATACTCCCCCTTAGGATTACACTCAAACAACTCCACAATGACAACACAAGACACTACTTGCTCCCCCTGAGAGGTAGCCAACAACATCAGTCCAAAAGAAGATAGATCCATAGATCCACTAGACTAATGCATCTCCATATGCATATAGTTCAAGAAAGGAGAGGCAATAACCCTTAACTTCTCCCAGAGATACTCAAAAGTATCTTTAGGAAGAGCCTTAGTAAATATGTAAGCAATTTGATCCTTTGTAGGTACATACTCAAGCTTTACTTCATTCTCCATAACCTTCTCTCAAAAATTTATGCCTTATTGATATATGTTTTGTCCTTGAGTGGATCACTGGATTCTTTGAAATGTTAATTGCACTTGTATTATCATATAAAATAGAGATGGGATCATCATACATTACTCTGATATCCTTCAATATATGTCTCATCCTCAAAACTTGTGTGCAACAGGATGTTGCAGTAATGTACTTAGCTTCTATAGTGGATAAAGAAACTAAACCTTTCTTTTTACTTAACCATGACACCAATTTGCAACCAAGAAAGAATGTATCACCACTTGTACGTTATTTTTCATCAATACAACCTTCCCAATCTTCATCTATATAAGCACTTAGTGTAAAATCAGTATCCATAGGATACCATAAGCCATAATTTGGTGTTCCATTTAGATATCTAAATATCCTCTTAATATCCGCAACATGTGTTTCTTTAGGATTCTCTTGAAATCTAGTCACAAGATAGATTGCATGCATGATATCCAGTCTAGTAGTAGTTAAATACAACAGTTCTCCAATAATTGACCTATATTTGCTTTGATGAGCCTTAGGTGAATCATCATCTTTACTCAATTTGCAGCCAACCACCATAAGAGTGCATATTGGTTTGGAACCATCCATCCCAAAATTCTTCAACATTTCTTTTACATACTTTGACTATAAAATAAAAATCCCTTTTTTGCTTGATTGATTTGTAGCCCAAGAAATAAATTCATCTCACCAAACATAGACATCTCAAACTCTTTTTGCATTTCTTTAGAAAAAAATTTGCACATTGTTTCATTTCCTCCAAAGATAATATCATCAACATATACAACTACTATCAAGATTTTGTCAGTTTCAATTTTGAAATAAAGATTGTTATCTGTAGTACCTTTACTGAAACTTTGTTGAATCAAATATTTGTCCAACCTTGCATACCAAGCTCTAGGAGGTTGCTTCAATCCATATAAAGGTTTCTTTAATCTACAAACCATATCCAGTTGATCTAACAACTGGAATCCTTCTAGTAGTTCCATGCAGACTTCTTCCGCCTCACCATTTAGAAATGTTGATTTCACATCCATCTAATAAACTTTAAAGTCCTTATGAGCAGAAAATACCAAAAACATTATGATATCTTCCATCCTAGCCACCAGAGGAAAAGTCTCCTAAACACATATACCTTCTGTAAGTGTGGAATGAGGTAAATAACATAAATACACTTCTTAATATGACATTATATCAAAGATAACTCAATTGAATCAATTCAACAAAGTAATCAAATGAAAGCGTCCTATTGCTCTCTATCCTCAAAGATTTATTAAATCACTATTGCTCTTAGATTGTTAAGCACTATGACTGTTAAAATGACTATCTGAAGAACGAGATGATACTAAAATGCAATACTAGATTATAACAATGTAAACTAGCATGTATGAAATAGATAATTGCAGCTACAAGAGGCAGCCATTGATGTGAAGCTTGATTGTTGAATTGCTTGAATGTTGATGCTTGATACTTGATGCCTGGATTCCTGCAGAGTAAGAGTGTAAAAGCTTGATTATTTGGATCTTTTTCTTGGTTCAATGAGGCTTTATTTATAGATTTCCTGGCTGTAGAAATACACAGGGAAAGCTTTGAGAGGCTTGGATTCAATCTGGAGGATTGAATGGTGAGAGATGGAGGAGATTGAGAGAAAGATGGAGATTGTGTCTACCCATGAAAACACCAGGCAAGAGAAGAGGAAGGATTGATGGAAGAAGATTGAGAGATCAAATTCCAAATTTGTCTCCAATTTGTCTCCAAAACTTCCCGTGAAGTTTCAAAGCATTAATTGTGACAAATTTAGACATAGATTAGACATAGGAAATCTAATTCATTTTTGAGGAAATGTAGATTGGAATATTCCTTTATGCTTAATTCAAATATTTTGATTTATTTAAATTAGGAAAGGGAGATAAATAATTTAATAAAACAAACTATAGGATAGTCGTTTATTAAATTAATCAGAGGAATATGATAATTAATAAATAAAGTGTTTGACCTTTATTTAATTAATTCGAGAATGATGTGATAGATTGAAATAGGGATTTGATAATTAAATCGAACAAAGTATTTAATTCTGTTTATTTAATTAAGATGAATTTGAATGTGAACTGTATTAAATAAATATTTCTATTTATTTAAACAGTAGAGGAAATTAGGACAATTAATCAAATAATGTGTATTTAATTAATCGAATGCTCTAGACCAATTTTAGGTGTATACACCTTCTACTTGTGAGTAACCCTTACACACAAGCCTTGCTTTATTTCTGATCACTTCTCCATTCTCATTCAACTTGTTTCTGAATACCCATTTTGATCCAATTATGTTTTTATCTATCGGTCTAGTAACCAATTCCCAAGTTTGATTTTTCTCAATCTGCATAAGTTCTTCCATTCCTCTCATCCAATGCTCATCTTTACATGCTTCACTTACTGGCTTGGGTTAAACTATAGAAAGTAAACACAAATTTATTTTAGTAGAAGCAACAACTCTGCTTCTTGTCAATACTCCTTTTCTCTTGTCTCCAATGATTTGATCTTCAGAATGATTCTTTTGCACATATTTAGGTGTCTTTGGGGACACCACTGGAGCTTCTTCTTCTTCATTCTACTTTTCTTGTTCTTCAACAACTTCTTCTACTTCTCTGCAATCAATTTCATTTGACACATATCCATCAACTTCAATTGAATTCTTCAATGCTTCATAAACCTTGACATTTGTGCTTTCTACAACCTTTTCTCAGCCTTTTATTGAAACATCTATAAGCTTTGATTTTAGTAGAGTATCCAAGATAAATACCCTCATCACATCTTGCATCAAACTTTCCTAGATTATCTTCATCTCTTTGATATAACATTTGCTTCCGAATACCTTGAAATACTTTACACTAGGAATATTTCCATACCACAACTCATAGGGAGTCTTAGTGTTGTTAGATTTTGCTTGAACTCGATTAAACACGTAAACAACAGTGTGAATTTCTTCTCTCCAGTAAACTTCTGGTAGACCTGCCTTAGTGATCATTGATCTAACAGTTTCTTGAATCGTTAAGTTATTTCTTTCAACAACTCCATTCCGTTGAGGAGTTCTAGGAGCAGACAATTGCCTTTTTATTCCATGAACTTCACAAAACATGTTAAACTCATTGGAGGTGAATTCTCCACCTCTGTTAGACCTTAAGAATTTTATTTTCATGTCCATTTCATTTTCAACCATAGCTTCAAATGCTTTGATTTTTTCTAATGCATCAAATTTCTCTCTAAGAAAAGTAACACATGTCATTCTAGAGTAATCATCAATCAAAAGCATAAAATACCTATCACCTTGTAGACTTCTCACCCTTGTAGGACCACAAAGACCTGTATGAATCAAATCTAGTATTTCGGTAGTAGATTGCTCCTTTGACCTAAATTTGTTTATAGCTTGCTTTCCAAACTAATAATCCTTGCAAATATCATTAACAAGTTTGTGATTTTTGGTAAATCTCTCATAGCTTATACTACATTGATTCTCACCATATAGTCAAAATTCATATGACACATCCTCTGGTGCCATAATTAACTTTCATTAATCTGAGACATAAAGCAATGTCCATCTACACCCTTAAGTTGATAAATATTTCCTTTAGATTTCTTTCCAACAATAATCATGGTTCCAAATCCTTTCCTTATTTCACATTTCTCATCTTGAACACGAGATTATATCCTTTACTACACATTTATCCAACACTCAAAATATTATGCCTTAAACCCTTAACATAGTAGACATCATTAGTATTATGCTTTCCATCAAAACTGACTAAACCTATCCCACAAATCTTAGCACCGATATCATCTCCAAAATAACGAAGCCTCCATCATATTTTTCAAGTTTAACAAACTTAATTTTTTCATTGGTCATGTGATGTGAACAACCACTATCAACAACCCCATAGTTCTTTTCTTGTTTAGCATGAAGAGTAGAGACCACATTACCTTCACTTTCTCTGGAGTGCTTTCCTTCACATATATTTCGGCATTAGTAAAAGTAGATCCATCTTTTATAGCCAAGAAAAAGCATTCATTATCATCAAAATCTCCATAATCAAACTCATCATTAGAAATACAAGCATTTTCATTTACATAATATGCTCTCTTGATCATCTTTCCTTTGTTTTCTTTGCCTTCTCTTTGTTTATTCCTCTCAACTCTTTTAGGACATCTTGAAGCATAATGACCTATTCCTACATAACTAAAACAATTGAAAGGTAACTTACCTTGATACTTACCTGAGCCCTTTTTCATTCTTCTTACAAAGTTAGCTTCCACTTCATTGAATTTTTCATCATCCGAATCTTCAACTTTTGTAGTCTCGAAAGAAATTTTTATCTTTGATCCATTTCTCAAGCTAGGATTTCTCATTTCAAATGAGGTTAGAGTACCCAACAACTGATCTTTAATATAGGTCCTATAATCTATAAATTCCTCAATAACAAATACCTTTTCACTATATGCATCAAGGAGAGTTCTAAGAATCTTCTTTACTATACTGGATTCATCTATTTGTGCACCAAGTCCTCGCATTCCACCTACCAGCTCATCCACTATCTGTACATAGGATTTAATGTTCTCATCTTTAGTCATTCACAGGATCTCGAATTGTGCCTCCAAATTTTGCAACTTTGATTCTTTAACCTTATCATCTCCTTCATGGATCTTTTCTAGTGCATCCCAAACCTCTTTAGTAGTCTTCAGATTCATATCTTTAACTAATTCAGAATGTGAAAGACTATTCTCCAGAATAAATTTTGCCTTATTTTTTGCTTCATGCACCTTGATCTCATCAATAGTACTTGAACCATTAGGAGGAATAGAGTATGGAGTCTTATAAGCATTCTCAACATCATATCCATAATATTCCAGATATCCTTCCATATTTGTCTTCAAAAAGTGTAGTTAGTTCCATCAAACTTAGGGGACTCAATAACAATCATTTCACCATCCAGGACCTTCCTTAAGCGGTTAATCTCTTCTCCAAGGAACCTTTCTCTGATAGAAAATGTTTTAACCTTTAAAACTTTCACTAGAAGTTAGATTAATAAGCATCCACAAAACCATTACTTTGTTAATGTGTTGAATCATTAAGTGCAGAAATAGAAACTAGAAATAGCACAACCATACACACAAGAACACCAAATTTATGTGGGAAACCTGATGAGGGAAAAACCATGGTGAGGATTAACTAAAAATATAAAGAATACCAAAATCAAATACAAAGGCTCAGTGCCAAGATAGGACACACTGTCCAACAAGGGCTCACTATTGAAGGGCTCACTACCACAAAATTACAAAGAATATAGAAAAGGATTGTCACAAAGAGAAAACTATCTCAATGCAATGGATATTCCACCATAATTCGCTCACACACTTGTAGATATTCTTGAAAGAGAGACTACACCTTCAACTCACCACCTCCAAGAACTCAACACTTGAAATTCACATTGATCTACATAAACTCACATCACACACACTATCTTGCATCTATCTATCTTACATCTCACAAACATCTCAACTTGTACTTATATCGCCTTCAACCTTGAAACCCTTCCAAGGTTGAGCATACACGATTTGCATTTACAAATTCATATTAGGTTGGCACCAAAGCATTCTACAATGGAATTAAAATGAGGGTGACCCAAACATATTCTTAATGAGGGCCTAAATAAGTCCCAACATGCCTCGATACACTTCTATGATCTTTGTGAGTAGTGTTTAACACAAGGTTGGCCAACGCCAATGCAAAACACATAAAACAATTAAGCACACACATCTTTAACTTGATCCAATCTTTCTAGATAACAAATTTCACTTGAACACAACCTCATCAACTTACTCTTAGAACCACAAGTCATGAAACAAAAATACAGAGAAATCCAGAGCAACAATATTTCTCTCGGACCACAGCCAGACACACCGAAATGCACAATTCACATACTAACTTGAAGATATCTCACATTGTACAAAGATTAGCAACTACCAATAGTCATGAACAATACCTCAAATCTATACAAGCATAGCAACAATACAAAGCACATCCCAAAGCATACACTGAATACTTGTAGACCTTCTTTATTACAGTTTTCTCAATATCCTTGACATATACAATTAATAACCAACTTTCATGACATAGTTGAAATCAATGACAATAACAACTAGTTAAAATTAATGACAACACCTTCATACTTGCAACAATCTTGTGACAGTGATGGTTTGGTGGTGTTATATCTTCTTGGTTTGGAGATCGCGGTTTGTACTCTTCCCTTTAGGATCTTGATGTTGAGTTCTTTGATTGTGTTAGGGCCACAAAGGATATTCATTTAAAGGATGGTTATCATGATTCCATGGAGAGCTAAATATTATGGTTCCGTGGGAGCTTTTGGTGATTATGTGGATTCACCATTTGATGGCGGATGATCTTCTATGTAGGAGATGGTTATCTTCATGTAGTTTGGAGATGTTAAAATCTTGGCTAGCCATGGAGGAATCTTTAGTCTTTGGTTGAGGTGTCATGATTTATCATTTGATATGTGATCCTTGTTTGATAGGATGGTTATGTTATTATGTCATGATGTACTCTTGATTACTAGTTTAGAGCTTTGGCATGATACAGGTGCATGATATGTTTATTGGAGCATATAATCTTCTTTTGAGGAGATATGAGATCATGAAGTCATGATTGAGTTCTTGATTTACAATTGGGATTTGACTTTGAGCACTAATG
This sequence comes from Sequoiadendron giganteum, assembly GCA_007115665.2. Lineage (NCBI taxonomy): Eukaryota > Viridiplantae > Streptophyta > Pinopsida > Cupressales > Cupressaceae > Sequoiadendron > Sequoiadendron giganteum. The sequence continues at coordinate 211,009,852 of CM021105.1, read as the reverse complement.
GAGATTTAATCTCCACTTCTAATATAGCTCAATTGCGAGGAATGTTGGCAGATGGTCAATGCTCCCCTTGAGATTCATGACATGGACTAACCACCTCCCATGGATCCATTAACTCTGGTGATTTTATCAAGCATTAACAAGTCAACCTTTTGGTGCAATGATAATTGTGGAGCCAAAAATTGGTATCAGAGCCAAAGGTGTCGGGTTTGAATCCCCTCGGGTAATGTTGAGGGGGAGATTATTGGCAAATGGTCAGTGCTCCCCTCGAGATTCATGACATGGACTAACTGCTTCCTATGGATCCATTAACTTTGGCAGTTTTATCGAGCATTAATAGGTCGACTTTTTGGTGCAACAACAACCATGGAGCCAACAGGGAATTTGTTGAGGGCCCGAGGTTTATCATGCACAAATATTTGTAAAATCTCTCTTTTATAATAGTTACAAAAGAATTATTATATTTTTCATGTCTCCTATTACTAGATGGAATGAATTTGTAGATTTCTAAATAATGAAAATTAAAGAAATTAAAAAATATATATAATATAATATAATGTTATATAATATAATATAATATTATGTTATATTATGTTATATATTATATTATATTAATATTATAATATATATTATATTATATAATATTAATTTTATATTACGTTATATTATATTATAATTATATAATATAATACAATGTAATATTAGTATAATATAATATAATATAATATTATAGTAATATATACATATAACTATTCTACTATACTAAGAGCAAATGGTAGAAGGTGATCAGGGGGGAAGTGATGATGTGCAGAAGAACAAAAATGGTGTTCCAATGCGAAAGGAAGGGGAAGAATTCCCTTTCAAGGACGATAGGAAGAACCAAAACAATTTGAAGGAAGAAGATCTGGTGGTGGAACTATCAGATATTATAGATGATGATGTGAAGGACTTGGAAGATAGAGCGGTTATAGGCTATTTTTTGGGAAAAAGATTTTCCAGGAAGGAGATTGGAGAATGGGTCTGTAAAAACTAGAAAACAGACCATGTTATCAACTTCATGCCTAAAGGTTTTTTTGTTGTTGTATTTTCCTTGAGTGCAATCGGGGAAGCAATGATGTTAATTGATGATTGGATAAATGGGAATAATGATTTATATCTACAAAAATAAGAATGGAATTTTTATCCTTTAAAATTTAACCCAAAGCAAGGGCCTATATGGGTAAGATTGTATGACCTTCCATATCAATACTAGTTGGGTAGGTGCCTTATCATAATTGGAGATGCAATTGGACAAATGTTGGAAGTGGATCTCAAAGACAATGAATCATTGGTTTATGCCAGGATCAAGGTTATGATAATTAAAGAGATCCTGACATAATCCATTTATTAGTAAGGGCCCAAGATTGGATTCAAACAATTGAAACAAAAAATGAAAAAATATTTTGTATAAAATGTAGGAGACACAACCACTTTGAGGTCAATTGCAAAAGATTCCCTCCCAAAAAGAAAGATGTCTGGGTAGAGAAACCAAGGAAAAATTTAGAGAATGTTCAAAATAAAGAAGATTTCTTAGAGCTTGATAGTCTAAAAGGATGGTTGGCCCTCCCTTGGAAAATAGAAACTAAGAGTATAGGGACAAGGGAGATGGGGATTGAAATTGATGATGCCAGTTTGGAAATGCCACATCTAGAAGATATTACACAACAAGAAGTAAAAATGCTTTCATTGGCTGAAGTAACACAACTAGAAGATTTCAAGGATGTGGGGGAGGAAGCAGACCAGGTCTTCAAACGTGGCATGGAGGAAGATTTGGATATCTTGGAACCAAGAAGAATTTCATAGAGTGCAACCAAAACAACAACGGCCTTAGGGTCAAAATTTGGAAGGAAACTGAACAAACAAAAATGTGAGGAGGCACTAAAGGGGGATCAAACGTCAAAAAAATCTTACATGTTGAGGTGCAAGGGAGGTAATCCCTCCATTGGTGGGAGATGAGGATACTCACATGGAATGTTAGGGGCATTAATGCCCCTAAAAAAAGGAGGATGGTCAAACACCAACTAGATTGCCATAAAATTGACGTTTCATTGTTGCAGGAGACAAATTTAATAGGAGAAGAAACAACTCTTTTTTATAAATATTGTAAAGGGTGGGAAGGCCTGTCTGTGGATGCAACTGGGGTGTCGGGTGGATTGGATGTGATGTGGCATCCATCAAAGAATAAATCCACCCATCTAGTTTTGAATTCCAATTGTATGAAGGTTAGGATACAAATGTTGTCATCTCTGAATGAATATTTTCTTTTTAATGTCTATGGACCAATACAAATTGAAGAGAAAAAAGTAGTATGGGATGCAATAAGCATGAATTATGAAGTGACACATGGGAAAGTGATAGTAGGGGGGATTTCAATTCCATAGTGAATATACATGAAAAATCAAGGGGCATAAGGAGAATCTCACAAGCATAGAGAGATTTTGAAAATTTCATAAAAAAGAACAATCCAATAGACATTAAAGCAAGTAATGACACTTACATGTGGAACAATAGGAAAAAAGGTTTTACCAACATTACAAAATGGTTAGATAGGTTTTTTATTTTAGAAAATTGGTTGAAATAACCATTAATACCAAAAGCCTCAATATGGTCGATAGCGATATTTGATCATTTTCTAGTAGAAATAACAACCAATGAAGATTCGATCCTAATAAAGGGCCAGTTTCATTTTAGAAGGATGTGAATTCGATGTGAAGATTTGATGGACCTGATGAGGAAGTGGTGGGAGGTGCCAATTCAGGTGGAGGGCACAAAGATGTTCACTTTCAAAAAAAGTTGCAACATATGAAAGGGAACCTCAAGGTGTGGAATAAAGAATGTTTTAAAAACATCTTCAATGAGATGGAGTGCATAGAAGAGGAACTAGAAGCATTAGGCAAAGTGGTACTAAAATTAGGGATGAAAGCGGTGGAGTTTGATAGGGAAAAGGCTCTCATGGAAGAATATGGTGAAATTTTGGCAAGAGAGGAGAGCTATTAGAGAGTGAAATCATGGGATACATGGTTAGAGGAAGGGGATCTCATCACAAATTTCTTTCATAACTCAAATAACCTATGAAGAGGATTTGGAATAGAATCAATAAAATCGAGCATGAAGGGGAGATTATCTCGGATGAAGAAACAATAGCAAAGCTAGGAGTAAAGTTTTTTGAATCTTTGCTACGAGGCAAGGGTGCTACTGATGTATTAAATTGTAGTATGCTTAATGATATCGAACCATTGGTTACAATAGAAGATAATGAAATTTTAAGCGCACCAATATTGGTGGAAGAAGTAAAAGTGGCCACCTTTCAAATGATACCTCACAAGGTACTAGGACCTGATGGGTTCTCTACATTATTTTATCAGTCTTGTTGGGATTTTATAGGGGAGGAACTCACCAAGCTAGTGGAGGAATCGAGGAAGAAGGGGAGATGTGGTCACCCAAAATAATATTTAATTAAATAAATACTTGTTATTTATTTAATTTAGCTAAAACCCTTATCCTAATATTTAATTAAATAAGTATTTGTTATTTATTTAATTAATCTCCCCATCATCCTTTATCCACCACCTTTAATTAAGTAAATCTAAATTTATTTAATTAAAGTTAACCTTTTCCTACATCCCCTAACCTTTCTTCTAGGTTAATTAATCATTGATTAATTAACCTTATCCCCATCCTAACTATCATTAGCTCATTCTCCAACTTTTAACTCTACCCAAGTTAATAAACCCTTAGTTTATTAACTCAACCTATCCTCATTAATCAGTTAATCCTTGATTAGTTGATCTAACCCTCATCCTAATCCTCATTATCATTATTTCCTAATTTTAAATTCCTACATCTCACCTACCCCCACTAACCTCTTACACAAGCCACCCTATCCCTTACACAAGCCACCCTATCTCTTACACCAAATTTAATGCCTCTCTTCCCAATGTGTGCTCACACATGTGTGATCAAACCTCCCCATTTCAACTCTATCCATCTTGTGACACTTGTCACAAGGCTAATCAATCCTCATCCTTGATCCAAACCTCATCTTCTCAATCAATCTCAACCCTCCATTAGCCATTCAATCCTAGCCATTGATTCCTCTCACCAAAATTCTATATAATGAGGCCTTGGCTCTCATTCTTTCAATAACACACATCCATCCTATCCCTATTCTATCAAAACATCCCTCCAATCCATCTCCATCCTACCATAATCATGCTAAAATATTGAGCAACCACATCCTTTGTCAACATTGGAGCAAATTTGCAAGAAATGGGTGCTTCTTGTGAGCTCAATCCATGAAGAGGGAGGACCAATGAAGGTATAATATTTTTTATGTAGTTCTCTTATGCATTTAATTTATTTCCTTTCATTTTCATCTTTCCCATCTTCATTTGGCATGCTCGGTGGGTTACCCCACCCTTTTCTAACGTTTCTTAAAGTTTTTGTGAGTTTAAAAGTTGCAAGCCACGTTTTAAGACAAAAAAAGCAAAATTGCACCTTCGTTGCATAGAAAGGTGCCTCTGCTTGAACAAAAGTGCAACTTTTTCATAAATTTGTGCCTCTATTTCTTCTTCATAAAGCTACACCTCTATGAAAATTTGGTGTGCCTCTATTTTCCAGCGTTGTTTTCATCATTCTCACCTAGATTTAGGGTTTATTTGGCTTCTAATCTCTTGTGTTTCAGGTCCTCATCATCCTAGCACTCTATTTTACAAGTCCATCCATCATTTGCATGCTTAAACTAGGTATTTTTAAAGCTTTGTGAGACTAGGGTTTCATATAAGCTTTCTAGGGCCCTAGGATTTTCTTCATTTTCAACTTATTTTCATTACATTTGGGGGCATGTTTTGGATAAATGTACATTTTTTGAGGTCCCCCATATGTTCATCAACCCATTTCCCCACTTGGGTTAGTCCAATACTTCATTTTTTGATCCCTGAAGGCTATTTTCTAGCACAATTTGCAAAACTACGCCTCTGTTCACAAAATGACACCTCTATTTTTATAGAAGTGTAGTTATGTGCATAAAGATGTGCCTCTATTCTACAAGACATATTTTGGGGTTTTTAGGTGTTTGTGGCATCAAGTTTTCATTTTGGGGTCCCTACTTGCATTTTTTAACTATTTCTTGAAGTAGGTCACTTAGGAACATCCATTTTTCACCTTTGAAAGCCCTCTTTTTAGCACAATTTTCCAAACTACGCCTTTGTTCATAAAATGGAACCTTTATTTTAACAGAGCCACATCTTTATCTGCAAAGTTGTGCTTGGGTTTTAGGTTGCACTTTTGAGCATTCTTTCAACTGTTTTTTACATCTAATCTATGTTTGTGGGCTACTAATGTGTGTTGCAGGTCTCTAATGTTCATCTAAGGAAAAAATCATCAAATATATATGCTTATATTCATGCTAACAATATTTTTTTGATCATCTTATCATCTAACCCCTTTGTGGTGTAGCTTGAAAATGCTTGTTACAGGCAAAATCATCAAACTACTAACATCTTTCTTGCAGATTCGTTTGTCCAAGGTTTTCTTTTTTCCACTAATCTAGGCACATTTCATTTTCTTAAGGTTAATAAAATTTTGTTTGATGTGTCTTTGAGTGAGTGGTGTGTATTCTCTCCTCTTGCACCTAGTGTGATCTTAAGGATCAAAAACATCACTTACTCTTTTTTTCTCTTTTTCTTTTTATCCCAAGGAACCCAACATGTGTATGCTCTCCCCTCGTGCTTCATATGATCTTGGGGATCAAAAAAACTTGGATAATTCCTTTTAGGGTCCTTCCTAGGAATTTCATCACCCTAGGGGATGACTCCAACTCCCGTGTTCCGATAGAGTATAAAGAGCAGGAGGTGAGAAAGCCACTTCTCTTGGAAGTGAAATCTTGTCAATCAGGCTAAGCCTCCAAGAAATTTATACCTTGGAGAAGTGAAGGTAGAGAGTGGGTTACCCTCTCCTCTCGACTGTTTGACATTGTTCCCTTTAAACTATGGATTTGGGCCTCATGTACCCTTGTAGTATACAGAGGACTCCCTAGCAACCTTGTATATCCTAGATTAAGACCTTTCGAGCGTAGCTTAGTGTCGTGCAAGAGATGCAAATCGTACCCTAAAGTTACTCACCATGTACTCCCTTAGGATGAGATATAAATCCTTGTGGTGAACTTTGATAGTTCCTAAGGAGAGAGAAAAGGTGAGCCTATGGTGTCTATTGACGACCTTGTGCCATTGGATCTCTACCTATCCACCTTCGCGAGAAAGGGTGCTCTAGTGAACCACCCAATTATCAAGGAGTATTAACCAATGCTTTCTTGGGTGGTGGGTCTACACTAAGCTATAATCCCACTTGAATAATTTAGGCTTTTACAAGTGCTTGGAGTGTCTTCTTATGTTATACCTATGAAAAATGAACCAACCAAGGGGTTGAGGATTGAACATACACTACAAAAATCTATGAAAGTTGGCCACTTTGTCTATTTGTGTGTTTTTGATTCTATCTCCTATTCAAGAAATTAAAAACTTCATCTCATCCAATTCTTCCTATCCTCATCATCCCTCGCGTCCTAATCATACCATCCTTTCCATCATAATCACCCCTTTTCATCATAATCACCTAACCCTAATCACCTCATCCTAATCTTCCATTTATATCCTGATCATCCTATCCTAATCTTCCATAATCTTTTTAATTATCCATCTTATCCTAATCATACCCAATCATCTAATCCACATCATCCCAACTATCTCAATCATCTCATCCATTTTTAATCCATCACTTATGATCCTAACCTTAATCAAGATATCTAATCCAATCAAGGTCCTAATCATTATCCTAACCATCCTCCATAATCCACATAAAAATCCTTCTTCCTTAATCCACTTTCATCCCTAATCTCCATCATCATCCTTAATACACATCCTTCATTATCATCCTTAATCCCCATCCTTCATCATCATCCCAATCTAATCATATTATCAACCTAATCCCATTATAACCAAACCCCAATCTAATCCATCTATCCTCATCCATATTCAATCAACCATTAGCCAATTATCTTCTCCGTCAAGCATCCAAATCCCATCCTTAATCAAAAAACATCCTTTGAACATCAAAATTTGGTTAAGGACTTAATCTCCTTCATACCACATATCCTTTCATCATTATCCACATCATTCATCCTATCCTTAATCTAATATCATCCATTCAAATCTAATCTCACAATAAAAAATAAAGACCTTAATTTGATTTCATATTTAATCCAAACTTGCTTAAGAACATTAGCCTATCTTAAGTATAATTATCAAATCAAATCAACTCTTGCTTAATAAAATTAGCCTATCTTAAGTATAGAGAATCATCTTTAATCAAATCAAATCATTTTAAGGTCTTGAAATTTGATCCCAAGCCTAATCCCATCCTCCATATTCATCCTCATACTTTTTTCTTCTAATCACCCATCTTGTCATAATCACCCCTAACATATATCCAATTCATCCCTAATCCATCCTCATCCAAAATCAATTCTAAACTTTCCTCTTTCAATCAATACCCAACCATATCTAACCATCTATCCTATCCTCCATCCATCTTAATGTATTCTAATCCACCTTCGTCTATCCTAACCCAATATAATACCATGAACCTATATCCTAATCCCTATGATGATAGTGAGAATATTGTGGATCACTTTGAATCCATTAGACAAAATTCTCTAAACCTTCACCAATCACCCATCCAATATCCCCCTCAAACCCCACCTATACCCTCATCACCCATATCATCCTCATGGGATCCCATCACCAATCATCTCCTCATCCACTACTTTAATAATGCTAAGGATGTCATGCTTAGCTATCTCCTTGGCATTGGTGATAAACTTCCACTCTCCCCATCTTCATCCAATCCCAACGCCTCTCCTTTTTCTTACCATTCCCCTTCCTTTGACAAAGGAGACCAAGCCTTTAACCAAAACTCCGCATCCCAAATCCCCATTTCCACACACTTTTCAACCTACTCATTCTCATCATCCATTTACCAATCCATGGAAAATTCAAACTATTATTTCACTTGTTCATCTCCCACATCCATACAATCCACATCACCCCAATCTTACCAATCAAATTCATCCCATGTCCCTCCTAATAACTTGCTCTAAGGAATATTTGTAAAGGAGCTTAATTCCCCATGAAAAAATAAAGTTGTGCAATCTTCCCATGTTATGCATACACCTTTGTCACCTCCACATCAAGATAAATCCCAATCTCCTAAACCTCATGAATCCTCTACCACTCTACCCATCCATGTTGAAGCATCTATCTAACCTTCCTCCCCCAATCGAAATCATTCTAACATAGATTACCCTCCATGTAAAGATCAAGTAACCCCTTCTCCTCCATCATATGATCCCCTTCCATCTCATGATCCCATTTCCAATCAAGAAAAAGATATACCTCCCATCCCTTCTAATGATACCTTTCCATCTCAAAATCTAAATACCTCCTCCACTCCATTGCATGATCCCTCTCTAAATCAAGATCAAAGTACACCTTCCACTTCATCTAATGATAATCTCCCCTCTCATGATCAAAATACCTCTCTCACTTCATGTCATGATACCCCTCCATCTCATAATCAAGAGCACACTATACCATCTACCCTATCCCATGATCCTACCCCAAGTCAACATCAGAGCATCCCTTAATCTCCATCTCATGAGACTAATCCTCGACAAGATCCCATCACCCCCATCCAAGCTACCCATGAACCCCCTACTTATCAATTTGGTTCCTCCACTTTCATTCACGCTGATCTACTCCAAGACCCTATCATTCCTTCCATGTCATATCCCCCTCAAAATGGACTTGCATCTTGCTTCCAAAATAATAAGTATCCTATTGGCAAAAATATTTTTCAAGCCATGAATTATCAAGGCATCTTAGAACCCCTTATATAAAAGGAAGTCCAAAATATTGTGGCCTTGGATACCAAGATCTAGACATTGGTACTCCTTACACCTATCATAAATCTAAGATCCATCCATCTAAAGCCAAATATCCATGTTCCTCATCCTCAAAATCTATCTTGGGCCCTTATGTTCCAAAGCACAAATCCTCACTCCTTCCATCTATTTCGGGTCCCTATCTTCCAAAAGAAATTCCTTCATCCCCTCCATCCATCTTGGGTTCGTACATTTCACTACCTAACATTCCCATTCCAAAATCCCATTATCCTCTTTATCCGTCACCTCATATGCAAAATCAAGATCAACCAAGGCACACACCTTCAAAGCCCTTCCAACATTCTACCAACACCAATCCATCTATAATACATCCACATCCTTTATCTCCATCCACAAATTCCATTGCTCTTGGAAGCAATTTGGATGCCATATCTCAAATACATAAAGCTAAAAATCCACAAAAATCAAAGGATCAACATGTCCCCTCCAAAAGACATGCAAAAACAAAGAAAAATATGATCCAAAATCCTAAATCCTAAAGGCCACAAAGGTCCATGAAGAAAAAATCAAAACCAAAAACCATGTGGATTCCAAAAATACTTATAAAATCAATTCATTCCAAAGAAAAATCAAAATTGGCATCCAAACTTTCTCATCCAAAAGCTTCATCCAACCCTAAGTCTTTCACTCCATCTAATAATCCTTCATCTCCTCCATCCATTTTGGGTCCTTATGTTCCAAAATCTACACCCACTCCTCCATCTAAACCTCCAAACTCAAAATCCACTTCTTTTCCATAACTCCACCACCCTTCAAGGTTCCATTATCCAAGATCCATTCTCTATTTTGCCATCCCTCTTATCCAATCCTTGTCCATCTTTCCATCCATCTTATCCTCCCTACCATCATTCTACCAAACATCTATGAGCATCCATACAAGTTTCATGGTCTACTATAGTATATAATCAAGGGATATCATCTATGAAACTAGATGCTTGAGTCCTTCCTCTCCAACCTCTTACATTCTACACTTGGGGGAAAGATTCATCCACACCACATATTAACCACACCCACCACTATCCTTCATCCTTTATCCATCATCCTATCTAAATCCATCCCCCCTTCCCTCCTTTGATCTTGAAAAGGTTAAGGATCTACATGAGCATCACATATCCCATCTCTATTATCTTATCCATATCATTTTTTGCATATCCCTCATTCTATCCAAATCCATATCCTCCATATTGGCAGTGGCATTGTTTTGTCATTGATGTCAAATATGTTGTATTTAAAGTTGACGCATGATGTTGGTTGGTATTCATAAGGTTGGTCTTAATGATGTTGGTCTTCATAATGTTGGGATTCATCATTCACATCAAAACATCAAAGCATTAAAGGTATTTGTTAGAACATGCTAAAGTTTGGTAAGGGCTCTTTTTCATCATGCAACATGCAAAGACATGGTATGCTTCAAATTATTCATTTCTTCATAAGAAAGGATACTAATTGATCATCTCATGTTGCTTATTGCAAAAGATACTTACTCTTCATTTGTCAAATATTGTTGGAGTTTGGAGATTGTTTTGTCTTTGCAAATATTTAATTTTAAAGGTTCAAAGGTTTAAAGTATTATCAAGCTTCACTACTATCAAATTATCAAAGAGTTTCAAATCTTCAATACATCAAGGTATCAAAGGGTTTGGTGCACTTCATGGCAATGACAAAGGTATAAGATTCCTCACTTCATGGTATATATTTTTGGTCATATTAAAGGTACTACACTCTACATTCTTTACTTTATGGTGGCTAGCTGAGATCATAGGTCATTCACATGTCTTCTTCCCATTGAGACTTTTGAAGTTGGCTAGGTTTCTTTACTATTTGTAAGCTTGTTCAAAAAATTCCAAATGAATCTTATAACTCAAAGCAGAGTTGCTTTTCTTTTAATTGAGTGTTGACCAGATTTAGGAAGTTAAGTTGTGCTTAAGTTATGTATTTAAGGGGTTTCAAACATCCTTCAACCGACCCTCCTACATATTGTAATCTGTTGAACAGATTATAAAGTGAAGTTCATTTCATTCAAATGAAAATCAGCGATAATTGTTCAATTTGTGGAATAGAAGCAAGTTTAAAATCAAAGGTCATTTTTCAAAGACCATGAACGTCGCTGGGTATGCGAAAGAGATATAGTTTTTGTAACTATCTTTCAAGAAGAATGGGTTGAGGGTTTTTTCTATTGTTATGAAGAGAGCTCTTGCTTATGTAACCTCGGTCAGTATATTGGGGAAATATGGTTTTAATCTCAGCATAAAATGATATGGATGAAAAGGTAGGGTAATTGCAAATCTTTATCAGAGATACGTGAAGTGTATTGTGCAAGTGTTTGGTTGTTCATAGTCTTGCAACTATTTTTGAAAAATAAGGAATGTGAAAAGTTACTAGTTCTTTGAAGTGGTTTGAATGACTACTATTTGTATGCCAATAAGGAGTGTGAGAAATATCTTGTGGCGTGGATGTGTATCAAGGATATTTATGGTGCTGTTTGTACTAAAAAATTTGAGGGTTTTGTGAAAACCCTGGTATTGTGCTTATGCCAAAAGAGTGTAGAATGAAGAGAGGTTAAAAAATCAGACCACATAAATACTGTTAAAATTCAATGATTGAAACTATTCTTTTTACTTGATTAACATGGATAATTATGCTTGAGCAGTATATAAATTAGTTTTATAGAATTCTGTAAATATCAATGTTAGTGTGACAATGGTCTTAAGTTTTATGTGACAAAGAAATTGTTTTTTGTTCATATTGCAAAGATCTTGAATTGTGTTGGAATTATAAATCTTAACAGAGAAATGGTCTAGTAAAAATCCTTTTGTGTCATTGTAATTCAAAGAAGGTGTAGTCAAGATGAGAGCAGAGGATTGAGAAAAATCTTTAATGAGTTATTGTTCATCATTCATATCTATATTTATTTTGAATTTGGTATGTGACATGTTTTGATTTGAAGCTGATATGAGCTTTGTGAGTATGAGATGAAATTTCTTGATTGAAGTATGTAAAGCAAAGATGACTATAACAGAATAGAGCAAGGTATCCAAGATGCTAAATCTATCATGAAATGAGTAGGGTAATTGATTGTTTTAGTGTTTTGATAGGGAGTTGTAAAGTTCTTATTGGAAAGATGTTTGACAAAGCTTTGGTTTGAAGTGAAACAAAGAAACCCTTTGTAATATAATTTTTCTTGTATTTGAAGACTGGAGTTGGTTCTTCAGTGTTTTCAGGGTTGGTGCTCTCGGTGGGTTGGTGCTCACTAAATATAATTGGGGTTAGTGCTTCAAAGGAGAGTTGGTGCTCTCAATGGGTTGGTGCTCACTAGATGTAATCAGGGTTGGTGCCCTTTGAAGATAATAAAATCAATTGTTCAGAGTGGTTTTTTCACCCTTTTAGGATTTTTCCACTCATAAATATCGTGTCTCATCTTTCCTTGGTGATTTGTTGTTTTGTGATTCACATGTGATGTTATGATGTGCACATCTTTGGTTTTTCTCATGAAATGTAATATCTAAAGTTTTGGGAAATTAAGTTTATGTGATTGGTTTTATTGAATCATTGATTCACCCCCCCTCTTAGTGATCCTCAGTATTCCTACACTCCATCCTATATCCCATATCCTATATCCATCTCCCCATCCTACCTAATTCACCCTCTCTTTTCACCCTTGATCTTCACAAAGCTAGGGGCAAAATATCCATGCATGCTTTGGAAAATTCCATATTCACTACTACTTCCATCCATGTCCTTTATACACTATCCTTCCATCTCATGTTACTATCCATCCATTATTTCAATACCTATAGTGTGGGGCATCTTAATCCTTTTCAACCAGTCCTTGGATTTCCACCCTTATAAAAATTTTCCACCATCCTCTTATCTTCCATTGTCTATATCCCATCCAATCTATCTATTTATCTCCTATTTACACAATCCATTTATCCTTCCATCCTTTTCCTAATACTTGGCTCTCCCTTGTCATTGGATCCCATCCATTCCTCCATCCTAATCATCCTATCCTCCATCCAATTGTATCTTATCCAATCCATCCCTCCTTTCAATCCAACTATCCCCATCCAATCCCATCTAATGCAATTTATCCTAATCCATGCAATCCAACCTTGCAATCTACCACACCGTCCTTAAGCAATCCATCATCTTAATCCAAATCAATCTAAAATACTTTGCTCTACTTTAATCCAACTATTATCATAGGGATGTATCCCTCCCAATCAATGTGTTGTTCTTATTGTTAACAACACAATCCTTTGGGCACACATTGTTCTTATCATCAACTTTGCTATCCTTATCATCATCATCACCAATCCATCAATCCATCCACCAATCAATTTTAAGCTTGACTTGGAATATAGCCCTTGTTTGCTTTTGGTTTGTTGTGCATGATTTCTTGTTGATTGTGTGTATTATCATTGTTTACATTTATCATGGTCTCTTGCACTCCATTTCCACAGGGTCATCATGGTATTCCATATCATGGTGTCATAAGACCTATATGTTTTCACTTGACCTCTTTGATTATGTACTTGGCACATTGTCATCCTAGTTCCTTATATCTTGGTGCATAATGTCAAGTACAATATTAAATATAGGTTGCTCATATTATTGCAACATGATGATCATCGATCCTCCCTCTCTATCCATATCTCCATCCCCTTATCTTTTTTCATCCATCCTCATGTATTTCATCTTTTCATCTTTCTAGTCCTCTCATCCATTTCAAGAGCACACCCATGTTCTCCTAACCTGCAAGTCCTCTCAAGGGGGCATACCGTTACCTCCTTGTCATCATTCCTCATCCTTCCTAGTGACTGGGGCATCATGCTTCTAGTACTTATACCTTGCCTACCCACTATGTTTTGTTCTTCTTTGAAATGATGCTACTTGTCTTAGTCACAACATCATCTCAAAGAGGGGAAAAATGCAGTCACCCAAAATAATATTTAATAAAATAAATACTTGTTATTTATTTAATTTATCCTATGATCCTTATCCTAATATTTAATCAAATAAATATTTGTTATTTATTTAATTAATATCCCTATCATCCTTTATCCACCACCTTTAATTAAATAAATCTACATTTATTTAATTAAAGTTAACCTTTTCCTACATCCCCTAACCTTTCTTAGGTTAATTAATCCCTGATTAATTAACATTATGCCCATCCTAATCATCATTAGCTCATTCTCCAACTTTTAACTCTACCCAAGTTAATAGACCCTTGGTTTATTAACTCAACCTATCATCATTAATCAATTAATCCTTGATTAGTTGATCTAACCCCCATCCTAATCCTCATTATCATTATTTCCTAATTTTAAATTCCTACATCTCACCTACCCCCACTAACCTCTTACACAAGCCACCCTATCTCTTACACCAAATTTAATGCCTCTCTTCCCAATGTGTGATCACACCTCCCCATTTCAACCATATCCATCTTGTGACACTTTTCACAAGGCTAATCAATCCTCATCCTTGATCCAAACCTCATCTTCTTAATCAATCTCAACCCTCCATTAGCCATTAAATCCTAGCCATTGATTCCTCTCACCAAAATTCTATATAATGAGGCATTGGCTCTCATTCTTTCAATAACACACATCCATCCTATCCTTATGCTATCAAAAAATCCCTCCAATCCATCTCCATCCTACCATAATCATGCTAAAATATTGAGCAGCCACATCCCTTGTCAACATTGGAGAAAATTTGTAAGAAATGGGTGCTTCTTGTGAGCTCAATCCATGGAGAGGAAGGAGCAATGAAGGTATAATCTTGTTTACGTATTTCTCTTATGAATTTCATCTATTTCCTTTAATTTTCATCTTTCCCATCTTGAAGAGAATACTACAAGACCTAAACAATATAAATATAGTACTCATCCCTAAAAAGGATTCCTGTAGTAAATTGGAAGAATATAGGCTTATCTCACTATGTAATACAGTATACAAAATTATATCAAAAGTAATGGCAAACCATCTCAAAAGTATCTTGCCTGGGATCATAACTAAACAACAAAGTGGGTTTGTTCCAAGTAGGCAGATATCACACAAGATAATAATTGCACATGAGATTGTACATAAATTGAAGAAGAGCAACAAAGAAGGGATGATTGTAAAAAATGATCTAAGCAAAGCATACGATCGAGTGAGATGGAGATTTCTGATGAAGACTATGGAAAAAAAATTATTTGGGGAGAAATGACTAAGATGGGTTTATAGCTGCATATCCACTCCTAGATACTTAGTTATTATAAATGGTGCCCCTCATGACTTCTTTTAGGAAGCAAGGGTTCTAAGACAAGGCAATCCGATCTCACCGTTCCTTTTTGTGGTAATGGTAGATACCTTTAGTCAAAACATAATCAAATTGCAACAAAGAGGTATGCGGAGAGGTATCTTAATTACTCTATCTCTTAATCCCTTTACTCATCAACTATTCGTAGATGATATGATCTTGTATGGAAATTCTACTATGCAAGAACTAGAAACTATCAAAAAAGAAATAGATGTTTTTAGCATAGAGGTGGGTCAATTAATAAATACATATAAATCAAATATATATTTCTATAATAGATCGAAGCGAATGTAGAAAAAGGCAATAAATTTGTTGGTGTTCCAATCAACAAACTTGCCTGTGAAATATTTGGGTGTACCTTTGTTCCATGGGGTGGTAAAAAGCGATCTTTGGGAGGAGACAATTAAGAAATGCAGTGTGAGGGTTGAGTGCTGGAAAGGCAAGTGGTTTTCATTGGTAGGGAGGCTGACAATGCTAAAGGTAGTTTTGGTTGCCATACCAATCTATTTGCTATCTTGCGTCAAAATTCCCAAAAAGTCTAGTAAGTAGATTATGTGCATCCAAAGGAAGTTCATGTTGGATGGTTCAAGTGAGAAGAAATGAATTCTCTTCTAGTGTGGGGAACAATTAAGAATGCTAAGGGTGACGATAATGTAGGGTGAAAGATATAAGGTTGCAAAATAAAGCTCTGGGTGCAAAGCTGGTATGAGAAATGTTCACAAATAAAGAGGCTCTATGGTGTAAGTTGCTAAATGCAAAATATTTGGACTCACCAAAAAGTGAGTGTATTCTAACAATAGAAAATCCAGGAAGAGGCTCCGTTATCTGGAATTTCATCCTAAAATATAGGCCAGTAATAATGGATCACATTACTTGGCAATTAAAGGATGACAAGAGGGCCTCCTTTTGGCACAACTTATGGAATGGTTATGCCCTACTAGATCAATTACCAAGGGTAGAGGATGCATTAGTTGTCTTGAGTTTGACGTATGGTGATAATGTCTACCATTGTAATGAAAATCAAGGGCATTAGGGGGAGGAAAAATGGAAAAGATTTGATTTCTTAGATGATCTGTTGAGACAAAAGATAAACTGAGCTAGCAAAGTGGTAGGTCTTTCTTTCAAAAGGTAGCAACATCATTGTCTAGTGTGCAAAAAAATCTAGTAAGTACTTAGCAAGGTTGGGTTATGAGGTCTTGAAGAAGGAAACAAAAGTAGTGTCATGGCCAAACAAGCTATGTTGGGGGAAGATGGTCCTTCAAAAAGTAGGAGCTTTTTCCTAGACAACCCTCCATGAGAGGATTTTAATAGGTCAGCTTTTGAATCGTATTGGTGTGGTGGGACCACATAGATGTGTGATGTGTTACAAACTTGAAGAAAATACAAATAATTTGTTGATTCAATGTGAAGTGCCACAAGCTTCCTAGAACTTTGTAAGTGCCAAATTAGAATGGTATGACCCCCAATAGAGTAAGCTAAGAGAAGTTTTTGATTCGTGGCTAAGTATGTACAAAGGTTTAGCAATGGAGGGAGTTTGGTACGAAGTAACTGCAATGGTGATATGGAAAATAGGGAAGGAGAGGAATGCACATATATTTAAAGGAAAAGTTTTCCCAATTGAAAGCCTACTAATCAAAATTGAAATGGGGGTAAGTGAGCACTTGAATTCCCAAGTAAAAAATAAATCTTTTAATTATGTATTAACATGGGACCAAAAAATGGTAAAGAACTAGCCCAAGTTAAATCCTCCAAAAAATTTATCTATTAAAGATGAGAGTAGAACAAAGAAAAACCAGATGGAAATTGCCACCTAAAGGCAGATTGAAGCTCAATTTTGATGGCGCCTTGCGAGGGAATTTAGGATTATCTGGTGTTGGATATGTCATTAGGAACAATAGAGGCAAAATTATCTGGGTAGCATCAATAAAGCTTCCTGAAGGAACAAACAATGAAGCAGAATGTAGTGCTCTTTTTGAAGGTTTAAGTTTTTATGTAAAACTAGGGCTGAGCAATGTTGACATTGAAGGGGATTCAGAAGTGGTGGTTAGAGTAGTTATCATGAGAAACACACAAAGTTGGAAGATGAATCAATGGTTGGAGTAAATTTTGTCGAAGTTAAATTTATTTAGTGACTTTAACCTAGCCCACACATATAGGGAGGAAAAAAGGGTGGATGATTACCTCTCTAATCAAGGTATTGAACAATAAGAAAATCTATGACACTCAACAAATCTCGATACTTGTTTAAGGATGCATCACTGGATACAAAGTGATTTGTAGGAGTCAAGTTGATTCTAGACATCAAACCTATCGTCAAGTTGGGTGAGGTCTTGGAGGTACTTAGGTGGAAGGGGTAAAACCCATGAATTTCTAATTGCTACAGGTGCCCATCATTGTCATCTCATCTATTATAGTGTATTCAAGTTTAGATCTTTGCCATGTTTTCCCTTTTTGGATTGGGTGAGGATCATAATCCCATGATGAATAAAAGGGAATCATGCCTTTTAGGGAGCTTCCTCTCATCGGGTTTAAAAGAAATCATGTTGGGCCTCTATAAATATTAGTTTAGAGGTAGTTTGCAACAACAATTCAGTTTCCTTACGTGCTCTATAAGTGCTTTGAGGACCTGGTGGAGGGAGTGAGCGAAGGGGATCAAGAGGGGTCTAGGGGATCGAGTGTGGAGTTAGAGGGGGACTTGGTTGAAGCAGAAGTTATAGAGTAGCATTATGAAGATCCTGACACCTAGATCAAGCACATT
Organism: Sequoiadendron giganteum; assembly: GCA_007115665.2. Lineage (NCBI taxonomy): Eukaryota > Viridiplantae > Streptophyta > Pinopsida > Cupressales > Cupressaceae > Sequoiadendron > Sequoiadendron giganteum. The sequence continues at coordinate 210,991,727 of CM021105.1, read as the reverse complement.
TTCAAGGCCAATAATTTAGAAATCAAGAAGGTGATCAGGCAAGTAATTGAGGAGCATCACTTTGAAGCTGGTCATATTCATGATGATGTTTTGATTGACACATTTTTGGGAAACATAGTTTGCACAACAAGTAGGAAGATGATAGGGAATATAATGCTTAAATATCTGCAATATGAATATGAGTTTGATGCTCTAAGAGCCATTAAAGCCTTTGATAAATTTCCCTCACATGGCAAAATATGGGATATCATAAATACAAAAAATGCAAGGAACAGCAAGTGAAGGCAATCGTGCTGCTATATAAGGAGTGATTCTATAAGAAAGATATACAAAATTTTTTTTGATAGATTAATAGCTGGGTAGGGCCAACACCCATTGTATTATATTGAAAAGCATCAAAAGTTACAGTTTTGAATTCAGACAGACGCAAAAAGCCCAACTACACATAGCAAAATTGTTGTATCTAGTCTTCACATTACTACCATACCCACCCTACTAAACATAGTTAACTACAAACATCCTATCACCCGAGACACTTAACTATATTCAAAATATCCATATACATATATGCAAAAAATTGCAGCAACACAAGGATTGTCAAAACTTCCTTCCCTTCACTTTCCTAGGACCACGGAGCACAGTGAAGATGGGGCTCGACGCCTCTCGGATAGAACCATGCTTCTCCTCTTCCTTTCTCATTTGCCTTGCATGGGCCACATGAGCTTTGAACAGGCACTCCAGCTTACACTTCTGGTGAGCAGGGCTATTGGCTATATCCTCTACATCCCGCCCATCCTCCTCCTGCCAATCTTCACCCATATCTGGCAACATTGGCTCCACCAGGGCATCTTCCACCCGTTCAATTTCACTGTCACTCTCCACCTCAAAACCTTCACATGCCATGAAATTCCCCAACTCATCCTTCATCATAAGAGGAAGGATGGCTTCCATACACATTAGGAAGTCGAGATTCCTATCTATGTCCCCACCTCTCACCTCTAGGTCTTTGGGCTCGACCGTAGAAATGAGTGGAAAGTTTGGAATTGACCTAGACCCCCGCCTTTTGGATAGATAGTAGTGTTGAGGTACATGGATCATCCCCTTATCATCTACATTGTCTAGAACCACATCAATCTCTCCTAGATACATATGCTTGAAGAGTCTTTGGCACAAATTCTTTACCTTCTACTTTGACATACCTCTGTAGAGCGTGAGAGCCAGGAACATTGTCAGAATATTAGTATTGAGCTGGTGCTTGTGGTAAGTCCACATGGATTCTTGAACCAAGACCTCCTTCACAACGTGTATGACCAACTTGTTCTTAATAGAGAGGATCCCCCTCAACCTGACATTCGTCACCTCTCCCTGGAAAGGGACCATTGTCATGGTTGTTTCCAGGCACATTGACATATCCATGATTCCAAACCCTTGAAATATATTTTCCAAATGTGGCTTCCCCATGGCTGCCACCACCCACTTATAGTCGCCCACCACCAAACAGACTTTGAATTAAATTCGCATTCTTTTCACACAAATTGCCTTAAATGCTTAGGTCCGACATTCTCCAAGTTGTTCAGTTTAAGATGACATTTACTTGACTCGAGTAGATTGTCGATATCTAGCCAGGATAGTTTAGTGCCACATGTAGCTGGTTTAGATTTCCAAGGAGCACCAAAAGTATAGGCTGCAAGTCCCTGGGCTGTGAGATATGAGCTGGCAACCGGATCCCACCCACCGATATGAATCAACCTAAGAAAATGCAAATCCTATCCATCACAACAAAAATGGCCACTGCAACACCACATAAGGCACTAGCTCCTCATATGGGCCAAAGCTTAGCTGATGTAGGCATGACCCCTCCCAGCCTCTGCCACCACCCCTTTTGCCAGCCTGTTTGCCTCAAAATTTCTTTCACGGTAGATATGGCTGATTTGGAATTCCTCGAAGGAGTTGATGAGACCCATGATTGGAGGAAGCCATCTACACAATAGCCAGTTGGGGGTTGAGTTTTTTTTTATGGTATTTATTGTTAGAAGTGAATCCCCTTCCAGATGCAACTTCATCAATCCCATGGCTTTACCCATCTCCAGTCCACACAAGGCATCACATAATTATTTCATATTAATTGTATTTTGGCCGATGTATTCAGCTTTATGCACTACCACAATACCTTTAGAGTTTCTTGCTACACATCCAATACTACCCACTCCTAGATTTCCATTCGAGGCCCCTTCGAAATTTACCTTAATCCACCCTGCTGCCTGCTTCTGCCAAATTGTTTTCCTTCTGATTTCGACTTACAGGATGACATCCAAGACACCTATAATAGGGGGAACGATCAGACCTACAAATCTATTGGAGAGCTCGATATCCCTGTTGGAGAAGACGTTCTTTAGGAAGATTGACCTCTTGGTAGTTGCATTTACAAGCTCCAAAACCGCCCCTACCATACACCTCGCCAGCACCTCCTTGCCCATAGAATGCTCTTTAAAGATTTTCTTGTTCCTTTCTTTCCAAAGTTCCCAACACACCGTGGATGGCACAATTTTCCAGATGCTGGTAAAAACACCTTTAGACAACTTTTTCAGCCATGTTGACAACCAATCCCATAGGCTCTGTGAGAGTGGGGTCTAAAACCCCAAAATCCCAAGAAAGTTCTTCCAATAGTACTCAACAAAGGGGCATGTGAGGAAAAGGTGGATCACAGTTTCTGCCTGCTGTTTACATAGTATGCACCTATTGGGGCCCTTGAAACCCAATTTTTCCAACCTGTCCTATGATAGAATTTTATTTTGTGTGGCCAACTAGGTGAATACCTCAGCTTTGGGAAAAACATCCTTTCCCCAAAAGAGAGCATTTGGCCAAGTTTGCATCAAATCCACCCTTTCTTTGAGCTTATACCTAATCTTGACCTTATAATTGCCATCCACTGAAGCCCCCCACCTCAAAATATCCTCCCCTTCTCCATTACGTATCGTTCTTTCCTTTAAAATTAAGTCGAGGGCCTTTTTTGGGTCTTCAAGAGCATTAAGCTCACCGAGGTTTTTCTAGGTCCAATGGTGCCCACCATTTCTCCAGACCTTCCTTTCGTAATCACATACTTTTGAGCCCCAAACTCTAACAACTTTTTCCTTAATTTCTTCCAGATGAGGCATATCTCCTAACTTAGGGAATCCTTTCGAGGAGTAGTTCCAAAAAGAGGCGTTATGCCCATTGTGAACTTCCCATGTGACATGCTTAGATATGATATCTATGCAATCACAAATGAAATTCCAAATGACCGAGCCTTTTGGCAGGTTGAGAATTCTAATTATGCTCATCAGATCGTCTGAATCTAGGTATTTTCTCCTCAAGATTCTCACCCACTTTTGGTTACCGGTATACATTTTCCACACTAATTTTTCCCCTAGCACCTGATTCATGACATTCAATTGCCGAACTCCAACGCCCCCCGCCATTTGTGGTTTACCCATGCTAATAGTGGAATCTTGTTCATTTCATCTGACCTATTCCAAAAGAAATTTCGTATGATTTGGTTAAGTTAGTTAGAAATGCTTTTGGGGAGCTTCGAACAAGACATCGAGTATATAGGGATAGCAACCAATACAACTTTAACCATGAGTAGCCTTCCTGCAGAAGTAAGCCATTTTCCTTTCCACAACTCCATCTTCCTCTTACAACTATCAACAAGCTTGTCCTAGAAGCCTATCTAGTTGGTCCAAACAAACAACGACATGCATGGGAACCGCCCAAGAAGATTGACCATTCTCACACCCAATATTTATGAAAGGACCCATTGAAGGCTAGGTTGTACATTGAGGAAAAAGGCTTCTGATTTTCTCCAATTAATAGCCTATTGTGAGGCCCTGCTATAGTCATCCAACAATTCCTTAATCTTCCTTGCCTCCAATCTTGTGGCCTCCCGAAATAAGATGGTGTCATCTACAAAATGTCGATGAGTGCTTGCTCCCACCCTTGGAGCCACCTCAATACCCTTCCAAGTACTGTCCAGCCTAGCTTGGCCAATTCTCTTGCCCAAAGCTTCTGCCATAATGATGAACAAGAAAGGAGAAAGGGGGTCTCCCTATCTCAAGCCATGAGAATAACAGATGAAACCTTGGGCCACCCCGTTGACCAAAATTGAAAATCTAGGGGAGGCAATGCAACTACTAATCCACTCCACAATCTTCCTATCAAAACCAAACTCAAGCATTATGTCTAACAAGAAATGTCTATCCATTCGATCATAGGCCTTTAGGATGTCAAGTTTTAGTACCATGCTTGCAAACTATAATTTCCTTGTTGAATGTATCATTTCATGGGCCACAATTATACCTTCTACAATGGACCTTCCCAAGATGAAGCCACTATGCTCCTCAGAGATTACCTTATTGATCACCAGTTTGAATTTGTTTGCTATTACCTTGGTTATAATTTTGTAAACTATATTACATAGAGAGATCGACCTAAAATCCCCCATGCATTTGGCTTCTTTTTCTTTGGAATGAGTGCAATGAATGTGTGATTCATCACACCAAGCACTGTAGTCTTTCTTCTAGATTCTTCCACTACCTTGACCAGGCCCTCCTTGATAATATCCCAAAAAATTTGGTTGAAAGGTTGCCTTCTTCACCTCATCCAAGCTAACAGGTTTGATGAGTTCCCTGTTATCCACCTTTGAGATTGTAATTGGGATTCCCCCAATAAACTCTTCCCTTACCCCCCCTACCTAATGGGCCTATTGAGCAAAAAGAGCCTCGAAGTACCTGATAGCCTCCTGACTGATTTCTTCCTCATCTCTGGCTACAATCCCATCTTCTCTTTCCAAATCGATAATCCTGTTTCTGCTTCTATTGACCAAGGTTGTGTTGTGGAAGTATTTAGTATTTTTGTCCCCTTCTTGTAGCCATAATTCCCTAGATTTATGTTTCCAGTGACACTCCACCCTTGCCAAGACCTCTGATTATTTGCTTAACAACTCCTTTTCTTTCAAGAACTCCTCCTTCCCCATACCTTTTTTAATTATTTTTTCATTGAGAGCCTTGAGCTCCTCATCTATCTTATCACTCTCTTCAAAGATATTTTTTAAGTGATCCTTGTTCCAAACCCGTAATTTGGATTTGATGTGGGAGAGCTTCTTATGAAAGGAGAATAGACAAGACTGGTTGCCTACCCAGACCTCATTCCACCATTGAGATATTTGGCCTTTCAAATCAAGATCCCACAACCACATCTTTTCGAAGCGAAAGGGGAAGCCACCTTTGAATTTGTCAGGTTGAATTGTTAATTAGATCAGAAAATGATCTAAACCGCTCCAGGGTAAAATTGAGGCTTCTAGCAAACTTGCCACCTGGGACCATTCCCATGCCACCAAGAACCTATCCAAATTTTTTGCAATAACCGTGTGGCCCAACCTTCTATTTGTCCAAGTGAAAACCCCATTCTTTGTTTGGATCTACCTTACCGAATTGTTATCCACAAATTATTGGAATTCTTGTTGATCCCTATACATAGTTCTTATTCCTCCTTGTTTCTTTGAATTATTTAGGGTAGCATTGAAATCCCCACCTTTCAGGACTTTATCTTCCTTGAGATGTCCTAAGGTGGTCGAAATCACCCCCCAAAGAGTCCTCTTCTCTATAGCAGCCATAGGACTAGACACATTGATTAATTTGATCACTACATTGCCCTGATACGTCCTCATCAACACCATCAACCAATTCTGGTTTGACTCTAGGAGGCTGCAAATAACCATGGTAGGGTTCCACACTACACCCAGCCCACCAGAAGCCCTAGTAGACTCCCTAAGGGCCCCTTCCTAGCCTTTCTAGAACTTCAAATTCTTCTCTTGTTCTTCCCTACTCCACTTTGTTTCCTAAATGAGCATAATGTATGGTTTACTAATCTCTAATTGGTGTTTGAAGTGACACCATTTTCTAGGGGAATTCAAGCCCCTAGCGTTCCAGCTTATAACCCTCATGATTCCCTAGGAAGGGGGAGTCCCTTCCCATTTCTGAGTATTGTTTGACCCAATTTTGTTTGGCCCTTGGTTGACCCTGCCAAAGTTAGTTTTTCCTGATTGGATTTGTGACCTCTTTGACTGGAAGACTTAATCCTTGGAAGTCTTTCTTCCTGATGGGATTTTCTCAATCCCTCTTTCTGCCAGAATACCCTCCTGGTACTCTTCCAAGCTTTCATCATAGATTGATTTTGATCCCATACTCCCCTAGTCTTGACCATCTTCTATTTCATCGTCCTCTTTCCTTCCACAAGTGTTATCCTCCATCTGAGATATCTCTAGCTCCTCCAGCCCCACCTCAACCTACCTCCTCCCAAGTACACTTCTACCTAATCCCAACCTTGAATATCTGTGAGGTGAGGGAAGTCATCCTCAATCTGATCTTCCATACCTGGAGAGGTTATCGGGTCATCTAATTTATTTGGGTTTGACCTATATTCATTTTGACTCTCCTCCACCTGTGGGTCCACCATACGCCCAACTTCTTTCCTCATTCCCTTTGTGACTGAATTTGGGGGCCATATTGTCTCCGCAAGTTCTTTTTCCATGTCTATGATTGGAGAAATTTTCCCCTAAGCATATTCCATCTCCTTCAGTGGCTCTTTTCTATCCAAATACAAATTAAGACCATTGACCCCAATCCAGGAAAAACACCTCTCCCTACTGTGCACCACTGATTTGCATTTAGGGCATAGCCATAGTTTATCTTCCTTGATCACCTCATGTTTCTAGATGCCCGTTTATGAGATTAGCTCCACAACATATGTGGATCTAATCCCAATGCCAATGATATACATATGCTAAAGTATGTGCCTCTTTGAAAATCCTCTTGAGATTTATCTAGAAATTTAAACTTCCCCAACTGCCTCTCGATCACCTTGAGAGAATCTTCCACCCAATACTTTGAGGGTAGATTGTACAGTCACAGCTAAAAAAAATTTCCCTCTAGCCCAAGCTTCCCTAGATCAAAATTAGGGTTCCAATCAAAGAGATGCATTTAAGCTCCATCCAAAAAATATGGCCCTGATTTTATACCCTTATTCTTTTCTTCTGGGACAGGGAATGTGCCCAAATAATAGTTACATTTGAGAGCCTTCACCACTATTTTGTTGCCCTAGGTTTCTAAGCACAAATTTTTAATGACTTCCCGACTCCTCTGGCCTTCACCACCCCATTTTAAAAACATACCTATGTCTTGAAGTAAAGCCCTAGTTCATTTGACTGTCTCATCATTTAAAGAAATTGAGGGCAAAAAATTTGGAGGGGACATATCATTTTCTCCTTCTCCTAGTTTTGAAGAGTCGACGTACTCAACTACTTTGGCCTTTCCCTTGTCCTTTGTCGAGTATCACATCGCATTCGAGCCCTCCTAGCACCAATGCTTGGTTGTGTCTCTATTCGAACTTGGCTTTTTCCTGAACCACGCATTTGATCTTCTACAATTTTGCTTTCCCTGGTTGCCTGACTGATGCCTCCTTCCCCAATTGGCTTATGTCATGGACAAGCGAAAGGGTCTAACCCACGGGGGGCCTTGGCCATCGAATCTCCTTGAGTGATTCACTCTTCACTTGGTCTTAGCTATTGTCCTATTCTTAGGTTGATAATAGGGGTGACACTTGTTGACCCAAACTCCGTTTTCTAGGACCCATTGAGGTCTATAAATTTTTGCACGACCTCCCCTCCCAACATTCCCATAAGTAGACCAACCATTGTTGATCTTCTCCCTAAAATATTCCAATGGTTTTGAATGCTCATTTTTCGTCAGCCATTCCCACTTATTTCCTCTCCTCTCCTTCTGCAAGTCACTCCTCTATGCTCCATCCCTCTGCTCCTTCTGTGCTTCACGTTTCTGCTCCTCGCATTCTTACGCCATCTTCGATATCTTGTTCATATTATTTTCCTTATGCATTTTCTTGATTTCACTATAGCTAACAAATATTTGTTTAGTGGTGAGGAGGTGGATAGGCGAGTTAAGCTTGGTACAGATCTGATAACATTGTATACTTCTACGACTATGTAAGGGTATTTTTCTATTTATAAATTATCATGTAAAAGCTTTGGAGATTAATGAAAAGAGTGCTATCATCACTGATAACTGTAGACACCTAAATTTGGACACTTCATTTGTCCAAATTTACACCTTATTATTGTCTTGCCAGATATAGCCATAGTATCAAACTACTGAACACCAGCCAAAAATAGCCTTTGCATTGAACTGGTGAACTGCTGCTAAAAATAGCACTGCCAAAAATAGCACCAAGGGTGTTGGAGACCAAACTGCTAAAACTGACCTGCCAGATATAGTCATATAACTGAATTGCAGAAACCCTGCTAAAAATAGAACTTACTAAAAATAGCATACTTCTAAAAATAATAAGTTGTTCCAAACTCATTTTAATCACAATCCGAGCAGTCATCGTACTTACTACAAATAGTAAGTCCAAAAAGTTCTATGATTCAGTTGCATGTCACACCACTGCGTAGCTCTCTGAAAATCCAGAAGGAATCCAGGATCAAAATTGTAAAACTCCAACATGCAAACCTCCAAAACAACCAAGGAACAACCAAAATTGCAAGTCAACATCTCATCATGCATGTTACCACATCTCGAAGCTCTCCAAAAACCCAGAAAGCTCCACCAAACATGCATCAAAAAATCTCGTATGCAAGCCTTCATAACCTCCTCTAAAATGGAAACCCTAATTTTTCCATTGACTAGCCTATGGGCATCCGAGAATAGGCTATCAATCACTGAAAATTGTAGTGCTAAAAATGGGGACATTACAGATTTGCCCTTCTGGTTTGATGTTTTCTAACATTTTCACTACAAAGGGGTGGATTTTCCCTCCTGGTTCACTGTTTTCTAACATTTTCACTACAGAGGGGTAGATTTTCCCTCCTGGTTCACTATTTTCCAACATTTTCACTACAGAGGGGTGGATTTTCCCTCCTGGCTCACTGTTTTCTAACATTTTTACTGCAGAGGGGCCGATTTGCCCTCCTGGTTCACCGTTTTCTAACATTTTTACTATAGAGGGGCAGATTTTCTCTCCTGGTTCACTGTTTTCTGACATTTTACTGTAGAGGGGCGGATTTTCCCTAAACAACACATTTTGGAAGGTAAAAATGGGCATTTTAGCTTCATTTTTGTTGTTTTGAGGTTCTAACCCCCTAACCTTGTTTGTTTAAGAGTATAGATGGATAGAGGGGTGGATTTTCCCTGTTCCTCACACTATTTTCTGACATTTTACTACAGAGGGGTGGATTTTCCCTAAACAACACGTTTCAAAAGGTAAAAATGGGCATTTTAGCTTCATTTTTGTCTCAGTTTTTTGCTATTTTGAGGTTCTAACCCCCTAACCTTGTTTGTTTGAGAATATATCTGGATAAAGGGGTGGATTTTCCTTGTTCCTCACACTATTTTCTAACATTTTATTGCAGAGGGGCAAATTTTCCCTAAACACATTTTGGAAGGTAAAAAATGGGCATTTTAGCTTTGTTTTTGTCTTTGTTTTTTGTTGTTTTGAGGTTCTAACCCCCTAACCTTGTTTTTTTGAGAGTATAGCTAGATTTATTACTAATATTTTGTAGCATACTTTCATAATTAACAAAGAACGAAGGATAATACAACTAACATTTTCTTACAAGGCCATCCATTTGTTCAAATTGTAAAACCTTTCCTTGTTTTCATCTAGGCACATAGCTAAATTAGGGGGAAATTTTTTTTATTGCTTGGTGTGTCTATTTTTGTGTCACCCAAGGGGGCACTAGTTTGTTTTCACTTTCCCCTTGCACTTCATGTGATATTAGGGAGTAGTTGGAAATGGTTAGTGCCTTCTTTTTAGAGGGACCTTCTTGGGGATTTCATCACCCCAAGGGACGATCCCAACCATGCATACCGATAGGTATAAAAAGGGGGGAGAGCCAAAGTTGTACCCCAATCTAGTCACATCATGTCTGGTGGAGTGTCGAAGCTAGGGTGATACCTAGATAGACGTGAAGAGTTGGTCTGAGCCCTTCAGTATCTCGCTGGGGTTCCCGACTCACACTTGTGACGGGCTGATGTTCACGGTTTGGGCCTCACGTACCGAGAGTATATCAAGGACTCCTTAGAAACCTTGTGCATCCTAGATTAAGACCTTTGTTGGTCATACCCTTAACACTAATCATAGGATTGTGCTTGTCTAAAGTGTCTTCTTGTGAGAAATCAGTAAATCTTTTGACAAATTAGCCTTATTATTGTCATTTTAAACCTTTACCATAGTCGTTTCCATCCAAACCAAATCTTTGTTTCCCACAGTGGGGTGGACTTTCCCTACAGTTTACTGCAGAAGGGCAGATATGCCCCCCTAAAAAGTCAATTTCGCATCCGTTTAACCATTTCAAGCATCCATTTAACCATTCTAATCCTCCATTTAACCATTCCAAGTATCCGTTCACCTATTTCGAATGTCTGTTTTTCCTTTCCAAACTTTTGTTTCCCATTCACATTACTCATTTCATAATTTGGGGAACCTGCTCTACCATTTTACCGTGTGTTAAACTCATTTTTCCTCCAAAGGGATGACCTTGCCCCCTCTGAACAACCTTTTTCATCATTTGTTTTGTCATTTTAGGCACCCGTTTGCCTACTTCAAGCAATCATTTACTCGTTCCAAATCGTCTTTCATCCTCCTCGATTCTCCATTTACTCATTCCGAGTAATCTTTCATCCATTCCAAGCATCCATCTCCTCATTTCAAGAGTTTTTCATCTGTTCTGATCAATCATTTACTCATTTCGAGATTTCATCCCCACAAGCTAAGAGTCGTTTATCCATTCCAAGCAATCATTTACCAGTTCTGAGTGCTTGTTCATCCACTTTGATCATCTATTTCCCTAAGCCGATTATCTAACACCCCATTCCAATCACCCTTCTCTTCGTTCTAATAGCCCATTTACCCACTCAAAGAGTCCAAAAGTAGTGGGGAAAACCTACCCTATAGTGGGGTAGACCTACCCGACAGAAGGGGAAATTTGCCCCTCTATGAGGGGCAAATCCACCTCAGAAGGGAAAGTTCGCCCCTCTACAAAAAAAAGTTGGCAAATAGACAATAAGAAGATCTAGCTAATTGTTTTCCCATTTTGAGTGATGTTCCCTTGTCTGGAGTACCCGTTTACTCATCCTGACCATCCGTCCATCCATTCTAAGTATCCATTTGCTTGTTCTGAGCAATCGTTCCCTCTTTCCGACCAGCTATTCACCCGTTTTGGGAAGCCATTCACCCATTTCGGTAACCTATTTTCCCATTTCGAGTGTTGTTCCCTTGTCTGGAGTACCCATTTACTCACCCTAACCATTCGTCCATCCATTTCGAGTATCCATTTTCTCGTTCTGAGCAATCGTTCCCTCTCTCCGACCAGTTGATCACCCATTTCGGGAAGCCGTTCACCCATTTCGGCAATCTATTTTCCCGTTCTGAGTGTTGTTCCCTTGTCTTGAGGGACCCATTTACTCATCCCAACCATCCATCCATCCATTATGAGTATCCATTTGCTCGTTCCACAATCATTCCCTCTTCCTAACCAACCGTCCACCCGTTTCGAGAAGCTATTCACCCATTTCGGCAACCTGATTTCTTGTTCTAAGTGTTGTTCCCTTGTTTGGAGTACCCGTTTACTCATCTCGACCATTTGTCTGTCCATTATGAGTATCCATTTTCTCATTCTGAGCAATCATTCCCTCTTTCCAACTAGTTGTTCACCCATTTTGACAACTTGTTTTCCCATTCTGAGTGTTGTTCCCTATTTGGGGGACCCGTTTACTCATCTCAACCATCCGTTCATCCATTCTGAGTATCCATTTGCTCTTTCTGAGCAATCATTCCCTCTTCTTGACCAATTGTTCACCTATTTCGAGAAACGGTTCACCTGTTCTGGCAACCTATTTTCCCGTTTCGAGTGTCATTCTCCTCCTTCAGGTATCTATTCACCCATTCTGCATATCTATCTACCTGTTTCAAGTGTCGTTCCCTCATTTTGACCATCCATTCATCCATTCTAGGTATCACGTTCTGGGTATCCGCTTCAGCCTCTTATCTGATCAATCATTTGATCCTGCCGCATCTCATCATCTGAATCTGAGCTTTAATCCAGTATTCCAACTGGAGCTTTAGTCCACCTAAATCTACTTCCAATCCATCCTCTTTATCGTTCCATCATCTAGTTCCCTCCATCTTCTCCATCTGTATCCATTTTGTAGCCATCATGAATCCTTATCCCCCTCTCACACGACTAATAATAGTAGTCAAGGGGAATCCTAACTACGTTGATGATGATAATGCAAGTCTTGTTGATCACAAAGAGTGTTATATGGATCCCCTTGATTCTATCATTGCTAGCAAGCTCTCTCCAATTGCCTCCCAAAATCCAACTACTCCTCAAAACTATCCCACCATGCCTTCATCTACATCTACTAACAGTCCTTATGCTACCCTTGACAAGGGATATCCAACATCCTCACCATTGACATATTCATCATGTCCTCCCTCTCCACCTCTATCCTATCCAACATCCACAACCCCCTATAGCAATCCACCATCTCCATACTCCTATCCTTATCATCATCAACCATCACAATATTCCTATCTGAAAAGTCCAACATCCGCATATTGCTATCCTAACCTTGCATCTATGTCCTCATACGTAAACATACCCACATCCTTTTATGCTAGTCCACCAACCCAATCTTCCCATCCTAATCCAACCTTCACATCCCCCTATCCTAATCCCACATCCACATCTTCCTAGCCTAATCCAACATCTGCACCCTCCCATCCTAATTCATTATCCACATCTTCCCACTATTATCCATCATTTGAATCCTCTCATCCTAATCTATTATCCACATCTTCCTCCTATTATCCATCACCCCAATCTTCTCATCCTAATCTATTATACACATTTTCCTACGTTCCTCCATCATCCCAATCTTCCAATCCTAATCCCTCATCCACATCTTCCTACTATTACCCACCATCCCAACCTAATCCAGCATATGAATCCTCCTATCTTAATTCATCATCCACATCCTCTTACATCTCTCCCCCCTTCACTGCATTATATCTTAATCCTCCCTCTAAACATAACCCACCTAGTCCTCCAACCACCCATAGTCCTCCATCTAGTCCCATCCACTGATCTAATCATAATCCTCCATCTCCTCCTAGTTCTACATATAATCCTAATCCACCATCCATTTCCATCCCCTCACCTAACCCTAATCCTCCATCTCCTCCTAGTTCTACATCTAATCCTAATCCATCAACCCCTAATCCTCCATCCATTCCCATCCCCACGTCTAATCCTAATCCACCAATCCCTAATCCTAGCCCTCCATCCATTCCCACCACCCCACCTAATCCTACATCCCTTTCACATGTCATCCAAGGACTCATGACAAAAGAGACACCATGCCCTCCCATTCTATCATGTACAGTCACTAGTGATAGGGCCCTCCTCCATCCTACACCTATTACTCCCATTACCTATCCCTGACACCATCCAAATGGTTGAGCTCGTCAAACCCATCAAATCCATTGAATCCCCATCCACCCAATCCATTGGAGACATCCAATCCAATCCTCCTAGTCCTAATATTACCAAATTTCAATCCCATGACCTTCATGAATCCTCCATCCTCCCATCTCCCCCACCTAAGGAGTCCCTCCAATAATCCTCCATCATTGTGCCTCGTACACATGTTGAGCCATGCCAAGGGCTTGATCCAAAGCACACAAACATAGATCCCACCATCTCATCCACTCCATCCGAAGATCATAGTCCCCCATCCATCCCCTCTCATGATTCCTTTCCTCACCTGAATCATGATCCTACCATCCTATCTACTCCATCTCAAGATCACACTAGATCTCTTGCTCCATCCCATGATCCCCTTTGCACTCAAGATCCAATCACTCCCTCTCATGAGCCCTTATCACTTGTTTCGCCAATTCTAGATCTTGTTATACCACCTAACCCCTCTCCAGATCCCTTCCCACTCATTCCTCATGACCAGGACACTGCTATCCCCTCATCCCCATCACACGATCCTACATCACCACCCAACCCTGTCACCCCAACACCACTTTTATATCACCTTGATAACATTACACTCATCCATGGTGGTCTCCTTGCAGAAGAAAAAAAAGTATATGCACCACCCATCCTCCTTCACCTAATAATGCACTCGCATCATGCTTCCAAAAGAATAAGCATCCTACCCTAGATCATATGCCCAAGAACATGAACTATCAAGGAAAAGGTTCAGGCCTTCATTAGCAAGGTACTTTAGAGCCCATCCAGGTCAAAGAACATCCAAGCACACATGGTCTTGGATATATCTCCCAAGACTTGCACTCCAAAGATGTTGGTACAACCTCTGTACATCCTAAACGATCCTCTTCTAAAGGCAAATGAGGTACTTCTCATCATTCTACCAAATCATTTGTCGCCATCACCCCTCCTCCATCATATTACCTCAAAACAACCTTCCATCTTCCTCTTCATCCTCTAAGTCCATTTTGGGTCCTTATGTCCCTCCATCCATCATTGCTCATCCTCCATCTACTATGGGTCCTTATATGCCTCCATCAAACCCCACACATCCTCCATATATAAAGTCCCTTTTGGGCCCTTATATCCAAAAATCACCTCCTCCATTTTATCCTATTCATCCTTTCATTCATCCACCACCTATCCCTCGTACATATCATAAAAATACTACCTTCATAACTCCTAATCAGGATAAAAAAAGGTACCCCTCCATGCATGCTATCTCGCATCCTCCACCCACACATCCTCGTCAAATGCCTCCTTCTATCCCTCCATCCATGTCCTCTCCACATCATCCATCTTCCTATACCCATCCCCTTGCTACTAAAAGCACTTTGGATGCCAAAGCAAAAATGTATAAATCCAAACATCCACATGAATCTAAAGCTCCTCATGTCCCCTTCAAAAGACATGTTGAAGAAAAGAAAAATCAAGTCCAAAATCCAAATCACTCCAAACAACCACAAATCCCCACTAATGCACAACTCAAAACCATGTGGATTCCCAAGAAAAAGGAGGCCATGCCTTCAAATGAGAAAACCCTAAAGACATCCAAAGTTGCTTATCCCAAAGTTAATCCTCAATCTCCTAAATCTATTTTGGGTCCTTATGTCCCAAAATTCACTATCCCAATGCCTCTAGTATCACCACATTCCCCATCCATCAACCCTCCTCTCATTTCACATCCACCACATGTGCCAATGTTGGTCCTGAACACCTTCCCCTATCACACATCCACTCCATCATTTCATCCATACAATTTCCAACACCCCATCCACTATCCCCCATGTCTCCCCCATCCAATCCCTTTGATCCATTCCCTTGCCTAATCCATTTGTTCTAATAAGGTTGTACCAACATCCAATGGTCACTTTACACATGGGCTCTTATTACCTCATATGGAACTTGATGCTTGAGTCCTTCATCCATCTACTTTACATATGTCTTTTGAATCCATATCCTCCTCCATCTCCATCCGTATTTCTGTCCGAACAATCCAAAAAGTCCCAAAAGTCAGAAAAAATACAAAAAAAGAGAAAAAAAACAAAGAAAAACAAAAAAAACAAAAATAGTAAATAATTCATCCAATGGTGAAAACTTGGCAAACAAGCGCCTTGGATAAGTACCATGATGAAAAATTGGCAAACAGGCATCATGCGTAAATCTCCCATCCAGTCTATTTCCATGATTGGGGGCAACATCCACTTATGCATTCCTTTCCTCCATCTCCTACATCTGCCTATCTTCTGCATCCTATCCATCCTATCCCATTTATCCCAGTCCCTCCATCTTCCTTGTGATCTTGATAAAGATAGGGGCAAACCTATATACATGCTTTGGACACCTCTTGGCATATATTCCCCTCATCCATACAATATCATATTCCTTATCCACCTCTATCTATCTTCCATTGTCCATGCAACCTATCCACCTCTATCTATCTTCCATTTCCCATCTCACTCCCTTATCCATCCATCCTACTATCCCTCTTGCCTCATCATGCATGACACGTCTAGAGTGGGGGAATCTCCTTATTTGTGATTGGGTCCTTGGAGACATCGTCCATCCATTCCTCTAGGTAATCCTCTCCATCTCCCCATCCTTCCCATCCTTACCTCCCCATCCATTTATCCATCCAATCATCCCTTCCATCTACCAAATCCTTATCTTCCTATGCTCTCATCCACTAGTCCTTTTTCTTCCTTTCATCCTTATCTACCCATCCCTCTATCTAAATATCTTGCCCATCTCCCTATCCTTATAATCAATTCCATCCTTCCAAATCCTTATCCCTCTATCCACCTATCCTAATATCTTTCTATCCCCCCATCTTTATCCATCCATCTGAGAGATCCCATCCATCTCCCTATACTTATCTTCCTTTCCATCCTTCCAAATCCTTATCCCTCTATCCTCCTATCCTAGCATCTTTCTATCCATCCATTTACCTCTATTTTACTCATATCTCCTAATCCCTTGTCATTGGTATATAGCTATAGGCTAACCCTCATGAAATCCAATGCCATTCATCTCACTATCATCCATCCTCTCCATTCCTCACATCTGTCCCATATCTTATCACTCTTCATCATTCATCTATCCATCATTTCCTCCTCACAATTCATCTTTTGATGATTTGGATAACTATCCTATGCTTGAGCTTCATATAATCCACATCCTACACATATCAACCATCGTCCTATCCAATCCTGCAAGTCTATCTTGTCTCATCATATTCGCTCCATCCTTTTATCCATTTATCACGGTCCTCTCATCATCCCTTATCTATTGTCTGTCATTGGTCTTGTGTCGAACTACATTTCCCTTGCGCTTTCATGTAGGAAAGGTCGATCATTTGATCCACCCCCGGGGCTCTGTCTTTTGTCTGTCTTGTCATCTTCCATCATTTTTATTTGGCCTTGTATTGAACTACATTGCCCCTATGCTTTCATGTAGGCAAGGTCGATCATTTGATGTACCCCCAAGGCATTTGTTCGTCTGAGGTCTTCATTGTCCCCTTTCCAATTTTATCCATGGTCTTTTCTTGAACTATGAGGGATCTACACTTTCATGTAGGCAAGGCTAATCTTTGATCAACCCTTAAGCCCCTAGGTCTTTAGGGTGTGTTAATCCTGTTGTCTTGTCATCTTGTCATCCTGTCATCTTGTGATCTTGTCGTGTCATCGAGTATGTCCCTATCCTAGCTGGGGCGTACAATCAAAGATCCACTTGTATCATCAGATCCAATCAGTTTTGAATATCTTGCATCATATCGATCTTTTAGTGTAGTATACATCATCGATCTCAACATGATGCATCCTTCCTAACAGACCTCATCAACCCCATCCATCCTCTTGCTCCTATGGCAAAGGAAGTTTGAAATTGATTATGATCTTTTGATGCTTTTGGATTTTGTTTATCATTTGAGCTCCCTATCATCACTTGTCATGTTTTCCTTGATCCATCATATCATGGTGTGCTTTGACTAGTAAACACAGGGGTGTATCTTGATCTTTTCTTTGTTGTTGTCTTCTTGGTTGTCCTGCATAGTACCCACCAAGACTCTTGCGGTCTTGTGTTATGCTAGGGCATCCTTTTGTGCTTGTGGTTATTCCAATACCTGGCCCGACCAAGGTCTTCATGAATTTGGGGTGTTGGAATAACCTTCTTGTCTATTTTGTTTGTTTTACACATTAGACACTAATCCGTCTTGGTTTACATACCCTGATGCCTGGTGTCTTATGCTATAGAAAAAATCAGTGCTCCGAAGATGGAAAAATGCATTAGGATTGCATTTCGTTTTCCATTCCATCATCTTGCATGTATCCCTCATCCTCTCATCCATCAAAATCCCCCACCAATCGATAATCCTTCATCAATCTCCCTCCCCTGTCCATCCAATCTCTTGTCATTGTCTCTTCTATCATCTTCTATGCATCTTGTCATCCATCTCACATCCCAATCCAATTCCCATCCATTCAAGCTAGCACAAATAATCTAATCACACTCTTGGTCTTGTTCCTAGCCTTACTACAAGCCTTGATCCAATCATCCTCATCATCGTCATCATCATCCTTGGGATGTATCTTTCCCTATCCTTTTGTTTTGTTTTGGGATGTATCCTTCCCTCATCAACAACACTATCATTATCATCATTAGCAGGATGTATCCTTCCCTATCCTTGTGTTGTTCTGGGATACATCCTTCCCTCATCAACAATGCTCTCATCGAGATGTATCCTTCCCTATCCTTGTGTTGTTTTGGGATGTATCCTTTCCTTATCAACAACACTCTATCAACCATCCACCCAACCTGGCTTGTGGCTTGACTGGGGTAACATCATGTTTGTCCTAGAATCCATTTGTTCTCACCTTTATCTCCCATCGCTTATCATCCTTTCTCATCCATCATTTTGCATTATCTTCCCCATATACCCTTTCATCCTCTCATCCATTTCGAGAGAACACCCGTGTTCTCTTGAACCCGCATGTCCTCTCCAGGGGGCATCCTCAATCCCTAATCTTCATCATTTTTTTTTCCTTCCTAAGTCACTCCTTTGAATGACTGGGGCATCTTTTCCAATCTAACCATCTTCTTTTGGGTTCTACGTTTTAATATTCTTTGAACTGATGCTACTTCATAACACCATATCAAAGAGGGGAAAAATGTAGACACCTAAATTTGGACACTTCATTTTTCCAAATTTACCCTTTTTCATCTAAATATCCCCTTATCCGCATTAATTAAGCAATATCACTATTATTTAATTAATACCTCTAAAGTTATTCTAATCCCTAAGGTATCTAGTTAAATAATTAAATAACTTACCCCTTTAATTCCCCTTTCATCAAATGAATTAAATACATATGACATTTATTTAATTCTTCACATGTCAGATCACTTTCACTTAATCCTAACCCACCTCCTAATCTATTCATTAGGGATGTGCACATAACTAATCCTTGATTAGGATGTGTTACATTCTCCAACTTTTGAAAGTTGGCTTCTAATCCTCCTTAACCACTAATCATCTTTTAATCACTGATCAGTACCTTGGTCAACTCTCCCCATCCCTCAAGGAATTTTTAATTCCTTTTTATTCATCCAAGGCTCCTCTCTTCCCCATGTGAATTTTTAATTCACTTTTATTCCTCCAAGGAATCTTCTCTTCCCCATGCAAATTCTAGAACCTTTGACTTGTCACATCACATGCGCTAAAGTCTTCTAGAATCTTTGACTTGTCACATCAAGTTACATGTGAGTAAGTACTTAACTTTTTAAGGACCTTGTTTTATCCAAGGTACTTTCCACCTCTCCTTTAGGAACCTTGTCTTATCCACATGATTCCCCAATCATGTGAATTTTTAATTCACTTTTATTCACCCAAGATTCTCCTCTTCCCTATGTGATCATTGAGAGGTCACATCATCCCTTTTTCAAGGTACTTGTCTTTCCTCCACATCATGTACCTTCCTTCCACCTCACTTCCACATCATCTCATCCTAGGCCATCTCACATTCCACATGTCAAGATGTGAGGGCTTGTGAGTCCTCAACTCACCATAGCCCTCCATCTTGGCCTTGTTGGTTTAATCTCAACCATCGAATTCTCTAGAGAATTCAAATCCCTCTATAAATACCCCCTCTTTTCTCTCATTTAGGGACCTTATGCATTTTGATACCAAACTCTTGCCATTTTGTCATTTAACAACACTTAGCCATTTTCACCCTTATGCTACCAATTTGATTACTCAACTTGCAAGAATTTTCCTTTATCTAATCAAGTCATTTAGCTATGAGCATTTGCATTTTATCATATTCTTCATCTTGCATCTAGCCATCTCCATAGCCATCCAAGGAGCACACAAGTTTTCAAACATCAAGGGGCAACCAAGGGATTCAATAGCACAAAGGTATAATCATTTATAATCATTATTTTTTAATCTTTCTTTGTGTTATCATTCCTCAGGCTAATCTTGAAGTGTACCTTTTGTGTTCTTCCATTAGTGCATAATAGTTGATTTGCATCTTTAGAATAGGATAGACATTTAAGGGATCACAATAACAATTTGATTAGAAATAATAATATTATATTTTATTATATTATACTAATATTAATATAATATAACAGTCATTAAAAGTGCACACGTTTTGTATTCAAATAATGCACTCGTATTATGGCTAAGAAAATTGAGCCATAAAACGATCGCATTATTTGAATTTTTTTCAAAACACTAACACATTTTTATCATTTTTTGGTATTTGGCCACTTTTTTTGTGCCCCATCTTGGTGCACATACCCAAAAAATTAGTCTGAAACATTGGCCTAGATGATTATTCACATATCAAATAGCGACTAGAGCTTGATAAACATAAACAAAATTAATACACGTATTAATATCAATAGGAACTATGGTTTACAAAAAATAATTGATATTATTCATGTCATTCAATTATGGAGTCACAATTTTATCCAAACACTAGTCTTTTAATAAATGGGGAATAACAAGATATTATAAAATCCATGCAAATGATCAGGAAGGGCGATCCACAACAAGTTTGGTGAGCCATGTAAATTTTCATTTAGTATATCACACTACAATATACAAGGAAAAAATGTACTTGCACACACATTGTGATGCATGAAGATCTTAGGGATCAAGTAGTATTACACCATCTTAAATATATTTTCTTAATGTCTCTTCTCTTGAAGTTTTTCTTTATCACAACTATTTTTTTTTATTTTTGTTATTTCATTTCTCCTTATAGTTCTCTAACTATGCATATAGAGTTACTAATAATCATTCTCCTAGGTAGTACCACATTACTCATGAAGCCTCCAAATTGTAACCATAATATCGTATTGGGACTTTGAACATGTCTATGTGCCAAATCTTATATGTTTTCCCTCATTTTAAGTTGTGTGTTCTTATGCTATACGGACCTATTTAAGACTGTGTGCTAATGTGTCGAAGTTGCATCAAGTTTCAAAGATTATATCTTTTGACACCTATGTTAGTAAAGTTCATTTTTAAAACATCAAGGGAATGCACCCAATCTCAATGAAGGATATAAGTTGAAATAATTTAGTATTGGACCCATTATTCCCTTTACATGCACATAGGGCATTGTTCTACATATTGAGCAATGTTATGATACTACATCAAGTAATCTCTGTAGGAAAGTGACAATCCATCAAAATAAAGTAGCAAAGAAGAAATAGAGACGTAGTAGATTAAATATTAGAGACCTAAATTATTTGTGGATATGGGAATGTACTATCTTATATTAAAATTATTAAAAAAAAATTCTCATGTAACTTCCGGCATAGTCAATAAATAATTTTTTTTTGTTCTACACATCTTGTGCTTTATTCTTTCATAGTAATTCATCTTATGTTATGCACTCTTGCATTGATCTTTTACTTTATATGCTTTTTGCATGAAGAGAATCCTTCATTAGATTCACTATTTATGACTAGATCACATTGCCACATGTAAAGGCATACATGATGTCAATTGTTGAAGATTGTGACCCCAAATTATCAACTCCTTAATTTGTAAACACTTTATCAAGATTTGTGAGCATATTTTATATCCATAAGGAGACACACAAATAAGTTTTGGGCTTGGAATAATTGAAAGTGGATTTCTAGCACATTTGGAATTTTAATTTGGGTGTCAATTAGGAATCAATTAGCTTACAAACTATATTATTCAAGGAACAACCTAAGATTGTTGTTACCATGTTTGGTGGCTCACAATTATTTTCCAAGTCAAAAATATGTTATGAAGGATAATGGTGAAGAAATAAATGAGGTTGAAACTAGTCGGAGGATGTCTATTAAAAAACCTATAAAGTACATACATGTGCAGTGTGACAACAACATAGAAGAGATTAAACTACATGATTTATAGGTTTAAATAACTAAATGTGAAAGGGCAATAATATATTCTAAAGTAGTGAAGGGTGACAAATATTTTAATAGATAACTCAAAACAACCCATATCAATATCAAGACTAAGGAAGCACTAAAGATATCTACAAGTGAGGACTATTGGAAGGAGGAAAACCAAACACGAGTCATTTATTTGTTGTGCAACTGGATAAAGTACAAACCTGTGTCACACTTTATTAAGGAATCGACCAACACAAACAAAAAAATTCAACTTCGATCACATAAAAGTGGTCTTTATGTTTTAAATTTTAAAATGATGTAATGTAGAAATCTTGATGGAGTTTATGTTTGTAATTTAAAAAAAAAAATTTAAAAAAAAATTAATAAATTTAAGAACAAATTTTGAATTACTAAAAATTTCATGAAAATGTGACAACAAGTCAACTTAAAAAAAAAAGAGAAAACAATTTTATTTTTCCTTGATTTTTTTTCCAAATAGATAACTTCAATATTTAGTGCAAAGAAAATTTAAAAAAATTGATGTATATTTTCTTTGTAATAACGTTTTAAAGTCAAACTTACGAAATTTGGTAGTTTTCACTTGACATCAAATTTTGTCCATTTTTTTATTATTTTCAAAAAATAAATTATACCCTTATTGAGAAGATTCTCTCCTCTAGTGCACCATATATTTTAAAAAATATTTTAATATGTTTTAGTATTTTTTTTTTATTAATTTTAGTCAGCCTCATTTTTTTAGTATAACAACCTACTTGCATTATTTTAAAAAAAAATATATTACAAATATCAAAATATCAATACATACATACATACATACATACATATATATATATATATATATATTTAGATTCTTGACTTTGAGCTCTACAAAAGTGTATTTTTTAGTTTTTTTTTAAAATTCATTCTTATTGAAGAAATTTTATGTTTAAGTGGAAATTTTTAGAAAATTCTAAAAAATGATGAGGTGGCTACCAACAAGGATGCCACATAGATGGTTTCAACTGAAATATTTCTAGTCAAAAGGCTTCCAATCGAAGACATTTTGGCTGAAACTTTACATGCAAATTGAGGCACATTTAAAAATTACAAAGAGAAAAATTTATTGTATAGTTTCGGACGAAAGTGTTTTGCCCAAAACTGTATATGCCATGTATAGGCCACGTATGTTTTGAGCGAAACTGTTTCACTCAAAACTGTTTAAAGCAAAACCGTTTTGCTCAAAATTATTTATTTGGTCGGAAGTGTGACACAGGTTTGTGCTTTTACCCAACTATATATACATGTTTCTAAGGGGTTATGAAGAAATGAAAGGATTGCATACATCCCTAGGGAGGATTCACATAAACCTAATGACAAGCCTATGAAGAAGAAGTCATACAAGTTAAATAAAACTACTCAGAGAGGATATAGATAACATCATTAGTAGCTAGATTAATCAATAGATGAATCAAAGTGGGTAAAAGTCCCATGGTGATTTCAATTGGGAAGGAAGGGCACATTAGGATTTGCATTGATTATAGTTCCTTAAATAAGGCTTGTATAATAGTGCCCTTCTATACACCTTTTATAGAAGAAATTCTTGAAGGCATCATAGGTAAGGAATATATACTTGAACATTGATGAATTATTATGGTACCATCAAGTCCAAATTGTTGAGAATAAAGATAAGACCAAATTCACAATATGTTAGAAGATAGATTAATCTTTCTAATAGATGAATCAAAGTGGGTATGTCCCCTAATGATTTCAATTAAGAAGGAAGGGCACATTAGGATTTGATTTGACCATAGATCCTTAAATGAGGCTTGTATGACAGTGGCCTTTCATACACCTTTTATAGACAAAATTCTTGAAGGAATCATAGGTAAGGAATATATACTTTCACTAATGGATTATCATAGTACCATCAAGTTATAATAGTTGATAATAAAGATAAGACCACATTTGCAATAAGGAGAACATATTTTCTTATAATATGATGACATTTGGCTTGAAGAATATGCTAGTTGTGTTCTTATGCATTGTGGACAATACCTTTAAAGATTTCATCAATGAATTTTTGTACGTATAATTGGATGACTAGACTATATATGGGATGGTGGTATATCATAGAGATTCCTTGTGCCTAATGTTTGAAATGTATAGAAAATTGAGCATTGCATTGAATTCGAAAAAGTAAACATTTATGATCCCATTTGGGAAAATATTGGGGCATGCCATTTGTAAAGATAGGATGTTGATATACCCAACCAAGGTGGTGGTAATATTATAGCTCAATGTGGTTGAAATTCTATGAGAACTCCATGCAGTTTTAGGGCATACTAAATATTATAGAAAGTTCACCAATAATTATGCATGCATCTTTGTGGTGTTGGAAGAGAATTGAAGAAAAACGAGTCATTATATTAGAAATATCAACATCAACAAGATTTTGAGCTATTTAGAAAAAAATGGTGACTACCAATCTTGCAATTCTTAAACTAGAAAACACCATTTTATGTACTTTTAGATGCACCATGAACTCCCATTAGGGTAGTCCTTGAGCAAAGTGATGACACAATAGTGTGTCCCACTTTTTCACATTTAGGGGCCACTAAAAATAAGTTTTTTTTAGTTTTTATCATATTATGTCAATTATAATGAGTAAATGATCTAGAATTAAAAGTGATATAAACTAATGGTTTATGAAAAAAATTATGTAGATTTTATTTATAATTTTATTTATTTTTAATAAATAATTTGTCATATTTAGTTATTTTTAATAAAAGTAATTATATGTTTGTTATTTTAATTGAGTAACAATTTCTTGTAAAGTATAATATGAGCTATAATAAATATCATTCTTTCTCAAGCATAAAACCTTAACACTCAATATTTTTTATATTTTTTATTGAATATTTTTTCTTATTAAATTTCATTGATAATTATTGTAATTTAGACATAATTTCTTATAGAATGCAACTCTCTTAATAATATCCAAATTTAAATGCTTTTCATTGAAATAAGGACATCCATATAGAGTCATGTATTTTTTGAGATTTTGTTGACATCATTTTCTATTTTTTCATTGTCCCAAACATATGTAATTGTTTTTGGCAACAAATTTATTATTAAATAATAATAATATTCAAATAAAATATAATAAAACGTATTTTTAGAAACTTAAAATCAAGGGTAATTTAAAGATATAATTTATACATATTATGATATTATTTGAATCAAAATTGTGGGGTTTGAAGTGACAAATTTTTTTATAATAAATTTGATTCTTTTAGCTTGGAGGGACAATGATCCTACATAGGATGTTTAAAGTATAAATGTCAAAAATTGTGTCTACAATGAACTTAATTTGATTTCTTGCGACCAAACACTAGTACACATTATTGTGAATAAGTTGGTAAATCAAAGTGTGACCTAAGAATGGGACAAAATGTTGTGCTTTCACCCCATAGCTAGGAGATGGGAGAATTAATCATATGATTTGTTTCTCCAAATGCAAGTTGACAAAAATAGTGCAATTATACAATGAATAAGCATAATTCTCTAGTACATTTTTTTGACATTATATGTTGGCCACACCAATTTCTTCTTTAAAAATTGCTAGATATTCAAATACTAGGTGAATAAGCTAGTGCAACATGTGTGCATATGTAGTCAGATGATACTTTTTTGCAATTTTTATCCCAAGATAGTGGTGCACCCTAGAAATCATCATGTCATGCTAGATAATCAGACCCAAATAAAATCAAGTGAAAAAGAAAATACATCAATAGAAGATAAATCACATAAGGAGTGTTTTCATTTTATTTAGCAGGGTATCTTATGAGAAAACATAAAGTAAATTTAGTTAATTCTCCAAATATGTAATAAAAAATCATTTACATTGATGAGCCCAAACATTAGTTAGTTTTCTTATATTTTTATGCAAGTTCACATACATTACCAAATATTTCTCTTATACATATTCCTACACTATGCTATCTTTTATACTTATTATGCAACCTTGAACCTGGCTTAAAGTATATGGAAATATGGTTATTATGTGATGGTTAATGCATAATTTATGTGTGAATATGTATAAAATGTAATTGATATATGTGCTTATCTATGGTTGTTATTATTGTGTGCATGGCTTGTGAACTAACTCTTGTAGCTAGATGAGGTGGATTGTAGCCCACAACAACTGTGAGGTGCAACCCACAACCGAAGGATTTCCTAGATAGAAAAATAGGGGAGGTTCCAGAATAAATGGAGCACAACAACTACAACATGGAGGCACTTAATGAAGATGGTTGTGCATCATTATGATTTTCAATAAAGATACTGGAGGAGAAGAACCTTGTTATAATTGGGTTTCTAACATAACTGATTTGAGCATTTAATG
Source organism: Sequoiadendron giganteum (assembly GCA_007115665.2). Lineage (NCBI taxonomy): Eukaryota > Viridiplantae > Streptophyta > Pinopsida > Cupressales > Cupressaceae > Sequoiadendron > Sequoiadendron giganteum. Next base: position 210,965,313 of record CM021105.1, on the reverse strand, counting down.
ACCCAATTTTGTTACAACAAAGTCACAATCCTATTGGGACTCTTCTTCCTTTTTAGTTGCAATTTAGATTACTGAGTCATTATCACACTCTGATATGTAGGGAGTAGTGATTAATGGTTTCATTTTAGAGTCCTATTTTAATAAACTCCCTCATGCCTATATGTATGGCTTGGTGGTTGAGGTTTTGGAGTTAGTCAATTAGCTGGTTTTTGTTCTAGAGAAAATATAGTTACCAAATACTTTTCAATTAGTTGTTATTCCTTATGCAGATAATGCTTATTGTTCAATCATGTTTTCAATGAATAAGATATCTTAGTAGAATCTTATGTGATATTTTTGAGTTGTGCAATGAATGGTTTGAGTTTTCATGATTGTGTTGATCTAATAAGTTAGATTTGGTTTAGATTAGTGAAGACATCCACTTGAACAAGGACCACTCAAGGTAACTGTACTACACTCCATTTCTTGTTATTTCATTTTGTTGGCATATTATTGTCATTGATGTTAAAAGAGGGATGTTTGTGTGATATCCTACATGGGAGATTATTGGCATGATTCCATGGTGAGCATAGGTTCAAGGTTTGGAAGCTTTGGTGATAATTGATGGAGGAAGGAGCTTGTTTTGCAATTGTTACAAAGTTGCTCAAAAATTTGCAATGTTGTCATGAAATGTGCCATGAACCTGCAAAGGTGGATTCGAAATGTTTGAAGATAAATCAAGGTGCAGATTTTATATGGTTTTTTCAAAAGGATTCAATTGATGAGGTCTACATGATCAATGGTGGTGGAATGTGCTCAAAAAATAATTATTTGTGCTCTCGGTCTAAATTAGGGATTGCCAATAAACCCTAGGGTTACGTTCATGATGGATGAACAATTTTTTTATTTTGATGTTGACTGCTTAAGGGAGGTTGTAGGTTGCTTAAGTGACAACTTAAGCCATTGAGATCGTTTGTGCAACCGACCCCCTTACCTAACACTTTTGGTTGACGGTGTTTGTATTTATAGCAACCACCCTTCACATCGTTGTTTTCTCTCTTAATGACCAAGTCTCAACTGTGATTTGTGATGTGCCCACAATGAAGATCTAACCATGCATTTTTATAGTTGAATATCTATCACATGTGTTGTGTGCATCAAAAATTGTATTTGCATTAGCCAATGCTATTAGCAATGAGCGATGAAGGTTGATCACCGACAACGATCAAACTTGCTAAATTGGATGATGCTCACCAACCCATGGCATGTTTGGTGGGTCCAAATATAGCTCAATGAGATAGCGTGCTAAGGCCACATGTCCAGTGGGGTTCAAAATAAGTGGGTGCATAGGACGAAGATCAATGGCTTTGATTTAGAGGGTGATCAGACGATGATTGCTACATCATTTCACATCGTTGTTGTGAAATCAAAAGAGATGATCTTTGTGCGATGAGAGTTAAGTGACCAAGATCATTGGGTGAAGATCAAACAAATATTGTTGCATCTCTTCACATCATGTATATAATGAATGAATTCCTTATCATGTGGCGATAAGCTATTAAGTCATGATAGCTATGAATATAAAGTAAATGAGATCAACAACGACAATTTAAATGAAAATGATCAAATGGTTGCAATATAAAGATGTCGAGATGAATGGTCAGAGGATTATGGAATGAAGATAAGAGATCAACGACCCAAATTTTAATTTGAAGATCACAGACAATTAGGCCAGTGTGAACACAATTTTTGACTGCAAATCAACTCTGTGAGAAAATTCAATTCGTCCAGCTGCTCTAGCTACCAATTTTATTAATGATAAGATGATCAGATCAGCAACACAAAAATGTAGGTGATGAAGAATAAGATCCTCATCTAATACAAAGAAATGAATTAAATGAGATTGAAACCCTAGCTTTTTAGTAAGGTAAAAATAGAAAAATCTCTTACTCTGAATAAGTGAATATGTGGCTTGATGGTTTGATGGCTTGTGGAAGAAGATAAATATCAAACCCTAGTAGAAGATTTGTACACTCTACAAATCTCAAGGTAGATGTTGCAAGTAGGTGATGAACACAAAAAGGAAAATCAGAATTTGGTGAAGTCATTGTAGTGTAGAGAGATTTGAGTGAATATAATAGAGGAGTATTATGAGATTTTTGAGGTGAACAAAGAATGCACTAATAGAAAAAGGAAAGTATAGAAGCGTTGTGGATGAGTAGAACCCGAATAAAAGTAGAAAGTCTAATTAGGATTTATCTCCAAGTGTAGAAAAAAGGAGGTGTGGAGTAGATAACTAGGCTACAACAAGGAGCTAAGCATTTGCAAGATAGGTTGCAATATTGAACTGTGTTCAATTGAATAAATTGTAATATATTCTTTTGTAAATCTAACTGGTGGGTGCCATTAGATATCTAGGTAGGTGCTCAGAGTAGAGAGTGGGTGCTTCCTTGGAGTAGGTGCTCCTAAAATAGGGGATTGGTGTCTCCATAGGGTTGGTGCACTTAAATTATGTAATAGAACTTTTGATTGTGAATTTGGATTAGGACAGAACTCCTAACAACATTTCTCACTGTGGTTTTTCTCATCTTAGGTTTTCCATGTATATCTTGTGTTATGTGATGTTGTGTGTGCATGTTTATTTGAATTCATATTGAGTCTTAATCTACACATAAATGTTTAAGGTAATTAATCTGTTAGAACTAACTTTTAAGTCATCTACAAATTCACTCCCCCTCTTAGTAGATCATTTTGTTCTAACAATTGGTATCAGAGCCTAGGTTCCCTAGGAGAAGATTAATCAACTCAGGTAGATCTTGGTCTATGTGAACACAATGGTTGGTCAAGAAGGTTCCTCTACAAACAAAGCACCTAGGTTTAATGGTTTAGACTATGCATTTTGGAGTTTTATTGTGGAGACATATTTGGGGTTTCTAGGGTTCGATGTTTGGATTTGGATGTCGGTTAAGAATGGATATACACCACTTGCTACACCTCCTACTGATGTTGCAAGGAAGAAATATTATGAGAACAATGCAAAGGAAAAACATGCTAGCTCAGTGTTTGTTAAGGTCATGCACTATCAAACTGCACATGATGTCTGGGAGAAGTTAAGAGGTATCTATGAAGGATATGACAGGGTAAAGTTCACCAAGATGCAAATTCTCAGAGCTAAGTTTGAAGGTCTAAAGATGAGCGAGGAGGAAAATATCAAAAAAAATATTCTTAGAGTTGATGAAATAGTAAACTCTATTAGAGGATTTGGAGAAGTAAAAGACAATTTCGTTGTTCAAAATTTTTTAAGGTCCATGACTGCCAAATATGATGTTAAGATTTCTGCAATAGAGGAATGAAGAGAGGTAGACACGCTCACTCTTGATGAGTTGCACAACATATTCATTGCATATGAGATCGGAATGGAAAATATAGAGCCACCTAAAAGAGAAGCAACATTCAGAGATGCAAATAAGGAGAAGGAAGATGAACCCAAGAAATCTAAGGCATAGGCCACTACATCTGAATAGGAAGAGGTTGATGAAGAAGACGCCAATTTCATCAAAAGACTTAGAAGAGGCTCTGGAAAGTATAGAGGTAAGTTACCCTTTAAGTTCTTTGACTATGGTAAAGTAGAACATTTTTTTGCTAAATGTCCATACAATAAGAAGGATAACAATAAACAAGAAGTAGATGGTAAAATGAAGAAACCCTACTTCCCTAAGAGAAGAAGTCTTGAAAAAAAATAATCTATACATCCAAGAAGATAGTGATGTATCAGATATTGTAGTAGTTCAAATGAAGAGCAGGATTGTGCTTTCATGATGAAATAAAATGAATTTATTTTCATGGAAAAATACCTAGAAGAAAAGAAGGATGGAAAGGTTGAGGACCCTAGTAGAGAATATGAAGAGGAAGGAGAGGTTGACCTTGATGGTGAAATCATCTATTCTCTAGATGAGATTTATGACCTAAGAGAGGAGATTGAAAGGTTGAAAAAGGAAAATAAACATCAGAAGAAACTTGCTCAAAAAGAGTCAGACAAGCTAACCAAGAGTCTTGAATAATCTAACCAGAATGTGGTGAGCTTGAAGTTGTAAATGGAAGAAGCCAAGAGGATTGAAGAAGTGGTCAAATCTAAATTGCAATTTGAAGTTGATAGATGTATGAAATTAGAAGAAGAAATAGTAGTCATAAGAAACGAATTTGAAAAGGCTAGATAACAAATAGAGAAAGGTCTAAAATTGAAGGGTGGATCTAAGATCCTTGATGGATTGTTGAGCACACAAAATCCATCCAACAAAGAAAAATCTGGTTTAGGCCTTGAGAAAGGGAAAAGAACATTTATGAACGCTTCTACAAAGCTATATGCAAGATTTAGAGCAGGAGAAAATTTTGGTACAGAGAAAGCCTACAAGGAGGACACCTATGAAGAGGAAAATAAGAATTTTGAGATAAAGAAATCAAAAGAGGAGAATAAGCCCACTATAGACAAGAAGAATAACCAATCAGTTCCTAATCATCAAAAGAAGAGATAGAACATAAGAAGAACTAATACAAAAGGATTCACTAGGGTAAGACATATGAGGAAGCCAAAGCAAAAAGGACCCCCTCATCCAGCTCAAGGAAATGCTATGACTAGGTACTCTTCATATTTTTATGGGTACTGTTATACATGCAATTAGTTTGGTCATAGGGCTAGAGATTGTAGAGTAATTCCTAAAAGGAGTACAAATTTTATAAGAAAAAATACATTTGCTCATTTAGTAGATATGAATTTAATGTGTTACAACTATAACAACTTTGGTCATTTAGTAAGAAATTATAGAACAAAATTCTTAAGACCAAGTGTATAGAAGGAGAAAAATAAAAACACCACCTAAAGAAAACAAGGAGTCTACTGCCCCTGAGAAAAAAGAAAAAATATTGGAAAAGAAATCTAAAAAGGTGTGGAAAGAAAAAGAGCAGATGCCCACACAATCAATGATTGCACAAATGACACTCCATGCCAAAAATAAAAACTTGTGGTGATAGATAGTGGTTGCTCCAAACACATGACTAGAGATAAGAGTAAATTCATCCAACTCAATAAATGTAAAGGAGGATCAATTACCTTGGGTGACAACACCATAGTTAAGATATGTGGAAAAGGCATCTTAAGCTTAGATGGTAACAATCCTACCAAGGATGTTCTTTATGTTGAGGGATTAAAGCACAACTTGCTAAGTGTAAGTCAGATGTGTGAAAATTATTATAAGGTTATATTTGATTAGATGGTTGTAAGATAAGTAAGGATGGAAAAACAATTGAACAAGGAGCAAGAACTAATTCCAATCTTAATAACCTATATGAAGTAAAAGGTCAAAGTTGTCTAATAGGTCAAGCTGATGAGAGTTGGATGTGGCATTGGAGGTTAGGGCATGTAAACTTTGATAATTTAGTGAAATTAAGTTCAAAAGGTTTTCTAAGACACTTGCCTAAGATAACTAAGCATGAAAACATCATTTGCAAAGAATATTAGTAGGGAAAACAAACAAGGGTTAAGTTTCAATCAAAAGAATATTCAACAACAAAACCCTTACAATTGGTTCATACTGATCTGTGTGGTCCCACAAGAACAAGAGGACTAAAAGGTGAAAGATGTTTCATGTTGCTAATTGATGACTATACAAGAATGACATGGGTAATCTTTCTAAAGGACAAATTTGAAGCATTTGAAAGATTCAATGTATTCAGGAAAATGGTTGAGAAGGAGACTAGTAGAAGAATCAAATTCTTGAGATCAGATAAAGGAGGAGAATTCACATCAAGTGAATTAATTGGGTATTGTGAGAACTATGGAATTAAGAGGCATACTATGCACCAAGAACTCCACAACAAAATGGGGTAGTGAAAAGGAAGAATAGAGTAGTTAAGGATATGGCCAAAACAATGTTGAATGAGGCCAAGTTAGCAGATGTGTTTTGGAGGGAGGCAGTTCATACACCAGTATATATTTTAAATAGAGTTAAAATTAGAGCACACAGTGATAGTACTCCCTATGAACTATGGTACGGTAAGCCTACTTCAGTCAAATAATTTAAGGTATTTGGTAGAAAATGTTACATTAAGAGAGAAGAAGATAACTTGGGAAGCTTTGATTCTAGATGTGATGAAGGAATATTTTAAGGGTATTCCACTCAAAGAAAAGCTTACAAGTGCTATAACAAGAGGCTGCACAAGATAGTGGAAAGAATCAATGTCAAGATTGATGAGAACATTAAACATGCAAAATCTAATAAGAATAATTTTGAAGAAAATTCAGATTATGAGGAAGAAGATGCAACAAATGAGGAAGAAGAACAAGAAGAGGAGAATGAAAAAGTACCTACAAAATATGTGCAAAAATATCACCCTGCGGATGAGATTATTGGTGATAAAAATGAAGGGGTAAAGACAAGAAGAAGCCTTGCAAGAAACAAGGAACGGGTAAAATTTGCTCTCTTGTCACAAATCGAGCCCAAAAGTTACATTGAGGCCAGCAAGGATGAAATTTGGATAAAGGCCATGGAAGAAGAGCTAAATCAAGTTGAGAAGAACAAGATATGGGAACTGGTTCCTAGACCCACAAGCAAAAATGTGATTGGTACTAAATGGGTGTTTAGAAACAAGTTAACTGAAGATGGAGCCATTGTAAGAAACAAAGCAAGATTGGTGTGCAAAGGTAATGCACAAGTTGAAGGAATTGACTTTGAAGAAACATTTTCACCAATTGCAAGATTGGAATCCACAAGAATGTTTCTTGCCTTTTCAGTTTACAAAGGATTTAAAGTTTATCAAATGGATGTTAAATCTGAAGAGGAAGTTTATATTGAACAACCAGAGGGTTTTCAACTTTTAGAAGAAGAAGATTATTTTTGTAGATTGAGAAAATCTTTGTATGGTCTAAAGCAAGCACCCAGAGCATGACGTTCAAGATTGGACCAGTATCTACAACAACAAGGATTCAAGAAAGGGTGTGCAAACAACAATTTGTATTTTAATTTGAAGGTGAGCACATGATTATTGTTTTAGTATATGTTGATGAAATCATATTTGGAGGTAGCAATGACAAAATGTGTAAAGTATTTTCTACACACATGCAAGATGAATTTGAGATGTCAATGCTAGGTGAATTGTCATTTTTTCTTGGCTTACAAATTGCACAAGCTGATGATGGGATATTTATATCTCAAACTAAGTATGCTAAGGAAATGCTTAAGAAATTTGGTATGGAAGATAATAGACTAGTCAGTAGGCCCATGATAACTGACTGCAAATTGAGAAAATTAGATGAATCATCGAATGCAAGTCAGACAATGTATAGGTCAATGATAGGAAGCTTATTGTATTTAACTACTTCAAGGCCAAACATTATGCAAGCTATATGTATGGTAGCAAGATTTCAAGCTACCCCAAAGGAATCTCATGTCAATGCAGTGAAGAGGATCTTTAGATACATTAAGAACATAGTTGACTATGGACTATGGTATCCCAAGAGCAACAATTTCACTTTAATTGGATATACAGATGTTGATTGGGATGGATGTGCAGATGACAGGAAGAGCACTAGTGGTGGAGCATTCTTTTTGGGTGACAAACTTGTGTCCTGGATGAGAAAAAAGAAAGAATCAATCACCTTATCTACAACAAAATAAAAATATGTAGCAGCTACAACATGTACTTAGGTATTATGGATGAAGCAAACACTCAAAGACATCAAGGTTGAGTACAGTGAACCTATCTCTATTCTTTGTGATAATTCAAGTGTAGTAAACATCGCAAAGAATCCAATGATGCACTCCAAGATAAAGCACATATCAATGAAGTATCACTTCATTAAAGAGAAGGTTGTAGATAAGGAAGTTGGCATGCAATATGTTCCTACCAAAGAACAAGTTGCTGACATATTCACCAAGCCTCTTCCCAAGGAACAATTTGAATATCTAAGGAAAAGATTGGGAGTCATTCCTCCCACATCATATCACTAAATCTTAGTGGTATGGCATGGGTCAAGGGGGAGCTTCATTTTATTCTATTCATCCCTGGAAATGAAAGGATACATCAAGTCAGATTACATTGCTTTTACAAATTTCTAATGACTTGATGGCTACAAGTTTATGAATTTATGGAGACTATACATAGGGGGAGTAAGTGCATCAGTCCTATGGCTAACTATTTTCCATTGATGTCAAAGGAGGAGAAATTAGTGAAAATTCTCATGGAGCCGAGCAAATATGGGAGATATGTCTAAGGGGGAGCTGTTGTGTTTTGGCGGTATATGCAATCTTAATTGGTACAAAGCATTAGATGGCATATCAATTGGTATCAAAGCAATTCTTGTGCATTTTGAGCATTTGGTTTTCCCATCAATGACAAAGGGGGAGATTTTTGGCATATTGTTGTCATTAATGTCAAAAGGGGGATTTCTATATGATATCCTGCATGGGAGATTGTTGGCATGATGCCATGGTGAACAAAGGTTCAAGGTCTGGAAGCTTTGGTGATAATTGATGGAGGAAGGAGCTTGTTTTGCAATTATTTCAAAGTTGCTTAAAAATTTGCAATGTTGTCATGAAATTGCAAATTAAGGTGGCTTCCAAGTGTCTCAAGAAAAATTAGGGTGTAGATTTGATATGGGTTTTTCGAAAGGATTCAATTGATGAGTTATGCATGATCAATGGTGGTGGAAGGAGCTTAGAAAAGAACTATTTATGCTCTTGGTCTAAATTAGGCTTGCCAATAAACCCTAGGGTTATAGTCATGATCGATGAACAACATTTCTATTTTGATGTTGACTTCTTAATGGAGGTTGTAGGTTGCTTAAGTGAAAACTTAAGCCATTGAGGTTGTATATGCAACTAGCCCTCTTACCTAGTACTTTTGGTTGATAGTGTTTGTGTTTATTGTGACCACCCTTCGCATTGTTGTTTGCTCTATTAATGAACAAGTCTTAATCATGACGTGCGATGTGCTCATGATGAAGATCTAACCATGTGCATTTATAATTAAAGATCTAATGGCTATTGCAAGTGTTGTGTACATCACAAATTGTATTTGCATTGACCAAGGCTATCAATGATGAGTGATGAAGGTTGATCAATAATAGTAATCAACCTTGCTAAATCGAATGGTGCTCGCCAACCCGTGGCATGTTTGGTGGGTCCAAGTCTAGCTCAATGAGATAGTGGGCTAAGGTCATGTGTCTAATGGTACTGAGTAATAAGTAGGTGCATAGGGTAGAGATCAGTGGCTCTGATGTAAATGAGGGTGATCAGATGGTGATCGCTACATCATTTCACATCATTGTTGTGAAATGAAAAGAGTTGAGCTTTGTGCGATGAGAGTTAAATGACCAAGATCATTGGGTGAAGATCAGATAGATATTGTTGCACCTCTTCACATCATGTATATAATGAATGAAGTCCTTATTATGTAGTGATAAGCTATTAAGTTGTGATGGATATGAATATAAAGTAAATGAGATCAATAACGACACTTTAAATGAAAATGATCAAATGGATATGGTCTAAAGATACCAAGTTGAATGGAGAGTCAAAGTATTGTGGTGTGAAGACAAGAGATCAATGACCCAGATATGAATTTGAATATCACAAACAACTAGGTCAGTGTGAACACAATTTTTGATTCCAAACTAACTCTGTGAGCGAATTCAATTGATCCAACTACTCTAGCTACTAGTTTTATTGATGATAAGATCATCAGATTGGTGACACAGATATGTAGGCGATGGAGAATAAGATATTGATCCAATACGAAGCATGAATTAAATGAGATTGAAACCCTAGGTTTTTTGTAAGGAAAAAATAGAAAAATCTCTCTGAATAAGTGAATGTGTGGCTCGATGGTTTGATGACTTGTGGAAGAAGATAAATATCAAACCCTAGCAAAATATTTGTGTGGTGTGAAAATCTTGAGGTAGATGTTGTAGGTCGGTGGTGAACACAGAAGGGAAAATCATAATTTGGTGAAGTCATTGTAATGCAAAGAGATTTCAGTGAATACAATAAAGGAATATTCTGAGCTTCTTGAGGTAGACAAAGAATGCACTAATAGAAAAAGGAAAGTGCATAAGTGTTGTGGATGAGTAGAAACCAAACAAAAATAAAAATTCTTAATCAGGGTTTATCTCCAAGTGTAGAATAGAGGAGACGCAAAGCAGATAAATAGGTTGTAGAGGCTACAAGAAGCTGAGCAACTACAAGATAGGTTGCAACATTGAACTGTGTTCAATTCAACAAATTGTAATATCTTATTTTGTAAATTTGATTGGTGGGTACCATCAGCTCAAAGTAGGGAATGGGTGCTTCCTTGGAGTGGGTTCTCCTAAAACAAGGGATTGGTGTCTCGTTAGGGTTGGTTCCCTTAAAATTTGTAACAAAGATTTTGATTTTGAGACTAGATTAGGAAAATAGCTCCTAGCATCATTTCTCACCGTAGTTTTTCCCATCTTGGGTTTTCCATGATATCTTGTGTTATGTGAAGTTGTATGTGCAAGTTTATATGATTGCATATTGAGTCTTAATCTACACATAAAGGTTTCAGGTAATTAATGTGTCATAACTAAATTTTTAATTCATCTACAGATTCACCCCCCTCTCAGTAGATCATTGTGTTCTAACACATTTATGTTTTAGTAGTTATTTCATAAATGCAAGCTATGTTAAATAGATTATTTTTGTTACAACCATTAACAGATTCATGAATAGTTCTCGTTTCACAATTACACTATAATTACTTGAGTGTGTTGTACTACAAAGTGTAGAATAAGTTTAGTTATCAGCTTAGTTAATTCCCAACATTCATTTCTTGACAGTAATTAGTTACAGTCTTATATTGTAGGTACCCATAGCAATAGTGCCAACTTTACTTTCCTTACTATTTTACAGTTTTATGATTTCTCAGCAAGTGTTGTTGAGAATTTGTTTATATAGCATTGTTGTCCTTGATTTCAAAACTTGGGATCTGGAAGGTTGTGCTCTGAGTGACATACATACATGATATATCCTATAATGTTGCATAGTGTGGATATTATCCTCGATCTAGATATAACAGTACTTATTTTTGGGACATCTATGGAAGACAGTAAATGCAAAATAATGAAGACTAATCTTTTTGTTGTTGGTTGTTGTGCCTAAAGCTTATTTCGGGTATCCTTGCTATCTGGACATTCTTATAGCATGATACAAGTTTTGGCATGTCTAATTGCATTCCTCTGATTGATACTGAAATCGATGTTGATCAAGATTTGGTCTTGGTTGTGATGTTCCCATCGGCTAAGGAATATATCTCATTTTGGTAATTATTCTAAGTGATGAACTTATCTTATGTATGACCTATTTATGGGTCCCGGTGTAATGTGGTAAGAAGATCTTTATGTGCGACCTATAGCATGCCAAGCATTATTGAATATTTCAAGGTTGTTCCTCAAGCCGACATGTTTTGCTAGGTCGACTCATTTTGTTCTCCGAATGTGTGTGTGTGTGTGTGTGTGTATATATGCATGTTGAACATCTCTTGTGTATCTGAATAAGAAGTGTGGTATGTGTGAATAGTGATAAGGGTGTGAAGGAATGTGCGACAAGAAATAAAGAAGGAAGTGAAGGCAAGTGTCAAGAAGAACCAATCTGTATTGCAAAGGTTGTGCAAGGAAGGTTTGCAAAGTATTCTTCACCATATCTGCTACAGTCAGGGTAAAAGCAAGAAGATAAGTCCACAAAATGTGGAAGTTTTTGCCTTAGCCGAAAAAATGAAATTGGCTTAGCAAAAACGAGATCCATTTCGGTTTAGGATCTTGAGCCTAAATCACAAATAGGATCCCACTTTTAAAAAAATGGGATCCCGTTTGCTAGAGGGTCCCGAACCGACGGACAGGGAACAAGATCCTGATTTGTAAAAAACGGGATCCTGGTTTGTAAAAATCGGGATCCCATTTCGTAACAGTATTTTTTTTTTTTAAATGAAGAAATCTTCATTTTTACCAGCGTGCATGGGATCCCAATTTGTGAGTGACAATGACCCTAGAAGACCTCCCAAGTACCGTACTCCCTCATTTTTGGCATTTTTTCATTCCAAATTGAAATTTTCAATAAATTAATTTTTTTAGCATGTTTATTTAAAAAAAAAATTACATTTTAAGCATTTTATTTCATGTTATTGTAGAAATGAGGAATTGTACAAATAGACTAAAAAAAGAGTCAAATTGTGAAGATTTTGAATAGAAACGAAAAAATAAACCTTGAATTGTATTTTAGAACCAAAATTTAACTTTTGAAACCTGAATTGTTTGATGAAACCAAATAAAATTGTATTTGAAAACCCTAATTGAAATGAAACAAAAACAATTACATTTCAAAACCCTAGAAATTGAAATGAATAAAAAAATTGCATTTAGAAACCCTAATCAAGCTTTTTGAAATATCAAATTCAAATCAAAGCAAAAAAAATGAATTTCAAAACTCTAGTTTGAAATGAAACTAAAAAATTGCATTAAAAACCCTAATTGCTTAGAAATTGAAACCCTGAATTGAATTGAAACAAATTTTTTTTGCTAAAACCCTAAATTGAAATCAAACAAATTATTTTGATTTTGAAAACCCTAATATTCGAGCTCAAGAAAATTCATTTGCATTACTTAAATGTTCTAAATTTCATTTGCATTGTATGGAGAAAATGATATGTTAAACTTTAGTTTCAATGTTAAGTTATAATTAGATTAGAAAAACATTCCATTTTTTGTGAAATAAGTATAGTATTGCTATATGAATTTTCATTTAGAACTATCTTTTATATGAATTTTGATAATTAATTATAGGTCAAATAATCAGTCCTATTAAAAAGATGAAATAAAAATAAAAACACACTCTAAATTCAAAATCTAGCTTCATCTAGGGTCTATGAAACCTTAAGTGAGGATTAAATTAAATAGTGACAACCGTCCTCATCATATGCTATGAGACAATATGGCCTAAATATATAAAATATGATCCTAATTTTATCCTAACTGTAACAAAGTAAAAGAGGAACCAATTAATGATGATTAATTAATTAATTTGTTTACTATTATGTTTACTCTAACTGTATGCTTTGACGTTGTCCACTAAATCAAAATTAATAATTACAATTACAATTAAGTGGCATCATCCCTACCATTGATGTATGCTTTTCATCTAGTACTCCTCACTAAAGAAATTCTCAACACAAATATACACACAATATTTTTTGAAGGTGGGTTCATGAATTGAAGTTGAACTACTTTAGAAGAAATGGGGTATTTTGATGAAATGTAAATTATTAGGGATGGTAAATAAATCAACTCTCTTTAAAAAATACAAATGTCTATTCTATTAGAGAAAAAAATGAGGATTTTGAACAATTAACTAATAGAAATTAAGATTTAAGTTATTATTTATTTTGAAGTAAAATATAGTTTTTAAATACATTTTTTAGATAAATAGTGGTAAGAAATATATAAATTAATTTAAAGAATAGAGTTTAGGGCATATGCATAATATTGATTTTTTGTGAAATTAAATGAGAGGGTTACTTGACACATAGATATAGGGACAAAAGTATTGAATAAATATGTCGATGCACTAAAGTATGCATTTATTATGATTGAAGATAATAGATATTTATCTATACTTTTCCTCAAAATTAAAACAGTTTGTTACCTATGTGAAGTGTCACATCTATGGGAGTGAATCTAATTTTTTGTCATGGATTTAACCTAGTATAAGATTCTCACTCTTTTTTATTTTCTATTGATTCAACTCACTTCTCCAATTTTTATTAAGTAGTGGAATTTAAAAACACCAAGGGGTGAGTGTTGGATCTCAATTATCATGTTCTCATAGGTTAGCCCTCATGATAAGATCAAGTTCATGATTATGGGAATGATTGAGGACAATAGAATTCAAACTTGGAAATGGTGATGCATAATTAGATTAAATTTAGGCCCTCCTATTGAAGTGTTCCTAGCATAGTACTTTCAAAAATTTAAACGATTTGTGAATAATGATCAAGTGTAATTAAATGATAAAATAAAGACAATTGAATGCCTTTGAATACTAAGCATTTTTATTTGGCTCATAATGTATTATTAAATGAGTAGGGGATGGAAAATTTTGAATTTAAATTTTAAAATTTTAATGATTAAATCCATGGTTTAGGATTTACGATATACTTAGAGGATTGGTCTAGGATTTAAATTTTTGAACTAGTTACCTAGACACTAAATAATCTAATTATTTTTATTTTCTAAGTTCTTTTAGGTTCTTTCAATTACAAACAATCTAAAATAAAATACTTGATTCAACATTAACTAATTTTATATTATACATTTTATATCATAAAATTCATTTAAGTGAGTTTAATATTAATGAAAAAAATGTTAAATAAAATAATCTTATATTCAATTATAAAATATCCAGTTAAAATATACATCAAACTCAATCTTAATCATACATAATTATGTGTTTCTATTATGGAAATAGTCAATCTATTCATAAAATAAAAAATATTCATAAACTAGGCACTAACTTGCAAGTCCATTATTCCAAGGGCCACCCAAACTTCACCCTAAGTTTGCTAAATCCTAAGCCCTGAACTCTAAAATCTAAACCCTCAACACTAAAGCATTCATTTTGTCTTAGGACCTTAAAATCAAATTTGGTTGCCTTAGGCAACTCCACCAAATTTGATTCCCTTAAGCCATGTCATTTTGTCATAGAACCTTACTACAAAGATCCCCTTAAGTCATCCTATTACCGTAAACCCTAAACTCTAAACTCTAAACCCTAAACGGGCTAAAGACATCATTTTTTCCTAGGCCCTTAATGAAATTTGGTTGCCTTGGGAAATGCCACCAAATTTTATTCACTTGAGCCATGTCATTTTGTCCTAGGACCTCACTAGACATAGATCCCCTTAAGCCATCCTATCACCCTAAATCATAAATCGATGTCTTAAGGGGTCCTAATATGACATTTCTTAATGGGATCAAAGAAGTTCTTAAAATTTGGTGAATTTTCCCAAGGCAACCAAATTTAACTATAATAAGATTGTGCAAGATTATAATATGAATGATATTTCATGATCTAGGTTGGTCAGTTGAAACAAGAGCTATCTCAATCAACTGCTCCACAAGAAAATTTTCTTCACTAACTTGCAAGTTCATTATATTCCAAGGGACACCAAAACTTCACCCTAAGTTTCGTAAACCAAATTTAACAATAATAAGATCATGCAAGATTATAATATGAATGAGATAAATCATGATCTAGGTTGATTAATTTATGGTTTAGGGTGATAGGATGGCTTAAGGAAATCTATGTCTAGTAAGTTCCTAGGACAAAATGACATGGCTTAAGTGAATAAAATTTGGTGAAGTTGCCTTAGACCTTAATGAAATTTGGTTGCCTTGGGAATCTTCACCAAATTTTATTCACTTAAAAGCCATGTCATTTTGTACTAGGACCTTACTACATAGATCCCCTTAAGCCATCCTATCACTCTAAAACCTAAATCTTAAACTCTAAACCGTAAACCCTATAACATTCATAAATTGTCCTATATTAATAGTTAATTGTATTTTCATTCAAGTAACATGTCTTAGACATAAATGAGGCTTACATATTTTATCATATGTATTCAATTAGGCCATTTATATTGAATGGTTTAAGGGTATTTCCTAAACATGTATCTTACATTTTGAAATTACAAATCCAATGCAGGTTCACTCATATCTTAGAGATCACATGGATCAATTCAATAATATTCGCAATCCACCTCTGTGCCATCCATCTCCACCACCTTGACCTCCACCTCCACCCACTCCACCTCATAACCCCCCACCTCCAACACCTGAAATCGCTGGTGCTTGTTTGCAAGAATGAATCAATTCCAATGTTAGAACCATCCAAGATCAAATCAACATTATTCAAAATGACGAATTTTTCGCGCCACCTATGAGGATGATTGCATCTAGGATGCAAACCATTGTTGATGTTTTCAGGGCTATGGATGAGATCTTAGATGAGCATCGACAATGGCTACAGGAGAGGAGAACTTCTGATTCTAAAAAGGAAAACACAAATAAATGAAGAGATGCAGTAGAGAGCCACAATAGTTTTTAAATTAAGACAATGATCTTAAATAGTTATGAATTTATGAATTAGGTGAACGATCAATATTTTGTGTGATGAATTTATAAATTTGGTTGGATAGATATTTTTAGTGACGTGAATTTATGATTTTGGTTCTAGATGGATATTTTTAGTGACTTGAATTTATGATTTTGGTTCTAGATGGATATTTTTAGTGACATGAATTTATGAATTTGGTGGAATTTATGAACTTATAATGATGGATTTATAATAGTATATATTTTATGACTATCTAGTAGATCATGATGGAAAATTGTAATATATATATTTGTGTGTGTGTTAGACATAAAATGAGCTTTCTGTGAATGTTTCAAGTTTATTATTTAGTATGTACACATGTATTAAAATTGCATATAGTTGTTAAATTTTGAAATTTTTATGTATGTACATAGTTTACTTTAATGATGTATGCATGCAAATTATGCATGGTATTTTTTATTTTAAATGTATGTACATGTTAAATTTTGAATTTTGTATGCACATGCTCAAGTTCAATCAATGTATATGTGTGTTTCAATTTTATATGATCTTAATATATGTATGCACATCCTATTTAAACAAATTTGCATTTGCGTTTCAAATTTAACTATTTCTTGTAATTTTTTAAGTTTGTATGTTAATTTTGTATAATTTAATACAGGTGCACACTTATATCTCATATCATGGATGATTTTAACATTCATGATATCATCAATCCACCACCTCAGCCACCTCCACCTCCCCCTCCACCTAATATGCCACCTCCGCCACCTGTTGCATCTGATGAGGCTCGCTTGCGAGCATGCATAAATGATCAGGTTGCATCCATACAAAATCAAATAAATGCTATGCAAAGTCAAGCATTGATTCCGCCGCATGTTTGACATTTTGCATTTGCAATGCAAAATGTTGTGGATGACATCAGGACCATTGATTCTGATCTAGATAGGCATAGATGAGAAATAGAACAGATGGGACAATTTTATGTTGATGGTCTCTCTTATAAAAAAATGTTAGACCTTAAAATAACGAAATCCCACCTAGCCCCCTACTTTCTCGACCCCGCTACTTGACAGCCCATTCCTTCGAACAAATCTAGAATATCCATGAGGTGGTGCATACATCTATAGATGAGTGCACATTTTTAGGATTGATGGTATATGGTTTTTGATAGTCCCCCACATGTTAATTGGGAGTGCCCATTGTATTTTTGAGGAAACTGTATGTAGAGTTTGTTATGGGGAAAAAGCCCAATTATTTTGATTTTAAATCATTTTAGGGTGTTGGTGGCGGCATGCTACAATAGAGGTTAGGGGAAAGGGTTGATCCCCAATGCCCCGTGCATGCACAACCCCTTGTTGTTGCTCCTGGTCCTCCCATTCTTGACTTGTGCATCATTGAGCTATGGTCTTGACATTAGGTTCCCTTAGTACACTCGCAGGAGACCTTGATCAGCATGCTTCTACGATAGCGGTTGGGGAGCATAAAGACGATGATGATGGAGGAGTGTTTTATGGAGCTGGTCTAAGTACCACTCTAGGAGTGTCAAGACCTGTCCCACATGTATGCACTAGTTGCCATCAAGTATGCTATGGACCTGATCAGGCCACACCTAGTTCGGGTGGACGTGGAGATTATGGTGGTTCATTTGTTCACATCAGTTCATTTGTATATATCAAAGAAAAGTTTGCAATATATTTTAACAATCAAAATGTTTGGTGTACAGATGACAGTAACGATGGGGCATTCATCTGTTCCACCAGTACATACATTGACACCAGTCCTACTCGACAACCCTTGTGGGTTATTTTGATTTGAATTTTTTAAATTATAAATGAAATGATTTTTAACTTGAGTTTTAAATTTATAATTGAATAACATATATGTTTGAAATATTTATGTTGGTTTAGGTGAGTCAATCAACTTCCACGTCGATTCCACCCGAGGGGTTGTTGAGCACTCCTCCACTATTAGGCATCGTAGATTAGGGGCAAGTACATTTATATTGTAAATTGTTTAACTTACATTAGTATAGTTACAATTATGAATTTTAAATTCACTATTTATGAAATGTGCATGTACACTTGTAAATATTATAAGCTTGTGTTAAATGTCGGCATGTATGTTTAGGTTGATACCACAATGAGAATGGGCATCGGGAAAACATTAAATGTTGTGACTACTCATGAGGCCTCTGATTTTCAGGTTGTTTAAAAAAAATTCTACACAAAATGTGCAAACTTGAATATATATATATATATATATATATATATATATATATATATATATATATATTATACCTAATTTAAGTAACACATGCTTTATTTTGATCTTGTAGGACTTTGTTAGTGTGACTTTCAGCCCTGACCCAGACATAGTTACACCTCCAGGAGGACATGCAGAGCAGGCTCCAGATCAAATGGTAATTTAATTTTTTTATTATATTTAAATTCAATTATAAATTATATATTGTGAATATAACTTTAATTTTAATTTCAAATTATATATATATATATATATATATAATTTGAGCTAATACATGTTTTAAATTATTTTTCTTTTATAGCATGAGACACATCTTGTAGTTGAGCATGTACAAACAGGTCCTGGAGAAGAGGGTGCACAACCTATGGATATGGTACAATTAAAATATGATATATTATAAATTAATTTCAATTAAATCATTTTTAATTGTAGACTTGTGCATCTAATTTCAACTTTCTTTGTCTTGTTATGTAGATTGATTCAGAGAATGTAGAGGTTGCTTCAGGTGCAGTAGAGCATCCAACCCAGATATGATGGTAATTTAATTTTATGATGAATTATAAATTAAATTATCATTAAATAATTTTTCATTGTCTTACATATGATTTCATCTTTCTCTTGTACAGAGTGTTTCAGGTCATTCACATGGCGTGAAGAGGTCTCTTGATTATAGAGACAATACATGACCTAGAAACATGATTTTGTGGGTTATATTTGTTTATTTCATGGACTATATTTCTGGTTTGTCATGTACTTTGTTGGACTTTATATTTCATGGTTCTTGAGTACTTAGTTGGACTTTAGTTCATGGGTTGTACTCTGATGGACTTTTTTCATGCGCTTAATATATTGGTTTCATGCACTTAATATATTTACATAAATTATGGACTTTATTATTGTTTGAAATTTTAATTTACACATATACATTTATGCATTTTATGTTCATAGTCAAGATATTAATATAGGACATTAATGTGAAATTAAATATAAATATGAAATTAAAGTTGAAATTAATAAGACATTTTAATATTTATAGTTTACAAATTTAGTGACCTCATACATGATATACATGGTATGTACATTCAATAATTAGCGATAATTAGTCAATGAACTTATTCAATTCACGTCAATCAATAATTAGTCAATAAATCATAATTTACAAACAAAAGCAATTCATTTATATACCAGAAAGGATAAACTTTTAAGAAATAAACAATACCATACAAGATTAGAGAACAAAAGAATTAATAAATTCTATAAATAATAACATCGAACACTAATTTATAAGTTGTCAAAACAAATAATGGCATCCAATACTATTTTATAAGTTGTCAACACAAATAATGGTATCCAATACTAATTTATAAGTTGTCAAAACAAATAATGGCATCCAATCCTAATTTATAAGTTGTCAAAACAAACAAGTACATTGAAAACAAATAAGGGGACATCTTAAGGGGTCATAATACGACGTCTTAAGGGGATGTCTTAAGGGGTCGTAATACAACGTCTTAAGGGGATGTCTTAAGGGGTCATATTGCATCTTAAGGGGATGTCTTAAGGGGTCATATTACTTCTTAAGGGGATGTCTTAAGGGGTCATATTATGTCTTAAGGGGATGTCTTAAGGGTTCATAATACAATGTCTTAAGGGGATGCCTTAAGGGGTCATGTTCCAATGTCTTAAGGGGATGTCTTAAGGGGTCATAATACAATGTCTTAAGGGAATGTCTTAAGGGGATGTCTTAAGGGGTCATAATACAATGTCTTAAGGGAATGTCTTAAGGGGTCATAATACAATGTCTTAAGGGGATGTCTTAAGGGGTCATAATACAATATCTTAAGGGAATGTCTTAAGGGGTCATAATACAACATCTTAAGGATATAATTGATTTAACAATAATGTATGCATGATATTTAGTGATTTGAAGACATAGTAGGACACATATGTACATATATGTCATCTCAAAACAATGTTTACAAAATTTGGATATGCCATCTCAAGAACATCTCAAACTCATGCCCAGAATGTACTAGGTCTTCACACTGCCTGATATCAAAAAGGTACAATCAATATCAATGAAATCATAAAAACATACATATTTTCATTTATATAAAACTATCTATATGTACACAACTCAAGTACCTGCATTTAAAAGTATTCCACATGTGTGTAGGTTGAATCCAGTCATCCTCTCCTTTTTGTTTCAAAGTATGAGATCAATGCAATGATGGCCTAAGGATATAAAAAAGGATAATAAATCAATTTTAACTATTAATGTACAAAAAATATCAACATTTAATCGAAACATGTATTTAAATATATTTTAACTAATAATTACCTCTATTTAAAAGGACTATATTAAACTTAAACTATATTTACCTATATTTACTTATTCCATTGTACCATCTGCATCCTCTCTTTTTTGTAATGCATCTATGATTGTCTCATTCTCTTCCATAGAAATTGTCCATAGCACTTTATTTGTTGGTCTTCCACAATACTAATCTAGTTTTATATTTGTTGCCACCACCAAATGTAAATACTGTATAAATTTTTTATGCAGTTCATAATCTTCGAATGCGGGTAGACCATTCTTCCTTGCCAGGTATTTTCGTAGCCAAGTGCCAAAAAACACAATCGATCCTATTGGAAAACATGAAAACCATCATCATATAAATTCTCAAAATTTTCTTAATGGGATCAAAGACTTGTTCTAAAAAATTGCTTAAGGGGATCAAAAACTTGTTATCAAAATTTTCTTAAGGGGGTCACGGTACCCGTTGGATAATGATAGCTATCATCATCTTCTCGAGGTGATATTAACTTATGTTTAGTCTCCACACAATGAGCCAACCAATATTTCGTTTGCTCTTCATTCCCCTCAAGTGCAACAACGACATACACATGTCTTGCAAATAAAAATTGATTTAATAACTTGCGCATATCAATATAAATAATTTAGTATTACAAAATAATTTAATAAAGTGAAATAAAATGAAATAAATTGAATTAAATCACCTTCTTATACAAGGTCTAAAACATGGTCAAGTCTTCAGATGCAAACACTTGATCATTTTCTTCAATAGTTCTTTCATATTGATCATGTGCTTGTGTAGGTGTCAACGATCTTTGCTCCCATTGTTCAACCCATTTTGTATTTTCACATGATTCCCAATCTCCTGAGATACAAAATTGGAAAAAAAATGCAAGCTCCCTTGTCCAGATAGTCCATGTGCTTGTTGTCAAACTCCTAAATGAATGCCATTTAGTAGATCCACTGATTATCTCACAGTCAACTCTAGGTACAACATTATCTTCTTCAACCAGCCAAAAGAATCGATGAACTCTAGAGTACTCACTCGAACCAGGTGTAGATAATCTTGTATTACACCAATCCACAATCCCACGTGCATCTTTAAATTTTATTGCATCTTCGAATTTTAATTGTTCTCTAGCAAGAATTATTTTGACACATGCACCAACTCCATCATGTTCTCCTTTACCATGCCCAGCTTCAAAAAAACTCCATATATGTTGGAAATTAAGTTCTTTGTGAATCCTAATTAACCAATAGAACATTCGAGCATTCTTGAACTGCCCCATACAATTATCTGACCATATGAGGTCTTATTTCATATGGATTCCTCTTTCTCTTAAATTTTTGTAGAATATATTGAAACAGTATTGAACAAACTCTGACGAGTGTAATCAGTTGTCACTCAAATAAAAATGATACTCCCTCAAAAAATTTCTATCATCCTCAGTGCTATCATCTGCATGTCTATAAACAATATGGACAAAAATAGCTACTTGCACTAAATTATAATACTATGATTGAATATCCTCTTGCGGAGCTAGAGTATATTTTTTTGCAAAATCAACCACTGAAAGTATAGTACCAATTGGAAATGTGTTTCTACATGCGTGAAATTGGCCATCAAGCCATCAAGCATGTTGAGAGTGCATGATATATTTTGGTACTATCTTATTCTTAAATTCACTCATGAATGCATGCAGACTAACTTTTTCTGTAACTAAATCACAACACTTTCCTATTTTTCCATATTTTAAAGAATAGTGAACATTCTTAAATATTTTAACTTCTACTAATTGCTGTCCAAAATCATTATCAACATTTTCATGCATACAAATTCCTAAGAATGAAATATTTCCACAGTCAATACATTGTCTAGAAATACAAGAACTTAAATAAAACAATTTATCATTAGATCTTTCACAAAACAAACATGAAATAAACTCCCTTATTGCTTCAAGTGGCATATTAATACCAAATTCCTGTATAATCATGTTAGTATGCAAGGTACAATGTATATATCGAAAAACATCATAAAAATAATGAAATTGAACATGTGTTTTACAAAAATATATTTGTTGCTTATTAATTTTTACATACCATGGTTTACATTTTTCAAAAGACCTTTCACTTATTTTAATATTACCGGGTAACGCTAAATCACCACAAAATTTTCTATAAACTTCAATTTGTGTTGTTTCTAATAGGTGTTTTGGGTGAGGATCATGAACTTTGGACCCCACCCTTAATTTTAAAACATCTCTAGCATTAGATGAAACCCTAGTATTATCATGCCTATATTTTTCAATCAAAGATTTAATTTCAACATTCAATTTCATATCAGACCGCGGGAGTCGACCACTGAAACTCCAACATTGGTTGATAGGATCATTTTCTATACTTTCTCTTCTTTTGCCACTCTTAGCAATGTTTTAGGATGTATTTTTAAAACTTCACTAATATTTCTTACCATTATTTTATTCAAAGTTGCTTTATTAACTATAGAAGTTGTTATAGCTCTTCTTGCTGCATTTTTATCTTTAGATTGACTATTTTTTCCCAATAGATTGAAGGGCACTAGCAATAGTACACATAGCATGTTTTAATGATTGATCTTCTCTTTTTGGTTTAATAAAAAAGCCTAACCTTTTTCATTATTTTCCTCATTTTTTGCATTCTCATCAATTGCATCATTAGTTGACATTGAATTGCAATTTTTTTACGATAAAAGAATTTGTTGTATATTTTATTCACATGTATTCTTATTTGCCTCCAAAAAATTTGACCAAGAATATTATCGAAAACCACTTTCAATTTTTTAAAAAAAGTATTTTCATTAAATTCAACATCACATTCTAGGTTTTCATCTTCATCTTCATTTTCATCTTCATTTTCATTTTCATTTTCATTTTCAACTTCAAAATGATTTACATTTTCATCTTCATTTTCATCAACAAAATAGTTTTCATTTACATCAACAAAATAGTTTTTGTTTTCATTTTCAACAAAAGGATCATTCAAAGACATTAGATTTCCACAGTCCATATCAATAATAGTGAGCTTTTCTGGTTTAATCCAGAAAAGCTCACTATTAAAAGGATCATTCTCAATTTCATTTTCAACAAAAGGATCATTCTCATTTTCATTTTCAACAAATTCTATAAAAGTTTCATCTCTCTGAATATTATCAATGTCAACATCGTTAAGTCCAGCATCTTGTAAAAGTTCTACATACGAATTTACCATTTCACTAACATGTGGATTTGAAGACGTACCTGGATTTGTGCATATTGAAACATTCTCCATAGCATTGAAAGAGTGATTTGAAGACATAGTAGGACTTGCTTGTATAATCATATTCTTCTCCAAATTGACTTCTTGC
Organism: Sequoiadendron giganteum; assembly: GCA_007115665.2. Lineage (NCBI taxonomy): Eukaryota > Viridiplantae > Streptophyta > Pinopsida > Cupressales > Cupressaceae > Sequoiadendron > Sequoiadendron giganteum. The sequence continues at coordinate 210,941,192 of CM021105.1, read as the reverse complement.
AAATTAGCTTCATCTACAACCATGGTCTCCTTAATGTTTTCATCTTCAATAGTTGTGGAATTGGATGCTCCCACATCATTCATTGATTTAATTCTCATTCTTATTTCTCTTTGTCTTTGTTTCTCCTTCTCTTTGTTTGCTTCAATTTATTGAGGAGTCAATTTCTTCCTCCTCTTATTATGAGTTTTGTCTCTCATGATTATAAAATTCTCAAGCACAAATGAATGTCAATAGTGAAATTATTCAAAAAATTCAATCCAAATTGGAAGTTCAAGACCTATAAGGACTAAATTCTTCCTCTTGTGTTCCTCAAAACAAGTAGAAAACTAGCACAATTCCACTTTAAAACTGATTTCTTCATGCCTCCTTTAAAAAAATCAATTCATATTGCAAGTTGAAGACCTTTTGTTCCTCCATACAAGTACAAAACTAACACAATTTCACTTCAAAAATAGTTTACATGATACCTCCTTTGAAAAAATTAATCAAAAATGCAAGTCACCACCTGTAAAAACAATGCTTGATGAAAAATAGTCCAATTTTATTGCTCTTAGCCGTACATGTGAAGTTGCAGACTTCACGGTAAAATTTGATAGTAAATTTAAATAAGATGGTTAAAAACAAATGGGATCTCGATTATAGAACGGGATCTTGTTCCCAATATTTATTATGGGGACCGTTGGAAAAGGAACGGGATCCCGTTTACAAAACAGGATCTCGTTTCCCTATCAACGATCACCACATTAAATATTAGGAACGAGATCCCAATTATAGAATGGGATCCCATTTTTTTTTTAAATGGGATCTCGTTCTATAATCGGGATCCCGTTTTTTTTTAATTTGAAATTGGTTTTGCTTTGTGGTTGGGGTTTTGCCTCGGATTTTAGTTCGAGAAAAGCATTGGGAGTTTGAACCTAGGCCTTCAACTTGGTTTGACCTGCAAGTTGAAGGTTCTAACAATGCCAAAGAAAAATACCGAGTTTGGACATATGGCTGATGACGTTTTTTGCAAAAAAAATTGACGAAATTAAAACCCATTTTAGATGAGACAATGCAGATTCCAAATATGTAATTTTTTTTACAATTGGATTATTTTTTCTATTTTTCAATTAATTTCTAATGAAACTGGTCCATAAACTTTAAATATCAGGGTTTTTTACTATTTTAATAACTTTTGATCAACATAACATTTTGACGAATGGATTGCACGAGAGCAAACTTCAGAACATTCTTTTCAATTTAAAAAAAAATCAAAAAATGATAATTTTAGGTCATCTTATGCATGTCATACATGACGATTTTTCAAAACGACAAATATGCCTAATAAAAAATTAACAAAAAAAAATATTCAATAAAAAATTACAAAAAGATATCTAAAACAAGCTTCAGTGAGTCACAAATCTTTTCCCAAAATGATTTAGAAAAATATGATAATCTAGGTGAAAATATGGATGTCATACACGTGCATAGTATGGTAAAAAAAGTGACTTTTAAATAGTGGTTTTTACAAACGCCTATTGAAACTCAATTTGTAAATCTCGGTATTGAAATAAATTACATATTTGGAAACTAGACTATGAGTACTACATTTTATGATTAGTGACTTTTTTGAAGATTCCATCTCTAAGTATTTCAAATTTTAAGGTCAAATGTGTCAAACTCTGAAAATTAAGGAAAATACTTCCACTTTTTGGCCAAAAAGTGGACTCAACTTCTTGCCAACACCCATCATATATTGTGCCCTTAACTAGAACTAAATTCATGCATATATAGATGCAACTTCATCAGTTCATGTTTTGTCTATTTTGTAATTAATGATTTTTGTATTATCGGGCAGTGAGCCTTACCCGTAGTGAGCATTTTGGTAGTGAGCCCACTAGCAGTGAGCCTTACTTGTAGTGAGCATTTTGGTGAGCCCTTGTAAAATTCACCTTAATCAATGTCACCTTAACCAGTGCTTTATAATTGAGAATTAGCATTCTTTGTGGTTTTTCCCATCTTGGGTTTCCACATAAATTTTGGTGTTCATTATGAATGGTTTTTTTTGGTGCTTGCATGTTCATATCCATTTTAATTAATATATTATTAGTTTAAGATCGCTCCGCATTAAGTAAACTATGAAAAGTGTTTTGTGATAACAGATTCACCCCCCTATCAGTTATCCAGACAGTTCAACAAGTGTAACATCTGTAATAGGATGATTTAGGTAGTTTTAAGTCTTTGAAAGCACAATCAGTGCTAGTACCATCACAATCCTACTAGCCCTAGTAGATAATTCAATGAAGGTATTTCCAAAGGTTTAAGTAGACTATTTAGTTAGGTTTTCCCTCTGAGTTGTGTGATTGCCACCAAGTTCACTAAACATTATTAGGGACTCTACATTTTTGGCATCATTGTCGGGGATGGTGCTACTTTCAAAGATTAGTCTCTATCATTTCCAAGCTTTCCTAGTTTAGAATTTTCTTCCAGTATTAAGATTATTAGGTTTAATCTTCTCAAAATACCAAAGCATTTCACTAACATTGTGCAGGACCTGTTGCTATACAAAGTCATATCTATTATGTGCGGAGGCAGAGAGACCCTTTGGGAAGATTTATCCCCTCAAACCAACAAGCTAGAGTAGATATCGGTGACTACATTTATCAGAGTGAGGGTACTACTGAAGAAAAATCTTCCCTTTCACCAACATCTACTACAAACACAAAGGGAAACTTCCAAACAATGGTTGATGCAGCAATGGATGGTCCATTAGAATATGTGACATTTTAATTTCCAATTACTAACCAAAAGAGGGCTACTGTGTTGAAGAATATTTCTCCTTCATCATTACTAGTCTTTTGTGGTTTCGTAACTGAATATCCAGACAAATTCTTGTTCGAGTTTGATGTCCTATGTAGGAGCTATGACTACACAAATTATGCTCATAGGCTCAAGCTATTTCTCGCAACTTTGAAGGATGTTGCCTCGAGGGTTTATGGGACTAGGCAGAGATGTTCTGGATTGGAACACCATGAAATTTTTTTTTTGGAAAAATACCAAGATTATTGCAGAGGAGCTGATAGGAGAAGAGATGATATTTTTGGAATGACTCAAAAAGAGGATGAACCATTGGAGGATTATGTAGAAAGGTTCCAATTTTGTTTGAAGAAAACCCACAAAATAGACTCTCAGAAGAATCCTTGAAGCTTGTGTTTTTAAGAGGAGTCAATGATGATTGCATGGATTCCCTCAATCTTATTGGGCAATGGGATGTGGCAATTACCCTTTGAAGATATCTGCAAGGTCTATAGAAACTATTCTATGACCTTTATGAAAAGATCAAGGAGGAAAGAACATCTACCATTGGCAAGACATATAATGGGGTTTTAAGAGTGGAGTTAAGTAACCTACTGTCCAACATGAAGGAGGGTATCATAATTCATCTAGCTACTCAGTTGGGCACTCTATGTATAAATAAGAAGCAAGAGGAGGCTAAAGAAATGCTTACTAAATATTGCCCCAATTGTAGATAAAGAAAAGCAAATTGCAAGTGCAAAAGGGTGGCTAGTATTACAAAAGACAAATCATAGAAACTAGATTTTCAACCATTGGAAGGAGAAGATGGACAATTGTTTAATATTTCCCAAAGAATTCCATGACAACCAAGACAAGGTATACCACACAACCCTCTAAATTTCAATACATCTTTTCGAATTGGTAATCAAAATTTCTTTGGTTGGAGTTCTCAGCCCTGGCCAAATAACCAAAACCAATGGAAAAACCCTTAGCAATGACAAAACCCTCAACAAAATTGGAACTAGCAGCAATCAAATGTATGGCCACAACAAAATTTCCAAGGTGCCAATTATAATCCTCAATGGCCAGCGCAACAAAATCAATGGCAACCACAATGGTAGAAGGGTCAACAGTGGCAACAAAAAAATGTGAATTACCAACAACCTTTGTTGCCTTCTTAGCCACAACAACAAGCCATCATGCCCACTCCATCAAATAGAACATCTCAACCACCAAGAGCACCACAATTACTTGCCCAACCTACACCTAACCCCAATAACAAGCTTGTCCAATAGGCATATACTAACGAGGCTATACAATACCCCACTTATGGGGTAGAGGTCAGTGATGTCCACCTCAAGTCAGGGAAAATACTAGTTGGACCTTCATCTCCTCAAATCATTGAGATGGTGGATGAGGAGCCCACAACTGAAGCTTTAGAAAATTTACCTTTGGAGCCTGGGTCAAATAAGGTAAACCAGACCACCTCAAGTCCAAAGCCTCCTTTCCAAGAGTATTTAACCATTCAAAAACATCATACCCAGTTGAGATAGACTATTGGGTCAGCTTAAGGATGTCAGTATCAAAATCCCCCTCATTCAAGATATCAAGGATATCCCAATCTATACCAAGACAAGAAGAGACCTTTATCTTAAGAAACTAGGGAGAAAGAGGAAGGACTCTCAGAAAGTTCATGTCCTAGGGAACCTTGTTGATATTATGCTAGGGAATATAACTATCCCTAAATACATAAACCTCGGAAGTCCAGTAGTGGATGTTAAGATTAATGGGACTCTTATCAAGAACACCTTGATTGACCTAGGGGCAACAATTAATGTCATGAATAAGGAGACAATGCAACTAATTCAACTAGCTAATCTTAGACCTACACCAACTGTTCTATAGTTGGCAAATAGGTCAACAGTGAAACTTGAGGGGATCATTAAGGACTTAGTTATTGCATTAGATTCATGGGAGTATCCTATAGATTTTATAGTCTTGTAGCCAAAGGTAAATCTTGTAGGATATCCACTTATCTTAGGAAGACCATGGTTGGCTAAAACTAATGCATTCATAGGTTGTAGGTCTGGAAACATGATAATATCCAATGGGAATGTGACTAAGAAATTGGTTCTCTATCCACTAAACCAACCTCATGAAAATCTAGAGTAGACTATACGACCTACCTTGGATGAAAAAGGCCACTATTCTCTACAAAATATTATGACAATAGAACACAACCCCTTGTTAGCAACCCAAGATGAGGATGACTTAATTGACCATATCATACAAAATAATTATGGTAGGGACCCACAACAATAAGATTGTCTTTCATGTCTGCAAGATCCACTGCAGAATATTATACTTACAAATTCATCAAAAGAAGTATCCCAACTATTCCATTCTCTTTTTCCACAGTAATGTGTTCCCAACATTAGTGGACTTGATCTCTCATCTGTACAATCAGAATCCAAAATATGGGAAATCATGCCAGGTAAAACCCTGAACATCAATAATAAATTAACTGGATAACAACATAATTATGTGAACATTATGTTGCAGGCACATGCAACAACCTTTGCATGGGACTACCATGACATGAAATGGATTGATCTAGAAATTTGCATGCATAAATTATGGTTTCAAGCCAATTAGACAACCCCAAAGAAGAATGAACCTTGCCTTAAGAGAAATAGTTGAGACTGAGCTACAAAAACTACTTGATACAGGCTTCATTTATCCAATTTCTTATAGTCAATGGGTGTCACCATTAGTCATTGTTCCTAAGAGAGGAGGAAAATGGAGGGTACGTGTGGACTATAGGGAGATGAACACAACCACTAGAAAATATCACTTCCCCCTACCTTTCATTGTCCAAGTACTTGATTCCTTAGCAGGGAAAAAGTACTTCTCATTCCTAGATGGATTTAGTGGCTATAACCAAATAAAGATAGCTCCATGGGACCAGAATAAGGCTACATTTACATGCCCTTGGGGTACATATGCCTATTATTTTCTTCCCTTTGGACTATGTAATGCCCCAGCTAGTTTCTAGAGGGTGGTGCTAAGTATCTTTTTAGATTATGCTCATGATTTCATGGAAATCTACATGGATGACTTCACTACCTATGGAGACACCTATGAAGATGCACTCAACAATATAGAAAAGGTTTTGAAAAGATGTAAAGAACATAACCTATCATTGAGTCATGAAATCTTTTTCATGATGATGACTCAAGGGATTGTTCTAGGGCACTTTATCTAAAGTGAAGGATTTAGGTGCATCCCAACAAGATTGAGATCATCTCCACACTTCATATGCCACAAAAGCAAAAGGATGTCAGGAGATTTTTGGGACATGCAACCTACTATAAGAGATTCATCCAAGATTTCAATAAAATTGCAACACCTTTATTTGTCTTGCTCACCAAAGACATGGAATTTGAATGGAATGTAGAATGTCAGTGCTCCTTTAAGGCACTTAAGACAAATTTGACACAAGCACTTGTCTTGAGAGAGCCAAACTAGAGACTGCCTTTTGACATACACACTGATGCTTTAGATTTTACTATAGGAGCAGTATTGGGACAAAAAATAAGTTAACGAGGAATATGATATCTACTATATCAACAAAAATTTACAAGGAGTTGAACTTAACTACACTATCATAGAGAAAGAGATCTTGGTAGTTGTTTATGCTATCAAATAGTTTAGGCATTATATCATTGACTATCAAGTCTTTATCCACACAGATCATACAACCATAAGATACTTAATGAACAAACATGTAGTTGGAGGGAGACTAGTCAAATGGCTACTCTTGCTACAAGATTTTAATATAATAATAGTGGATAAGCCAAGGAAAGCTAATGTGGTGGTAGATTTTATTCCTAGATTGCCCACAAAAATAGAAGGTGTTGTAGATGATTCTTTTCTAGATGATAATTTGTTTTCTCTTACTGTACAAACACCATCGTTTGCTGATATTGAAAATTACGTAGTGCTAGGGTAGATACCATCACATGTCTCTCCTAGAGAAAAGAGGTGGTTGGTGCATAAAATATTTCCATATTCTTGGGTAGTTGGTTACTTATTCTACACTAGTATAAAGAATATCATGAGAAGATGTATAAGAGAAGATGAGGTCTTTGACATTCTAAAATCTTGCCATGATGAGCCCTATGGGGATCACTTTGCAGCCAAAAGGACAACATTTAAGATCTTGACAACAAGTTACTATTGGCCAACTCTCCAAAAGGATTCAATGAAGTATACCAAGAACTATGACAGATGTTAGATAATGGGAAAACCAACAAGGACATAAGAAATATATTTGCAGCCACAGATAACACTAGCACCATTTGACAAATGGGGTCTTGACTTCATTGGCCTAATTTCACTAGCCTCTAATAATAAAGAGTATATTTTGGTTTGTACAAATTATCTAACAAAATGGGTTGAGGTCAAAGCATTATAGTTTGCAAGAGATGGTAATGTAGCTAAGTTCTTGTATGAAGACATCTTTACGAGGTATGGAGTACCTAGAGAAATTGTCACTAATCAAAGTTCTTGGTTTACTTTTGACCTCATTTATAAATTGGTTAAAGAATATTCATTTAGACATACGAAATCAACACCTTATCATCCCCAAGACAATGGACACATAGAGGTTACAAATAGAGAGATTGAGAATAGTCTAACCAAAATAGTGCAAATTCATAGAAAGGACTAGGCATCAAGGTTACCTAAAGCAATGTGGGCCTATAGAACAATATAGAAAACAACTACAGGTTTAACACCTTATGAACTAGTCTATGGGAAAACAACAGTTCTACCAATAGAGTTTGAGTACAAGACACTTAGGACAACAGTGGGCTTAAGAATGGATTTGACAGCAACACAGAAAGAAAGGCTACACAATTTGAATTGGTTGGATGAAATTAGAATGGAGGCCATGCATCAATTTATAAAGGCCAAAGAGTTCAATGTGGGTGACTAGGCTTTACTATATGATTCCAGATACAAAGACCACAAGGGGAAGCTATAGTCTAGATGGTTGGGACCCTATGAAATTCAATAGGTATTTCCCAATGGAGCAATCAAGTTACAAACTATAGATTCAGTTAAATTAGCACTATTGGTGAATGGACATAGATTGAAGATATACAAGCAACCATCTCAAAAAGATAATTTTATTCTTTCTCTAATGCATCTATATGGTCAAAACAATGGTTCAGACATAGACAATTTATCAAAATAAAACAATCAACAACAGATATTATCAGTTCTCATAGTGACTCGGCTGATGAGGTATGTAGCTCACATCTTGAGGCCACTCTAGTATAATTTCTTATCTTACTTCACGTGCACACACAACACAGGTGCCACAATAAACAATATTCTTGAAGACTATTTCACTATGCAATAGGGACCTATAGCATCATAAAAAGCACTTCAATTTGAGACCTATTGAAGAAGGTACCCGCAACAACTATTTGTCAGAGAATTCAAAAATTTACACCAAACTAATTGTAAACACTCCAAATTCACTACACTTTTTCCGCACATGCAACATTAAGTCATATCAATATATGAAGCTTCATCACCGTATTTCACGTCACTTATCATGATTTTCCATGCATTTGAAAAGTCATTTTATCACTCATATACCGTACATTGCACAACCTTTTAATTTTCCCATGCGAACCTTTCATTTCTATCCCACATTGCAACTTACTGATGTCAAATCACACTCATGCTACAAACACTCTTCCAACAACTTCACACACATGGAGTTACATTCATATCATTCAACAAGTATGCATAGTAACTCCCACAATTAACATGGATCTTCAATGCTTTCAATATGTACTTATATTTAAATTTAGCATGCTTTGTAGTTATTAAAATTATTTCCATATTCTTTAATTATACCCTTTGCCTAGTCACATGTATTGAAGTGAGGTCACTTCAAGATTTTAAGTTGGGGGGGACATAGTATATATCCCAAAATTTTGTTTTCAACACCAAATCAAAACACAAAAAAACCATGCGAACCCTTTTTTCCTTCATACCTTTCTGCACCTACAACCTTTTTGTTGTCAATTCCCTAGATTCTAAGCCAATTTGAAGCCAAGTTAAGCTGAAACAGAGGAAAAGGGGATGTAACAGTTGAAGTTTTAGTGAAAAATTGCATGCAAGTGTAGAAAAATAGAGAGGGTTTGTGGGTGGTTGAAATCAATTTTGAGCTGAATTTCCGAAGACTTGAGCAGAGTCGGGATATTTCACCATGGGAGGTGATATAATCAGAAGGGAGCCATCAACACACAAAAAAATATTGAAGGATGGGTTAGTTCTACCCATTTTCACAAGGGCGGGATGGTTGCACTATTCTCTGAAGTTGACAGAGATTAATGAAGACATGACAAGGCAATTTGTAGCTACATTACAACATGATGAAGCCATTGTTAAGGGCTTGAGAGTGGATGCTTCAGAGGCTGCAATTACAAAAGTTTCTATTCTACCAAGGAATGGAGCTGAATTCCCTATGAGAGTGAATGCAGTAGCTTCTAGGGATGAGTTCAGGGAGGTAGGAGAGAATCTTGATTCATCATCACAAGGTACAAAAAGATTTTCACTTCCATGGATATGGGCCTCTTGTGCTTCCTATATTATTAAGTATATCACTGATGATGGGAGACAATCCCTTCTGTACACTATGCATTTTAAGTTGCTAAGTTATCTTGGTCACCATAGATTGGTAAATGTACCTAATTTCCTTTACAATTTGCTAAAAAGAATGGGGTCTGAATACCAAAGGAAAATAAGTGATTCAACTTTGTCACACTACTGTTCGGTAACCTTGTTAGTGAAAAGGAGCCTTAGGGTTCAACATCCATAGCTGTCATGGGAGAGCTTTTTAATTTGTAAGGAAGTTAGCCATATTTTGGAGAAATCGATAGTTCCTGAAAACCTAGATTCACCTACTATATCCCTAAGAGAAATGCCCCCTATTTCACCAATTGCTTCACCTACCTGTAGTAGAGGTGAACCAGAGGAGAAAAGTGTGCAAGGATCACTATATGTAGCAGTTGACCAACTTGCAACAAAAGGGACCCCAAATTCCTCTAGAACACCTAAGACCATGAAAAGGAGAGGTAGTTCTTCTTCTACACTTGCAAAAGTGTAGAAGAAGAAGGATACTTAGAAAAAATAAATCTACCCCACCAAGGTGTTTAGGTCGCTTGAGGAAGAAAGGTGCCATGAGAGGAAGTATTGAGAAACCAGAAGAGGAAACAAGAGATCAAGAACAAAAAGAAGAATAAGATGTGACATTAGGTACTGATTCAAAATTGAAAGATAATGTTTTTGAGAATGTGCATGTACCTACAAAAATGAAATGGTATATATCTACTACCTCTGACTCAAATTCAAAGGATATTTTTGTTGCCAATAAAACTAAGAAGAGAACCCCAGTTAGCCCTGATAGTGGGGGTTTTGAATACATAGGGGTTGGTGATAAGCGGTTTTAAAAGGATAAGGAAATGTTTTTTGAAGAAAGAAATGTCAGGAAATAATTGCAAGAAGCCTTAGAAAGGATCAAACAACTAGAGGAATCGGTACACACTTATGAGAAAAGGGACAAAGAAAGGGAAATGAAGATATAGGAGTTGAAGGAAAAGTTACAAACATGTGGATATGGGACCAAGTTAGGCCTATTGGCACAACTTACCCTGGTCAAAGCAGGGAACAAAGAACTTGTAGAAAACATGAGGCCCCCTACTAAAAAAACTCTCGCTTATCATACAATCGTGTCCCTAGGATATCAATTGTGGAAGGTTACTCAAGATTTTTTTAAACAAAGAGAGAACCGGAAGAAGGAAAAGAAACAATAATTGCAGAACATACTACAATACTAGAGGGTAGGGATATGGAATTAAGATGGTTAGTAGTCAAGGTGGAAGAGGTAGCAGATAAAGCTACCCAGATTGTCAGATGTAGACCCCCAACTAGAACCCATGCTCTATTTTTACAAGAAATTTTTTTAAGTTTCCAGTTTAATAGACTAATAAGTAACTGGTCAGTGTCTATGAGTAGGAAATTTGATTTCCTAAATATTTTTGTTGATGCCACACTAGAGGAAAAGGATCAATTATGTGAATATTATTTGCATAATTATGTAGTGTCAGAAGATATAGAATGGAATCCCTTGATGTTTGTAGGGGATTTACAATTGAGAGCACTAGCATCCTATTTTAGGAATGGAAAATTTAGGGGTGAACTTATGGAAGAATATATGTAGAGAGAAAAATCAGTTGCTCTTCCAATAAGGAAGGAATTCAAGAAATCTGATATGATCATTGAAGAATGGTTAGAACTTTTGGATCAAAAAGGTGTAGGCAGGAAGATTATGAGTTTGAGAATGAAGGATGCAGATATTAATGGTTGGACTTGTTCATCATTGCTACAGGTATGTGTAGGGAAGATGGGATAGCTTAACTCCTAAGCTATAAAGAAAAGAACCCCACTCAGTCTATAAATTATGGCTATGCTTGAAAGGATGTGTAGGTATATGGATGTTGCCCAAGACAAAGGAATTGAATGGGTACTACTCACTTTTCAGCCACCAACTAGACATGAGATAAACATGAGGAATGTGAGAGGGCTAAAATTATCAGAATGAACAAACTTGCATGTTACAAAGGATTTTATTTGAAATAGGTCAAAGGAGTGGATAATGTTGCAGACTTCAGGGATATTACCTTGCACTATAACCTCCAGCCTATCTAATTTTCTTGAGGGCAAGCAAAAGGGTAGTTGGGGGGAATGATGAGCCCAGACATTAGTTAGTTTTCTTATATTTTTATGCCAATTCATAGTCATTACTAGACATTTATCTTATACATATTCCTACACTATGCTATCTTTTATACTTATTATGCAACCTTGAACCTAGTTTAAAGCATATGGAAATATGGTTATGTGTTGGTTAATGCATAATTTGTGTGTGGATATGTATGAAATGTAATTGATATTTGTTCTTATCTATGGTTGTTAGTATGTTGTGCATGTTTTGTGAACTAACTCTTGTAGGTAGAGGAGTGAGGTGCAACTTGCAGCCAAAGGAATTCCTAGATAGCAAAACAGGGGAGGCTCCAGAATAAATAGAGCACAACAACTACAACATGGAGGCACTTAATGAAGATGGTTGTGCATCATTATGATTTCCAATAAAGATATTGGAGGAGAAGAACCCTGTTACAATTGGGTTTCTAACCTAACTGATTTGAGCATTCAATGTCCTAGTTCTGTTACAACAGAGTCACAATCCTATTGGAACTCTTCTTCCTTTTTAGTTGCAATTTAGATTATTGAATCATTATCATGCTCTGATATGCAGGGAGTAGTGATTAATGGTTTCGGTTTAGATTCATATTTTAATAAACTCCCTAGTGCCTATATGTATGACTCGGTGGTTGAGGTTTTCGAGTTAGTCAGTTAGTCGGTTTTTGTTCTAGAGCAAATATAGTTACCAAATATTTGAGTTAGTTGTTATTGCTTATGTAGACAATGTTTATTGTTCAATCATGTTTTCAATGAATAAGATATCTCAATAGAATCTTATGTGATTTTTTGAGTTATACAATGAATGGTTTGAGTTATCATGATTGCATTGATCTAAGAAGTTAGATTTGGTTTAGATTAGTGAAGACAACCACTTGAGAAAGGGCCACTCAAGGTAACTATCCTTCACTCCATTTCCTGTTATTTCATTTCCGTTTTAGTAGTTACTTCATAAATGTAAGTTATGTTAAGTAGATTCTTTGTGTTACAATCATTAATGAATTCATGAATAATTCTTGTTTCACAATTATATTGTAATTACTTGAGTGTGTTGTACTTCAAAGTGTATTATAGGTTTAGTTATTAGTTAGTTAATTACCAACATTCATTTCTTGACCATAATTAGTTACAATCTTATACTGTAGGTACCCATAGCAATAGTGTCATCTTTACTTTCCTTACTATTTTGTAGTTTTATGATTTCTTAACAAGTGTAACATCTATAATAGGATGATTTAGGTAGTTTTAAGTCTTTGAAAACACATATAGTGTTAGTACCATCACAAGCCTACTAGTCCTGGTTGATAATTCAATGAAGGTCTTTCCAAAGGTTTAAGTGGACTATTTAGTTAGGTTTTCCCTCTGAATTGTGTGATTGCCACCAAGTTTACTAAACATTAGTAGGCGCTCTACATACACAAGAAAAGCAAGTTGAATAAATTACATGATTCACACAAACTCAATTATTTCATTGAGGCATGAGAGTAGATTTTTTGTCATCCATCTTGCATCTTGTATAAAAAATATCCCTCTAAGACAAGGACAAAATAGTTAAACCTCTAACTTTTAAGTTGTGTGTAGTTCAAACTAAGTCGAGAATACTAATAATAAGAGAATATGTGCAAACATCTCAATCAAATAATATTATCTTGAAAATCAACAAAGCAAAACAATACATGACAATAATAGCATTTTACTCTATAAACATTAGACCATTTTATATAAGGGAAAACTTACAGTAATAACAAACCATGTTTAATTTTATAATAATGTTGGCATGAATTAAACCATCACTTATCATGTTTGCATTTGAGTATGCATAAAAATTTCATGTTTTTATCATTATTAATGTTTACATATTTCTACAATGGAACAAACATAAAACTAAGGTGTGTAAATGTTCCAAGATGATAATATGATCAAATTCAAACACTATAATATATGTTAGAACTATAAAGTATTCCATTTTGTTTAAATGGATGTATTAATAATGGAATTCCTTGTCACTAAACAAATTGAAGACAAGGAACCCATGGAGGAGCCCACTTGCATTTTGCATATTTTTTACTTAATTTGAATGACATTTTGTAAAGTTGTAAACCATCACACTATACATCTAGCTTGGTTATTACATAGTTTATGACCCAAGTAAAAAGGGGGCATCATTTCATTATATTTATCCCGACACCAATGCACAAAATGTTCCACAAATTTAATGAAATTGGTAGAAAAAACTACTATGTGATAAAGACATTATAATATAAAAGAGTAATAAATGCTCTGTCATATAGAATCCAAGCCTCTAATCTTAAACTCATTCAATACAACACCAAAAAGAAGTTAAATGCCCTCCAATCCTTTTCAATCTAATCACCTTACTTGCAAGCCTTGTTCAATCAATTCAAACCTTAAATTCATTTACTAAAATAATTGTATAAAGGAAACTTAGAGTAGAACCTTGCCACCAATTTTTTTTCGATCGTTTGATATTTATTGAGCATTCATCATTCTTGAATTTTTGAAGGACTTATATCTTTTCCAACAATTTATTTACCTTGGTTTACCTTCTTGTGCACATGTGATTTCTTAGACACTACTTTGGTTTCAAAATGATAAACTTGACAAACACATTTTTAACTCTCTAATGTATCCATCTAGTCTCCCTATTTCTTTGTTTTTTATTTGGTTTTCACCCTCTCCAATCTATTTGAATGCTCCATGTAGTTCTCCCATTGATGTTTCTTCAAGATCCCTTTTATGCATCTTAAATGATCCATGATTTGGTAAAAATATGGTAGGGGGGAAGACAATGGTGGTGGAAGAGGTGGAGGCATCCAAAACAACTCTAGTTTGGGCACTACAAAATGCTATCACAAGTGGTGATGTTTTCATACCATTGTGTTTATCTCTCTCCTTTGAAACACCACCAAGTCCATGTTTTCTACTTGAAATCGCAAGATATGAACCAATAATATTTAGGTGAGTGAGAAACTTGGCACAATTTTCCCAATTTTGGTTATTGTTTAATGATAAACTTTGGTTCTCTAATTTTGCTTGTTTCTTGTGTTTTATGTTGTTGATGGTGTTTTTGGTGATCAAGAAACTAGCTCATTATGATGTATGGTGTACTAGGTAATTAAGAAATTAACTCTTATGATGTTTTGGGTGATTGGAAAAAATTTAAAGGTGTTTTTAATGTTTAAAGTTTAGCTTTCATGATGTTTTAGGTGACGATGTATTGGATGATTAAAAAATTAATTTGATAAGGTACATTAGGTGATTCAGGAAAAAAGCTTGGTATGATGTATTGAGTAAGAAATTAGAGATGTGCTGGATGATTAAGTAATCAAATAATTAAGATGTGTTGGATGAGAGGGAAATTAATTCTTGTAATAATTTATTGGGCGATTAGAAATTAACCAAGTATGGTGTATTGCATGATTTAAAATTAAATCGATCATATGGAGTATTGGGGCTTGGAAAAATATTTTGCTGTGGAATATAGAGTGATTAAGAAATTTGCATGCCTTTACACCATTTGAATACTAGTTAGATTTGCCTTTCTATTTTGACTTGTTTTCTTTATGATAAAGAAAATTAATTTATCATGGTAATTTTATTTGTATTCTATGGACAAGCAAGATTTTTCTTGCCTTATACCACGTTAGAATAGTGCAATTACCTATGAAAATATAATCATGTGCATGGGATTTCATCTCATAAGTTGCCCCTCCTATTCCTTATTGACACCTTGAAAATATATTCCTTATTTTGTAGAGCTTTTATCTGCCTTGGTTTTTATCTATCCCAGTTTTGTTACTCTAGGTATTCTATTCTCATAATTATGTTCCTTCTTGGCAGTTTTGAAATATAAAAATTTATGCCGTTTCTTTCTGAGCTGTACCTTAATCTGTTTTTGTTCCGTCTCAAAAGTGATATACAAGTCAGTTCCATTGGTATGATCTTTGTTGGCAGCCTGGAAATATGTTCCTTAGTGTTGTTATTTCTTTATAGCTTTTCCCTTCTTTGTTTTTCTTCCATCCCAGTTTTCATACACAAAGCAATACATTGATATGTTCCTTATTGACAGCTTGGATATTTATTTGTTAATGTCGTTTCTTTAGAACTTTTTCCTTCTTTGTTTTTGTCTTAACCCAGTTGTGATACACTGAACAATCCCTCATTTTTTCCAAAAAAATGCATTTTCTTCAATAGCATACACCATAGTGGAAATCAATAAGTGTTTTTTTTTCATTTAAATTTCTATGGTTTCACCTGGATGGGTTATCAATTGTTTGCACAACAATCTTCCTTTGCACAAATTTTTGCACACTAAATTCATGGATTGAAAAAACTTAAACATTCATAAATAAAAGAATGTATTTGCATAATGGAAAATGTGTGTAGTGTCAAAACATGGGAGAAAGGAGCATTCTAGGAGCAATCATGAAATCCTCAAAAATAGTTCAACGCATGTCTTCCACAATCAAAATCCTACACTTGTAGGGAACACAATTACCAGTTTAGGGTTCGTTGATGGATTGAAGATGGGTATTGTGGACTGCAATGAGCTCCACTGAAGAAATATCTGCAGAAAAAATGTTTGGTTGCTTACCACGATGGGCTTCACTGGTGAATTACTTGCCTTTTACAATGGCCTTTGACAGCCCATGTTCCCTGCTACTTTTATCTGTCAAAATTTGCTAATCGACTTGGATAGCAATTAAATGCTATAACATTGAGTGCTTGAGTCTCTTGAATGGGATGTAGCAATTCAACAAAAAAATCATAGTATGGTGGCAAGCCACATAAGACTAAAGCTGCTATATCTTCATCACCAACTAAATTCTAAATCGTCGATAAACTAGTCAGTGATATTCTTTAACCACAACAAATATTAAAAAATGGATCCTCCTTACATTAGTAGAAAACAAGAGATTCTTCAGATACAATGCTCGCCTAGCTTTTGATGTTTTGGTACTTATTCTTAAGGTTTGTCCATAATGTTGGCAATAAAGTAAGGTTTTATGCAACTGACAATTGTATAAGCATTGAAACCTCTTTATGTCTTTTTTTCTTTTTAATATTTTAGTCTTTGTTCATTGTTTAACACAATTTGGTTAATCTCTTCACTTGACAAAGGAAGCATTTAATGAATCCACAAACTTGTTTTCCCCTTGAGACATTTTGAGATTCAAGCAATAGCAAGTGTTGTATACTACCCATTGTTAACATATATCTATAGTGACTATACCACTAGCTTGCACAAACTATTAAGCCTGAAAAACTGTTAGTGCAGAAGCAAAAGAGTCTTTACAGATCACTTAAAATTGCTATACGACACACTGGCAAAAGTGCATTAGATACTACCCACTGGATCAAAAGGTACAAAATTAACTGGATCTGCAAACAATTATGAAGAAATATTTAATCAAGTTTTAAAAAGTAAACTTAACGCAAAATATTTCAACCCTAAATTTGAAGTTTTAAAAACCATATTTAAACATTTGCAAATACCATAGGCTGCTGTTTGCTCGCCAACTTTGAGATGCTTTACACCTATTATATCTTCCGCACTGATGGCTCTTTACTCAAATGCTGCAACAAATCTCAAATTACTGCACAATCGTCTCTTTGCTCCCGTGCTCATGCTACCTAGCCCATTTTCTACCCTGTTCACCTTGTGCTGCTAATAATTGTGCTTCTTAAATCTTATTGTCTGAGTAAACAAGAATGACCTCCTATCACATCAAACTTTGGCTGCACTATGCAAAATTGCAATAGTGGAATCAGTGGAAGCAATCACTCTCAGCTAC
Source organism: Sequoiadendron giganteum (assembly GCA_007115665.2). Taxonomy (NCBI): domain Eukaryota; kingdom Viridiplantae; phylum Streptophyta; class Pinopsida; order Cupressales; family Cupressaceae; genus Sequoiadendron; species Sequoiadendron giganteum. The sequence continues at coordinate 210,923,757 of CM021105.1, read as the reverse complement.
CTGTAATACACTATTAGAGTTGGAGAATACACTGAAGTTTTATATTACTTTATGATGCCTTACATAGACCAAAACAAAATTCCAAACAACAAGTACAAAACTGTGCAACAAAATACTGACAAACTTCTGGTTTAGCAATAGCAATTCCTATTATTAAGCAAACTCAAACAGCTATATTCCCAGCTTTTCTATCTTTATATTATCTAGTAGCTTTCCATTATCTTGTTGATCTAACAAGCCATGGTCATGTTGCAAGGTGGAGCATACAATAGTGCTATTCATGCATGCCATACCCACGAAATTGCATACATGTTCCAAATGAATATTAGTGAGATGGAAACCCCTTGGAGGTAACTTCTAAGCAAAAAGGTGTTCTATGCTTGATGCGATTAATAGCAAATTTGAACTTATAATGTACTAAAATCAGTGATTTATTCAATTTCTTTATACAAATAAGTTCTCCTACAACAAACAATAATAAACAACTTATTGCAAATTATCTTCAAGTGACTTCAAGGCTTATATAACTGAAATTAACTACAGGCCATCTATCAGCCTTGTTGGGGCACAGTCTTTTAGATGGATGTCTTTATTCAACTTTGCAATAGCTGTCATGTTCATATACACCAGATGAATCCATAAAACATATTACAGATAAATCATAAACAATAATTCTTGGAAAAGTCTGAAGAGAAAATGTTCGATCCAACTGAACATTTTTTCATCTTTTATTCAGGTTTCCAATATCGTATATATAATGTATCATAGATCTCATGTATCAATATCATTATTGGGCACCCACTTGACTAAATGATGACCCTTGAAATATTGTAGTGATGATATCATTTTTATTTTGACTTTCTTATTCAAAGCTCCCAACGCATACTTTAAGAACCATTACTTATGTTGCAGGTGAGTCCGTCAAATCGATGACATTCTTTGAAACAGGCCGAGGTGTAGACAATACTGTTATAACTTGTCTCTGAGAAGCTACTGGGGATAAGAACGTACAACTTACACTAATTGGTTCCTTGGTGGGAGGGGATTTGGAGGGTGATGTGAATGACAACAATGCTTCATCAGACATTGTCAGTGGTGAGATATAACTCACAGGGCTGTATTCCTGAAGAGATGGAAACTCTATGATATTTAAGCTTTCAGTTCTGCTTTTTATGCTAAAAACAGCCATATTATTTACTATCTTGTCAACTTCACTATCTTTGGTGACACTGTAATTAATTTTCAATTCATTGGACAAGTTATACTCCACTGGATCATCTGAAATACCTTTTAGCTTGTCAGACTCCCTGACTTTGGATGGATCAGCTCTGAAGTTGATGGACCAATTATTCTTTACAGCAGTTGAAGCTTCTTGACTGAGATTGTCTAGTAAAGAGGTATTTGTCATTACAGATGAACCTGATGCAACATAACTATCCTCACTGTTCTCGCTGTCTGATATTTGAAATAGACAATCATTGTTAGGAAAATAACTGTTTAGCCTATCCAATTCCTCACTTTCTCCACCTGCCTGTACTGTAGATGAAGATAATTTACTTGGTGAAGGAACTGTATCTTTAGAACCCAATTCATCTGAACTACATTTAAATTGTTTTGAAGAGCGGCCTCTTCTCCTACATTTCTTAGTAGGATTCTGATCACATTCTTGCTGTTGCTGCTTTTTTATTTCAGAATGTTGTTTCATTAATGCTGGTTCCTCGTCAACCTCCATTTCCTCTTCAGGATCACTGGCATCACTTTTTCCAAAGTTACGCTCTTCTTCGAGATCATCCTCACCATCTGACACCCAATCATCTGTGTAACAGGGAAGCTCATCCACTGGGCAAATCTGAACTTTCATATGAGAAGGTAGAATTGGGCAACCCTTGGTATTGCCTACGTACTTCGTTGACAAGAAATTGACAGTAAGATTTAAGCTACAAAATACAAGATACAACAATTAGAGAAGACAATGTTAGTTTCCTCTGTAGGCACTAAAGAATTTATATAAATTCCTCCAAGTAAATCAATATGTTTATATCTACCCATTTCTATAAGTTTTAATCTGAAACTCCTTTTGTTGTTGGAAACTCTTGCAGTTTTTAAGAAGCTGCTATCCAGAGGCTGTGCTAGATGCAATCTAACCTTTTCCATTCAGAAAGTGTGAGCATGGTATAAGCAAGCCTTATTTTACCCACAGTCCCACCCAACTTCATCCCTTTGGCCACTTCCTTTACAGCCAGAGATTCTCTTGGATGCTGCCAAGCCCACTCAAACTGCACAAAATAACAAATAATGAAGAGTTTGCAATAGAAATCAAAAGCAATTAATCTATACAGATTGGAATGATGAAATACTAAAAATGTATACAGTAATATATTTTATTTGCAAAAATTCATCATGTCCAAACATACAAACATGCAATCCAAGTATATTTTGTGAAAAAGGATGAATTTACTAGGACTAGCAACTATTTTTTTGTTGTTTGTTTAAAGCCATTTTACCTTGTTTGGCAACCTCTAATAGCATTCATCAATATTCATTTTTTTGGTTGATTATTAGCTACGTGGAGTTTAGGTTCTTTGCCATTAAATGGATTTGTGTGAAGCATAATCATGGGATTTAAATTTATTTAGGGTTTCATCGACTCCAACTGTTCCGTTTGTAGGTTAATAACTTAATTGTTAGGGATTTAGGATCATATCTATTTCTAATGTTATAAGTGAAAGCCGTAATGGTTTTAATATATTAATATTATATAAGTATTAATTAAAAAAAGGAATAGAAATTTGACAAGTTATATAAAGTGTGAATGTAATATCCCCAATGGAACTGGGCGATATTTTTACGATTTTCCAGTTTGACATATTGGCATTTTGTCAAACTGTTTGCAGGTTAACTGAACTGAGTGCTTTCAAAACTCAATAAATAGATAACTTTGAACATTGCATTGTTTCATTACATAGACTCATTCAAGACACCAAATGAAATACGAATGTTTGACACTTATATTCTTGAATAATGGAAATAACAACAACCATGCATACTCAGAAATGCATTCAAATGTTCAGATAGCAGTATACAATGATAAATACCAATTTAATCAGCTTCATACATGAACAGCAACCTCAGTTTGTGGCCTGTACTCCACTTGCAGCCTCCAGTATAACCCCACACAGCTACACACCCACCTCCAATGCTGGCTCCTTCACTATTGAAGTGATGAGAGGCGAACTGCATTGTTCTGGCTGCTGCTGTAGGTCAAAACAGACCTGGAGATGCCAGAGTAAACTCCCACACTGGAAATGAGAGCTGGGAAACTGAGTTTGTAGCTGTATAATGCAGATTATCATACCCAGGTAACTTCTTTTTCTAACAGCAGACCCCACACACATATAGCATGCACTTCATACAGAGACAATTATGTTGGAGGTATAAATAAACTCCTACGACCTCCTTTCAGCTCCCACGGCTACAGGAAAGAGCCACGACTCAGACAGAATGCCCAAACACCACAATCACTCAGCTATACACTCCTGCGCAGCAATATGCAAGGTTATTCCTTATAAAATATTCAACTGCAGGCATCCAATACTCACGTCCCTCCTTTCCCTGAGTTCCTTGTATGGTGCGATGGTATTCTATAGCTGGAAAAAGAGCCACGATCCAGCTACAAGCATATATCTGATATTAGCAGTCGACCAGGTATGACTGCAGCTATCAACCCTTCATAAACCCACGCCAATCTGAAGTATGAGATTCACAATAACCACCTTGCAATTAGATGCCACAATAGAAGATGAATGGCAATATGCTCAGCCCTGAGAATGTCAACCAGTTTACTCTTCAAACTCCAAAGGTAGATAGCAAAATTGTTAACACCAAATTTGTCTCCGCAGGAGATTCGCAAATTTGCCAATATCGCACAAGTGCGAATTCTGGATGGATCCGCCTCAATCTAGCTAGGGTGGAATCTTTCACCATCAAAACTAGATACCCGTAGGAATACCACCTAGGCTTTCAAACTCCGAAGAGCTCCACCTTAAAATTCAAACCAAAATAATAATCTTGCATAATGAGAAATGAACTCTCGCGTCTTTTTTATAATACCTTTTTAGTTTTCCCACCAAAAGACCTTTTTTAAAAGTGACATTAAAATACTTTATAATATCTCCCCAATGCCACTTTATAATAATACTTTAATTTAATTATTTAATATTACCCTTTTTGATAAACTTTTGCCAAGCAATATCAAATAATTAGATCAATTAATTAATTTAGCTTCCGTGAAGGCGGGTTGGTAAACGAGGACATTACAGTGAAAGTCAAGAATTTTTTGAAAGGTTTGGAGGAGTCTTGGAGCTTGGTTAAGAACAATAAAATTATGAAAAATAGCATGTCCCATGAAAGTTTGTGCCAAGGGTGTTGCCCCTAAACCTCGTGAGGGGCATTGCCCCTCAACCTTGTTGAGGGCATTGTCCCCAAACCCCCATGAGGGTCATTGGCCTTAGACCATGCTAGGGGTTGCCACCATAGATCTGTGCTCTCATTTTTATTTTATCTTTATATCTCAATGCTACTAAAAGCCTTTAAATTAAAAAATAGTAGTGTAATGTCCCCTATCCTACTTCGCCGTAGAATTCGCCTATTGATCACAAATTGCAACAAACTAGGGTTAGGGTTTCATCTGGTTAAATAAATATCTCTTAAATGAAGTGATCTTGGATTGGACTCCTGCATTCACCACATGAACAACATTGCTAAACATGCATATATACATTTGTTAGCATTAATCCATGGTAACATATTTAAAGACTATCAATAATGCAACCTATTGTGAACTAGGAGTGACATGGTGGGTCCGCCCAAAGCCATATACCAACCTAAGAGGTTGTATACCACAATTCTCCCTGTTGGTGACTAGTACATGCTTTCCCCAACCATGTCCCAACCTCGAAAAACACTTTGCCCACTTGTGGGAATAGGCGGAGCTCCCAAGCGGTCTCGACACATCCACCCCTCCATGGCCCATCCTTTTCTTAGGATTGGGCGGACAGTAAGTGGAATCCCACCCCTCCATGGCCCATTCCTTTCTTAGGATTGGGCAAAACATAAGTGGAATCTTTAGGCATGCACTGCTCTCCCCAGGCCCCTTCCCCCAAGCGAATTTTCAGTTAGATTCGAACACTCAGATATATTCTTATCTATTGATATTATTATGCATGAAGAACAGTATAAAAGTGATAGATTACAATACATATAGAATCATGTTGATGTCTGAAATAACTATTAGTCCATACGTAAACAAGCAGGTCGATACTTATGAAGACGGTTAACCAATTGACTAATCAATGCACATAGATCAATATCCTAAAGAGCAACCAAGCAATGCATATATATATAATTCTAAGGCTATGAATAAAATTAATGAACTCAGTTCGCAGTTATGAAGAATAAACAACCAATGCAAATGTATTAGATCGCTGCAAATAAGAGTGATTGATCAATGCCGATATATCAGATTGCTGCTGGGAAGAATCATTAGTCAAAGCATAAATATATAACAGATCAACTTGTATTAAGTGGCAGAAATACACCTGATGGGAAAGACATCTCTATCTCTTTATTATTTTCTTCTTACCGATCCCTTTTAAGACTCTACTTGTGACTCTTGGAATATGTTTTTGGTGCCTTTGGACCATTAAATGGATCGCTGTATTTCTGTATTTTAATTGCTGTTTTTTATTTTTTTCTTCAACTTTTTCCTTGTCCGTCCCTTTTTTCCATTTGCAAATGATTTGAGTCTCCATATATATCTCCTGATTTAGTGAAACGATGAACCTCTTGAGAAAGAATACCTTGTTTGAAAGGGTGTGTCTTTAATTAATACTCTATTTTTGCATTTATCGTTGCCTTAAATTATGCTTTCCTTTGTTTATATAAATCGCTGCTTTGGGAGTATAATCGCAACTTTCCATAATGGATCACTGCTTTCCCTTGGTTGATGCTGCCTTAACTAATGAATCGGTGCCTTCATTTGTTAATAGCCTAATTTCCTTGATTTGTCTTCATTTACACATCAGCACTCTTTTTGTCTTATTATTTGCTGTCTTGGTATTTTTTAATTGTTGCTGCTGTTTGTTATTATTCCCTTTACATATTTTATATTAACATATTTATAATTTGAATTTATAAAATATATTTACTGATTAATATATATGCTTTGATATTTATAGCACTATATTGTAATGATTATTATTATAATAATATCTATAGATTAATATTTTTATTATTATTTTATTTATTTATTTGTATTATAATGTTTGGGTTTTAACTTTTTAGAGTTGCAAACTCAGGGACATGACAAGTAGGTTTTTCTCTTCTTCTTTTTTTACATTTTTCTACGTTTTTCGATAATCCAAGTTTTTCCCTCCCTTTTCCAGATATTCCATGCAGCTGGCATCACATAAACTCGATCTATCTCCTTCATATCGTCGCTTCAAAGACGAACACTTTGGATTTGGCCCTCTCCTCTACCCCTCTAGTGAGCTATCTAGTTGGCCTACTACTCTTAAGTCTGGCGTCCTCATCATAGTCTGTGGTCTTTCCTGTCATAGTTTGTCGTCCCCATACCCACCCACCCCTACCACAGACCTACTTTAATTTATGCTGCTATGGTATGGAAAACTAATGTTGTATTTGCAGAAAATACTTCCATGTGACAATGTTTATGTTCGTTCTTCTCTAATTAGGCATTATTTATCTCTTTATATTTTTATGCATATATAGCCATTGTTTTTGAGCTTTTCTAAAATTAAATGTTGCAATTATAGTATTTTGTGTGTTCTTCCTTACCTCTCTACCTTCTATATATCTCACACTAGTAAATATGGTATTCAAATGTTTTTGTAACACTTCTTGGTAATGATTTTATATTAAATTGAATGTTTTACAAATGTTTTTTTCTTCATATGCATTTGTTCTCCTCCTTTTTGTTGGAGCATTATATTTCTTTGACACCATCCTTCGTGTAATGTCCCCAATCTTGATTTGCCCTAGAATTTGCCTACTGGTCACAAATTGAAACAAATTAGGGTTAGGGTTTCCTCTTATTAAATAAATATATCTTTAATGATGTAATTTTGGATTAAAATCCTGCATTCACCACATGAACAATATATGCAAACATGTATATATGCTTGTTAGGGTTAGACAATTGCATCACATCCATAGATTATCAACAAAGCAAACATATTAGAATGGTGGGAAAAGAGACATGATGGGTCTACCTAAAGCCATATACCAAGCCTAAGAGGGTGTATAGCACAGCCCTCCCCCTCGGCGACTTGTATTTGCTTTCCCCATCAAGGCCATGACTCCCGGAAGACACTTGCCAACTTGTGAGATTGGGCTGAGGTCGCAAGCGGGCTCTTTTGGCACTTACCACTTCACTCCAAGCCCATTCTCATTGTGGGATTGGGTGGAGGTCGCAAGTGGGCTCTTTTAGGCTCTTACCACTTCACCCCAAGCCCTTCCCACAAGGTGGGTTTCAGACACTCATGCATATTTATCATCAGAAACTATACATGAAACATATTTAATTATTCATGGCAAAATGCATACACATGTAAACAATGATTGGCAGAAATACACTTGATTATATTGATATATTTGATAATAGTAACCTGCGGGTCTGATTCTCTTTTCCTTCCTGATTTGTATGTTTCTTATCTTTGATTGATTGATCTATCTTCAATATTCATAAGATATTACTTATAGAGAAGCAATAGATTAGTTCCATTGAATAATTATTAAATAGTGTTAATAATTGCTGCAAGCATCATTATTGCATAATCGCATATAATGTATATATAAATAATTAATTCTATTCAACTTACTTCCCTTATTGATTTACCATTCGTCTTCCTTTATCTCTTCTGGAGCCAACTTCCCACATATTAAATCTGAGTATATCCTATTAATATATCTGCTGCTACAGTCACGAAATACTCCTATTTTTATCTTATTCACTGTCCCATATATCTGTGCTTAAATCCTCTTATATCTCTCTCCCAATCTGTATTTTCCTTTCTAAGATCTGTATATTTCTCTTGGTCTGCTTTTACTCAGAAAATATATATATTCAGATTCCTTTTTCCCATTTCCTAATTATATCTCCTATTCTTCTTTGTTCCCCATCCCTGCATCTTCTATTTATACCATTCTCTCATCGGTCAAGAGAGGCAATCCTATCTAAAAGGGATGACCTCTCACCAAGAGAGATGACTTTATGCAAGGATCGGCCTCTTCACACATAACTAATTTTATTTAATTTATCTTTAAATGATAAGTGCTGCCCCTTATTTTATTGCTACCCTTTTAATATAATCGCTGTATATAAGAATATACCAACTGCTGTTCATTATGAATCGTTGCCCTTGATAATTATGAATCGCTGATTTTGGGGTGCTGCTATCTTATATATTTACTTATTGTAATATATTTATTTTATATTAGTTTTATAATATATTTATTAATATTTATTATATTATAATAATTATAATAATAATATTTGTTAATATTTATATTTATATTTTTAACATTTATATTGTCATTTATTTAATTATTTGCTTTATATTTTGTGTTGCAATTTCGGGGGCATGATAGTCCACCCCGCCCAAGATTGCTTGTCCTCAAGCAATCACGACTAAGGTTTGAAACTATTTATTAGCTTCAGTTGTGGTACTTTGATAGGAATTGGAAATTCTAAACCAACTGATGATTGTTTTGGTTATTTGAGTATGATTTCTGGATTTGATTGTGTCGCTATTTTTTGAGTACTATTAGTATTATTTGCCTTGATTTACTACCAAGAAGGGTAATACCATCCTCTAAAGATGAGGACAATATTTACTGTTATTTCTCAGTATCTCTCAACAACAAGATCAAGAGTTGGTAATTGGTACGATCTGTTGTTTAAGACAAGTTTTCTCTCATCTCATTACTGCAAGGATCCTAGGCAATGATACAAGTTCTTTGTTACTCCTTGTTGAAATCCAAAATCCCGGTGTATTATGGTAATGTTGTGAATATCAAGGTCCGACTCCGTTGAGCAAAACCACGTTTACATTTGCACAAAGGATCTAGACGTTTGAGTGACAACTTCCCTTAGATAAAGTTTTCTTTTTCTTTTTCAAAGTTTAAGGCAAATTTGCTTCTGATGAGGATGTATTATAAAATAGCTTATAGAGTTTTTGCAATACTTAACTTAGTCAAACATTTGTCATACCCATAGGTAATTGCTGACGTGTTGTAGCCTTCTAAGTATATATTTCCTAGATAATACTTAAGTACAATTTTATGGGATCGATCAAGTCAATAGCATTCCTAGTAAGCAGTAGAGGGACTTAAATTTATAGGTTCATCCTAATGTCCCATCATCCAACCAATTGGAGGTTATCACTCCTTGAAATATCCCCATGTTTGGTACTAAATTTATTTTCATATCCTGGGAAAGTATTATTTTATTTCACCTGATTCATTTAAACAATATCAGTTTATCAAGTTAAAAAGGTGTGAATGATCCTGGGATTTGGGGTTATGGGCCCATGATGTAACTTAGCGTAAGCTTATGTAACAATTTTGTTGTAACTTGATTTATCCGATGTACCTACATGCCTAATACTGATGTCCTTTGGACCTTTAATCATGAATGTCGGGTTACTTTGGTCAAGGAAAGAACTTAGGAGAAGAAGACCCTTGGACGAAGTGGTCTACTCTAGACATTACATATAGGAGTGAATTTGGTTCATAAAACAAGTTTACTAGATCAATTTTGTAGATTGCAAGGTTGATCCATGCATCACCATTGTTTCTATGAGTGTGGGATAGATCATATGTGTTATCGGTTTGATTGTGCATTGTGATCTTGTCCAAAGGAGTAGAACAAATTATTGTTTGTTCGAATAAATGTGTTCAGGCCTCTGATAAATCTCATAATACAAACTTCAACATAGTGTCCATGGTTCTTTCAAAAATTTCTCCTAGGTCAAGATGATATCTTGGTGTACTTGTGTCTCAAAGTTTGCTAGTTAATCTAATCCATATTTTTATCTTTGGTTGGCCTAAGTTTCCGTGACACTAGTGATCTGGAAATGTGTGGATTTCCATGGAGGTCAAGTAATATCATTAGATTCATTATGTTGAGTAGTCATAATTGATTGATCCTTCCTTGGAAATGTTTGATATTTTGATTTCTTGATTTCTTGACGAATAGATGGATGATGTTTGCTTGATTTCTTGCTGGATAGATGAACAATGATGATTGCTTATGTCAATAAATTGACTTATCTTTTATATTTATTTCTTTGAAGGAGTCACTACCCTTTCACTTAATAGTTACAACCCTTCACTACTTCAAGATGAGTTAATTTGTTAGTGCGAAGTATTTTGACAAACAAAGTTGTTAACATTTTCATAAATTAATCATATGGAGTAATCTTGTTGAAGACACATCTGGCATGAAGCAAACACTTTGATGTACACAATACACAAGGTATACATATAAATACACATAAGTCACATGAATGTAAGCCGCAAGAATACACGTAAGTCATGAAGTATACGCATCAATACACACGAGTCAAAAAGTACATTCGTGAATACACGAGTCGCAAAGTATACACATGAATACACATAAGTCACGAGAATGCACGTAATTCATTAAGTATACACATGTAAGTCACAAAGTATTCACATGAATACATGTAAGTTATAAGTTATACACATGAATACAAGTAAGACACGAGGTATATGCATGAATACACGTAAGTCACAAAGTCTACACTTGAATACACGTAAGACACAAGGTATATGCATGAATATACGTAAGTCACAAAGTATACACGTAATCCACAAGGTATACACTTGAATACACGTAAATCACAAGGTATACACTTGAATACACGTAAGCCACAAAGTATACACTTGAATACAAGGTATGCAAAGTAATATATAAAGTATACACAAGAAGCATGGAGCATACATGTGAATACACGTAATACATGAAGCATACACATGAAGCATGAAGCATACACGTGAATACACATAATACATAAATTATACACAGAAGCATGAAGCATACACGTGAATACATGTAATACATGAAGTATACACAAGATGGCAGGAAAGATGCTCTAATACCACTATAATGTCCCCAATCTTGATTTGCCCTAGAATTTGCTTACTAATCACAAATTGAAACAAATTAGGGTTAGGGTTTCATCTTATTAAATAAATATCTCTTTAATGATGTAATCTTGGATTGGAATCCTGCATTCACCACATGAACAATATATGCTTGTTAGGGTTAGACAATTGCATCACATCCATAGATTATCAACAAAGCAAACATATTAGAATGGTGGGAGAAGGGACATGATGGGTCCGCCCAAAGCCATATACCAAGCCTAAGAGGGTATATACCATAGCCCTCCCCTTTGGCGACTTGTATCTGCTTTCCCCATCAAGGCCACAACTCCCGGAAGACACTTGCCAACTTGTGGGATTGGGCGGAGGTCGCAAGTGGGCTCTTTTAGGCTCTTACCACTTCACCCCAGGGCCTTCCCACAAGGTGGGTTTCAGACACATGCATATTTATCATCAAAAACTATACATGAAACATATTTAATTATTCATGGCAAAATGCATACACATGTAAACAATGATTGACAGAAATACACCTGATTATATTGATATATTTGATAATAGCAACTTGCAGTGATACACGGGTCTGATTCTCTTTTCCTTCCCGATCTGTATGTTTCTTATCCTTGATCGATTGATCTATCTTCAATATTCATAAGATATTACTTACAGAGAAGCAATAGATTAGTTCCATTGAATAATTACTAATAAGTGTTAATAATTGCTACAAGCATCATTATTGCATAATCATATATAATTTATAAATAAATAATTAATTCTATTCAACTTACTTCCCTTATTGATTTACCATTCGTCTTCCTTTATCTCTTCTGGAGCCAACTTCCCACATATTAAATCTGAGTATATCCTATTAATGTATCTGCTGCTACAGTCACAAAATGCTCCTATTTTTATCTTATTCGCAGTCCCATATATCTGTGCTTAAATCCTCTTATATCTCTCTCCCAATCTGTATTTTCCTTTCTAAGATCTGTATATTTCTCTTGGTCTGCTTTTACTCAGAAAATATATATATTCAGATTCCTTTTTCCCATTTCCTAATTATATCTCCTTGTCTTCTTTGTTCCTCATCCCTGCATCTTCTATTTATACCATTCTCTCCTTGGTCAAGAGAGGCGATCCTATCTAAAAGGAACGACCTCTCACCGAGAGAGATGACTTTATGCAAGGATCGGCCTCTTCACACATAACTAATTTTATTTAATTTCTTTAAAGGATAAACGTTGCTCCTTATGTTATTGCTACCCTTTTAATATAATCGGTGCATATAAGAATATACCAACTGCTGTTCATTATGAATCATTGCCCTTGATAATTATGAATTTCTGATTTTGGGGTGCTGCTATTTTATATATTTACTTATTGTAATATATTTATTTTATATTGTCATTTATTTAATTATTTGCTTTATATTTTGTGTGTTGCAATTTTGGGGGCATGACACTTCGACTAGGTACTGAATTGCAATTGTAAATGGGAAGCATAAAATAGACTAGAATCAAACTGAGTTGTGTAGTACAAAATTTGACTTTCCCTTTTTCTTTATTACAATTGTGTTAGAGAGCTGATCTTGAAAATGTACAAGTTGATTATTCTATAGTGGCGTGTCTTCAGTAAAATGAAAGCATATTAGCATAAGAATAATAATCTACACTGAGTTTTATGTGCCAACTAACTATATCATCGATTTCCCTGTTTCTAATATCCTGAAAACAATATCATCAAATCAAAAAGGATGAGGAAAGACAACAAAATAATTGAACACTATAAGTGAAGCAATAAAAAGATTACCCGTAGAGCAGAAACCTGTGAAGGAAAACCATATATACATAATATCATTTCCCATGGCCTCTTCATTTTAGTTTGTCGTGCCCCTGACTTTATTTCTCCATTATGCTGTCTTATTCGACGTCGAGGATTAACAGTGAATCTATCAACTCAACACACAGTAGACAGCCATCAAAATCTTAGATCATGAGATAGAAAGTAGATCAGCAAAAAAAGCAATAATTTGCAAAACTCAATGACTAAATGCTCAATAATCTATAAAAAACCTACAAGAGTGCATTATTCCAAAAGATCTAATGTTAGAGCCATCGTTTGCATTTTGAAATCAAAATTACATGTGTTAAGCCAGTAATTAATTCACAAGTATTCACTGATTGTTCGAAATCCTTAATTGTGAAAATCCAGTTAGACTCTAATGAAAAAGTTCGAATCAAGGTGAGAATCCACACATAGACCTCTAGGAGTCAATGTGGATCTAAGAGGGATACCCATCTATTGAAAGTGACAATCAGGATTGCAAAAACATTAAACCATACTTAACAACAGAGTCTACAAGCAGAGGCTGAAAAAAGCTTTTAACAAAATCAGTTAAGCTATCTTCATGATTTAGCAATTAATGCCAATTAGTAATCACATGAAATAAGAAATTTTTGTTGTGATTGAAATTTGAGGAAGATCATTCTATTAAACAATGAACTATAAGCACAAAGTATACAAAAAATAGCACAATATATTATTATAAAATATTTAAGTTTCCATTATAGAGAGGTTCATCTCCTTATATAAAATTTGAAAGACATAACCTAAGTCACCACGTTCGAATTCGGCAACATTGAAATTCGGATGAAATTCGACAAGGAAAAAATTCAAAAAGTAAAAATTTTGAATTAAATTTGTCTTATATAATTTTGATTTTTTTTAAATATAAATAATATACTTAAAATAATTTAAAAATAACATTAATATACTAATATGTTAAAATATATTAATAAAGTTAAATAAATAATAAATATATTTATAAATATAATTTAAATTTTAAATATTATTAATATATAAATAATAATAAACACAAAGCAAAATAAATAATAACTATGTTAAAAAAAATATTTTAAATTTTAAATATTATTAATATATAAATAATAAATAAATTAAATTAAATATTAAATAATAAATTAATATAGTAAAAGTTTAATTTATTTATTTTAAAATATTAAATTTTAACATTGTGAATAAAAAACAAAAATAAATTGCAAAGACATTAAATTAAATTTTAGGTTTTTCACGAAAGGCTTTTAATTTTGTTAATAAATTTTAGCTTTTCACGAAAGCCATTTCCATACTCCTCCTTGACGAAGCCACACGCGTGCTTGATGCGGAAGTCATTGTCGCGCACAGGCTTTCCATTATCACTATTATCATGGAAAAGTGGTCGAACAGGGCTCCCACAAGCACAATAAAAGTTGGGGTTTCGTTATTGATGGAGGCCATCCGCCGTCACAGGAGCTCCGTTTTTCTAAATATGTTTTATTTAAAAAACCCATGCCATTTCCTCCAATGAATATAGGCGAATCTCAACGAATTTTTGATCCTGTTTTGAAGTCCGCCGAATTTCAAATCTCATGGTTGAAATTCGGCGAATGCGGTGACTTAGGACTTAACCAACAATAAATAAACACGACACTTGTCCAAGATTCTAAATACTAATAATAGCTATCACTATTACACACCACTAAGTCACTACAATGATTTTATTACAAAAGGTAAGCCTTATATTCTAACATATTCTTCTCCAAGAAGAATTAATTTCTGCTAAAGTAAGTATGTACTGCAAGTGAAGTTTCTTGAATGGCATTTGTACTAGTTTCCTCCTGCAATGTAAGATAACTGTCTTAGAGAGAATCAACCAATGTATGTCATGTGCTGCATTTTTAAAAAAAATCTGCATTATTGAAAGTTGCTTGGTAATAAATTCTTTCCAGCAATTGCCATAATCTTTTGATTTCAGCAATTCCAATTTTGGGTTCAATTTAACCTAGTGCCTTAAACTCTTGCCAAAATAATTTGATCTCAGGGTTATGTGCATAAGGTGTATAAAACACACAGTGTAGAGATTGAGTGAAAGTGTCTGGGAGGTTTATGTTCTGTTATCTTGGAAGATGATGTTGTACCATCATGGTTGGAAGCCCATGGGAGGAAT
Organism: Sequoiadendron giganteum; assembly: GCA_007115665.2. Classification (NCBI taxonomy): domain Eukaryota; kingdom Viridiplantae; phylum Streptophyta; class Pinopsida; order Cupressales; family Cupressaceae; genus Sequoiadendron; species Sequoiadendron giganteum. Next base: position 210,908,546 of record CM021105.1, on the reverse strand, counting down.
TGTAGTATGATCATTTGGTTGATTCTATGCATGTGGCAATTACATATCATGCATGCATATCAAATCTCTCATTATGGCATGGCATAAAATATCTTGGATGGGTGGGTATTGTGGGGCATTATAAGCATTTCATGCAGTGATTGAAATTAACTAGTTGATGGTTGACTCCCATTTTGCCTATGTTTAGTTTCACTACCAATTTGCTGCTGGGGTGCTCTACCATTGACCTACCAACCCTCTTGGTGACTGGTCCGTCTTTAGTTCAGGTGTAGCTCATTTTCCAACACCCCTTTTGGAGTCACAGCGCAGGTGCTTAGGGATCCTAGCTTGGCCAGCCTCTATTGACCTAGGCTTTGATACCATGTTAAACTTTTCATGGACCAGCTAGGATGCGAACCTGGGAACCCCCATTTGCTGCTGGGGTGCTCTACCACTAAGCTACCAGCCCTCTTGGTGACTGGTCCATCTTTGGTTCAGGTGTTGCTCATTTTCCAACAGATTGCCATTGTACATTATACTTGTCTACTTTGACAAAAGGCCTTGAGGACCTAAAGGCACCATGGCAAGGGCAAATAGTCATTACGATTATTTATTTTCTGTCTTGTTGCTTGAAAATGATTATGACAACTTCTAGATGAGGCTGTGACTTAAAGTCAGAAGTTTGGAGACAAATGATGACACAATCATACTCAAACAAGCACTTTTTGGAGAGTATCACTGAAAGAAGTTATAGCTAAAAAGAAAGGTTACCCACCAAATGAGGAGCACTTCCATAATGCTTGAGGATAGTCAACTTCAGAACTAATTATTAGTACCTTGTGTGTCCATTACAATTTCTGTGGGTCTAGATTACCAGTTTTGTGGGCCCATTACAAATTTCTCTTGTGGTCTATATTTTCTTTTAATATTGGCAAGGTTTAACTTTTGTTTAAAAACAGAAAACTAATTATCCCACATGCAAAAAGACAAAGGAACTAAAGTGAGAAATCTGCTATGACTATGCTCCTATGTGTAAGAATAGGGAATTTGGCAGTAGTTCATTTTTGCACACATCTATGGAGATTATGACGTGCTTAAATGTAGCAGGCATAGCCTGTTAGGAGACATTCTTGACCTGAGTTGGTGTCAATATTCCCTCAACAAAGTTACTACTTATACGTATTGCCTGCAACTAATGATGTACTGGCACTACAGATCTACTCATTTTCAAAACCATTGAACTCATCATAATAATCAGCATCAAAAAATGTTTTAGTCCTGTGACAATAAAATAGTATGTGTGATTTCAAGAGACTTTAGTTTGATAGGCTTCAACTTGTTTGTCTTATTTAATTGAGAAAAATCATATGCATTCCATTCCTTTTATAAGCAAGTGAGCTAGTGGATTGGGCAAAAATTCAAACGATAGTCTCTGGGACACAAAGTCCATAGCTAGAATGATATGTCCTGTCAAAGTAGTCATACAAATCATCTATTATCTTTTAGGTTTGTAGAATATAATGTAGCTTACTCCAAAAAAAGTAGGACTCAAGTAATATGCAAGAACATGTAAAAATGCAATTCATACCAACTCTTATCTATTGTATTCCAGATATATTTGTGATCTATCCAAACCATAGATGAATAGTTTGGAATTTTTTCTGTTTTATCAAGCCATCAATTATTTCACCCATAATGAGTGTGTTGCAATCAACTTGGCAAGTAATAACAGTGGATAACTCCAGCACTTTCAAGGTCTTCTCTTAACATGAGCTTGTAAATAAAAGGAGAGAACAAAAGAAGAGACAATAAGCAAGCAGATGCACAAGAGAAACAGAACTTCTATTATGCTCTTTTATTAGTAAGTAGATAGAGAATGCAAAAGATAAATATTATGGCAGATACCAAAGTAGCAAATCCAGTCATAGTTCGCACCCTTGGCTTTCTGAATTCATATCATCCAAGATATTGAAAATAGTCAAAAGAACTCTAGGCAAGATTAGAAACACAGAGGTTCAACAAACCAAAATAAAGCTCTGTAAGAATTTCAACTAAGAGGTGATGCGTCCTTCAGAGTATAACCTTACAAACAACCTTTTTGGCAAGATTAGAAACACAGAGGTTCAACAAACCAAAATAAAGCTCTGTAAGAATTTCAACTAAGAGGTGATGCGTCCTTCAGAGTATAACCTTACAAACAACCTTTTTGGCTGTCAAGAAAGACTGTTAACCAAACCATACTAAGATCAACTTGTTCTCTAGCTGCAAAAACCACAAGGAGAAAATGCATCAAAGTCTGAGTTTGAACGCATGTGATTTGATCAGTTGATATTTTAGATTACTACTGTCCATCACTTTAAGTAACCTATCTTTCAATATGTCTGTAGATAAAGTTATTGAGCTCAAAGACCTAAAATTCTAGTAAAAGCATCCAGCATACAGGGGGCAAGAAAGGAGATAAGATGTAAAACGCATGATGTTTAAAGCAATGCATCATACTTGAACCACTACAGTTTTCATAAAACTGATTTTCATGTGTATCTAAAGGCAAAGCTATCCAGTTGGGCTCAGACAATAAATGAAATTTTCAATGAGTTTTATGACCTAAATGAGGACCCACATTTCTTGTAGACTGATTTGAAAGCATTCCTATTAAGTGAGTGTAATGTCCCCAATTTCCGTCTAGACAATATCTAATTAATTTAATTAATTAAATGTTATTTTGTCCTGAGTTAATGATTGGGGCAATAATATTTAATTAATTATTTATTTATTAAATGACTCAATTGAAAATAATAAATATAATAATGTCACTTTATTAAATAAAAAGGAATCTTCTAGAAGTTTGAAGCTAAGACTTTAAAAAGGGATGAAGGCAAATCATTTGGCATCTAGTGGAATTATTATCTTTTGGAGAATGTCCGAAATTTGTAGTGCTTAGCTTACAGGAGGCTTGAGGACAGAAACCCTCGAGTTCCAGGATCAAAAGTTTGAACGAAAACCCAAATTCTCTTACAGGCAGACTCAAACAGGATTTGCAATTGGGCTTCAAGGATCGATTTGTGGGAATTTTGTGGTGTCTTCTTCGAAGACAAAATTCCAATGGATGATTTGAGAATTTAGCTAAGAGGGCTTTCCAGTGAAATTTCAGAGACTCGGACTCTTTACAAGAGAAAAATTCCAGCTATTCAAGGTTATGGCGCTACATATCATCAGTTGTAACAAATATTGGAAGTGACTACATCGTTTGGTGGAAGTGTGGGAGTTTGGAAAAGTTGTGGAGGGCGAATTCATAGTTCTTGGCATCGAGCTATACTTCCTTGGCGTCAAATCATTGTTACCCTTAAGGAGGTGGCAAAGACTATTGAGCTATGTGGAGGAGAGATTTAGAGAGGGACGTATGGTCAAGATTCCATTCTTAAGCTTCATCCTCATAGCCGCTAAAGCAAAGAAGAGAGACGTGATAGCACAGGGAGGGTTTGTGTGGTCTTGCAAGCTTATCTGCTATTCAAAGGAAGCTGTGTGGTAGTTTCTAGGGGAATTTTGCTAAGTTACTGATTCGTTTTTGGATTTGGGTATGGGTACGAGAATCCGGTACGGGATTCGATCAAAAAAAAAATTAGGGTTCGGTACATTTTGGGTACGTTAATACAAAAATAAAAAAACATATAAAAATCAGAAATATATACATATTTGCAGCAGTAATTAAGTTCAAAATACACCACCATATTAATAGTCAAATAACATAGCAAAAATACACCACCACTTTATACTCAAAAGTCATGATATAGAATTATAAATTAAAGTTCAAACTTCAAACATAAAAATGTCAAGTGTTTACAATCAGCCATTAATAATTATTGATCATTGATCAATCTGAATCATATGGGTCATCAAAAAAAGAAGCATCATTAAATGCTACATTTTGTGTAGAACCACAAATAGCATCAGTGGCACTCACACAAGCACTGACACTACCACTCTCATGCTCAATAGCTGCTTCAGGCTCATAGTCATCATCAATATCAAGTGCAGCTAAGTGACTTGTGGAAGCATCCAAGTCAAGCTACTCTAGCTCAATATCCCACCTCCTTGTTTTTCATTCACGTTAGGGTTGGAATCAATATTTTATTTTTTACCTATTTGAGAGTGATTGGAGGCAAAGATTAGGGTTGGAATCAATATTTTATTATTTAGAAGTCAACTTTTAAGTCAAAAAAATAATAAAAAATGCAAAAAAGTCACTTTTTTTATGGCCTAGGCGTTCAATCAGCCGGATTTGGTCCAGGTTTGAATCGGATTTGGTCCGGGTTCGAATCGGATTTGGCCTGGGTGTATCCACAAAGCACTTTTCGTACCCTGCCCATATCCACAGGCAAAAAATCGTATCTATACGAATCCGTACCGTATCCCGAATCCGTTTTGAATCGTATCATATCCGGGGGCTTCTAGGGACGAATCGGTAACATAGGATTTTTGAGGAGTGGTGTCTTGTGTGAGGTGTTGTGACCCTTCTCCAAGGGAAATATCATTGACCATCAGCTGGTTGACTATCCAAAGGGGGTCACTAATATACTGCAGCAGCCAATGTTAATTACTGAAATCCTTTAAAATCAGCGTCAAGGAAGATCTGAAAGAATTCTGATCTGCATGGCATACCTTTACTGGGTTAAGGTGAGCCTTGTGTGCTTATTAAGGGCCTGCATTGCATTTTGAGGCTGCAAATTCTTATTCCAATAATTTGCAGGTCTGCAGCAATTTTATGGCATCCTAATCTGTTTGTTAATTACTGCAGTATGTTGATATGAATTGCAAGGTCAATACAAACATTACCCTTTCTATTGGTATTGTGCTCTGTTATGAAATAATAAAATATGTTGCAATCTTGCTTATGATTCATGAGTCATTCATAATCAGTTTTCACTTTAAATGCCAACTATTTGACAATATGTTTACATTGGCAAACTGAGCAAATCATAAAAATATCATGTCATCCAGGGACGGGATGAAATATCCCAAACAGTATATATGCAAAAATTCTGATTTTCAATTTCTGCTTAAACCCTAGTGTGCTAATATAATTTTCTGAGTTTATTTATGCATAAACAGCAATACATAATGCAACCAAAAAGTAGGTAAACTTATAGCAGATCACAGTAGTATTAAATCATCAACATAGTTCGACTAGATCCATCAATATGAGCCAATATATTTCTGAGATACAACCTCCAGCCTGTTGCTAAAAATATGAATACAAATTACAACGGAAATTGGGCCTCAAACATGTGCCACAACATGAAGAAACCTCAATAATGCAGATGCAAATTATCCCTAGCTGGGCGAAGTTGCTCCAGCCACAAACATTCAACTAAATGATGAAGAAACAACTCAAAAACCCTACCAAGGGGTGCGCTGGCCTGCAGGACTGATGTTAGGGCTTTGCCACCCTAGAAAATCTGAATTAGGACATCCAACTTGCACAACTCACCCTCCAAATCAGAAATCTAAATGCTGATGCAAAACTGACATGAAACTAGCAATAACCTCCATTGAAGCACATAGGAACCTTCGTCATGAAGTCCTCCTTGGAAGAAGATAGGGTTTCGTCCAACTTCTCCTTAATTCTCAAGGGTTTCCGTCCTTAGAGAATTCGCCAATATGCAAAGCAGAAAAGAAGATGACAAATATTCGTTGATGATTAATGCCTCTCAACTCACCTTGTATAAATACACATCTCCTTATGACTCCCAATCTGGCCGACCTAGATCTAGGTGCCAATTTGCATTTAAATTTTGTATAAAATTCATTTTTATATCTCCTTTTCTTGGGCGCCAATTTCCAATTTAAATTTATTTTATTTTTTTGTTCTTTCCCCTTCTCCTTATCCCTCCAAGGGCCGACCAAGCCCATACATATATAAAGAATATTTTGGCACAAATATTTAAATATTTTTCCCTTCTCTTTGGGCGCCCAAACCCAAAATAATTAAATATTATTTTTATCTGATTTTCATAAAAGGGACATTACAATCCTCCCTTCCCGAAATTGCTTGTCTAAAGCAATGATGGCATACCACCCCCTGGATCCCATATCATCACCCTACCATATGTATCAAAGTTGAAAACATGAATGTACCTCATGGAGCTATCAACACCCACCAACTCTCCAACTTCGAAGGATTCCCCATGAATGTGCAAGATGAGGGAAGAAGACTTCTTACTATCGTCCTCATGAGTAGGAGCTACCAATTCAAGACTCAGCAAAACCCAAAGACTTCCAAATCAGAAAATCAGAATTATCATCATACCTTTTTGTGGTGTCTTCATCCACCTCAAACTTCTCCCTCCTTGTTGCTTTATGCTCTTTAATGAGTGGTGATCCAGTATGAATTCTTCCATTAGAATCATGAACCTTAAAGCTGATCTTTTTGGCTGTCATTATATGATAGTGTGAAGATAAAGGACTGGTGTCATACATCAGAAAATCAGTCCTTACCTCAGGCTCCAATGTAATGTCTTTCCCAAACTCAATCAATTCTCCTAGAGACCCATCATGTGCACATCAGAAATTTCCTTCTTAGGATTACAAAATAACTAAGTTACCGGTTCGAGTTCGGTGACGGTTGCGAGTACGAGAACCCGGTACGTTGTACGTGAAAAAAAAATTTAGGGGTTTGGGTACATATGGGTATGTGTGTGTGTGTATATATATATATATATATATGTATGTAGTATATATACAAAAAAATAAGAGAAATATACAGAATTGTAAAACTAAGTCATTTCATAGTATGATACTTGATCATTGATCAATGTCAAATGCCAAAGATAAATATTAAATGCCAATTGATAGTTGAAAAATATTCAAATAAGCCATATCAATGATATCATATACGTCTATGTTGACCCAGCAAGTACCCACACGTACCTGCAGATGAACCCGAACTGGGTGCGTACCCGAACCGGGTTCGGGGCCTGCGGGTACAAACCTTGCAACAGAGCAAATTAACCAAGCCCATATATATATAAAGAATATTTTGATACCATTGAAATATCCCAAACAATATATATGCAAATATATTGATTTTTGAAACATAAAATGATGCCCTAGTTTTCTGATTTTTTACTTTTGCACAAACCCTAGTTTGCTAATGTAATTTTCTGAGTTTATTTATGCACGAACAGCAGTATATTTTCATCCAAATAATAGGAATAATTATAGTAGATCATAACAGCATAAATCCATCAACATAGTTCAACAAAAATCTATCATTATGAGCCAATATTTCTGATATTCAACCTCCTGTTTGCTGCTATAATTTAAATGTAATTCACAGAAGGAAATGGGCCTCAAACAGGTGCCACAACATGAAGAAACCCCAATGATGCAATGCAAAAACTATCCTTAGTTGGGCGAAGTTGCTCCAGCCACAAACATGCAACTATATGATGAAGAAACAACACTAAAACCCTACCAAGGGGTGCATTGGCCTGCTGAATTGCTGTTAGGGTTTTGCCACCCTAGAAATCTGAAGTATAACCTCCAACTTGCACAATTTGCCCCTTCACTTAGATGCCTAAATGCTGATGCAAAACTGAACATGAAAACTATCAACAATCTCCATGGAAGCACATATGAACCTCTGTCATGAAGTCCTCCCTTGAAGAAGCTAGGTTTTCGTCCAACTTCTCCTTAATTCCCAAGGGTTTCTGTCCTTAGAGAATTCGCCAAAGTGCAGAGCAGAATAGCAGATGTGAAATATTTGTTGATGATTAATGCCTCTCAACTCACCTTGTATAAATACACATCTCCTTATGACTCCCAATCTGGCCGACCTAGCTCTAGGCACCAATTTGCATTTAAAATTTGTTTTAAATTCATTTTTATATCTCTTTTTCTTGGATGCCAATTTCCAATTTAAATTTACTTTATTTTTTTGTTCTTTCCCCTTCTCCTTATCCCTCCAAGGGCCGACCAAGCCCATATTTATATAAAGAATATTTTGGCACAAATATTTTTCCCTCCTTTTTGGGCGCCCAAACCCAAAATAATAAAATATTATTTTTATCTGATTTTCGCAGAAGGTACATTACATCGAACTTTACAGCGAGGTCATGATTAAAACAAATGTTGACTATTGCTAGATAAATTTGAAATCTAGGGCAAAGAAAAATTCTCTCTTCCAAAGTATAAACCCATATGATCAGTAATCGTAACAAGATCTTGCATTATCTGAAATGTTATGAAGCATTGTTTGCAGCTTTATACAATTGCCGGAAGTTCCTTTTTCTTAAATGGAATAATCTCCTCTGAAAGCATTCTACTCTCTATTTTAAATTGCCTCTGGCCAACTTGGCCTACTACCAGTACAATAAGGATGTAAAGAGATCATACCCAATATAGGTGTAACCCTTATAACGAGGACTCAAGGAACAAAGTAAGTAGCAGGCAAAGAATGATCGTCGCTTGGACTTCTGTGATGCATATGTTTGAGCCATACTGGTTTCCATATCTGTTGTTATAAAAAAAGAGTAAAATTAGATTATAAAATATCCTTGCCTTGTGAGAATTACACATTGAAGAACTGCAAAATATTCCTAATAGTCTTCTTGAGAATTTACAATTACTACACAAATTCAAATTTTGGTATAAAAGAAAAACTTAGAAATCAATAAATTACTAATAACAAATGAAACCTGGACCCTTAATACACATGATGTCGACAGAAATTAGCCATCATAACTCCATGGTCATCGGTAGATGCTTGTACAATACAATCTGAAGATAATTCAAGGATGGAAAAAGCACTGTGCATCACATAAATAAAGGTAATATTTAGTGAGAAATGAAGGTTTGTTGAAGGCAGAAATGAGAAAAGAATTTACATTACAAATAAGAAATGCTTGCCAGTTTACTGAATTTATTGTATACAATATTTCTATTTTTTCCTAGAATATTAGCTTCAATGTGCATATAAGCTTAAATAGAAGCTTCAGGTAAGCAAACCTTGTTTCAGATTCAAAACACTAGCTGTATGTAATAGTGCCCTTCATAGTACCTCAATACCTTTCACTCAAAATGACAATAAAGGACAGAACAAAATAAAATACAATAGAAAACAGTCTGGATTTTCAAAACCACTAAATATGAACACGTAAAGAGATTGGAGGTCTAGAATAAATATTAGCAAAATAATACAACTAAGAGATCATTTTAACCTGCATGAAAGATTGTTAAAGGTTAAGGGCGTGCTATAAAGTGACAAACTACAAATTTCGATTTAAAATATACTTTTGTACTTGTATTTTATAAATTCTAGTCTAGAATTATAGAGGTTTTGATCTCAAAACAAATTATCTTTGAAGAAATTCTCAAGGCAAAACTAAGAGATCATTTTAACCTGCAAGAAAGATTGTTAAAGGTTAAGGGCATGCTACAAAGTGACGAACTACAAATTTTGATTTAACATATACTTTTGTACTCATATTTTATAAATTCTAGTCTAGACTTATAGAGGGTTTGATCTCAAAACAAACTATCTTTGAAGAAATTCTCAAGGCTTTGGCATGTGGTTGTCTCACATTTATGTTTAGTGACTCAACACACATAGAATTTGAAGAGATGAATTTAAGACATTCCAGTTAAAGAGCTGCAACGGCTTGACTTAGAGAGCCACACAATTCTTCACAAGAAAAGAATATATGATTTGAGAAAGTAAGAAACATTTTGAAGACAGGCTATGGTGCTGCTATGGAGACAGGTATGTATCTTGGAGGCATACAATGAATGTATCTTTTCTAGAGAAAATATATCTAGTTGAGAAGGGAGAAATCATATACTAGCATCTCCTGATGCCTCAGTAGACATCGCTTGCTACAAGATATTAAAAACAAAAACAAAAAGAATTTAAACATACTAACCTTAAAAGTTAATATAAATTCAGCCAAGTGCCCCAATTTTGGACAGAATGCAAAAGATGGCACCAATATTTTGAAAAAGAAATGAGAGCAAGCCTGTAAGGTTATAAAAGAAAAAAGACAAAAATGATTGATAAATAATATTGTATGTTATGCCAATAGCAGCAATTAAAGGTATCCAGAGTCATATACAGCAATGCATTGCAATCATTGGAGTCAATTAGAAATTTAGAACAAGTGTACTTGAGGCATTTCATCAAATTGTTCATGTCATTTCAGAATGCATCCACATTTCCATGCATGTTTATCAGAATAAAAATATGTTTCTTAATTCTTCGATAGAAATGTCTACTTCTCATTGAGACATTATAATTTATGACAAATATTTTATGAGCTGTGTGTGTGCGTGTTTATTGTGACAGACAAGACAATTTTTATCAAGCTTTGATGGATATCCATAACATACACAGCTTATGTCTCATGAGACATTTTGACAAACAGTTTCCAAGCTATATATTATATATATGATCCATATGAATTCATTAGACAAAAGAGTTCGATATCATCGTTGCCAAATTTATGTATTGCAACCATTATAGATGAGACCACATTGTTTTGATATTTTATACAAATAAATCATGTGAATTTGTACTTGTTTCTGTGTAAATGATATGTTTACATTGGGATGAAATAATTTGCAAACTTGTGCATTGAACCTTCAAAAATCAATGTCCACATGGTGCGTTTACAAAGGAAAACAAGAAGATCTGTAATTTTCTGACAGTTTAAAAAATATAATGAAATTAAATTCTGAATGATTTCGAACCCTTCAAATAAAAATAAAAAATGCAGAAACTTCTATTCATCTTTACTAAGGCAACAATGAAATGTTAAAAATCGTAGTCCAAAAGCATATTTACAAGGAACATCGAGAAGAACGGCAATTTTCTGGCGGTAAAGATATCATAAAGAAGCTAAAATTTGCGTTGGAGGATTAAAAAAGACAAAATGTAGAAGGATCTTTTCATTTACTTAGGGCAACAGTGAAATATTAAAACAATAAAATGCACAAACAGAGAAAAAAAGCTTTGAATCACCTGATACACGCACATCCGACCTTCCTAGACGCCTCCTATTTAGAGCTTTGATTCCTCGTTCATTAGAAGTAAATACAGTAGATGCAGACAAAGGATGGGGAAAAAAATGTCAAACGAGTCAAGCTCAATTGAAATAGACTACCCCAAAATTTCCTTTCTATCACTGTTGTATCCTTGACAGGGTGGCTCAGATTTTTTGATTTATGTCATGCAGTGAGTAAAGCTACAAATTGTTGTTTGTTTTCTGATTGATTCGTTACAGTTTTCTTTTTGGGTGCAGAAAATGCATAAAATAGTGTCCAGAACCAGCTAAAGAATTTCCAATTGATAAGTACCAAATGACAAAGAAAGGGACAGGATTAAGTTCTAACATTTTGCTTAAGTCCAAATCCCGCTTGCATGCGCAGTTCCAGAATTCAATGATATCTCCAAAACAGAATATAGCAATTTTAATAACTCCGCTGTTCAATGAGAATAAAGGGGCACACGCCATGCAAACCCAGATGTTAAACACAGAACAGGAATAAAATTTCATTAATAACCAAATTGTCCCAATTTTGACACTACCAATACGCCTCCCACAAGAACATAATTTCAGACGTTCTCAGAACTGTAAGGCCGGAGTTGCAATGGAACTAGAGTATCTGCGCTAGCATGAAATTTTAGAAATTTCCACCAAACTGGAAATATTAAAACCCGTCAGAAACTAACTTCACACTGATGATAGACCCGCGCCCAGAAAAATGGTGTTACCTCCTTCTAAGCTAGTTTCCCGTGATTATTCAACACTGGAGTATGAACCTAACAGAATAGGCGATTATGAAATAGCAATCCTTGTTTATTAATCCCCACGTTTGCTCCCGACTCTGCAAATGACGCCTTATACCATAACAACTTAATGCGACGGGAATAACAATATCGGTGAAATTCAAAGCTAACCTCAAGTCAATATGGGATACTCGTCCATCAATATTTTCTGTGTATAATAATTTCTCCTGCCCTCTCTTATACAACTCGACTCCTCAGAAATTCATAAGCAAATTAAAATTATATGCTGTTCGCCTCAGCAAATAGTCATCATTGCCATTTATACTCGCGAATACCCCGAGTCCTGTGTCATAATGTATCTGAGAGGATGGTATGAAAATAGTTTGCAATCACCTCAAAACTCAACGCCTATTGTCATGTTCGAACCAAGGTTAACATCGATTACCACTTCTGTACAGCGGCACAAGGTAGTGAAAGAAAGGTTTCCACACTTTCATGCTAAAATGTTGATAAGAACAACATTAAGACACCTCCGATAAACCCTGATAATAACCTTCCAATCAAAACCGTAAAACCGTAAAGACCTTAAAATCCGAATGGAACTCGGGGAGAGGAGTCGGAATGCTGTCCACACGGAGTGCCATGTGGACCAATAAAAAAAATTGTAATTTGTAGAGATAAAATAAAGGTTAATAAACAATAATTTTTTATTTAATTTGTCACGTGGGACGACGTGATTAGTCAATCCGAAAAAAATGCCCAAATTTGTCATGTGATCGAAACATGCTCAGTTGAAATGTCCGTTGGTGTGTGGCACAACATCCAAAGTGGACTACCTTGCCACGTTACCAACTCTCACTTCACCACCCATATACTCCACTACGTTGTATTAATCTCTCACCACCTCTTGTTATTCTTGTGTATAGTCGTGTTTAATGTATGTCGCTTCCTGCTAGCTCTACAACATCCCGCATAAACTTTGAGTCAACCTACATTCAATGCTCCCAATGTCTCGCACAACTCGCCAACTTTAGAGCCTTTCAATTTACCACCTTCTCGAATTTTCTTCACTTCAACGTCGGAAGTTACTTGCTTGAGGTCTCTGCAAGTTCAAAACAACAATCACAACATGTAACGTTCGGACTTCGGTAGCAATATGGATATATGTCGATATTTGAACGTGAAACCTAGCTCGACTTCCACCATGCAATGTCCCATGTTTGTCGGCGCCATGCAGGGGAACCAACGTGAATGAGTATGTGTTATTGCATTTTCCTAACTTCCTGAAACCCACTTTTAGAAGGTTTCTTTTTAGGTGAACCCACGTGAAGACAATTGTGTGCTAGTGAGAAAGCTCCATTCAACCCGCATAACTCCATTCGACCCAGGTGAGCAAGCTCACTAAGGCCTCATCATTATTTAGTTTTCACTTGTTTACTGTGTTTGCGTTTGTTTTATTAGGTTTTCTTTGTTGCAGAATTCAATTTTTTTTGGTATGAAGCTTTTGTGTTTATGAACACTATGGAATCTATGTTCATAAACATACTAAGTCTATGGAAATTAATCTTTTGTTCAAGCATCTCTCTCTTTAAAAATGGTGTTTGTTTTTTGTCATTAACTTAACAAATAATATTGTTGGTTGTTTTGGTGTCATAGATAACTGGGGTTGTTTGTATTTTCATTACAGTAACAAATAATATCGTTGGTTGTTTTTATGTCATAGATAAATTTGGGACCTTGTTTATTTTCATTACAATAACAAATAATATTGTTGGTTGTTTTGGTGCCATATAAAATTTTGGGGTTTAAGTCAAATATAAATCTTGGGTGTTCTTTTTTTTAATAGGTTCTGCATATCCATTCACTTTGGTTATCGTATTCTCATAGGTTATGTGTTATCATTCACTTTGTTTATCATATTCTCATAGGTTTTGCATTATCATTCACTTAGGTTTTCTTCGACGTCGTGGTAAATATTAGGGTGTGTTCTCTATTTCATAAACCAAAAATAAATTGTGGGTTTGTCATTTTATTAGGGTTTTCTTCCAATATTCAATGTCTTAAAAGATGTATGTTGTGTCGGTGCCATAGATAAATTTTGGGTCTTATCTTTTTCATGGGTTGTGCTCCATCAATTCAATCATGCAAGAAAAAAGTTATCATTTAACTTCACAATAATTTATGCTTGTGGATGAGTTGGCCATGCACAAAAGATGTGAGATTTGGTAAACTCTTATTGTTTTCCATTCATAAGTTTTATATTATTCTTCATTACAACCATTATAGTCATGGGTTAGCAATTGTATTTCCCTATGGTTTATATTGCAATCATTACAAACATAGTTAAATAGTTGTGTTTCCCTGCTATAAAATGTAAGTGTGGTTCCCAGTTTGTTGTGCATGAGTATGTTTTTCATATGTGTTGCTTCATCAATTCAATAATGCCAATATTATATCTTTTTTAGGTGTCATCCATATATTCAATCACACAACTATTGTTGGCTAATTTGGTGCCTTGGATAACTTTGGGGGTGTTCTCTTTTGTATTCTCTGTTTTAGGGGTCATTGATTTATTTCAAAGTGTTATCTTTTTTAGGTGTCATTGATTAATGTGGGTTATACTTCATCATAAGGCATCTTTAATTTGGATTAATGTTATTCAACAACTTTTTTTAGGTGACATTGATCAAATTGGGGGTGTTAGGTTTTTTATAGGTGTTGCTTCATTCATTCAATAATGCAATTTTTGTAGCTTTTTTAGGTGTCATTGATTAATTGGGGGGTGTTATCTTTTGCATAGATTATGATTCATCAATTCAATCATGCAATGATTGTAGCTTTTTTTGGTGCCTTAGAAATATTTGGGGGTGTTCTATTATTCATAGGTTATGCTTCATCAATTCAGTCATGCCTTTATTGTAGCTTTTTTAGGTACCGTAGATAATTTTGGGGGTGTTATCTTGTTTGTAAGTTCCACTTCATCAATTCAATCATCATCTATTCTACCAATTTTGGGTGCTATTTACAATTTGGGGGTGTTAGGATTTTCATAGGTTTTGTTTCATCAATTCAGTCATCAACTATGTAACCTTTTGTAGGTGTCATTGATAAATAAGGGGGTGTTAGGTTTTTCATATGTGTTGCTTCATTAAATAAATAATAAAAAAATTGTAGCTTTTCTACATGCCATTGATTAATTTGGGGTGTTATCTTTTGTATAGGTTATGATTCATCAATTCAACCATGCAATTATTGTAGCTTCTTTTGGTACCTTAGAAATGTTTGGGGGTGTTCTATTTTTTATAGGTTTTGCTTCATCAATTCAGTCATGTATTTATTGTAGTTTTTTTAGTTACCATAGATAATTTTGGGGGTGTTATCTTGTTTGTAAGTTCCATTTCATCAATTCAGTAGTCATCTATTCTACCAGTTTTGGGTGTCATTTACAATCTGGGGGGTCTTATGTTTTTCATAGGTTTTGTTTCATCAATTCATCGTCAGCTATGTAACCTTTTGTAGGTTTCATTGATAAATTTGGGGGTGTTAGGATTTTCATAGGTTTTGCTTTATCAAATCAGTCCTCAAACTATTGTCTTTTCTTGGTGTCATTGATTAATTTGGAGGTGTTCTCTTTTGCACAGGTTATGCTTCATCAATTAAGTCCTGCAATATAAGTATTGATTTTTGGTGCCATTGATAAATTTGGGGGTGTTTTCTTTTTCATAGGTTCTACTTCATCAATCAAGTCATGCAACTATTGTAGCTTTCTTAGATGTCATTGATTAATTTTCCACAGTGGTACGCTGCTCCTCCACAAGTTAGGAAAAAACTCTTGCATAAAAAGCACGATGAGATCAAACACAAATCATATACTTAATGCGTGTTTAATCGTATATATTTGTCAACAAAGCAAGCTAAGGTTGGCAGCCAAACAAGTGTAAGTGTTTTGAAAGTGTATATTTGGTGTCATTGATTAATTTTGGGGTGTTCTCTTTTGCATAAGTTATGCTACATCAATTCACTCATGCAACTATTGTAGCTTTCTTAGGTGTCATTAATTAATTTTCTTCACATTGATGCCAGAATGTGTTGGCTTAAGGTCTCTACATCTTCAATCCTACCACCACTAAATGTTACACTCAGAGTCTGGTGTCCCTTATAGCTTCTTTATATATGTGTATATGCATATGTATAAACATATACATATACATAAACATAAACATATACATATGTATATATATGTCTATGTATATACATAAACATAAACATATACATATGTATATATATATATATATATGTTTATGTATATACATATACATATGTATATATATGTTTATGTATATACATATACATATACATATACTACTTTCACAACATCTCGTGTAAACTTCAAGTCAACATGTATTCAATGCTCCCAATGCCTCGCACACCTTGCCAACTCTAGAGCCTTTCTATCTACCATCTTCTCGAATTTTCTTCACATTGATGGCAGAATGTGTTTGGGGGTGTTATCTTTTTTATAGGTTCTACTACCTACATCAATTCACTCATGTAATTATTGTTGCTTTCATAGGTTTCATTGATTAATTTTAGGGTGTTCTCTTTTGCATAGGTTATGTTTCATCATTTCAGTCTTGTAACTATTGTATATTTTGTAGGTTTCATTGATAAATTTGGGGGTGTTAGGTTCTTCATAGGTTCTGCTTTATCAATTCAATCATGCAACTATTGTAGCTTTCTTAGGTGTCATTGATTAATTAGGGGGTGTTCTCTTTTTTATAGGTTATGTTACATCAATTCAATCATGCAACTATTGTAGCTTTATTAGGTGTCATTGATTAATTTGGTGCTCTCTTTTTTATAGGTTCTGCATGTTCAATTCAATCATGCAACTATTGTAGCTTTCTTAGGTGTCATTTATTAATTTGGGGCTCTCTTATGCATAGGTTATGCTTCATCGATTCAGTCCTGCAACAATTGTGTCTTTTTAGGTGTCATTGATTAATCTTGGGGGGTTCTATTTTGCATAGGTTATGCTTCATCAAATCAATCCTCTAACTATTGTATATTTTTTAGGTGTCATTCATTAATTTGGGGATGTTCTCTTTTGCATAGGTTTTGCTACATCAATCCACTCATGCAGCTATTGTACCTTTCTTAGGTGTCATTAATTAATTTGGGTGTGTCATCTATTTTATACGTTATGCTTCATCAATTTAGTCTTGCAACAATTGTATCTTTTTTAGGTTCTATTGATTATTTTGGGGGAGGGGGGTGGGGGTGGGAGAGGGTTCTATTTTGCATAGGTTATGCTTCATCAAATCAATCCTCTATCTATTGTATCTTTTTTAGGTGTCATTGATTAATTTGGGGGTGTTATCCTTTGCATAGGTTATGCTACATTGATTCAATCATGCAGCTATTGTAACTTTCGTAGGTGCCATTGATTAATTTGGGGGTGTTCTCTTTTTATAGGTTATGCTTCATCAATTTAGTCCTGCAACAATTGTATATTTTTTATGTGTCATTGATTAATTTGGGGGGGTTTCATTTTGCATAGGTTATGCTTCATCAATTCAATCCTCTAACTATTGTATATTTTTTAGGTTCCATTGATCAATTTGGGGGTGTTCTCTTTTGCATAGGTTCTACTACATCAATTCTCTCATGCAACTATTGTACATTTCTTAGGTGTCATTGATTATTTTGGGGTGTTCTCTTTTTTATAGGTTATGCATTATCAATTCAATCTTGCAACAATTGTATCTTGTTTAGGTGCCATTGATTAATTTGGGGGGTTCTCTTTTGCATAGGTTATGCTTCATCAATTCAATCCTCTAACTATTAATATATCTTTTTAAGGTGAAATTGTTTAATTTGGGGGTGTTCTCTTTTGCATAGATTATGCTTCATCAATTCAATCCTATAACTATTATATATTTTTAAGGTGGCATTGATTCATTTGGGGGTGTTCTCTTTTGCATAGGTCCAACTTCATCAATTCAGTCTTGCAACTATTGTGTGTTCATCAAACAGTGATAAACATTAAAAGATGTTTATCTGTTTGAGATATATGTGATCTACCATGGATGTTTTGATCCATGTACATCATGTATATCTTGTATTTTGTACAGATTATTTGTATGTTCATCATTACACAAACTTTCATACTGCAATTTTTTTTTATATTTGTACGAATGAAAGTTAAAATTGTTTTGATGGTTCCAAGATTAAGGTTTATAATTCAACCACCCCCAAAATTATCTATGGCACTATTAAGAGTATAAGTTGGCCACCCTTTCACTCCACTGGCTCACATTAATCTCTCACCACCCCTTGCAATTCATATGCCATGTTTAATGCACACCCCTTTGAGTTTTCAACTATTTGAATCACTTTCACATTGTCTAGGCATTGGCACTACAGTACTAATAATTCATTGCATATATCGACATGTATTACCATAAAACAATAATCAATAGTTGGACTTTGTTAGAACATCTATTACCATTACTGAATGTAACAATTACCAAAATTTAATCATCTATGTCATGTTGTGAAGTATTACCATAGAACAATAATCATCAAATCTACTTTGTTACAACATGTATTTAGGGGACTTGGTTTTACGAAGGCCTTTAATGGTTGCCTATGCTGCACTTCACAATTCAAATGGAATTGTGGACAAGTGCAACATAGGTTTCCATTAGAAGAGCGTTCATAACATCAAATCTCCCTAATTCATTACCGAATGCAACAATTACCAAAATCATTTCATCCATGTCACATGTGTCTACCACCCCAAACATAAGCATAAGAATTGCACCATATAGGTATGCAATTGCAATGTCAACAACAATTCAATAATTTTCAACATGACTCTATACCTTCTTTTGAGGTGGTAGCAATAGCTAGACATGATTTTCAAAATTTTATATGTGTTCAACTATGCTACAGTCTACCATTTAGAGAGAATTGGATGACTATTACAACATAGTTTAACAATATTGAGGTTTTCAAAAAATTATTTGTTTATTGCATAGGGGAGAGGCTTCAAAACGTGCACATCTAATTTTCGACGGTCCACATGGAGTGACACATGAATAAAGCAACAATATGTTGCAAATTGAGTTGAAGAACAACAAAACATATTTATATAACATATATATACATATTTACCTAACTGAATTGATGAAGCAGAACCTATGAAAAAGAGAACACCTCCAAATTTATCTATGACACCGAAACAACCAGCAATATTATGTATACATATACATATATGTATATGTATATGTATATATGTATATGTATATGTATATATATGTATGTGTACATGTATACATATATATGTATATGTATACATTTATGTATATGTATGTGTATATATACATATATATGTACATATACATATATGTATATACAATTACTTACATGCATTCTTTTGCTTACAATGAACAAACCAAGAATATTTATCTCTCTATTGTTTACTCGACTAAATTGATGAAGCGAAACCTATGAAAAAGAACACCCCCAAATTTATCTATGGCTGAAACAACCAACAATATTATGTATATGTATACATATATATACATATACATATATGTATATGTATATGTATGTGTATATGTATACACATACACATATATGTATATGTATATGTATGTGTATATATGTATATGTATGTGTATATATGTATATGTGTGTATGTGTATGTGTATGTGTATATGTATATGTATATGTGTGTACGTGTATATGTATATGTATATGTATATGTATGTGTATATATATATGTGTGTGTGTGTGTGTATTATACATATATGTATATACAATTTCTTATATGCATTTTTTTATTTACAATGAACAAATCAAGAATATTTATCTCTTTATTGCTTACCTGATTAAATTGATGAAGTAGAACCTATGAAAAAGAGAACACCCCCAAATTTATCTACCGCATCAAAACAACCAACAATATTATTTGTTACTGAAATGAAAAATTGCAGCAAAATAAATATATGTATACATTTATGTATATGTACACATTTATTTATATGTATACATTTATGTATATGCATACATTTAGGTATATATATGTATATGTATATATATGTATATGCATGTGTATATATATATATATATATATATACATAAATGTATATACAATTGATTACATGCTTTCTTTTGCTTACATTGAACAAATCAAGAATATTCATATGTCTCAATTTAAGAACAACAACAAAATATAATTGTATAAACATATGTATACATCACACCTATAAAAGTTAGAATAGTTGCATGACTGAATTGAATCACAATAATAAAATAGATATGTATAAAAAAGTATATACTTATACATACATGTATACATTGGTTACTTGCATTGTTTTGCTTACATTGGAAAAACCAACAATATTTATATGTCTGAATTGATGAACAACAACAAAATATGAATATGTATATACACATGTATATGTATATGTATTTGTATATACATGTACATATGTATATGAATATGAATATGTATATACATGTACATATATATATGAATATGTATATACACATGTATATGTATTTGTATATACATATACGAAAAAAAAAAATGTATATTTTTGTGTATATGTATATGTATATTTCTATACATATGCATAAACATGTACATATATGTATATGTAAAAATATAAAGAAGTTGGAAGGAACACTGGACTCTGAGCATTGCATGTTGTGGTTGTTGTTTTGAACTTGCAGAGACTTAAGCAAGCACATTCTGACATCGAAGTGAAGAAAATTCAAGAAGATGGTAGATTGAAAGGCTCTTAAGCTGACAATTTGTGTGAGGCACTAGGAGCATTGAATGGAAGTTGGATTGAAGTTTATGTGGGATGTCGTGGAACTAATAGGTGGCAACATGCATTAAAAATGATTGTACACAAGAATAGCAAGGGGCAACAAGAGATTAATGTGATGCAATGGAATGTAAGGGTGGCAGAGTAAGAGTTGGTAACATGGCAAGGCACTCCACTTTACATGTGCCACACACCAAACGGTGTTCCAACCAAGCATGTTTCGATCGCATGGCCAATTTTGGCATTTTTTTGGATCGACTAATTATGTCGTCCCACGTGTCAAATTAAATCAAAAATAAAAATTAAAAATGAGAAATTGTCAATCAAGAATCATAAATACAACACACATTACAACCTAATCATAATACATTGCAAATCAAAACAATAATGCTACATCTGTAGTTATCATAAATTTAAAACTGTCAACAATAAGGGTGCATTTGTACATATCAAAACTTATAAACTGTCCAAAACATGAATTGCAAATGAAAATAAAATAAGTTTGCATCTAGCTGTTGTGATAGATAAATGGTGGTTGGTTTTTTGGGGTTCCATTGGCCATGTTCTCCTCCCCTTCCAGTCGATGAGGAGTGTTGCTTACATGACTGAGAGTTGGGTTGGAAAACTGGGTGCAAGTGACATGTGTTGGGGGCGGTGGTGAACACATCTATGCATCCCAAGTAGTAGTCTGATATGGATATTAAGTGTACCTAAACTTAGATTGGGAGAGGCTTGAATAATTCATTGTTGTGGATAAGTGAGGGATATTGATGTTGATAATATCAAAAAAATTCCATTACTTTGAGACAACAGATTAGAAGGGTTCCTTAACCACCTTTCTCTTTGTAAAACCCTTTGTGCCTCCTTAATCTCTTTTTCCTTTTGGTCCTATTCATTCTAAAGATTCTCTTGCTCCTTTTTGGCATCTATATCCTTCTTTTCTTGTAATCTCTACTACTCTTTTTCTTTACGTTGTATCTCCTTCTCTATTTTGGCCTACTCCTTCAACTCCTTTTCCACATTCGTGTTGCCTTTTTATCCTTGTTCTCTAGTCTCTTTTGGGATTTTATTTCCTCAACCTCTTTCTTCCTTACCTCTTTTTGCATTAACAAATTCATGTAGTCATCTATCATCAACATCTAAGATTGTCTGCTCAATTGAATTGTACCACATTTGGAATTTTTTTATGGACAATGTACACAAACAGCTTGAGGAATTTGTCGATGTGTGGAAATGTTTTTGTTTGTTCTATCTCATCCAACTAAGGCAATGTTCTCCACTGCCTATGTGTCCTCGTTGAAATCTTGATTGCCTCCTAAATCTGAAGTGCAAGAAGGAGTATAGTAATGCACAACTTTAGATAGATCAATTATAGGTGATGGTGATGAGAAACTATAAGTACCTTGTTGCTTTAGGACATGCAAATAAATTCCTAAGTTCTTTGTTCCCTCCACCAACCAAGATGGTTGGTTGTGTTGCGATGGAAGACCTAAACTTTCACTGAATTGGTCAATGGGGTTGTCCACCATGGGTGGAGTTTGTTGATCAACCACCACTTGTGCAACTGAATAAAAAAGATAGCTATTAGCTGATTGTTATGATTTTTTCACAAACTGCAATTGTCCATCTAGAAGAGTGGGATGAAATTGTGCTACATAGTCTCTTGACACAACTCCAGAAAGGCTAAGAATGTTTTCCACTACAGAAGCATCCTTGCTTACCTCAAATGTGTCATTGGGATGCATGTCGTGCATGAGTGCATCCTGATTCAATGGCTATATCCTAGTTCTTTTAAATCCTTCTTTGATTTTGTCAACTGGCAAACCTCTTTTCAAAACTTTGCTACCTAACATTACAAGTTTTGTCCTCTTGAATTTAATGTTTGGAAACGTTGACAAAAATGTTGCACGTTCTGATTTGAAGTAAGATTTAAAAGGTGAAAATACACTCACATCCAATGATTGTAGCTTATGTGAGGTGTGTGACAACAATGTTAGTAAATCTACACCCAACTCTCTTGCTTCTTGGATGGTTTCGAGTGCTACATGGCTTCCATGCCCATCAAAAATCAATAATTGTTTGTTGGTGGGCAACACACTGCCTATAACAAATTTTTTTAAGTGGGTCAATGAATCTTTAAACAAGTCTTTAGTCATCCATGCATGGGGTTGGGATACCATTAAAGCACCTAGTTTATAGTCTACCATTTAATTATCTATATTCTTATTCCCCTTGAACAAGTAGAAGCCTAAAGTGCTCTTCTCGGTAGTATTGACATAACAAAGAATCATAATCCATTCACAACTCTTTGGAATAATGTATGAGACATTCCTACTACTTTTTTGGCTAGCACCTTCATGGACCCATTTTTGCTTGCCTAGATGCTAGTTTCATCGTAATTCCATATGTGTTGAGGACCATATGGTAGTGCTTCATATGTTACAGAAAATGTATTGTAGAGAGCTACTACAACATCAGGTCTAAGATTGACTGCCCTATCTTTTTCTAGGCCTTCAGTAGTCTACAACACAAGTTCAGGATGTCTTTTCTTGAAACCTGTCCACCGAGACTTCCTCGAGAACCCATTAGTGAAAGGGTTTGGCCTATTTTGATAAATTTTGGTAACCTTAGCCTTAATATTGACTATTTGAAGACCCTGTCCAACCTCAGCCATTTGCTTGCACCATTCCACAGCCATATGTTCTTCCTCTTCAATGAGTATTGTTGGCGGACCTTTCTTGGAAGTTGTTGTTATTTTGCCTAGCCATTTGGATAGTGTGGCTATTGGGATTTTCCACATTTTGGAAGCTCCCATTATTGACATGTCATTCTCCTCAACATCACACAGTTCACTTTTCATGTCCTTTGAAGACCATAGATGTTGTTTCATTGTTACTCTTTGCGGTATTTGAGGTGTAGGAACCTCATTTTGTGGTATTCAAGGAGTAGAATTATCCTCTACTTGTGCAACATGATCTGCTTCAAGGGGGAATTCAGCCCCTCGTTTGTGGGAGGGCAATCGTGTCATGGCTCTTCTTTTTTTTGGTCCTAGTATGGTTCACCACTGCATTACCCTTAGCCATCTACACAAAATAAGTACAATCAAAATAGTGATGCTTGAACAATTATCTATATATGTATGAAGACAATTGTGCTTGAACAAAAGAATAATTATTTTGTAGTGCAGAACATATGAGAATAAGATAACCAGAGTGAATGATAATGCAGATCCTATGAAATAGAAATGCTAAACTATGAAACACAAATGCTCGAACAATTATCTTTATATGTATGAAGACAATGATGCTTGAACATAAGATTAATTAGTTCCCATATGTGTTTTCTTTTTAGTTTGTTGCATTTAAATTCATAAATACTATTAACAGTTTACAAACGAGCGACATAGGAAAAGAGGAGTGGACAACACAAAATTATATTGTATACAAGGGAGTTAGAGTTTAAGAATATCTCATATCTCTTAGGCATGTATAACATAAACATACTCATGCACAACAAACTGGGAACCACACTCACATTTTAACTATGAATGTAATGATTGCAATATAACCTGTATGGAAAAACAACTATTTAATAATGATTGTAATGATTGTAATGATTGCAATATAAACAACTATTAACCTATGACTCTAATGGTTGTAATGAAGAACAATTAAAAATATTACAAATGTAAAATAGTAAGTCTGAGCCTAACAAATCTCATATCTTAAACGTAGGGAAACACAATTGTTAACCTATGACTATAGCGAAATGGATATAAACTATAGGGGAACACAACTATTTAACTATGATTGTAATGGTTGCAATATAAACTATAGGGAAACACAATATAATGCTTACGAATGAAAAATAGTAAGAGTTTAAAAAATATCACATCTATTGTGCATGAAAAATTCATTCACAGACATAAATCTTTGTGAATTTAAATGATGTGATATTTTGAATGGCTGAATTGATGAAGCAGAACATATGAAAAAGATGAAACAAAACCTAATAAAAAGAGAAACCCCAAAATTAATGACTGGCATCAAAGAAGACCTAAGTGAATGATAATGTAGAACCTAGGAGAATAAGATAACCAGAGTGAATGATAATATAGAACCTATGAGAATAAGATAACCGAAGTGAATGATAATGCAAAACCTATTAGAATAAGATAACCAAAGACAATGATAATGCAAAACCTATGAAACATAAATGCTAAACTATGATTGTAATATTTGCAATATAAACCGTAGGAAAATAGAAATGGTAAACTATGACTATAATATTTGTAAGATAAACCCTAGGGAAACACATATTCTAACCTATGACTATAATATTTGTAATATAAACCCTAGGGAAACACATATTCTAACCTATGACTATAATATTTGCAATGTAAACCCTAGGGAAACAAATATGCTAACCTATGACTATAATATTTATAATATAAACCCTAGGGAAACACAAATGACAACCTGTGACTGTAATATTTGCAATATAAACCCTAGGGAAACATAAATGACAACATATGAATATAATGGTTGTAATGAATATCAACATAAAGCTTACAAATGGAAACCAATAAGTTGCCTATTAAAAAATCATATATTAAAGGCATGTACAACATAAACATACTCACACACATCAATCTAGGAACCACACATTTTATGACAATGAAACACAACTACTAGCCTATGAATTTAATGGTTGTAATGAAGAACAATATAAAGCTCATGAATGAAAAAAAGTAAGAGGAATACCTGGAACAATATGGAAGCTGGTGGATTGGAATTTGTGTATCTGCCTCCTCTTGTTGTTAAGTCAGTCAATTTTGTGCTTGTCACTTCTCCTTTTCTTATGTCACTCAGTGTAGAATAAGTGAATAGTTGAATCTCATAGCTATTTGAATTTGATTTATGCTTGTTTGGTGTGGCAAATTAAATCCCTATCCTATTTTGAATTTGAATTTTGGGTGATATGAATTGCAGATTTCATTAATTTTGACCATTAATTCCTGAGTTGATTGGTTTCGTGGATTGTTTACAATTGTTTCCATAAATTGTTTTTTGAATAATGGCAGCCTTATAGCTTGTAAAAATGGATACAGGCGGGATTTTTGAGGAAGGTGTCAGTATGTGTGCACCCTACTTGGCGAGATGGGACAAAATCCTATTGATACATGTTGTAGGTCTCATGTTTGATGAGATAGGCAAATCATTTATGTGTTGGTTTGGTTATTCTATAGTGGGAAACATGGTTGTAATGGGTTAGCATTTCAATCAAAGATGGGACAAATGGGTTTGAATTGTATTGATGTGGCACATCTATTTTGTTGTGTGGTTGTGATTAATGTGTAAGTGATGCCTAGATTGGTGTGACA
The DNA here is from genome assembly GCA_007115665.2 of Sequoiadendron giganteum. NCBI lineage: Eukaryota > Viridiplantae > Streptophyta > Pinopsida > Cupressales > Cupressaceae > Sequoiadendron > Sequoiadendron giganteum. Next base: position 210,882,559 of record CM021105.1, on the reverse strand, counting down.
ATTGGGTTTGAATGTTTATGGGGAAGGGTGTAAACTTTTATGAGATAATTGTTATATCTCCATGTTGGATATTTGCGATGTTTTATTAGATACAAGTTGTAAACACTTTTACTTGTTTGGCTACCAATGTGTACTTGTTTTGTTGACAAATATATAGGATTGTGTCTGCATTTAATATCTGATTTGTGTTTGATCTCATCTTGATTTTTTATGCAAGTCTATTTTATAACTTGTGGAGGACCAGTGTATCTATGTGGGTCCTAACATGTGCCATTCCTATTGCACGTTAGGGACCCCACACATGTTTCAGATCCTCTCCCCTATTCTCAATTTACTTTTCATCTGCCACCATTTGAAGATGTCTTTCAACTTGAAGATAGTATCTTTTATGGAGGATTTCGTCCCCATAAAATCTACAACAACACTGCAAAAAAATTTCCTCAATGCAAAAATGAAAACTCTCCTACTTTTTTCTTTTTTCCCACATGTAACTAAAAACATCTTTCTTGAAATTTCTTCTTTTTTCTTTTAATTCTTTTGAATTGACTTTTATTTCACTTTAAGCACACCCAAAAGATATTTTATTCACCTTTTAAAAAACTCATTTTATTACTCTTTTTTTACAACAATTAAATTAATGTTACATTAAGTATTAATTTTGACATAGGAATTTTAGTATTAATTCAATTAAACAATTAACGTCATATTTTGAGAGGGGACATTACAGTCCTTCCTCAAAAAAAAAATTCCTCAATCAATTCAAATTTGAATGCTACAAGATTTGTTCATTCTCCCAAGTACCATCTTCAGCTAATAAGTTTTTCCATTTCACAAGGTATTCCCTGATAACCCTCCTCCTAAAGGTACGCTCCTTGCTATCAATTATTATCTAAGGGATGGGAATGAGTTTCCCTTCTTCATCTAAATGTGAAAAATCATAAAAGGGAACTATATTATGACTCAACGCCTTCTCGAGATGAGATACGTGAAAAAAATGTAAATTGCAATTCGTCTACAATTTCAACTTATAAGCCACCACCCTAATTATTTTGGTGACTCTAAAAGGACCATAAAATTGTGGCTTAATTTTTTTTGACCTTTTTGAGTGTATATTGTCTATAGAGTTTCAACCTCAAGTAAACCATGTCACCAACCTCAAAACTCCTCTCCAAATGGTTCTAATCAACATATAATTTATGTTAATTTTATGTCTGATGTATGTTTTCCTTCAAAGACTTCATTATGTCCTACTTTTCATGTAATAAATCTTTAGCCTTAGGTACTCTATTGTCCCCAAAGATTAAATAAAGAAAGTTTGGAGATTTGTAACCATAAAGTTCCATTAACGGTGGCATTCAAATTGACATGTGGTACGTTGAATTGTAACAATACTCACCCAAGTATAACCATCTCACCCATGCCTTTTTCTGCCCTGAAATATAAAACCTGAGGTACCCTTCCACCCATTTATTTACTATCTTTGATTTCCCATTTGTCTATTAATGGTAACTAGTACTAGGGGTGAGATTCATCCCACTCAATCTAAAGATTTCTTGCCAAAAAAAACTCGAAAACTTGTTGTCCTTGTAACTAACAATGCTCCTAGGCATCCATGAAGTCTAAAAATTTCTCTAAAAATAAAATCAGCCACATGAACTACTAAGTCACTAAAATAGCATGAAAATGGGAAAATTTTGTGTCTATCAACAACCGCATACATATAATCCTTACCCTAAACCTTCAGAAGCCCTATGATAAAGTCCATGGAAATACACTCACTTTTGATTAGGAATGGGTAGGGGCTGCAATAACCCAACTGGATAGGAGTGTTCATTCTTATTTTGTTGGAATATAGGATACTCCCTAACATATTTAAGGACTTCATTTTTTAGTCTTTTCTATGTAAACCTCTCATGGATATGCCTATATGTTTTAAATAACCCCAAATGATTACCCATAGGAACATCATGAAAAGCCCTCAAAACTTTTGTCTTAAGCCTTTAATTGGATGCCAAATAATTTTTTCCCTTATACATAATTAGCTCATTAGATACTATATAATTATCATCCCGAGTAGTAACCTCAATAATACTTGTGGCCCAAGAGTCCCTAGCATAATCTACTACAATTAGCTCCCTCTAATCATCACCAATCTCAACCAAAGAGCACAAATGAGGTCTCCTAGACAATGCATCAACAATGAAATTTCTCTTCCCTTTGACATACACAATGTAAAAGTTGTATGCATGTAATCTACTTACCCATTTCTATTTTCTATCATTAAGATCTCTTTAATTCAGAAAGTATTCAAGGCTATTATGATTAGTTTTAACTACAAACTTCCCTCCTACCAAGTAAGGTCTAAATTTAGCCAAGGCATGTATGATGGCCAACATCTCCTTATCATAAATAGAATAACCTCATTCAAATTCTCTTAAATTCCTACTTTCAAAAGAAATCATATGCTTATTTTGCATCAAGAACACACCAATGCCTTCCCTTGAAGCATCACATTCTAGCTCAAAAGGTTGGGAAAAATCCAAAATGGCTAAAACTTGATAAGTTCTCATAATCTACTTGAAATGATCAAAACATTACTGAGCTAGATCTGACCAACTCAAAGCCCCCTTCTTTGTCAATTTTGTAAGAGGTGTTTCTATTTGTGAGAAACCCTTGACAAATATCATGTAGAACTTGTTACCTATTTTTGCTACTAGCCCAAAACAGGTAGTGCTATTTAATTTTTACCAATGAAAAGAAGGTACATTTTAGTTCTGCTATATCACATTCATGTTCACAAATAAATATCATAAGACTATACCATTACTTTGCATTATACAAATGCATACAACATAGGAGAGATTGTACAATATTTTAAAAAATGTATTCTTTATTGGTAGTCATAAATGAATGTTGTTTCACACAAGCTGTGGAACTAACTATTTGAATGCATATAATACAAAAGACTATACATTTACATATAAAGAAAAAATGCACATAAAGAGAAAGGGGACCCATCATTGCCTTAATGATGAATCTCGATTGCTTTGTTCTGCATCATCTTCGATCCCTCTCGCTTGTCCTGCTTCTAGTTGATTCTCTCCTTGCTGCTCCTAGGTTCCTTGCATTTGTAAGAAAAGTGTTGTTAGAGTAATGAAGGATCACCAATCAAAATATGGGCATATATCTATAAACATATAATCTGATCCTCACGTACATTCAAATAGCTAAGCATACTATAGATATCCAGGAAAACAAGAGAATTGTCAAGCACATTTATCATTTGATTAGTTTATCTAACATGTTTGCTTCGTGTGCAAGTATAGTTGAAATCCTTGTTACTATTTTGTTTTATCTTATTACAACATGTGGGATAAAATGTGGCTCCCACAAGGGTTGAGCCCAACATGTTGCCCTCTATTTCCATTAGAGAGGGATGATTGCATTTTGATATCACCATTGAATCTTTGTTGATAGGTCTCATTAATCATGTTTTTATTAACAAAGATAACTATCATTATTACTGGGAATCATCTTACATTAAAAGTTATACTCCTTGTCAATAAAAACATGTCATAAGTCTCACCTATAGGGACTCTTAGTGAGTTACTCAATGAATTCTTACTGTTTTAATTCATGTATTATCAGGTCACCAAGTCCTATCAAAAGCTATCAAGGGCTAATATAAATGAAATGAAGTAGTCATAGATCAAGGGTGACAGTGATTTGTATGCAATAGTGATGATGAAATGTAAAGTGATGCTCAATACATTATCATAACTTGAAACAGTGAGTATCAAACATCTGATCAATAACATTGAGTAACATATTCATCAATGAAATAAAGTGAAGACTGTGTTTTATGAGCACCAAATTATAGAGGACCATCCATGTTTACTCATGCTCTAGAAGCCTCTAAGTGTGAAGAAACAATGCTAATCTACTCTGGAATGACTATGACAAGGGCAAACAAAATATAGGCAATTGATAAAGGGTAACTATGAGTCAAAAGGAAACATATTTGAAGGTAGTCATATTATAAAATGCTAGGGCAGTGTGAACCAAGGTCATAGCTTGTGCATACATGCAAGGAAGGGAAAGCCTTTCATAGAAATAGAAGGCAAATAACATTGAAGGGAATCATCATGATAGTAATGGTATGATACAAGAGACAAAGGCCATGTGCATAAAGATTGACAAATGTTTCATTCTATGGCATTGGCCTAGAAGTGTCACATGATTTAAGTTACAGTCATGAGGAGCAAAGAAGATATAGGACATCAAGCTTTCCTAGAATGAAGAATGAAATCCTCAACACATAACAATCTCAAACCAAAAATGTTAAGAAAGGGAAGCATAGTATGCATTCTGTATATGCTCTAGAGCCGAGCCAAGAACATAGATCAAAAACATTGAATCTTTGCACAAGATAAATACAAAGTGTAGGGAGGGAGAGTAAATATCTACTGAGAATGTATCTTTTGACACATACATCAAAACCCACTTGGGGTATTCTGAAGAAGAACAAATGCAAAAGGAAATATTGAAGGATTTGAGTTTTTTAAAGTTTGAAAGCAGCTCAAAATGCATTTTAAAAAGCCTTCTTAGTCGCGGCCTGTCATACAAAAGAAGTTTTATTTCAATTTTTTCTGAAGAATAAATATAGAAGGAAAAGAGGGGTTTTTTAATCATCATAAACCTACAGAAAAATCAACTGCAAAGCATGGCCACGACCATAAAAATCAGGAAATGCTCATTTTTCTTTGCCAACGAAATATGGAATGTCTATAGTAAGGAAAATAATGCATGGGATCTTCAAAATATATAGGTGAAAGCAATAAAAGTGAAATTTTCTTCTTTTCTTGCAAAGATGGCTTGATTTTGAGCATTATTTCTCCAGAAAATGAAATGGAAAGACAAAATATGCTTCCAAAATTCTCACCCAAAATATTAGAATGCCTACTTAGAAGTTATGGTCATGGCCTTAGAGGTGAGAGGTGCTAGAAATCTACAAAAAATGCAAGATTTGAAGCTGCGACCTAGGGGTTTTTGTTAAATCTTCAGATTTTTACACCAATAAAATGTATGGAGTAGGATTACACAGTGGAAAATAAAGGCAGTATATTATTTTTTCTATGAATAGAGCTTAGGTTCAAGCCTTTTTATTTCTAGAAATGAATAAAGTGATTGAAAATTACTTACAAAAGGTTTATCTCGAGCCTGTTTGTGAAGTCATTGCCAAGAAATGAGTTTAGAAAGCCTATTGTTTACTCAAATCCACTATGAATCACCTTCAAAAAGCTTTAGGTCAAAACCCTAATTCGGCTCCCTCCAAACCTCCAAAAAGGTTGGTGTAAATGAAATGTTTTGTAAAGCACTTTGGCTCATTTTGTTGAAAACCCTAAAGGGTCCGACAACATAAGGTGAATTTTCACCTTTAGTTTAAAAATATATGCATCAACTAATAGATGTCATGACCTTTATGCCTTGGTGAGTTTTATGTTCTCATAAGAGCTTCATGACTTTGTAATTTTTTCTTTTACTCTCCTATTTTATTTACATCAATTCAAAATTGTAAAGCATTTGGTTAATTATAAATCATTAAACCAATTTGCTATTTTAAATGCAAAAGTAAAGTGTCATGCCTTGTAAATGAATTGAGAGCATATAGTTCAAATTTTATGCTTTTCAAGCATATAGGGAGGTTTGGAGAGGTTATCAAACATGTGGAGAGCATATAAGGGTGTTTAGTCACTTTGTTGGAGAGTATTTAGGCATAAATTTTATTTTCCTTCATGTTTAACATGGTCAAACTTGACTTATTCAACACATTGGAGCTCATTTGGAGAGGTTTCAATTGCTATTTTTTAGGATTTTTGGAGGCATCTGACCCAACTCAGTTTCAATTCCTCTTTTGGTGGAGTTTGGGAGGGATTTGATGGATATAGTCACTTTGTTGACTCATTTGTATTCAGTTCTTGTTATGCAATTTGTACTTAGTGACTTTGGAGTCCTTCTGCAAATTTTGCATACTTTTTAGCTCACTTTTACACATATAATAGTTGATGCCTTGGATATTATTGTGCATATTTTGCGCACACGCCCTGCCGTAGGCGAGGACCCTCTTTTTTTGCTCTTGGCGGGCTGCTTTACTCCTGCCTCGTTTTGGTGTCCTAGTTGGTCAACACACCCTTCAAAGTCTCATTTTTGGTTGACCATATTTCGCCCCTAAATTTTAAAAATGGCTAAGTATTGGATTTTTTGGGCTTCGCCTTCCCGCTCGCTTGGTTCTTCTTTTTCCTTCATTTTTGACTTTGGAGATAGGTTTCCCATGGATTTGGGATGTTTTTGTGGTGCCTAAGTGAACTGCCAAAGTTTCATTAAGTTTCGAGAAGTTGCAAAATTTTCATTTCGAAACATTTGGGAACTTCGTCTGTCCCTAGCTGTTCCGGAACCCGACCGCTCCGTGGCCATTTCTAGGATTCTATCTCGCTTTTTTCATTTCTTCCGTCTGATTGCCTTAGGCATTCCGACTTCCGGAACCCGGTCCCTCCATGGCCATTTCCGGGATTTCGTCTCCCTTTTTCTGTTTCTTTTGTCTAATTGCCTTAGGCATTTCGGCTTCCGGAACCTGGCCCCTCCATGGCCATTTTTGGAACTCCATCCCTCTGCCGCCGTCCGAGAACTTCGTCCATCCCTGGCTGTTTTGGAACCCGGCCCCTCCGTGGTTTTTTCCAGGATTTTGTCTCCCTTTTTTTGTTTCTTTCGTTTGATTTCCTTAGGCATTCCGACTTCTAGAACCCGACCCCTCCGTGGCCATTTTCAGAACTTCGTCCCTTCGTCGTCGTCCAAGAACTTCGTTTGTCCTTGGTCATTCTGGAACCATGCCCCTCCGTGGCTGTTTTCGAGATTTCGTTTCCCTTTTTTCGTTTCTTCCGTCTGATTGCCTTAGGCATTCCAGCTTTCATAACCTGGCCCTTCCATGGCCGTTTCCAGGATTTTGTCTCTATTTTTCCGTTTCTTCCATCCGATTGCCTTAGGCATTCCGGCTTCCGAAACCCAACCCCTCAGTGGCCGTTTTTAGAACTCTATCCCTTCGCCGCCGTCTGGGAACTTTATATGTCCCTAGCCATTCCGGAACTCGGTGCCTCTGTGGCCGTTTCCTAGATTCCTCTCCCTTTTTTCATTTCTTCTGTCTGTTTTCCTTAGGCATTCCGGCTTCTGGAGCCCGACCCCTCTGTGGTCGTTTCCGGGAACTTTGTCTGCCCCTGGCCGTTCTGAAACCCGACACCTCCGTGGCCTCCTATTTGAAAATAGACTTTGACTCACATGCTAAAATTGCATCCTCTCCTGTATGAAATTTTCAAATTCCAAATTTGAAGTTGGGAGATACCATATGGGGCCCGGACTGTCCGTCGCCCTGTCAAAGCAGCATCTCGGCTTCTCGGTCTCGGAACGTTCAAACACTCTCCAGTAAACTGCTAATGGAAATTAACATTGAATATTATGATCTTTTTAATGATGCATGAATGGATCTTGGAAGTATTTTGCAAGATTTGAATAACACTTACCTTGATTTGTGTATAAAAGCACTTACAACACTTCGTGCATGTAGGTTTCAAGAAGCCTACAGTGGGTCCGTCGGGAGACCCATTGAGAAAGTTGAACAAGGAAAGGCGTGTGGATCCTATCACCATTCATTTTATGCCCACCTCCCTTTGTGGTGCCCATCAATAGAGTTGGCATCAGAAGAAGGCCCGTGCCAAGGAAGTCAATGAGAAAATGCAAGGAAGTTTGTCCTACTTTTCACTAGATGATGATAATCTTTGGGGGTTGTTCGCTCGAATCAGGGGCAACCAATCCATTGATGCAATCATCGACAGACCCATTTGATCCAATGAAGAATGTTGCAAATCCATCAAGAAAAAGGCATCTTTCAGGCAGTTTCAACTACAGTAAAAGGGAAATCAGCTAGAAAACAAAACTGCTATAGTGACTAGCCACTAAAAGACAAAATAGGAAAAAGAAAAAGATGTATTTTAAATTGATGAATATTGTTGGTTAGGTGAAGCTCTAATGTAATTGAATCTAAGCCACACAATGTAAATCAATCCTAGCCATTCATTCGGGCTTTGGAAAACTATAAATAGGGGTCTCCCCCTCATTTGTAAAGGGTTGGAGAGTTGTAAAAACATTCTGTAGCAATAGAAAGCAACATTGCATGATCTATGGGTGTTACTTTTGAGTTTGCTTATTATGTGTGCATGGTTCTACCTTCCAAGTTAGTTTTAGTTGTTAATTTTTTGAATGTAAGTGGTAATGGTGATTGTTGTTTAAGTATTTGATGAATTTCTAGCCCATACTTTTGGCACTTGTTGATGACAAGTTGTTGTGCAAAGTTAGCCTGGGCTTATTTATTTGATTGCTGCAACTTAGTTCATTTACATGTTCATGATGTGTGTATGCAAACTGAAATATGCAGTCCTTAGAAGATTGCACTAGTTTTATGTAACTGTAGGATCCTCTTGGCCAAGCAAAACCCAGTTTAGGGAGTTTGTCTACTACAACAGCTTCCATGATCATTGTTCATTCGTAGTTTCAAATCTAGGAACCTTCTCTCTTTCCTGCCCTTTTTCATTTATTTTAATAAGTAACCTTAAGCAAGGTTCATTGCACATTATAAATCTAAATCCAATGTTAAAATGGAGTTCTAGACTGTTGTTTGAACCTGCAGAAAATGTTCAACAACTCTCCCATCTTAAGAACTTCATTTGTAGATCCAACTTCCCCACTTTGTAAATCATCTGTAAGTCTACCTTGTGATTCCAACAAATCACATAAATCAACTGAGAAATTCCAAGCACTGTCAAGACCTGACATCTAAGAGACCTTGGGATAGTGTTCTGCAATTTGATTGTGGAAGATTGTCTTTCAAGAGAGGTAATGCACCTGCGCATTACCTGTGTTGAGAAGTGCATAAAAACACCATCAACAGAGATTAATAAAGCTAAGTTGTTTTTCCTACTTGAGTTTTCTTGCTCTACTGTGTGCAGTTTGTTAATGTATGTGATTGATTGTGAAAGTACTTCATTCCCGGTGATTAATTTTTTCATTAATGGAACCTTTGTGCAAAAAGGGTATGCTTTTTGCAGGTTATGAATTGTGTTGAAGTGCAAGTAGAGCAAAGTCGTGAAGATTTCTTCCTTCTAGATTTATGCATTACAACCTTCTCATGAAACATTGATGCAAAGGATATATAGGTTTGAGTTTAGCAAAGCTGTGTTGTGTTATTGGTTGAACTGTGTATCCAAGCTATTCTATAGGTCCTAGTTAGTTTGGTGTATCATCTCCTTAATTTTGTTTTATTTTTATTTTTTTAGCTTATGTTTCCTCTCTTCCCCTTTCCTTGTCAAGCAGTAGAGTAATTTAGGTGATAACCATTTAGGAAGCTATCCTTCTCTGAAGGTTTGGTCTCGTTTAAGGTACCCACACCTTAGGATCATTCCCATGTTTTCACTGGATTGTTGAATTTCATATTCAACAGGGGCAAATCCAGGAGATAATAATTTTGGCATGCCTAGTGGGACTGTTTGAATTAGGATAGTTTAGAAAGTGTATGTTTATTGTTGGTTTTGATATGCAACTATCATTTTTATGGACTTTAAGAGGTTAAATCTGCATATTTGGCAGCTCTGAGTGTGGGTGAAATAGGAAAAACTAGTGCCATATTATTTGTATGAAAATGATACAAACTAGAAGCTCAGGCTCTTTTGAATATCTATAGCTCTCCCTGCCCAAAAGACAAGGTAGAGCAACAAAAAAAGCTTCTATTTCATTAAGGAAAAATAAGTCTACTCCACCCTCTGTAAGATTTTTTCCTCATATAGTAAGGAGTCGAGTTTATGTTGTACCTATGGTTGCATAAAGGAATCAACCTTTTGTTCCTTTCAATGGAGGCAACCCACTTAACCTACAACAACATGATGATATCCCTATGGTTGCATTAAAAATTCTACCTTTTTTCACTGTGGAGGATCAAACTACTCCCTATTGATGGCCAAAATAGCACAAACAACATAAAACAAAATATTTCTACTCTATTTCTCCTGAAAAAGAAAGACAACATATAGTAGCCTAACTTCCAAGGTCCTGATAATTGGTTCTCAACTATTTGATGTCACTCAATTGGCCAATGCAACTGTAATATTCAAGGGCCTTTGCTGGTGATAAGGAATACAAACTATATCAGATTCATCAATCTATGTTTAATAGGGGGGTTTAAATAAACAAAAAAAGGATAGATCAAAGCACAAATCAGTAAAACATGAACAAAATTCCTTAACATCTACACATATATTCTCAATAACGAGTGTTTCTTAACAGATCAAAACCATAACATGATACAACTCACGGAACAATCCATACCATTGCATACATTCATAGTGCTTAATTTAATCATCACAACCATTCATCAAAATACTACAAGATTCAAAACAAAATCCTCATTCGTTGCCAATAATATAGATCAACAAGCATATATATAATTCCATTCATAGATAATTTAATGAAATAATCTTTAAAATCTGGTTTCCCCTATTGATTTGCATCAAATAAGAAACATTTATGTACAAAAAACTTACTGGCATACAGACTGATTATGATTCTTTAACATCATCCAAGAAGTTCAACTCCAACATAAAACTGTATAAAATGTGTATCTAAATTAAACATGAACTTACAAGTATCTTTTCTCAAAGCTATAAAATCCTATCTGCTATCATCGAGTGGCTAATCCTACTTCAATCAACTGACCTTTACAACATGGAGCTCAAAAGTATATATAGACATGCTACGCATAAATCCCTCTCAATCAAAAATTGAGATCCACTAATCAAGGAACCATAACCGTGTCAAGAAACTAGACCGGTCGATCTTTAGTTCAAAGGTTGATTGCCCTGTTGTGCAAAATCTAATGCTCAAGAAAAGAGATAGGACTGGATGATCTTTAGTTCAAAGGTTGATTACCCTATTGTGTAAAATCTGACTCTCAAGAAAAGAGATAGGACTAGTTGATGAAAACCTTCAGTTCAAAGCTTGATTGCCCTATAAAGTAGGAGAGAAAAGGGAAAGTCATGTGCCAAAAATAGAACATTTTGCTGTGAACTCACTCCTGTGTAGTTTTCTTGAAGGATATCTACATCAGGCCCATCGACCCAACTGTCTTCAAATTTGATTCTTTTTAACTCTACTGAGGCGAATTCCTACATATCTTTTAATTTGGTCAATTCCCTCCTAGCAACTTTCACCCCCCCCCCTTTAATATCCATTAGTCTATCCAACAATAAACCCTCTCCATCATCTTCTTTTTAAATGACCTCCTGAAATATGTTGTTCCATTTCTCCTTCAATTGATCCAAAGGCATGCCTTCTTTAACCGGTATGTCTACATTGACTAAAATAGCTATTACAACTTCTAATTCATCAAGCTGATCATTCAAGTCTTTACTAGCATCTTGAACTTCATTTCTATGCTTATATACGAAGTCAGACCTAAATCAGATTATGCTTGAAGCCTTTTCCAGGAAATCGACACTATTTTTTTCAAGGATTGATTGATCTAGAAGAGTTGATTTTAGCAACTTACTGATGTCTTTCATCTTCTAAATATATCCCCTATATTCTTCCTCCTACTCTCCTAGAGTTTCAGTATGATGACCCATTTCTTCTATCAGCTCAAGTGTTGTTTTATGGATTTCAAAATTGTTTACCAACACTTCACCCACTCTTTGATTAAGCTTGTCAATCCATCTATCCAAAATCCCAGACTTACTCCTCATTTGTACTTAATCATCAACTTCTCTTTTACTGAGTAAGACTGGAGTTTCCAAGGCAACAACTTATCCGGACATGGGAGTGGAAACATCTTTTAAGAAACTATGTAATTGATCCAATTGAGCCTTATGTTCATCCTTTCTTTGTTTATCCTTGATCATCTTGAACTTTGTGGAGGAAGCTACAATATCAATGAGATTCATTTGTTGATTCCTTGTAGGCCTCTCTAAGTTGACTATGCCCAATTGATAATCAGTCACTTGCATATCTTCTCTATCCTTGTCCACCACCAGAATTGCATATTCAACAATGATCTCTCCTGCCTCTGTGAGCCTTGTGGAATGAAGAACCTTGGCCTTTTTCTTAGGTCTCTTATTTTCTATCTCCTTCATCATTTATTCCTAATTAAGAGGTTGCAGTGGAGCTATCTGCTTCTTCTCAAGATCTAGCTTTAAACATGTAAGAGCACTAGGAGTAGTGACTACTTGTGCTAAGGAAGAGGTAGTTGTAATAGAAGATAATGGTTGTAACATGGTAACTTGAGGCTGAGAAGAAACTTCTTGCACATTATGTTGCTCCTTTTCTGCATTCTCTTGTGCAACCCTCTCGGCCTCTTCCTTATCCATCTGCTCCTGCAGCCTTTTATCTTCTTGTTCCTTCTTCGAACATTCTTCCTCTAACCTCTTTGCTTCAAGCAATTTATCTATCTGTCTCTCCAAGTCTTTGATCTTGTCCCATGCTTCCTTTTCATTTTTTTGTTTCCTAGCAAGTTCTTCAACATCCTTTTCCTTTTGTAAGCATTCCTCTTCTTCCCTTTTCTTATATGGTTCTTCAATAATCTTAAATTTAGCCTCAAAGGATTACTTTTCTCTTCTTTTCCTTGCCTTCTCTTCTTCAAGATCATGGATCTTTTTCAGCATTTCTAACTTGTCATTCTCCTCCTTTATTCTGAGCTCTTACTCCTTTTGGTGTTGTTGCTTGGCCAACTCATCAACTTTTTTCCTGGCGTCTAATTGTTGTTGTTGGATTAATGCATCAATTTGGGCTCTTGCTTCCATTTTATGTTGTTTTTCCAATGCTTTAGCTTGTGCTTTGGAATCCGACTCTTGTTGTTTGAGAAATGCATCAACTTGTGCCTTTGCATCTGATTCCCTCTTAGCTTCTTCAAACAACTTCCATTGGTCCTACTATGTCAAAACATGCTCAATTCCATCAAAAGGCGTCTCCTCTAGTGTTTCCTTATTTGTCTGAGTACCCTCAAATTATGTCTCTACATCATGGATTTCAACCTCAAGACCCTTTCCCTTCAAAGTTTCACCTTCCTTATGGAGAGTTCCCCTAGGCATTTCTCCACTTGGTTGCGTTGTAGGAGGGGGTTGAGTAGACGACTCACCTACAATTGATGTTGAGGCCCCAGGTCCTATTGGGATTTATTCCTCATGTGCTTTAGATAGATCCTGAACAAGAACTTCAAGTTCAAACTCCTCTATATTAGGAGGGAAGAATTCCAAGGGCTCCTTAGGAGGTATTCTTCTTTTTGTCCTCTTGTACCCTTGAGTGGTACCTGCACCTTTCCTTTTCTTGGAAACTTGACCCCCAAGTTCCTTGTTTCTTAGCACAACCCATTGGATACTTCTATCCAACACCGACCTTGTTATCTGTTTAATATCTATGGTCTCCTCTGCACCCCAATCTATAGGATCCAAGTTCCTGTTACCTATATTTTGTGCCTCATATTGGGGATCCAACACATCCCCATCATCTGATAATGTTTCAAGAATGTCCACTTTCACCCCAAACTCCAACATGAGGGGATAAGAAGTCTTTCATAATTTATTTTCCTTGAGTTATATTTGTACATATTTAAAAATGGTCACGGTTGATCGAACCTGTTAATTAATTAAATATGAATTATTTAATTAATGTTTCTTAAGTCTTCTACATATAAATAAATTTAATTATTTATTTATATTGTTCATTTTTCTAATTCTTCTAAATTAATTAAATAAATGAACTTTATTTAATTAATGTTATATTCCTCTTAATTAATTAAATAAATTTTACAATTTATTTACATTAATTATCAAAGTTTAAATTCTAAATTTAAATGATTTTCTTCCCTCCACATGTAATTAAATACTTTTTGATATTTAATTAAATCATTTTCCAAATTCCCACTTCTCTCACAAAAATTAAATATTCTTAATATTTAATTAAAAGGTTTTTTTCCTTTTCTCATAACTAAATATTTACAATATTTAATTAAAGCCTTTTCACATTTCTCTCACACATAATTAAATATTTATTTATTTAATTATGAGAGACACCTTTCAAATTGTCTCTTCATTTTCTGTCTCTCAGAATTCCACCTTCTTTTCGAATTCTCGATCTCTCACCGTTCATTTCAACAGGTTTGAATTCGACCGTCGATCTTGGCCAATCGAATTCCTACCTTCAAAAATCTATAAATACAACCCTTTCATGAGTTAAAAAGGACCTCGAATCTCATACTTTCATGCGTAGTTATTATAGTCGCATCTTAAGCATTTCATAAGCATTTTAATTCAATAAGTTCAATCTTGTAGATGCATATGCATTTTTAATAATCTCATTCTCTCAAGTGCCATTCTATAAGCTGTGTTTGCACAACTGAGAGCAAACATATTGAAGTGAATCCTTGAAGATAGAGGACAATGGAACGAATTTGAAGAAGCTATTGTCAAGAGTTTGCATTTGCATTATTTAATTTAGTTTTCTTCAATCTAATGTTTCATTGGTGTATTGGTTTAATTTCAATTTAATTGACACATTTTATCGTACACATTTCTGGTGCCCACCATAGGGCATCCCCCCATATTAATCTTTTTCTTGCAGAAAATCTTATGTTTTTACAGATGATGGATTGAAAAATTAACTTTGGCACATATGATCCTCGGTTTAGCGCATCCACAGACTATTTTGGCGCATCCACAGACTATTTTAGCGCATTTGGCACTTGTTTTAGTGCATACGAGCCTTCTTTTAGCACATCTGGGTTCTGTTTTAGCACATACGAGCCTTCTTTTAGCACATCTGGGTTCTGTTTTAGTGCATACGAGCTTTGTTTTAGCGCATAGACCTCTGTTTTAAACTTTTACAGTCAGTTTTTAAAATAGCAATATCTTGGTCATATGGAGGTCTTTTTTGACGATTTTTTTTTTGAAATGGGGTAGAATTTCATAAGCTACTTAATGGTGCAGGTTTTTATCAGCTTTGATAGAGTTTAAATTTTCAAATTCTCACTTAATGTCAAATAACACTATAACTTGGTCTAATTTTTAGGATTTTTATGTTGAATGATTCATGTAACCCTTATACCTTCTTGTTTCTTGGTTTAATCTAACATTTGGAGAATTTTTGCAAGTTAGAGAATCAAAAAGGGAAGAGGAAACAAAGGAAAAGCTTCTTATGAAATCATCTTTCTATTGTATCAAGTGTTTTTAAACACTTTGGGAGCAATTATAATCTCATTTTTAAATTTTTTTGTCTGGATCCGACCTGACCGCGGCCAGAGGTTTTATTGATGTATGGGGAATAAAATGAAGCAACCCTAGGATAGACACTTAATGTTGAATTAACCAATCCTAGGATAGTCACCAAACATATTTTCTTTTGGTTAAAATAAACCCCATGTTTTTAGTGAAGCAACATCTTCACTTAGAATAGAAAATTTTTCAATTTGGGATTTAAAATTGAACCATTATTTGCATGTTGTGATTGTGGGTAATAGGTCTATGCTCTCCCCTTAACTGGGTGATCAAAATACCAGACTTACCTTTTATTTTTTTGCACTTTAATGCTTTATTACATCCTTTAGAAGGCCTGCCGTAGTGGGAAAAAGTACTCACCCTACAAGAACGACCTAAGTGGGAACACCTAAAGCCAAGGTTTCCAACCCACTATAATAAAAAACAAGTTGTTGATGAAAATCCAACTTGACAGTAGTAGACATGATAACCATCCCCAAAGCCTTTGTTCTAAAGGTTGGGAAGTCTCTCGAGGGAGTATATCTATTGTCACACTGATCGGAAAGACTTACTAAGAACCATAGTGTAGTGGCCAGCCGTGTCAGTAACCAAACATCATTTTAATCATGGTGCAAGGCGAGGGAAGAATCTTCCCCCAAGACACTCACCATATAGTCACCACAAATTGTTTGCTCAAGGGATTCAGTATCCACTTCCATCACTTTGAGTACACACCTGGAAAAGACAAAAACACGGGCGCCCTCTAGGGGGTGACAAGGCTATGTGAGTCGACGCGATTTTAAGCTGTGGGCTATGATTACTATGATGACCTATTTGAAAAATTAAGAGTGAGTCTGATTGATATGCTTATCTTGTTCAAAACCTATGGAAATCTCAAGAACATACACTCTTTGTTTATATTCTAGGAGTAACAAAACAACTGTTTGCTTCTCTATGCTGTGTTTTTCACATTTAAATCAGATTAAGATCATCCACAAAATTTAAAACATGGGTCATAGCGAAGAAAATTTTGGTCATAGGCTTTATGGAAATCGTTCAAATCAAGAGATAATAGAAGAAATGCTTCTAGAAGCTGAACAAGATCCACAGTTTCTCTTCGCCATGGAAAAGTTCTTAGAGCAAAATAAAGACAAATACTTTCTTTTATTGGCAAAGCAAGGTGTCAAATTGCCCTCTGACTACAATTTGGAGAAAATTAAAAAGAATCCTGAAAAGAAGGAAACTCCCTTAAACGATCTTAGTACTCTTACCCAGCAAGTAAGAGCAATCCAAAGGCAAGTCAAGGAAATAAAAGGGGGTACAACTAAAAAGTCCTTTGATGGAAATATGAATGTGACCTTTTCTCCTCCAAAAACAACATCAACCAAATTCAATGTTTCTGAATTTTTGCAAAGGCTAAAAGGGAAGCCCAAATCTAAACCATCAAATAACATTGACCAATCTTGTCATGCCATGCATTTATCTTCATCCCCCATAATTCAAAATGAACCTCATGGTTCTTCCACCCAATTCAATGATCCCATTCAATTACCTTCTTCTATCATATCCTCTACATCCAATGATTCATTTCAATCTACACATCTCGATCAAAACATTCTTTCCACTCCATCCCATGATACTAAAATTCTGCAAACCCTTCCAATCTTTGATCAAGATCCCATATCTCAAGAATCATATGATGATCCCCTCCTTTCATTATTCACCCATGATAATCCTCTTCCGTCTCAAGAACAAAATATTCTTCCAAGTCCTTCCTCCACCCCATCTTATGAATTCATACCCTTTCATGACTCAATCACATCCCAGGAGCACGACAATTCTTCCATCCTATCCAAAGCTTCCCTTTCATCTAATGATCAAGCTACTCCATCTCCTTCATCTAATGATTCTTTTCCAAGTCAAGATCAAAGTATCCCATCATCCTCATGTCAAGGGCTCATCACACCTCTTCAAGAAATGTCAACATCATTTGATCATATGGTTGAAAACATTGGCAATTTCTCCACCATAACTGTTGGAGACAATGATCAAAATCAATCCATCAATGAGCACTGTGAAGATATGTCTACCCCATCTAGTGATCAAATCAACATTCATCAAGAGCAATTTTTTAGTTTTGATCAAGACCCCTCCTACAAAGATCTATTTCAAGGAGTGTTGACGATATTTGATCCTATTGACATAATCCAAAATCCTTCCACCAATGATCGTGTTGACAATGTCTCTACATCAGCTAATGAGTTAGAGGACATATCTCAAGAATTTATTTCGAGGCATGATCAATATCTTTCACCAATATCTAGCAATGATCCTTTCCAAAATATATGGACATCCTTTGACCTCATGACATTTGAGAAACTTCCTATGCCTATTGAAGATTTCCAAGAAAGAAATCCATTCTTTGAAATTGACCTATGTCAAGAACTTGATCCAAAGCATGTCGAAAGCAATTCTGAAATCATTCGAGATCAAGAATTTGTATCTCCAAGCTACTACAATGATATAATGGACACTCTCCTATCCATACAAGATGACCATGTCCGTATAGCACATACTCGTCCATCTACCCATGAGATGCTTTCTTTGGATGGACACATAGATGATCTTCATTCAAAACAAGAGTCTCATACTCTTATTGAGGAACAAGAGTCCCCTACTCTTAACATTTGTACACATGATCAAGAAATAGAGAAATCCAGAGACATGTCAGAAATGGGTCAGGGAGAATTCTACAGAAGTGGTGAATCAGAAACATCATGTGAAAGCATATCAAGAATCAATCATGAGAAAAATTTTATGTGGACAATGAATCATCGATGCTTCTTGAAGAAATAATACAATCCGATATTTCACAAGATCAAGCTAAGGATATCAATCAGGCATTTATCCCACAGATAAAGGATCCTATCACTTATAAAATTGGACCACTCACCTTTGTAAGGGAAAATCATCTTATCAATAAAAGAGCTATCACCTTTGAAGATCCACCACAGAGCAGAGAAGGAGCAACACCTTGTTTCCAAGAGAAATCATATCCTTTTGCAAATAAAATGTTTCAACAGATGAATTATCAAGGCAATGGATTAGGCCTACATGAACAGGGTATCCTAGGACCAGTACAAATTATTGAAAATCCTAAGAATCAAGGCCTTGGTTACTCAACAATCAAGGGATATGAACATATCAGTGATACTTCCATAAAACTGGGGGCAACTTCATCTCAAGCAAACACCAACATAGGGAGCATGAAGATCCTTATGATGAAACCGATGTCAATACTACAACCCACCACGTCATGAATCTTCATCCACCCATCACCCCATCCACGAATTGGGACCAACATCAAAAGAAAGACTTGAATCAAAGCATGAAGAATGTTATCAAGGAAAAAGAAGCTAAAGAGCATATAGGACAAATCAAATACATATGGATACCAAAGAATACAAAGAAAAATTATCCCTATCAAACTCCATTAGTCAAAGAAACTATGGGGCAAAATCAAAAAGGGAAAAGTATCCATCAAAGATGTCCACAAAGGAAAAAGCAGGCTTCTCAAGCAACGTACAAAGTGTATCAAGCAGTTGGTCCAAATTCCATGCACACTTCCATATCCACCCATTATTGCTCATCTTCCCAAGTTTGGAGAGTCAAAGGTTCCAAACTATCGACCAATCCATCTTTTACTCCTAAACACACTCCATCCACGCCTCCACGCATGTATCCAATTCTCACATTGACCATGTATTGGCAGCAACCCTTCATCATAAGGATTCAGAAGGCACTCTATCGCGATGTGCACACAAAGATGAGGTTAACTCCCGTATCAGCAAAGCAGATCAGAGATCTCAAAAGTTGCATTCAAGTGCACGTATCTTGGCAAAACAACTTCTTCAAGCAGGATACCGATGGCACATTATGACAAAAGCATCAACATCAGCACCACCAGGTGGTTCAACATCAGCTTAAAATCTCTCAGAAAATACAAAAAAAATCAGAAAAATGTCCTGAAAAAATGGTTACCTTGATGAAAACTGGCAAACAGGCGTCTTGGTGACAACAAAAAAAATCAAAAATACAAAAAATCCAAAAAAATCAGAAAAAGGATTGAAAAACAGTAAAGAAAAAAATCGTCCTCTAGTGAAAACCACTACAGTGGCGCTTTGGACAAGTACCATGATGAAAACCTGGCAAACAGGCGTCATGTGTAGAATCGAGCATCTACGTGCGCCAATTCAGGAGAAAGCATCTTATCGCATCCATAATAAAGCCAACATTCCATCCATATCATCCGTTCATCCATGAACCGTTTATCTAGCCCATTACCATCTATTTACATTATCTTGATCTCGACAAAGTTTGGTAAACACTTTACACTTGTTTATGGTAAACATCTTGACATGGGTCATTTTCATTGATCCTATCCAATCCAAACGTTATTGAGCCTTGAAGCACTATCCAAGTGAGCATCCTTTGTTCAAACACCTTATCTTATCACAAGATAATCCTTGGCATCCTTTGCATGCTTACAGTATCTATCCATACACCTATTCAAGAATCCACCCATGGCCATTCCATACATTGCTAGACATTGGGGGCAAATGTTTACATCTTGCTTCAGGAATGAATCTTGATATATATCCTCCAACTTATGTGGTGATCTGAACATTGGAAGACGTAAAATCAAATTGGTCAAGCATTTGCGAGCCAAAAGATCCAAATCACTAGCCCATGGCATATTTTGATAGGAAGACGCTCCTTATCAAGCTTTTATCTTTCGTCGAACATCAATCTGAACAATTCATATCAGTCACATCTAACTTGCGTGTCAGTGTCACATCAAATCATCAAAATAATTTTGTTCCAAATCAAGCTTCATCAATCTTGATCAATCGAATCCAATCAATTATCACCTTGTTTGACTTAACACACTTAGTCAAACTATCATCTTGTGAACGAGTTTACTCTAGGATAACGCAACTTCCTTGGGTTTACAAATTGATTATCATCTTTGTTTGGCTTAGCACACTTAGCCAAATTAACAAATCCATTATCACCTCGTTTGACTTAACACACTTAGTCAAACTATCAATCCATCAATTTGATCAATCAACCTTAGCTTGGTTTTCAACAAAATCTCAAAACAAAGCACTGATATCGTCATGCATGTCCATATCCAAATCATCAAAATCCAAAAAAATCAAAAAACATCAAAATTCAAAAAAATCAAAATGTTCCTAAAATCCAAAGAAAAATCAATAAATCATATGCTTTCATCAGTAAAATGGTCATGTCTCACCCTAGACTAGGGGCAAAATCTTGAACTCGTTGGGGGAAATCATCTTTTTTTTTTAGCAAACAAGCAACATGTGTCAATTATCAAGTATCAGATCAACAATCGAATATCCAATCAAGCCTGGTCAAAACAGCTTTGGGACATGTCATACATTGAAACTGAAACAAACTGGATGATCTTAATCTGAATAAAATGAATGACAAAACTTAAAGCAAAAGTTATAAAATCGTTGTTTTGATATAAGATGACATCATATCTTTGGAGTGGTTCAATGATGTATTGAACTAGAATCACAAGGAAGAAGTATGATTTTTCTTTGCTTGTTGTCTATAAGATAATCATTAGTATTGTGCAAATTGGTCGTGGGACATGCTCTACAACGTATCATTGATGACATTTCAGAATTTGCATAGGAAAATGGTTAACTTTTGTTTGTTTATGCAAATAATACTCATGTCATCTTGGTTCAATTATACCTCGATGCTTGTATTAGCTTGCTATATCAAACACCATGAAAGCAGTACTCAGGTCATCATTGGTGCTAACATACCCTTTGATGCTTGTACTAACTTTCAACATATCAAAAAGGCTCAATGATGACAACTAAACACAACAAGAAATGGCAACAAGGAGAATGATTCATTATTTCATTTAGGGTTGCATAATTCATTTAGGACTGCATAATTCATTTGCATTTTGAGGTTCCTTTTAAATAGATTTTTGAGGGTGGATCACATTCTTAAAATATCTTTTTCGACAACGGTTGAGTATGACTGGACATTTGTCACATCTCATCTGCATCATCTCAATCATTTCATCCAATCATTTCTTCCAATCTCATCTTATCAATCAATTCAATCTAGCACAAATCATTTAATCATACCTTTGGTCTTGTTCCTAGCCTTACTGCAAGCCTCAATCATCATCATCATCATCATCGGGATGTATCCTTCCCTATCCTTGTGTTGTTCTGGGATGTATCCTTCCCTAATCAACAACACTATCAATATCATCAAGCAAACATGCAAATCAATCAACAATGGATATCATCAATCAATTAGTACATCAAGCAAGTTCAAATCAATTTCTGTTTGTTTTTCATATCGCATGGAAACAAATTTAACAGTCATCATGACTCAATTTGACTTTCAATCAGGAAAGCAAATCAAATCTTCTATTTGTTTTTCATATCGCATGGAAACAAATTTAATAGTCATTTTGACTCAATTTGCCTTTCAATCAGGAAAGCAAATCTATGTTACTATTTGTTTTTCATATCGCATGGAAACAAATTTAACAGTCATCATGACTCAATATCTATCTATTTGACTTTCAATTAGGAAAGCAAATCTATCATTTCTATTTGTTTTTCATATCGCATGGAAGCAAATTTATCAATCAAAAAGCATCATCAATCGAGGCAAAATTAAAGTTCTTCATCTTCATATCAATCTTTCAATAGGGTTTTCATCAAATCATCTTTATCGGTCGATGAATCAGATAGAAAATCAGTAAAAAAAAATAAAAATTCCAAAAATCATCTTTATCTGATTCATCACCCGAGGGGGCATATAGCATCATCAACAATTTTTCAAAGTCAGGGGCAGTATTTCTTTGAAGCAATGCGTAAAACACATCACTTCAAAGAGGGGCAAAATGTACACATCTAAAAATGGTCACGGTCGATCGAACCTGTTAATTAATTAAATATGAATTATTTAATTAATGTTTCTTAAGTCTTCTACATATAAATAAATTTAATTATTTATTTACATTGTTCATTTTTCTAATTCTTCTAAATTAATTAAATAAACGAACTTTATTTAATTAATGCTATATTCCTCTTAATTAATTAAATAAATTTTACAATTTATTTACATTAATTATCAAAGTTTAAATTCTAAATTTAAATGATTTTCTTCCCTCCACATGTAATTAAATACTTTTTGATATTTAATTAAATCATTTTCCAAATTCCCACTTCTCTCACAAAAATTAAATATTCTTAATATTTAATTAAAAGGCTTTTTTCCTTTTCTCATAACTAAATATTTACAATATTTAATTAAAGCCTTTTCACATTTCTCTCACACATAATTAAATATTTATTTATTTAATTATGAGAGACACCTTTCAAATTGTCTCTTCATTTTCTGTCTCTCAGAATTCCACCTTCTTTTCGAATTCTCGATCTCTCACCGTTCATTTCAACAGGTTTGAACTCGACCGTCGATCTTGGCCAATCGAATTCCTACCTTCAAAAATCTATAAATACAACCCTTTCATGAGTTAAAAAGGACCTCGAATCTCATACTTTCATGCGTAGATATTATAGTCGCATCTTAAGCATTTCATAAGCATTTTAATTCAATAAGTTCAATCTTGTAGATGCATATGCATTTTTAATAATCTCATTCTCTCAATCTCTCAAGTGCCATTCTATAAGCTGTGTTGAAGCGAATCCTTGGAGATAGAGGACAATGGAACGAATTTGAAGAAGTTGTTGTCAAGAGTTTGCATTTGCTTTATTTAATTTAGTTTTCTTCAATCTAATGTTTCATTGGTGTATTGGTTTAATTTCAATTTAATTGACACATTTTATCGTACACAATATTCATCCTGAAGATCACTCCAAAAGTCCTCCAATATATTGAAGTGTTTATCAAAAACAGAAGCAAGTAAAGGTTCATTTTCTTCTTTGGATCAAAGTGCTTCCTAGCACTGTACAAACCCAACCTCGGGTCCATCAATTCATTACAAACTATCTTGGCTCCCACAAGGTGTGGACATCTATATTCACCCAACTTCATGGGGAACTTATGAAAACCGGGGTTGTGCTTTATACCAAATTTAGAATTAACCCCTAAAGCTTGATAAAAGAACTCCATTAAAGCAATCCTATTGCTGCAAAATCTAGGGAGTAGGTGAGGGTGACCATCAAATCTGGCTAGCCTAAAATAAGTAAACTTGGGGTATTGGATAAACCAACACCCCCACTCTGTGATGAATGCCATGTCCTCTTGACTCAATCTATATCCTGCATCTCTCGTAAGTTGGTTAATAATGCCATATAAAAATGTGTCATTAACCCTTCTGTAATGTAGTTTAGAAGTCTGTAAGGTGAGCTGATCATAATGATTCCACACCTTATTTTGTTCATCAGCTTCTTCCAAAATCCCCACTCTATTTAAACCCGAAAAGATGCCCCTTCTTGCTGTTGCATAAATAACATAAGAGGTCATGAAGAAACTCTTGGTTTCTCTCGCTCTAATCATTTGGTTGTGTATGCTTTCAGACACAATCATGGGCCAATCAAATTGTTGTTTGCCATCTAGGATTGTCTGAATGAATGGAAACATCCATTCTTTAAAATGAAGAGCATCCCTTTTCCCAAACACTATGGATAGCATCATTATAATGTCCCCAATCTCCTTGTAGAATTCTACCCTTTTAGGCTGATCTGGAAGCTTAAGTACAAAATTTTTCTCAGTTCTCATCCATCTTTTGTTTAGACGAGTTTTGTTAGCCTACTTATGATTACTATATATTTTTATGGTCTTCGCCTCATTGAGTTGCCTAGGATTATTTGGAGTGGGCACATTGAACATGAACTGAAACATTTGCGAAGTTAGATCAATGATGGCATTGCCCTGCGAATCCACACACTATCTAGTAGTAGGATTATAGGCTCCAGTTGTTGTCATTATTAATTTAGGACATTGGATTGGTAGAGGATATATATTAATATGAGCCAAGGTAGATTCGAAAATTCTTTGGGTCCTCCCTGTTACCTCTTCAGAAAATGTTTCTGAGTACAACTCCTCACAATGGAATGGGCCTAGGTTGGTATCAGTTATATCTACCCAATCAAAATCCACCTTACTATCAGTGATGGTAGGACCCTGATGCTTGTACCTCAAAGTATAAGAGAGTTGTTCCAGCTTGATGTTTTTAGGCTTTTCTCCTTGTTTTGAAGTCTCTACAGGTTGAATCCTTTGAGAAGCCTCACCCGATGCTCCTGACATCCCTTAATTTCTGCAATAAAACCCAATATCAAATCAACAAGAAGTATGAAAAAACTAGGTCAAAGATCTCATCTTTCATATACTTACTTCATACTTAGTCAAAAATTTCATACTTACCGAAGGAGGGACCAAGAAGAAGAACACCCCTAGAAGGCCTTAAAGCACTACTAGGGTCAGGATCGGAAAGGACATTAGACTCGTAACAAACCATATAGTAGGATCAGAGATGAAGTTAGAATAGTAATCAGGACCGAGATCAAAATGGAACTCAAACTTGGTACAGTGAAGAAGTTTCAAATTTATATCTCGGTCCACTTTCACTTTCGCTTCCGACAGAGTGAAAGATATTTTTATAATTTATAATTCATCAGAAGCGGGCTCGGAGACGGATCCAACATCCATTGCAAACAAAAGTTCAAGAACAAAATTAATCCTAGATCCAACTTCGGTTAAAACAATAATGGTGTCACTAGAAATTTCAATAGTAGAATGAATGACATCATGGCCCAAAAATGAGGTCACATGATAAGCCAAAGAGGCTTAAAATAGTAGTACCAAACCATCCCCCATATGACCAAGGGGAAAAACAACAACTAGGGCACACTTTTAAAACTAACAGGGACGTGCAAAAACCCTAGTTTATTAAAACCTTCAACTTAAACAATTAGGGAACAATTTAACCCTACTCAAAACCAACGAGCCAACACACAAAAAGGACCGACAAATAAAGTAATGGATCAAAGAACACCATAAAACCACGTAGTAGATGATTGACACCCCAAAAACCTAGGGCATAATATATGGGCATGAGAAAAAATGAAAACGACCATTACAAAGTAAAAAAAAGAAGAGAAAATGACAAATAGTAAACAAAAAAAAATAGAGAAAGAACCGAAGACAAGGAAAACAAAACAAAACAAAAAGAAAAGAAAACAATCAAGGATTCAAACGAAAAGATTCACGAACCCCACGAAGAATGAAAAACCAAACAAAGACAATGAACGACAACAAAGAAAACAAAGTACATAAACCCTACCTTGAAATGCAATCCAACAGATCGAATCTTGATGCGAATCCATGCTCAAAATGCTTGACCTTCGATTGAATCATGCTCCCAAATTCTCTACCTCAACTCTGGTTTGATATTACTTGTTAAACAATAATAACCATTGAGTTAACCTTAATTAAGGTTAAAATCCAATTTCATACGTGTGAGGCACCTGTAATTAATGTCATTAATGTGGCAAGTTGGACATGGAATCGCGACGGGAACATACAAAAAACTGATCAAAGTAAAGTCATAAAGCAAGAAGAAAAGACGAGAACAAATAAAAAATGAGAACCAGGTTTCAAATCTTTGTCCGAGTTCTGAGTTTGGTTCCGATTTCGACAACGAAAAAAAAAAGGAAAGAAAGAACCAAAAAGAAGACACCAAGATCGAGACAAGGTAAACAACATCAATCACAAGTCAAAATAAAAAAACCAAAAGGTGAAGGTGGAGGCGGGATGGAAACAAAGTTTGGAACTTTGTATAAATCCCAAATTTAATATCCATTCTGGTTTCAGTTCTGCGAAAGGAAAACAAGACAGACCGAAGTGACAAACAAAGAGATGAGCGAGATCAGAATCAGGAAGGAGTT
This sequence comes from Sequoiadendron giganteum, assembly GCA_007115665.2. Taxonomy (NCBI): domain Eukaryota; kingdom Viridiplantae; phylum Streptophyta; class Pinopsida; order Cupressales; family Cupressaceae; genus Sequoiadendron; species Sequoiadendron giganteum. The sequence goes on along the minus strand of CM021105.1, from coordinate 210,856,242 downwards.
AGGGAATGAAACTCAAAACGAGTTTCAAACCTAGATTCCATTCCGAATCCGGTTCTGGCAGAACAAAAGAAAAAAAAGTGTTGGAAGAAAGAATGTTCAACTCCAAACTTTGTTGAAAAAGACCCAAGGAAAAAAAACAAAAGAGGGGGACCCATTTTGACCAAGGCAACAGATGGAGTGGTTATGCAAGGCATAAAAATCCCATTGAACACATAAGAGATGTGGCCTCATTATGTGGAGTCCACCATATCACTCAAGAAAGTGTTGCAGTTAGGTTACTTGCTGCTCCATTGAAAGGGAAAGCTCTTTAGTGGTTTAGGGGTTTAGCAGCTGGTTCCATAGTAAATTGGGATGAGTTGGGAGCAACTTAGAATAAGAAATTTGAAGACAAGTTTGATCACTTGTCATTAGTGGAGCAACTAACTACAATTTAGAGGGCTCCTCAGGAGCAAATGATGGATCTTAACTTCTATTTTCAAAAGACATGGAATAGGATTCCTGTTACAGTAAGACCTTCTCTAGAATATTATTTTATTTATTACTTGAAGGCTCTTAACAATGATTATCAATGATGATACAATCTATGGGGGGGATTTCTCTACCAGTTGCATTTGACATTGTAGTGAGGGAAAAAAATAATCTTATCATAGCTGGTAAGATTTCACCTAGACCACCAATGCCCATGTTCCCAGAAATTTAGCCTTCCATGCCTTTGCAAATACCACCCTTTGCTCCTATACCCTCTGCACCAACATTACCAGCTATTGCAAATAAAGAAAAGGTTGTTACAACCTGATCTACTGAGCTACAAGAGATAAAAGTATTACTTCAGTCCTTTGGGAATGAACTGGTGAATAAAAAAAAGTAGCAATTTCAAGGTTTTAAGCCTTACTAGCCTCAAAACCAAGGGCCAAGTTAGCCGTATCAAGGGAATAGGAATCCATACCAAGGAGCAAGAAAAAATGTGAACTCAAGGCCTTTTTGGCCTTATAATCCAACTCCAATTAGTGCAGCTAGGGATCTTGTTCTTGTGCAAAACAACCTTGCAACAAACTTTGAGTGGTGCTTTCCTTGCAACCAACCCCATAATTAGGCCGCATGTTCATATGGAGTCATTAATCAAGATTTGATGGTGTAGAATGTCTTGAATGTGTAGATTATATCTAATGAGAAATGACCACAACAACAAAATCATCTTCTAGATGATACAACTCTCTTGAATTGGCAAGGAGAGGAATTTTGTGGTGTAAATAGAGATGATTCTCTAGTTGCAGCTAATACAAGAGCCAAGAAGAGGGATTTTAAGATTGAATAGTTAGCAAACAATGGTAAAGAGGTTGTTGCTCCGTCTACATCTCAAGTGCAACAAATATTACAAAGAAATTCACAAGCTGCTGCCAAAGAACAAACTAGAAATTAGCTTCAATCAACTCATTTGCAAGCAAATCTTGCTATTGTGAGGACTCAACATAAGGTAAATACTACTACACCCTTCAATATTGTCGAGCACATGAAGAAAATGAATGTGGCAATGTCTATGTGGTATTCTTTGTCTATCCCAGACCAAAAATACTTATTACAATTTGCTTTGTTTGTCTTAAGTATTTCTAGTGATGTTTCATTTGATTAGGTTAAGGCTGTTTTTACAAACAGACCTCAAAATCAATAAATAGCCAAGTAAGATGTCAAACCTCCCCCTTTTTATGTATCTTTGATATTAGGGGATAAGTTGCTCCATAACTACATGGTAGATAGTGGGGCAAGTAGTTTTGTCATGCCCAAACAGATTGATGATAGGTCAGGATTGAGATATCAACCCCTTGAGAAGAGAGTGGTCCAATTAGATGGGTTAGTTGTTAACATTGTAGGTGTTATTAAGGATTTAAGCCTTACACTTCATGCCTACCCAAATTTTTCCATTCCTCAAGATATATTTGTTATTGATTTGTCACCCTTTTTTGCCTTATGTTTGTCAAGGGATTTCATAGCCAAAATAGGGGGATATTTATCCGCAAATTAGTCCCATATTATTTTTAGGACTAGATATGGGACTAAGGTAACTATTAAGTTTGAATTGCTTGTTAAATATCACATAGAACCCTATGTGCCAAGTGCCATAAACGCCAATTGTGCTATTTTTGATGATAGTGAGCTTGTTGCTACTCTAGAATTGCAAGATGAAAGTGTACCAAATATACTCTTAAATGAGTGGGCAACAAAAAATATTGTTGATGAGGCAGATAAAAAATTGAGAGAGGCCCAAGTGTATATATGTTTCATGAACCTGAGTCAATTATGCCAAATCTTGAGAAGAGTACATAACAACAACTTGTGCAACAAAATGAAGTATGAATAATGTTCTTTGATGGCTCTAGAAGTAAGAATGGAGTTGGTGTAGGTGCAATGCTTGTGTCTCTGCAAGGTGACAAATATTTTTTGCTTTCAAATTTGCTTTCTCTTGTTCTAACAATAGTGTTGAGTATGAAGGTTTGATTTAGATTTGGAGTGGGCCAAGAAAAGGAGGATAAGATGCCTACAGGTATTTGGGCACAATGAATTGATAGTCAATCAGGTAAGAGGCTTGAATGTAACTAAAAATGATGGTTTGAAGTCCTACAAGCATAGGGTGTGGGATGTGATAGAGGAGTTCAATGCTTTCAATCTTATTTCTATTCCTAGGAATCAAAACAAGCATTCAAATAAACTAGTTGCAATAGGTGGTTAGTTTGATATGCCTAATGATATTAAGAAGGAAAAAGTACAACAATATGTTAAGGTTGTTTTAAGACCTTCTATTCTTGATAATAACATTCATTAGAAAGTATTTGAGAGTGATGAATAGGTTTTAAATTTTCTTCTTGAAGAAGATGAGTTCTTAGTGGCAAATCAAGACAAGCTTAAGCAACGATATGATGATCAAGTTATTTAGTTGAGAACTAACAAGTTTCCCAAGGGTCTAGTCACCTTGGAATCCATCTTTAGAACTAATGATTAGTTCAAGAAGAGAAAGACCAACATTCAGGTCAAGGAAGAACATTATGAAGAACTTGAAATATTCAAAGGTAAGATTCTCAAAATTGGTAAAATTTGTTCACAAGAAGATAGGCAAGCTTTTATTGCTCTTTGTCAAGAATTTCATGATGTATTTGCATGGGAATACTCAGATTTAAAGGGAATTGATCCCCAAATTTCCCAACATACTATAGAACTAGAGCCAAATGCAAAGCCTATTAGGCAAAAACAAAGGCCTTTAAATCCAAAACTTGAGCCCCTTATGATTAAAGAACTAACCAAGTTGGTTGAGGGAGGTATCATCTTCCCAATTAAATATACCTCATGGGTATCTAACCTTGTACCAGTTAGAAAAAAATATGGAGAGATTAAGCTCTATGTAGACTTTAGAGACCTTAATAGAGCTTCATTGAAAGATCATTATCTGTTGCCCTCTATTGAGCGGATCCTTCAGGTAGTTGCTGGTTCTAAAAGGTTTTCCCTGCTTGATGGTTAATTTGATAATAACCAGGTTTTAGTAAAGCAAGAGGACCAATTTAATATTTCTTTTACTACAAATTGGTGTACTATGGCCTACAAAAAGAATCCATTTAGTTTGTCTAATGTTGGTGCCACCTTTCAGAGGGCCATGAACATGGAATTTCAGGGGTTGACTCATAAATTAGTGCTTATATATCTTGATGACATAACATTTTTTTCTAAAAACATAGATGACCATTTTTCCCATCTAAGACAAGTGTTTTAGAGGTGTAGGGAGTTTGGTATATCCCTTAACCCAAAAAAATTCATTTTTGTTGTTCATGAAGGCAAGCTTCTTGGACACATAGTGTCAAAACAAGGGATCACCATTAATCCAAAGAGAGTAAGTGTTATCTTAGCCTTTCCTTTACCCAATAATAAAAGGGGATGCAAAGCTTTCTCAACAAAATTAATTATCTAAATAGGTTTATTCTTGATGTTGCAAATCTTCTAAAACCACTAACTGCTATGTTGAGGAAAAATGCAAGTTTTTGCTGGACCAAAGAGGCCAAGAACAGTTTTGAAGCTATAAAGGAGGCCTTATCAGAAAATCCTACTTTGGTAAACCCAAACTTCTCAAAATATTTCATTTTGTATGCTTTTGGTAGCCTAGATACCATTTCTACAATGTTGATACAACAAAATGATGATGGTTTAGAACAACCCATTGCCTTTTTCAGTCAAGGTTTAGAGGATTATGAATAGAGGTATAATTTTGTGGAAAAGCATGTACTTTATATTATCAAAAGTTTGGAAAAGTTTAAGCCTTTGATTTCTAATAAGAAGATACATCTAATGGTTTCTCACCCTAGTGTGAAGGAGTTTTTGTCAAGCAGGAACTTGAACGAAAAGAGGGTTGGGTGGATTACAAAGGTAATGGAGTGTGATATAGACATAAAGATAAATAAGCTTGTGAGGGGTAAAGGGTTGTGTGAACAACTAGCTACAGGGTCTGAAAGTGATGAAAAGATAGAAACATAAACTATTTTGGTCACTAATGATGAGCCTCAGAATGTTGCACCTACATTGGATGCCAGTTGGGTACAAAATATGACTCATTTCTTACAATCTGGTGAGTGTCTACTAGGTTTAGATAAGGCTAAGAGGAGATATTTTAGACTGCAGTCCATCCCTTATGTGTTGGTTGATAATGTTCTTTTTAGAAAATACCTTAATGGTGTGCTATTAAGGTGTATTGATCATGGCCAAGTGGATAAAGTGCTTCATGAGTTCCATGATGGAACTGTTGGGGGTCATTTTGCCCCAAGAACTACAACATGAAAATTAATAAGAGCTGGCTATTATTGGCCAATCTTGTTTAAGGATTCCCATGCTTGGGAAAGAAAATGTGTGAAATGTGACATTTTTGTAGGCAAATAGAGGCTTCCAGCTTCACCCTTGTAGCCAATTCAAGTGGAACAACCCTTCATGAGATGGGGAATTGATTTCATAGGTGCCATTAACCCGCTTTCAAGTGTTGGTCATAGGTGGGTACTTATTGCAATGGATTACTTTACAAGATGGACCGAAGCAGTGGATTTAAAAGAAGCCAATGAAAGTGTTATTTTAAAATTTTATGATGATTTAGTAACCGGGTTTGGAGTACCTGAATCAATCATTTCAGATAATTCTTTAGCATTTGTTGGATTCAGAGTAAGTGATTGGGCTATCGGGAATGGAATTCATTTAAATAAATCATCAAATTATTACCCACAGGGTAATGGTTTGACATAATTAACAAACAATAACTTGATAAGGATTATCAAAAGAACCATGGAGGATAATCAGAGAACTTGGCATACCAAGTTGAAATCTGCCTTGTGGGTAGATAAAATAACTCCCAAAAGGTCCATTGGGAACTCCCCATATGTGTTGGTTTATGGTAAGGAGGCAAGATTGCCTTTATCTATGGAGCTTCCATCTCTTGATATCATGCACCAACTAGAGATGCTTGAGGAATAGGAACCAATGGTAGTTAGGTATGCTCAACTCATGGAGCTAGAAGAGACAAGAGATAAAGAAATAAAGTCCTTGGAGTATCATCAACTCCAAAAGAAGATAGAATTTGATAAGAAAGAAACTTCTAGAGTATTTAGAGAAGGTGATGTGCTTAAGTGGGATGAATTAAAGAGCAGGCCAGGAAAGCACACTAAATTTGACAATTTCTAGAGTGGCCCATTTGTTATTACTGAATGTAAAGAGCACAATGCATTCCAATTATCAAATATGGATGGAGAAATTCTACCTATCCCAGTTAATGGGATACACCTCAAACGGTGTTTTGAGGTTTGATCTGCATTGTACATGCTAGGTTAGAAGTTTTTCTTTCAATAAAATGTTGATGCACCATAGTTTAGATGCTAGTTTTCAATTCCTTAAGTGTTGTTCAAGATAGTTAGGTAGTTTTCTTTCTACAATTTTAGTGTTTGAATAAGTTTCCAAGGTATCATGTACTAATCTAGTGAGTTATAGTTATGTACAAGACTATTTTCAAGTTGTGTTAGCTTTTAGGTGAACCGGTGCCCAATGGATAAGCTTTAGGCCATTGTTTAGGATGTTTAGCAGGAAAACATTAGCAAATGTCACCCAAAATGTTACCTATTTTTGCTACTAGCCCAAATAGGCAGTGTTGTTTAATTTTTACCAGTGAAAAGAAGGTACAATTTAGCTTTTCTATATCACATTCATGTGCATAAAGAAATATCATAAGACTATACCATTACTTTGCATTATATAGATGCATACAACATAGGATAGATTGTACAATCTTTTGAAAAATATAGTCTTTATTGATAGTCATAAATGAATGATGTTCCACACAAGTCGTGAAACTGACTATTTGAATGCATATAATAGACAAGACTATACATTTATAGATAAAGATAAAATGCACATAAAGAGAAAGGGGACCCATCATTGCTTGAATGATGAATCTCGATTTTTTTTTTCTGCATCATCTTCGGTCCCTCTCGCTTGTCCTACTTCCAATTGATGCTCTCCTTGCCGCTCCTAGGTTCCCTGCATTTGTTAGAAAAGTGTTGTTAGAGAAATGAAGGATCACTAGTCAAAATATGGTCATATATCTATAAACATATAATCTAATCCTCATGTGCATTCAAATAGCTAAGCATACCATAGATGTCCAGGAAAACAAGAGAATTATCAAGCACATTTATTATTTTCTTATTTTATCTAACATGTTTGCTTCGTATGCAAGTATAGGTGAAATCCTTGTTACTATTTTGTTTTATCTGATTACAACACGTGGGATAAAATGTGGCTCCCACAAGGTTTAAGCCTAGCATGTTGCCCTCTATTTACATTAGAGAGGGATGATTTAATTTTTTATATCACCATTGAATCTTTGTTGGTAGGTCTCATTAATCATGTTTTTACTAACAAAGACATGTATCATTATTAATGGGAATCCTCTTACATTAATAGTGATACTCCTTGTCAATAAAAACATGTCATACGACTCACTTGTAGGGATTCTTGGTGAGTTACTCAATGAAGTCTTACTGTTTTAATTCATGTATTATTAGGTCATCAAGTCCTATAAGAAGCTATTAGGGGCTAATATAATTAAAATGAAGTATTCATAGATCAAAGGTGATAGTGATTTGTATGCAATAGTGACAGTGAAATATAAAGTGATGCTCAATACATAATAATAACTTGAAATAGTGAGTATCAAACATTTGATCATTAACATGGAGCAACATATTCATCAATGAAATAAAGTGAAGACAATGTTCTATGAGCACCAAATTACAAAGGACTATCCAAGTTTACTCATGCTCTACAAGCCTCTAAGTGTGAAGAAATAGTGCTAATCTACTCTAGAATGACTATTAATATGCTCACTATCTAGTCTTCGAGGCATGTTTTTTTACTAATTGAAATCCCTCTGAATTTCTTTTGTCTTTTTCCTTCCTAGATACAAACCCTTTGGATTGAAATTTACTTTTTGAAGTAGATGACTCCATATCTCTTGCTTTCTTAATTGCATCTTGTAATGTGGGTGGACTAAGTGATTTAATCCATCCTCCTAATGGATATGTTAAGCCATCCATAAACAACACAATCAACCTCCTCTCTGAAATATTTGTCACTAGAATGAAGAGTCTCTAAAAATATGCTATATAGGTGTCTATTGAACCCCATTGCTTAAGCTAAGCTAACTCCTTAAAATCGAGTTCTGGATCCATCTTATCAAACATGTCAATCAACCTCTCAATAAAATTTGCAAAGGAACCAATCTATTCATGGCCTAAGGTCACCATTCTATGATGCCACCACTTGTGTGCACTCCCATCCAAATGTATCACAACATACTTCATGGCTTCATCTTCAAGAATTCGGTTGAGCTAAAAATATATATCAAGTCTTTGTACCCACACTCTAGCTATAGCCTTCCCTGAACCATCAAAATAAGGAATGGTTAACTTGTCAACTTTCCTTTGCAAGTCATGGTTATAATCTCTCCCACCCCTATGTGATCTATGTATCATCCTAACATCCATGTAATCATGGAAAGGTATCTCAACTTGGAATTCCATGCTTGAATTCCTCCAATCCTCTAGGATCTGATCCTGAAGCTCATGTTGTGTAGGCTCTTTCTCAACTCGAGGAGTGACTCTAAGAGGGAAATTTAGCATCAAAGGCCTAGTGTTGCTGATCCAATTTTGTTACATGGTGTTCCTCCTTCACTGTTTATTGAACCATCACTAATGCCATTATTTATTTCATTCCCATTTTCTCCACCATGATTCTCACCATTTTTAGTATTCATGTTTGTCATATGATGTGTCATAAGGGCTACCAACTGAGCTAAAATCTATTGTAGGTGACATTGTCCCCTTGCAAGGTCATTGAACATGTCTCTAGTGCTTGGTCTTTCCCTATCGCCCATATTTTTCTCTTCTTCTAATTATGAATTAAATATGTTTTCACCACCTCTCTATCTTCTACTCCTATAAGTTATATATTATGTGTTATCCAGATTTATGGAAATATTTTTCCAAAAAAATCACACAGGTTGACAAGTTTGCAAGCTCTGATACCACTCAAATAGACTACCCAAAAAAATCCTTTCTATCACTATTGTATCCTTGATAGGATGGCTCATATTTTTTTATTTATGTCATGCAGTGAGTGGAAATACATATTGTTGTTTATTTTCTAATTGATTCGTTACAGTTTTATTTTTGGGTGTAGAAAATGCATAAAATAATGCCCAAAACCAACTAAATAATTTCTAATTGATAAGTACCAAATGACAAAGAAAGGGATAGGATTAAGTTCTAACCTTTTTCTTAAGTCTAAATCATGCTTACATGTACAGTTCTAGAATTCAATGGTATCTCCAAAATAGAGTAGCAATTTTGATCCAAGAAAAAAGTACTAATTAATCTCCATTGTTCAATGAGATAAAGGGGAAAATTCTATGCAAAACCAGATGTTAAACATAGAATGAGAATACAATTTCATTAATAACCAAATTGTCACAATTTTGACAATACCAATATGCCTCCCACAATAAAATAATTTCAGATGTTCTTAGAACTGTAAGGCCAGAGTTGCAATGGAACTAGAGTATTTTCACTAGCATGGAATTTCAGAAATTTCCACCAAACTAGAAATATTAAAACCTATTAGAAACTAAACTCAAACTAATGATAGACCTACACCTAGAAAAATGGTGTTACCTCCTATGCTAGTTTCTCGTGATTACTCAACATTGGAGGATGCACATAATAGAATAGATAATTATGAAATAGTGGTCCTTGTTTATTAATCCCCACTTTTTCTCATGACTCTACCAAATGATGCCTTATACCATAACAAATTAATGCGATAGGAATAATAATGTTGACCAAATTTGTAGATAACCTAAAGTCAATATGGGATACATGTCCATGTCAATATTTTTTTATGTATAATAATTTCTCCTGCTCTCTCTTATACAACTCAACTCCTCATAAATTAATGAAAAAATTAAAATTTTATGTTGTTCACCTCAAAAAATAGTGATCATCGCCATTCATACTCACGAAAAACCCCCAGTCTTGTGTCATAATGTATCTAAAAGGATGGTATGAAAATAGTTTGGAATCACCTCAAAACTCAATGCCTATTGTCATGTTTGAACCAAGGTTAATATTGATTCCCACTTCTATATACTGTAACATACCCCAAAGTTTATCCTATTATTCTCACCTAAGTTTTTAACCCATATATGTGAAAAGATCAATTTCACCAACACATAAAAATACAATTTTCTAATTCAATGACATAGATTTATATTTGAAATAAACCCATTCCAAATTACATTGCATGAATAAAGTAACACTACATAATCCCATTTAATAATTTCATCTTTCAAATACAATTTACATGTAGTTGCATGATCATAATTACAAAACATAGCTTACAAGAGCTTACATGGCTTTCAAGAGCTAAATGGATCCAAAGTAAAATTGCTTGAGATAACCCTTGTTGGAGCATACATCCTCAAGTCTCGGTCACCAATTGCATGAGGGGGAGTATCACCCAAGTTCTTTTCCTCCAACCATGGACTTACTACAGTCCCCCACACATCTTCCTAACTAGTAAGATAGCCCTTCCTTCAATGAAGATATTGATCTAGCAGCCCTCCAATATAAGCCTACCTGATCATGGTATTGTGTCTTATATAGCTAGTGCTTCCATATAGTGGATACATACCTACATGCATGACACTCCTTACTAACTATGTAATACTAGCTCATAATGAACCGACAAGTGTATGCAATGGAAAATTACACTTACTTTGGCAAGATATTTCATATATATATATATAATTTAACTCACTTTCTATGAAGTGGTTTCGTATGTTCACCCACCTCCTCGCTCGACTTGATAAATATATTGACCATAAAATAACTCTTGAACAACTTTTTCCACACACATATAACAAGAATTTCATTCCAAAAGCAATGTAACATTCAAGTGATTTAACTAAACAATTAGGTTATTCCCAATCTTGGTTTATCACAATCCAAAGAACAAAACTCATTATCAACACAAGTTGACATAACATAAAAACTAACAATCTCAATAAAACACTTCTATATCATACTATTTTCTAACATCACAATTTTCATGCAAGCATACATTTGGCTAATATGATTTGATATTATGATAATACCCTCTAGTTATCACTATTTGACTATTACCATCAAATGTTACAAATATTTATATCAAACTAATATAATTTCTCTCATCAACATGCCCTTTTGACTATTCTCCATTTGTCATGGTTCTTTCCAAGTTATCCTATAAGGTTTCTATTTTTTCATATTCATAAACAATCATAAATCCTTTCTTTCAATATGACTCATATATTCACATGTTTACAATGTAGATTAAATTCATATCTAATTTGGAGGATATTTTCAACATGGGAGGAGTCTGATTTTGCACCTTTAAGTCCCCTCATATTACAACTTTGGGTTGCCAGAACACAAGTCCTCTTCTTTAAGACTAGAATACTATGAAAAGGTATAGACTCTTGGTCAATTATAAGATAATAGCATAATCAAGATATATATATATATATATATATATATATCATTAATAAAATTTTCAACCCTATTTTTGAATATAAATATAATTATATTCAAGTGTATATCTTAACCCTAGGGAATAGACTATTCTTCTACTTTCAAGGAAATATGAGTAAACATTCAAGGATAAACTACAAACATGGTTTGCATAGCATCATAACCTATCTACGATGACATATCTAACATATTATCATTCTCGTTGCATTACTAACATCATAATTAATGCAAACATATAAGTAGCATGCAATCATCTTGGTATCATATACATATACCTTCTAGATAGTTTAATATAACTATATAATACAATCATGACAATCTTTATAACTATATATGCATCATACTAATAAAATACCACAAAACTACTTATATCTACTCTAGCTCTATGCACAATTTTTATTCAATGTCTATGATAACAATCAATATCTTACACAAGCACTGGCAATCAATCAACAAAAACATAAATTCAACATAGAAAGGAGTAATTGATAGAATAACTAGCATTCTTGGAAATTTATCTTCCAAAGAAGAACTTTTACTCAACATTCAATGTCAAAATCTGCTTGTTGTTCCTACTTTCAACTTGCCTCCAATTCTAAAATCTATCCATAAACACTCAAATCTCACAAATAAATAGCTTCCAATCACTCAATGAAATCACTCACACTTCTCACAATTGATACTCAAAAACACTGCTCTGCATAAAGAAAACCACAACAAAAATTGATATAAATGGACAACAAATGAAATGAAACTGAATGCAAAAAACTAAGAGGCTACCCTCTATTTATAAGAGATATTGAGAAACTTCATGCTATAAATCAACTCCTTCAATTGCCACCTCTAAAATTGAAAACACAAACTCAAAACCAATTCTTCCTCTAAATTGGTTGACTAAGAAAATTGGTTGAAATATGGCAGCTAAGATAATAAAAAACTAAACACATATATAACCCTGAATAAAAATAGTTCCAAACACATGACTGAGTTGTCTTATTTCGGCTAACTTGTGGTAATTTTACCAAGTCAAACATTTACTATGGTTTCCAAATTTCTTACTACCTCCCATCGTGGCTCATTCCTTGCTAGATTTATGCATTTCAAAAGAAAAACAAATGACGTTTTCCTCCCTGCCAACTTGTGGCACGTTGACCCATTCAACACTTTGTAACTATAGATAGGGTTTTAAATTCAGGTAATATGCATGAATCAATAATAACAACCACAAAACTATCTAATCTAAGCAATAAAGACCCTAATCCAACAATGAAGTACAAATGAACATAGAAATCACAATACCAATGCAATAAACCTCAATCTCTATACCATAGTTGAATCGCCTCCATTGCTCTTATCCATTTTGATTTATTTGTTCTCAGATATGTAGTATGAAATATACTCAATGAGCTTGATGTTGAAAATTGGCAGCTTTATCTCTTGATAGCAAAACTTCAAAGATTGTGGTTAAGGTTAAAACGAAGATGATGACTTCCTTTTATAGAAATCCTAATTCAAATGAAGGGCTAGGATTAGATGATGATGTATGATGATTAATGGATGAGATTGATTGAGACAAGAATAGGGATGAATGGACCAAAACTCAAGAAAGTGGTTGAGATTTAGGGCTTAGCTAGGAAAACAATAAATTAAATAAGAAGAAACATTATTTAATTTAGGGAAGGATGAGATGAATAATTAAATAATTAAAGATATTATTTAATTATAGAAGAAGAGAGGTGGACTACTAAATATTAAATACTTAAAAATAATTATTTAATAAAGGAAGGAGACAAATGACAAATGAATAATTAAAACAATTATTTAATTATGGAGATAAGAATGTGATAAATAATAAATAAATAAAATTTATTTAATTATGGCAAGAAAAGGCTAATGAATAATTAAATAATAAGAATGATTATTTAATTATAGAGGTAAATAGAAATAAATAATTAAATAAATAAGATTTATTTAATTATAGATAGGAAAGGATAAGTTAGTGACATAATTTAAATAAAATTGATATTTATTCAAATTAATCAAAGGCAAAATAAGGTAAAGTGAATTAATTAAATAATTAATAATTATTTAATTAATAGAGGAGGCTCGAGACATTTTTCAATGTTTACATTTTTCTTCTCTTTGACATAAAGTGATTTTGAGTGTTGTGTCAAATAATAATCAAGAAAATTTAACCTAGGATATGCTTGAGTGGATGTAGGATAGGATTATGCCCCCTTGGGAAAATTGGTTTTTTTTTTTTAAATTCCAAAAAAATTGGCAAATTTATCGATAAGCTTATTTGATAGGCACGAATGCATTGGCGACAAAAAACTAGGCTTAAAAGTCAATCTAGGACCTGATATGTGAGTTCAAAGGAAAAAATTGATGTGTCCAATTATGAAGTAGGGGCCCATTAGGTCAAATTAAGTTATAAATATGCCCGAGGGGGTGAAAATAAGTCATTTGTGCACTTTGCTATATGAGATTAGGAGCTTTGGTTTAGGATTTTCTACGAAGTTGCTACCAAAATGTCTCTTGTACCAATTGTTGCACATCGTGAGTATCAAATACAAACACGTGGACTCAAGGAGGGCTCAAGCATGGTGGTATGTATCGAAACCTTACTTTGTGGTTTTTTCATTTTAACATAGATTTTAGGGCTCAAAGAAGGGCAAATGGATGCGATGTAGTTTCTACACTACAACCGTCATTATGTTCACTGCAACTACAATGCGGACCACTACAATTATTGTGTTGTGATGCAATCCTTTTAGATAGGTTTGGAGTGATAAGTGGCTTGCAACTATAAATTGCATCACAATTGATGTGTTGCAACGCAGCTGAAGGACAAAATGACACAACCGTAATTGTGTGATGCAACTGCATGACATAACGACATAAGCATGAAATGGCACGACAATTGACATGTGCGACACATATGAAGGAAAGTGAAACACATTTAATTGGAACACTAATTTAAGTAATTTTTGAAATTTTTTTGGATACATAGTAGGTCATGCAAGCTAATTTAGATGTTGCAATTGTATGACACGTGTTTTGATGGATGCAGGTAAGACTAGACCCTATATACACGTGCAAGAGTTGACCGACATCCTTCGCTCTTTGAGATCATCTGGTGGTGGAGGAGCGAGATACATTGAATGACCTAAGACTCTATCATGTGACATTTATGCCCATGGTGCATACTAACAAGGGTCTTTTGACAACACTTGCAGAGAGGTGGCATTCAAAGACAAGCTCATTTCATTTTCCAATTGGAGAGGCTACAGTGACATTGCAAGATGTCTAATGGATTTTGTGGCTTCCCATCTATGGAGAGAGGATAGTGTATGACATAGAGAGAGGATTGGCAGTGATACAATGATTCTTTGAGACCGACTCCCTAGTAGAGCTTGGAATTGAGGACTACGAGATCTTATGGGAGACTCTAGCCAATAGATATCATAGGCTCGTGGTAGTATTGCGTGTAGTGATTGGGGGAGTGGTTTGTTCGGATAGATGCAAACATGGATTCCTAGTGGGATGGGGAGAGATGCAAGAGGGGATGATGGAGGAGGAAACTATGTATTCCTGGGGACCTGGCTTACTAGTGATGCTATACTTCCAATTTCATGATGTACCATATAGAGATGGTCGAAGCATTAGCTACAACATAAAACTTTTGATGGTATGGGAATGGGAGCACATAGTAGTGTTCTAACCTCTAGTGGATAGATACTTGATTCAAGACTATTCTATGTTTATATATATGGAGTAGTGACACAAATCAGGGTGAGAGATGTTGGCTACTAGAGACATGCAATTGAATTGATGGATGGGTTTACATGGAGGCCTTATAGGGATTGCCCTAGTTGGGATGATGATGTTGAGAACTTACCCTACTACATGCACATAAGGTATTTTATTGGTCATACTATCATGAAACACATATCATAGAGAGGAATCTACCTGAGAGGGTGTTACGGTAGTTTGGAAAATGATAGGGAGTGCCAATGAGAGTAGCAGAGTTTGCTCAATTAGCTAGAGTGGTCTCAGAGTGGGGGTTGATGATTGTGTATAGGTGGCATTACAAAATATTGTAGGATTACAAACCATTTAGTGGGAAGAAATGACCAATGTGGCTGATGCAGGCATGACAAGAGTATGACACGTGGTGGGTGACACATAGACACACACCATTCACTAATCCTAACCAATTAGTGCTTATGGAGAGGATGGGTAGGGCATGATGAGGTAGACTATAGGGAAAAGGTCAAGGTAAAAGGTGATGGTGACAAAGATGAGGATGGAGATGATGGTGGAGATGGTGGCGATCGAGGGGAAAAATAGAGAGGTGACAAGATGAGAGGCCAAGATGGGAGAGGTCCAGGTCAAGATGATTGAGGTTGATGAGGGAGAGTAGGATTACCTTTATGATTAGCATAGAGGGTGCCCTAGTGTATGCTACCCATCCATGAGGAGGAGTAGATGGAGGTGGAGATGTAGGAGGTGAGAGTAGAGGAGGTGCTAGGAGATGTGGGTGAGGAGGAAAGGGTTGGGGATTTTATCATAGAGGAGATTGAGGAAGAGGATGCTACAGAGGAGGCCACTAGGGATGTAATGATGATGTAGGAGGGCATGCATGATGTCTTGATTAGGGAGGTCATTATGGATGTTATGGAGGAGTCCAAGGATGTGGGGCAGGGTCCCCAAGCATAGATACAAGCACTACAACTCAAGTGTAGACTTTATAGGTGCAAGTAGCACAAATAATAGCCTTATAGGGATAGGTACAAGTGTTGATAGTTGAGAGGGATCAAGCAGTCATATGGACTCAGAGGGTGGACCATCGATGTATTGATTTCATTACTATTGTCAGTGAGCCCATAGTAGATCTAGCCTAAGAGCTATGTCAAGCAGGGAGGGCTATAGAGTATTATCAAACATTATGAGGATGTAGTGCCTACACCATAGAGGGTTCTAAGATATACAAAGAGTTGGTCTTAGAGATGAGCACATTCTAGGAGGGAACAAAGCAGTGGGGGTGTCTCACAAAAATCGAGATCAAGGCCCTATGTTAGGCCATTATGATCCTAGTAGAGAGAGGAGAGACAACCACCATCAAAACCAAAAGATGAGGAGAGCACAAGCTAGGCCTATTTTCACATGTTTTTATATGTATTTAGACACTTACATTTTTTATTGAGCCTACGAGCTCCATTTTTGGGATACATCATGTCATTGTTTTGTTGCACCATTTTTTGATATATATATATTTATATGTAAGATACATGATTTTTGGAAATGGATATATGATGTTTATAATTCTATGTGTATGCCTCTATGAACTATGGATTTATGATTTAATGTTATGCTTATGCATTTTATGTTTTTGTGATGTTCCATTTTTACAATATGATGTTATGTATGTGTGATGTATGATTTATGCTTATACATGTTTATGATGTATGTGGATGGATGCACATGATTACATACCTTTATTATGCATGTTCTCATGTATGGATGGATATCTATATGCTTATGACATGCTTCTTATGTGATGCTTATATAAATGATGGTTCTATATTATATAATGCTATGAATATTATTATTATTTTTGATGCAATATAGATTACTTAACATGCATATGATAATTATATTTATGATTTATTAACATGATTGTGGATGTAGGATGGTACTACAAATGCATTCATTTTTGTGTACCATAGTACACCATCAGGATGATTATGGGGATGGACAAAAGGAAAGTGCGAAAATAAGGGGTGAGTGAGAAACGAAAGGAGAGAATGGAACAAATGAATTGGGACTTGCTATCATGAGATCTTTCTAATAAATGATCAAGCTCTTATTTTATTGCATAATTATCATCATAGAACTTATTATGACACCAGATGGTGAACACCAAGGTATAATATAGACCAAGGTGTGTTATGTTATCCCTTTTAAGAAATAAACACACAATAGACAAGGAGTGTCAGGACGTAGAATAGGAACCATAGAACCTTGTTGGAACATGTGAGGAATTAACCACAAAGAACATTGATCCTAATACAAGAAAGCATTTTTTTTGAGCTTTTAACTTGCATAGGATGTTTTGATTATGCCAAATAGAAAATTCAGACACATGCAAGGAACCAAGTTACCTAATCATATTGCCAACACGAACTACAAACAAAAAACAAAGAGAAAATTGGCCACGATCCATCATTGCTCCTCTAAATACTTCTTGGGACATACTCAAGGGTTATAGTAACATGACCGAAGATAAATCAATAAAAAGATAAAAAAATTGGACCAACATAGTCAACAACCATTTAGATCATTTTCCAATGATTGTTTATTTATATGATCAATTTTTTGATATTGATAGCGTCTAGTTTTAGGAATGGTACACCTCATATAAGACCAATGATGTATTGAGTCTGGTTTCGAAAGTGTGACATCTTATATAAGAGTTTTTGACATGATTGATGGACAAAGTCCAATTTCAAGAATGAGACATGTCGTATAAGACCAGTGACAGATTGTGTCTACTTTCGATGATGCGACATCCAATATAAGAATGTTTGATTGTTTGATCATTTGATTGTTTTGATTATCTAAATAGTTGGTCTATGATAGTTGAAGACTTGTTGGATAGTTTTCTTGTTGTTTCATGATTTTGATAAGCTCAGTTCTCTTGTTTGACTATTGTTTATGTTTTCTCAAAATGTCAGCCTTAGCAAGGGACCATTTTATTATGAGACATAGGTAATGAAAAGAGAAGACCATGTTCTGAAAAACCCTGAGGGACTAACCTAATCCCTCAGGGGCTAATCGATGATGGCCTTGCCTAAGTAAAGTGTAGAGACAATGTAGTTTGATTTTGACTTTTGACCATGGATAGTTTATTATGACCTCCAAATATGGATGGAATAATAAACTTGTTATGACCAAAGCTAAAGGAATGACCTAAGCCTCAGGGGCTCATTGATGATGGCCTTTCCTATGTGAAGTGTAGAGGAAACTTAGTTCAACTGCTTGGACTGACACTAACTCTATTTTTGGATTTTTTTGACACTTTGATTTTTTGGCTTTTGATGTTTTTTGATTTTTTTGGGATTTTGATATTTTCTATTTTTCTTGGGATTTTGATGTTTTCTATTTTTTTGGGGATTTTGATGATTTTTGGATTTTGGTTTTTGATGTTTTGAATTTTGACACCATGTCTAGGATCCCATATGAAACCTAAGTCCAAAAATTGCCCCTAGCTAGGTATAGGACCAACTTATTATGGGCGAGGGGATAAGTGAGATTATTATGGATAGATATGAAAGGTGAAGGGTGCTAAATGTCAATGGGTCACAGACCATGAGAAGGATGACCAAGCTTTATTATGGGAAAAATGATATGTGTGAAGGATAGGAGAAAGTGAGGAACCAAATAGAATGATAGTAAATGATGGAGCAAAGACTAGTTACACATGGTGCTCGTTTGCCAATTTTTCACCATGGTACTTATCCAAAGCACCACCAAGGTGGTTTTCACTATTGGATGAATTATTTCCCTTTACTATTTTCTTTCTCTCTTTTTTCAAATTTTCAATTTTTTTGGTGTCACCAAGATGCTTCTTTGCTAGGTTTTCATTAGGGTGACAATTTTTTTTGTATCTTTGAATTTTTATGGGATTCTTTGAGTACTAGGTATAATAATCGTGAAGGTGAATACTGTTGATAGGATATGGTAGTGGTTCACCTTCAAGAGTAGAAATTTGATAGCCACCAGACCCATATGCTATTGTTATGATGTAAGGACCCAACCAATTAGGCTCGAACTTCCTTGGTTTCTCTCTCTCTATTTGATTCTTTGGGTTTTCTTTCAAGATGAAGTCACCGATGTCAAAATTCCTAACTCGAAGTTGCTTATTGTAGCTACGACGAAGGCGGTTGTGATACGCTTGTAAATGGACCAATACATTTTTCATTTCTCATCTAATAACTCTAGCTCATGCAAACAAGGTATATGATATTCTTCATTGTCAATAAATTGTTGCAGAGATACTCTCAAATATGGTAACTCAATCTCAATGGGAAGAATGAATTTGGATCCAAAAATGAGGGAATATGGAGTGGCTCCCATGGGAGTGCAGATGCTAGTATGATAATTACATAATGCAGGATTGAGTTGGATGTTCCAGTCATGACCAACATGATTGAAAATATTCTTTAGGATTTTGAGAATATTTTTTTTATATGCCTTAGATTGACCATTGCCCTAAGGGTAGTAGGGAGTGGTGAAATTCTGTTGGATGTGGAATCTCTCACACAGTTCATGGACATCTTGATTTTTGAAGGGGCGACCATTATCCATGATGATGGATTAGGTAACATCATACCGACATATGATGTAATTAAGGATGAACTTGGATATTTATTTACCAATGATATAAGTCATTGGAATAGCTTCAATCCACTTAGTAAAGTATTCAGTTGCAACAAGGATAAACTTATGACCATTGGCAGAAGTAGGATGGATCTTTCCCATGAGGTTGAGTTCCCACTAAGAGAACAACCACGATGATGTAACTAGATGAAGTTCTTGAGTAGCTGCATGCACAAGAACTCCATGTATTTGACATTGGCAACACTTCTTGATAAAATGATAAGCATCACATTCCATAGAGGGCCAATAGTATCATGTTCACATAAGCTTCTTGGCTAACTTGTAGGACTAACGGAGTGAGCTCCACCTATACCATTGTGTACCTCTTGTAAAGACATTTGTGCTTCATCTAAATCAAGACATCTTAGTAGGGTTCTATCTAGACTATGATGGTAGAGGGTATAATTGATGATGACATATTTATATGCTTGTTGAATAGAGGTCTTATGCTGATTAGAGGACAAGTTAGGAGGGATAATTTGGTCATGTAGGTAGTCATAAAAATCTTTTTACCAAGGTGAATTAGGACCAAAAAGTTCACACAAGTTTAGATTCAGGGACATCAAATGCAAGGACCAATAGTTGTTACACCAAGAACTCATACTGTGACACATTATTAGGTATATCCAAAAGAGATCCAATAGTTTCCATTGTGTCAAATTATTTATCATAAATTATTTGGATTTTCTCAAAGGTGAGGAAATCAAATTATAGCTTAAAACTATTGACCATGTGCTTGTAAGGTGTGAGCTTTTCATCTTTTGTATCATAGTCATCATTAACCTGACAAATGACCAATAAGGAGTCACCATAGACTTGGAGATTCTTGATTTTCCACTTGATGACCATTCATAGTCTTGTTAGCAATGCTTCATACTCAACCATGCTATTTGTGCAAGGAAATTCTATTTTGTATGATTTTGGTATTGAATCCTCTTGAGGTGTAACAAATAGGTTACCAACTCCTAAACCATGATTTGTGTAAGACCCATCAAAGTATAATTTTTATGTCATAGATGTCTCTATTGCGAAGATGGATTTATCAAGAAAATTTGACACTAGAGGATGATCCACTGTCATTGGTGTGTTTGCAATTTGATCAACTATTACTTGTCCTTTCATGGCCTTATGATCAACATACTCTATATTGTACTCACTCAAGATCATGACCCACTTTTCTAGTTGACCTATTAAGGATCAATCTTAGCTATCAATTTTGTTCGATGGTTCAACATATAATGTCTAGGATTTTGTGTGGCAAAAACAATTTCAAGGCATGCTCATTTAATGGGACTGTAATTAAGCTCATATCCTACAAGAGTGTAACTAATATAATAGACAACTCGTTCCTTTCCATCATTGTTGTTTTGTGCTAACAATGCCCACAATATTGATGTGGTTGTTGATATATAATATTAGGTGTATTCCATCAATGAGAGGCATAAGTATTGGAGGATTCAATAGATAATCCTTTATTTGTTTAAATTATTCCTAACAAAATTTAGTCCATATAAATGGGACTCCTTTATGTATTAAATATTGAAATAGATGACCTTATCGTCTAATTAAGAAATAAACCTTCAGTGGACTAAAATATTCTTTGTAGAGTTCATAATTGTCTTATGTTTGTTGGTGAAGGCATTTCCATGATTGCTTTCAATTTTTTAGGATTAAATTTAATACCTCTACGAGAGATAATATATCCTAGGAGTTTGCTGAATTGGACCCCAAAAGCACACTTCTTCGGATTTAACCTGAATTTATATTCTTCCAACCTTTTGAAAATCTTGTCCAATACTGCTAGATGACTATCTCCTGATAAGGATTTTTCTAGTAATTCATCAACATAGTCTTCTATAAGTGTATGCATATAGTCATGAAAAATAGTATGCATAGCTCTTTGATACATTGCTCCAACATTATTAAGACCAAATGGTATAACATTCCAACAAAAGGTACCCCAAGCATAGGTGAAATTTGTTTTATGTTGATCCTCAAGGGCATTATGATATGATTGTATCCTAAAAACCTTCCATAAGCGATAACATCTCATATCTCGCTGTGGGGTCTACTATGATGTCAATATTAGGAAATAAGAAATAATATTTAGGAAAAGCTTTGTTTAGATCTTTGAAATCTGTACATACTTTGATTCCACCAATTGGTTTGGTGACAGGAACAAGATTTGATATCCACTCTACATAATCTATAGGATGAATGAAACCAACATCCAAAAGTTTCTTCAATTCTGATTTCACTAAGAGGGCAATCTGTGGATGCATTTTCCTCAATTTCTATTTGACCAACTTAGCATTTGGAACCAATGGCAAATGATGTAGAAATAGTCTTAGATCCAAACCAGGCATATCAAAATATGACCACATCAAATTGATTTTCCTCTTAGAGAATAAAGTGGTGAACTCTGGTTTCCCTTTGGTAGTCAAAGATGTTGCAAAATGAGTAATTCTAGGATTATTATTTTTTACCAAGATTAGCTTCTTTTGATTTTTCCATGAGAAATTGTGATCTCTCTTTATTTGTGGGGAGACTGCCTAGCCCTCCATCCTTAGGCACCTCAGAGAGGTTTTCACCTTCAAATATTCCATTTATTTTTATTTTTTCTTGGTCAAAAGGCACCTTTTGATTTTCCCTTAGAGACCTATTCTTTTTATTTTTATCATTTTTACAGCTAGAGGTTGGGGAAAAATCTCCAAAGTATTTCATGTTTTAGAGCTCTATGATAAAACCAAATTTATGATCCCCACTCAGTATCCCTTCTCGAAGTCCCATGAACTCAACTATTGCTTTGTTTTTCTCTAATGTGTCTAAACTCGATGGTCCTTGTTGATCCCAATCTATTAGTTGTGGGTAAATGAGGGGTAATCCATAATCAATATCATTAAGGTTCAATAAATAGGTGGATATGGTAAAAATTGAGGTATCATCAAGATCCAAAAAGGTTTCGATCTAGGCATGACTACTTATAGGTTTGGTATGGGATGAGGATAGATCGAGCTCAATGAAAATGTTTGCTAGGTCATAGTCACTAGATGTGTGGGAATACCACTCCCACTCATTGGATTTAGTTTTGGTATGGTATTCCTTAGATGCCTTGATTTCATTTGAAGCATCAATATTTTCACTTGAGGGCAACTTAGTACTAGGATGACTTACCGCTAGTGGTACATACCCTAACCTAGTGTTCTTTGGTAAATGAGGAGGTGATATTGGTTTTGTCATTCCATGTTTGTTCAAGCCAATAACACCATGTCCATCATAACCTTGTTGTTTCATTATCTTAAACCCTTTTGAATATTGCTCAACTGGTAATTTCTTAGGCTTAATATCTTCTTCATCTTTTTAAATCCATGTAGAAATGTCCTTGCCTATAGACTCTTTTCTCAACTCACCCTACTTGGTGAAAGTGGTAGGGGGATTACAAACAAAAAATTTAGAATTCTTGAGAGGACAAGGTTTATCGTAATATTTTTGTGACACAGGTAACTTCCCAACATAAAATAAGCTCTCCATGTTGTATTCACCACATCCCCTATCATGGATCTTGACGTTAGGTTTGAAAGGTGTAATGGATGGAGTGGATGATTTAACTAGAGAGGATGGATTGATGTAATGTGGTGAGGTGGATGTTGAGGCTTCTCAATTAATAGGCACTTGATTTTCGTTGGTCCCTTTCAAATTATGTCAATATTGGAAGGGGTTGGGATCACTTGGTATAGTCATTTTGATGTCGTTATGGGAAAACTTGAGACATTGATGGTATGTGGAGGGATCGACTCTCATGGCATGGATCCATGGGCAACTAAGGAGAAGATTGTATGGTAAGTCTAGATCCAAGACTTGGAATATTGTGTTTTGAATGATAGGCCCAAATCTTACACCTGAAGTGTGATTATATCTCTAGATGAGCACTCACATCATCATAAGCCTTGATAATGATTTTCTTAGATTCATCTATACAAGCTTCAGAGAATCCTAATGTTGTGACAAATTTTAAAGTGTATATATTCAAACCCACTCCATTTTCTACCAATAATCATCTGATTTTATGTTTATTAATGTATACCTCAAGGTGCAATGGATTTTTATGGTTTGGTTTATGAGTGGAAAGATCTTGCTCAAAAAATGTGGCATGATGGGTGGTGGCTAAGTATCATACCGTGGCCTAAAATTGATTGATATTTAGGTAAGTGGGCATGTATGTATCTTGCAAGGCTTTATCTAGAATGTC
Organism: Sequoiadendron giganteum; assembly: GCA_007115665.2. Lineage (NCBI taxonomy): Eukaryota > Viridiplantae > Streptophyta > Pinopsida > Cupressales > Cupressaceae > Sequoiadendron > Sequoiadendron giganteum. Next base: position 210,832,410 of record CM021105.1, on the reverse strand, counting down.
CTTATGCTCAGGGGATATGCGAAGCAACTCAAGAATGGAAATTTGTGTAGGATTCTTTCCTAGATGGTCTAGGAGGTTATATTGACTTTTTTGTTGTAGATTGGAAGTAGCTCTCAACAAGGTCACTTTAGCTCTATGGGTGGTAACAACACATTCCAAATTTTTATTGATAGTAATGGTAGTGACATGATTATCAAAGGCCCAAATTTGGTTGACGATATAGTCATATGAGATATTGGTGTAATTGGCATTGTTATTGGCACTATTCCCTAGACTAGAGGCTTTTCATTTTCAATGGTATTGTAAGGGAGTCTCAAATATGGTATGGTTAGAATTTGGTTTACCTTGTGAATTTCCAGTGATATGTCCCCCTTATTCAATAAGGTCTTGGATAAGGTTTTTAAGTGTCCAACATGATGGTGTCTTATGTCCTTTGGTACGAAAATACTCACAATATTCATTCTCATTCCATTAGCTTGGTTTGAATAGTGTTGGTTCATATGGTTTAATGTCTGGAAGTTTAATGACGTTGGATTTTAATATTTTCTTCGAGGTTGACTCAATAGATTCCCTTAAGGGTGTGTATGTTCATTTGGACATGTTTGTTCATGAGGGATCTCTGCATTGGTTGTTTTAGACTACATTGGTTGCTTGGTCATGACTTGGTGTTGGGTTATTTTGTGTAGAAGGACCATTAAGATGAATGGTGGGGTGAGCTTGGTTAATCAATTTAACATCAATTACCTCATCATTGGTGATATTTTTGTTTCTAGACCAAAAATTTCCTTTTTTATTAGGAGTGTTTTGGTTCTCCTTGAAGATTCTGATTAGTCCTTTTGCCACAAGGGTTTTCTTGATAAAGACACCTTTCTCAATGACATCCTCAAATGTGGTACAACACTAGATTTAAAGTTGAATCATCAATTCTATGTTGAGATTTTCTGTGAAAATGGGGACCAATTTTTTTTCTGGTATGTGACAAGGACATTTGTTAGACATGCTAATTCGCCATCTTTGATAAAATGATGTAAGTGACTCTCCTCTTTGTTTGGTTGTGCACAATTTTGATAGGATCATGTCACTCTCAATGTTGCTGGAAAAGTGTGCAATAAACTTTTCAGCTAGTTCATTCTATGTCTATATCCCAGAAGGAAGGTGTGTGAACCATTCTAGAGCCAACCCTGAAAGGCTACATGGAAATAATCTCATCAGGTACGTAGGCTGATAGGCAATGTCTATACATGCAATGTTCAACTATCTGAGGTATTGTATTGGATATCCTTTCCCCTTATACTTGTTAAAGCTTAGAAGGTTGAAGTGTGGTGGGAAAGGTGGTATGTATATGCTCCTATCAAAGGGATAAGGACATAATTCCTTTGTCGAGTATGTCTTCTTTGTTGTACCCAATTGCATGTTTTCCATTTTTCGTTACATCGTTTACAATTTTTGCACTAAATTTTCCATGGTTGATGATGGTATATTTTCTTGACTTTGCATGAGGGTGTTGGTGTTGGTGTTGAGTGTGTTGGGATGGTTGTATGATATGTTTTGGTTTTGAAATTTGGATGTATGTGTTGCGTCTAGATTTGTGTTTTGTTGCAAAGGGTTTTGATTACCTTGTTGGTAGTGAGGTGTGATCATGGTATTGGTATTGGTATTGGTTTTATGTTTTGGTATGAAGCTAGTGTTTGGAGTGACATTTTGTTGTGATGAAGGTTGGTTGGTGTGTTGGAATTGGGGTGTAAAGTTAGTGTTTGGAGTGATATGTTGTTGTGATGGAAGTTGGTTAGTGTTCACGTTTGAGCCAAAAGACATGCTGATGTTTGGTATAGTATTGGTCATTTGGGCTGGCAATATTGATGTGGCAATATGGACCCTTTTTGTCTTGCATGGAGGATTTGGATTTGTGTTGGTTGATGGTGTAGTGTTTTGATTGTATGGTGTACCATATGGATTTTTAAAAGTCATACCCATGACACTAGAGGATGAAACCAATGGATTGATAAATGTTGGAGTTGGACCTTGTGATGTTGCTTGCATTATTTTGGTTCCAAATGTTGGAGAGGAGGGTGTGGGTGTAGTTTTCACATTATATGTTGCTGCCCCAAAAGGAAAACTAGTGTGCATTTGTTGCGAGGATGATTGACCTTGTGAAAATATGTTTTTACCAAGACCTTGAGTTTGTATTTGTGTTATTCCCTCTATAGTTTTGGAAGTGTCAAAACTAAAGGGAAGCTTAACAAATTTTTGATCAAGTTCAAGAAAGAAATTATTAGCATCTACATTAAATAGCTCTTGTACAACTCAGACTATCCTAGGATCTTGGGAAGCCTCTTAAGTATCTTTGAGTGTTAAATGTTGATTGACCTCTTTCAACATGAAATTGTCAAATGGGTTTGGTGTTTCGCCTTGTGTTTTTTGAAGTTGACCCAAAGTTCATGTTGCTAGTTTGATTTAAATAGGGGTTAAATGAGGAATCCATTTCCCTTCGTTTCCTTTGTGCCCTAGTCAAGACCATATAATACTTGTGACTTTTGGATGGTGAAACTTTTGGTATGTATGCAACTAAGGTGGAGATAAAAACTAGGGATGAAAATGGAAGATAGTAATGACCCTATGCTATATTTTTTTGGATTTTTTGGACTATAAGGATGACAATGCAAACTGTGACCAAGTTTTTTTTGACATGCAAGAGTGAAAATAAGGTTAAGACTATGCTTTGGATACAAAATGATAATGGGACTATGATTATGAATATGCTTGGAATGGGTATGCAACCTTGAACCCTAAAGGAGGATGCTAAGAAAACTATGATAGACCGAATTGGAAATGCTAAATGTTAAGACCTCAAGAAGATAGACCAATATGATGATGATTGTTTGACCAAAGGTGAACCTAGCCTAGACATGAGTTGTAGGCCCAACCTAAAGATAAAATTGATGAGAGGTATGATAAGGTAAAGACACCTATAAATGAGAGTAATGATCTACCCAATAGTGTGATAAGCCTCCTAATATGAAGACTCAAGGATGATCCTAAGATGTAGGTAGAATATGGTAGATTCATACTAGGACTATGCAAGATGATCTAAGGTGAGAGATAAAATCATGTGGGTGGAATGACTGAATCTAAACAAGCCTGTGATCCGAGTTTACAATTATAGTTTGTAAGGAAACTGGAAGTTTGATGTACCACTATTTCCAAAAAACAATGATCCTGGTAGTAGCAATGTTTCTAGCCATAGATTTGTGATATAGAAAGCCAGTCAATTGAGGTGCAAAACTAGTGAATTGCGATGCACAAACAAATGCGAGTTTTTGGTTCCCTAAGACTTATGAAAATTGCAATGTACTATCTAACTATTGTGGTGTTTTGGTAAACAATTGTGGTGTTCTACCTGTTGACCTTAATTTGATATTTTCTAGGTTGTTTTATGTTTTTGAAAAGTTTGAATTTGATCATAAAACACAAAAAACACTTGAAAAACAAATTTGGTTGATTTAACTCTTTGATTTTTTGTTAATCAAGTAAGTTTACAAGTTTTCTTCCATAAAATTCACTTGGCCTTGGTTCACAAACAATGAATACAAGCACAACCTAAGGAATAATAGGGTTTGTCTACCAAAGTGGGCTTATCTCACCCCGTGAATGATGGATTAATGTAATGCATGAATATGGAGGGGTCGAATAGGGTATACCAAGGTCATGGACCACCTTGATACCATTTTCTTTATGAAAGAGAGTGAAATATTAAGCCTTACACCTCAACCATAGACTGGATGTGGTAAGTAACTTCTTGGGATGATGCTATCCTGATGTACCAACAATAGTAGATGATCAAATAAGTCTTGGTCTCTAAAACAATAAGTTTCTAATGACTTCGTGAACACCAGAGGTATACTTTAGATGTGAGACACTAAAGTCTCTAATCATCCCCATGATTCCTATACATCCACACAAACAACTGACACACAAGGTATAATTTCCTCAAATAAGTGCTACTTACTTTCATTTTTCATACCCTTTAATATAGCCCGCCTAAAAAAACATGCTTTGAGGTCATTCCCCGTGAGTTCTCCATTAGGATGTGTCTCAAAGGAAGGCCTCTCTAAAAGATTGCTATGTGTTTCTCTTGCACCCAATATCACATGAACCAAAATGGGAGAGGATACACACACAACAATATTATGGGATTAACACAATGTGCAAAAGCACCAAATATGGAAGACACTCTTTTTAAACACCAATTCTAAATGTTCCTAATTTAAAAATCACAAGCACACAATAGAACCTTGCAAGAAATTGGATTTGTAGTTTATATTAAAAGGTTTTCTCCCAAAGATTGCTATAAGCTAAAGATCAGATATCAGTAATGCAAAAAACCTTTTCCCTAATGAATGTAAAAAGTAGAAAATGAAAATATAAAATTTATACCCTTTTTTTTGTTGTGGCAATCAATTGCAGTGCATAGAGGCTCAGATGTATCACACAGGGGTGGTGTAGAAAAAGATGATTGTGGAAAATGGAATGGTGACTGTGCCATAGAGATAAATGATTGTGATGAACTATTGAATGATTGTAGTGCAAAAACCCTATGCTGCAAAAAATATAGATTTGACAAAAACAACAAGACTTGATAATGGATATGATATTAGCAGGCTGTTAAGATGTTAGAACAAAAACTAGAAACACAAAAAATGCCTTAAAACTAAAATAATTGAATGATTCAAGGTTGCAAACAATGGCAATCAAATATGTCATTTTGGGCGATGATTGCAGTTCTATAATAAAATAATTATGGAATGTCATACACTGATTGTGGCATTTTTAAAGCTCAGTTGTTGATAAGTCTAGTCATTATATAGTTTTCTTATGTTTTTATGTAAGTTCATAGACATTCTTAGACACTTATCTTATACATATTCCTACAATATTCTATCTTTATGCTTATTGTGCAATCTTAAACCTAATTTAAAGTATATGGAAATATGGTTATGATGTGATAACTACTACATAATTTATTTGTGGATATGTATGAATTGTAATGGATATTTGTGCTTAGCTATGATTGTTAGCATTGTGTAAATGTTTTATGAACTAAATATTTGCAACCAGAGGAGGTAGACTGTAGCCCACAACAATTGCAAGGTGTAGCCTACAACCAAAGGAGTTCCCAGACAAAAAAGAAAGGGAGGTTCTAAAATAAACAAAGCACAATAACTACAACATGAAGGCATTTAATAAAGATGATTGTGCATAATTATGACATCCAATAAATATTTTAAAGGAAAATAACCTTGTTGCAGTTAGGAGTCTAATGTGAGTGATTCAAATAGTCCACATTCTAGTTCTGTTACAACAAAGTCTCAATTCTAATTGAACTCTTCTTCCATTTTCAATTATAGATTTCTTAGTCATTATCATGCTTTGATATATAGGGAGTGGTGATTTATGGTTTCTTTGATTAGAAGGATTAGCATGGGCCGATTACGCTTGATCTATGAAGAATCAAAGCATAATGAAGCCGTTAAAATCAATCTCAACAAGATCAATCAAATGTAAGCTAAACTAAACATTTATCAAAACTAAGCATTCAAAACTACCAAAGTGTTTAAAATTTCCATCCTAATCCATTCAAAACTTATCCCGTTGTGGGAGTGGTGTCACGTTGATATGAAACGATGACCCTTTCCCAATCCCGTGGATGAATGAGCTTGTTCCAATCAATTTTATTGAAGAAAACTAATCAAATGGTTGTGAGACATGCATAAAAACATGATTTTAATCTAAATGAGCATGATGCAAGCTAATTTAATATATATTTTATGCTAAAATGATCTAGATATGCAAAAGCTAAGCTAATATAAATGGATTCTAAACTAAAATATTCAAACCCTAGTTAATAAACAAGCTAAATGGATGCATTATGTGATCATGGAAGCCATTAATGGAAGCTTAAAGCTAATTGATGTAATTAAAATGAACTAAAAGATGCTAAATGTGTGCTAAGTATGAGTGTGAGTGTGAGTGATTTTAACAACATAACTCTGATGTTAAAAGATGGATCCATTTGTCTCCAAGTAGTGACCTATTTATAGGAGAGAAAATAAGAAATGGATGGTTGAGATCGAAAAAGATAATCAATGGTCAAGGATCGAGGAAATTGGAGGCATGGATCATGGATTCTCATCAATGGGTGAGAATGCAAGATGAGATTTAATCAAGGGTTGACATTCCTTCAAAAAAACACATTTTTGAATTGTACAAGAGGTCACAAGTTAACTTGCACAAGAAGCTTTCTAAGAATATTCTCTTTTTCAAATGAATGAGGAGAGAAAATATTCCATTTTTCAAATGAGTGAGGAGAGAGAATATTCTTTGGAATATTCTCATGGGTGAGGGAAAAGGATAGTTTAATTAATTAAAGCCAAATTAAATTGTGCAAAAGGGGAAGGAATATTCCATGGGAATATTCTTTGGAGGAATGTGCAAAGGAGAAATATTCCCTTGCAAGTGGGGGGGAATTAGATTAATTAATAATTGATAATTAAACAATGTTAATTATGCAATTAGGGGATTTAGAAGAATTAAATGATATTCATTAAATAAAAAGATTTAATGAATGGGGGAAAGGTGGAATGGAATTTAATTAAATAATTTAGAGTTATTTAATTAAATAAGAAGGTTTAGGGATATTAAACTAAATTGTTTGATTTATTTAATTTAACAAGATGAAGTGTTAGCATGAAATAGGGTGAATTAACCCGATTAGATTAATTAGGTTAATAGATGCAAATGATGCAATTAATTAAATAACTAGGATAATTTAATCAATTAAGTGAAAAGAGGATGGGTTTCAAGATGAAATGATGTTAGTATACCTAATTCAAGTGCATGATATCATTCAAGGACATTTTTTAGTGTCTACATTTTGCCCTTCTTGGAAGCAAGGCACCTGCTACGTTGATTCAAAGATTGATGCTCTTTGGATTAAAAACTTCCGCTTAAATAAAAAATAAATTCTCTAATTTTTTAGATGCCCCAGCAGAAGGATTGAGTTGGTTCCCTACCCCCTCGAGAAATCAAGCGAAAATTTTGGATTTTGGGTTGATTTCTTGACAAAGGTGAAAGGCTGCCTTAGGGGTTTAGAAAGGCTTCAAGATGCAAAAACATGCCAAAATGGTGCAAAATAAGGTTAAATTTGGCTAGATTGGTGAAAGTGATGAAAAACCTAGCTTCAAGGTAAAATTAGGGAAAAAACCCCTAATTTGGAGGCATAAATAAGCAAGGAAGGGGCACTTCCAATTCATTTTTGCATTCACACCTAAGAGAAACTGGCATTTTGAACTCTGACCCTCTAACGAAATGGTACAACGAGTGCTCCCACGACACATTTTTGACCTAGTTGACGAGTACCAGAGCCTTCTAGGTGTAGGACCACTGATATTTGATTCAAAACTTGATTAGAAATTTGAATTCTAGGTGCATTTAATACATTTTGAAATTTGAACTTTGATGGCGTCACTATATAGCGATGTTATTTCTAGAATCAACAACGCTATTTTGATTTATAGCGATGCATATGTATTTAGCGACACAGTTCACAATTTAGATTTTAAATCATGACACATATGTGAATAATGACACATATTGTGATTTGAAAATTAGGGTTAGGGTTTTCCAAAATCAAATTGTGTTTTATATGTATTTAGTAATGCATATTGCGATTTAAAATTTAAATTCCTTAAGCGTCATAGTTTGGAATTTGAATTATAATGAAGCTATTGTGAATAGAAACACTATTGTCAGTTTGGGGGATAAGAACTCCAAAATTAGCCAATTTTTTGTGATTTTTTGACATTGTGCACTTTGCGGGTGTAGGAGGTTATCTTGCCTTTGATGTTCCATGAGCACCAATCGACTATTTTATCCAAACTTGGTGATTTGTCTAAGTTGTGACATGAGCATTTAGGAGAGATTGGTTTTTGGTACGTTGCTTACATGCCCATTATCCAGACACATTTAGCGATGATGACAACGCTGTGTAAGTGATGGCACAATGAGACCTCATCGTTCCACTTACCTACCGATGAGGCGACAATGACACTAGAGGATGTATGGAAAATATTGCATTTGTAGATACATGGTGAGCACATGATATATGACATTGACACCAGATATGATGCTTGCCATGAGGTGCTTGACCATGAGGAAATTGTCCTAGTCACTTCCCGGATTGACATCGAGATGTACAAAGGTCAAGTGTTGACTTTTAGACTGATCATTGCAACCATTATATCAGGTCTGGTTGCCCTAGATCGATGGAGTAGGGGATTCAGTCTAGAATGGGGCCTAGATTGGCACAAGATGCTCTTTTAGAGGACCCAATTTGCATGGAGGCCAGTGATGCTAGCCTCCTTATACCATGATATACATGATTTTGTATACTGCGATGGTAGGGCTATTGGCACAAAGGTCACCCTTCTTCACATTTGGGCTTGGGAGCACATCATTGTGATTTGACCTATAGTTCAGATGATAGATGCAGATCTAGATGATCCAATTATCTGGAGGTACAAGGGTGACATCACACTATAGCACACAAGGAAGCTTAGGATTCCCTATTGGCATTGAGTGATCGATGATATGATAGTATTTAGAGGGTGGTTGTGGTACCGGATGCCAACTTGGTACAATGATGATTGCATATGTTCTTTGCTTGGCAGACCTGATATATGCAGGGTCAAGAGCACATGATCATTAAGAGGTACCTACCCAATAGGGTTTCTAGACAGTTTGGTGAGCAGTAGGATAGGCTTGATGATGCATACCCCACCATTTTTTCCAGGTCAGCTTGGGAGATGACATGGGGACATACGATCCCAACCCATGAAGTTGTTGAGGGCTTTCAATAGTTGGTTGCTAGGCCATGGGCTGATGATTAGGGATAGGTTGATGCACAGACTATTTCTAAATACAATGCATGGTTCGTACCCCCTCTTTGATTGAAAGATCTAGCAGGTACACCTCCATGAGGGAGATCAAGAGGGATGGGTGTAGGAAAATTTGGAGGGTAGTCAAATGATGGATAGGGTAGAGGATGGGGTAGAGGTCCAGATGGTAGGGGTGGAGGATAAGATGGCCAGGATGGCTAGCATCAGTAGGATGGATGGGTCCCAAGTGCAACCCAAATAGATCAACAACCTCCTCATCAACCACCAATACAATAGTAGCCTCCACAAAAATCACCATCGAGGCTAGATCCCTGTAATTCTCAGATACAATAGTTGCAATAAAATTTACAACTAGTTATATGTGAGAGGGATCGAGCTCATCAACAGATTTTGGTTATTATTGTTGAGAGAGACCAAGATAGGTATTAGGTACAGGATATCATAATAGAGAGAGACTAGGAGTGTTAACTCAAATAGACTGTCGAGATGTAGTTAGCACAAGAGGTTGGGTAGTGCTAGTAGTTAGAGACCATGACAACTGCAACCCAGGGGCAGACAGTGTCTGCTCATTTGTATAGAGAGGTCATGACTGAGGCAACCTATTATCTGATGCACTACCATCAGAATGTCCCATAGATGCTTAGACAACTAGATTACTCGTAGAGGAGTGGGGCACATCCTTAGGTCGAGGATCAACTAGAGAGACCGCCTGGTGAGGGGAGCAGCCATCAGGGCTAGCTTGCTTGTACAAACACTTTTTGGTTATTACCCGATTCTTTACATAGATATACATTCATGGGCTCCTTTTTGATGGCCTCATGGATATTATATTTTTGATCGATATACATACACTAACTTAGATATTGTACCATGACAGTTATTTTTTTTTATATATATGATACATATTCGATATGATGCGATGCATTCATTTTATTTCATGCTTATGAATGTATGGATGCACTTTGATATGATGTGTTTTGAAATGCTTATATATTATCATGTATGGATGCAATTATTTTATTTATGCTTATGTGATATGTGATGATGTAATGATATGAAATGGATGCCATGTTATATTGTTTTTTAGTATCTTTTCATGACATGTTATGGGATGGATGATATGATATACAGATGTTATACATATGCAAATGATATGGATGCAATTTTCTGTGTATTTCCTTATGAAATTTTATGATGATGATGTATGCATATGGATGTATGGATAATGTAGATGTTCATGCTTATGATATGATAATGCGATGTGTGCAATGATTTAGGATGCTTAAAATAATAAATCTATATTATTCATCACAACTTAAATGATAATGATAATGCATGATGGATGCATTAGTGATGTTTTTGTTGACTGTCATGATACTAGGTTAGCGTAGAGAGAAGATAGAAGAAACCAGATGAATGACATTTATTATGATGATTAATTCAAAATATCCAACAAGTATATGATCCACTGAGACTTTATTAGAGAGGGTGATGAGAAATACATGATGATGATGATTTTATCATATCTTAGGATTGGGATTTTTTGCCATTCCTTATTGTTTGATATAACACAAACACGATGCATCAAGGTATTAATAACCAGGGTGATGTTGTATCTAGTGTAATGGAATTTGACTCTACAAACAAATAGGATAGTTCTTGTTCACATCTTGACATATGAAAACCTTGTTGGAATGCAAGTTAGAAGCTTAGAATATATTGGACCAATGCATACACAATAATCAACAATGTACCCCAAACGACTTCCCTGCACATAACTAAGCAATAAGACTATTTTACAAGAGTATCAACAAGCACAAAAAATGAGAGATAATGATCGATGCCCCATTCATTTCTCTCTAAATCATTTTGATAGACATCATTGAGACGTCCTCAGAATGGGCCATTAGGATAAATCATAAGAAATGATCAAAGACGAACAATCAGTGTGATCTATATCTCTTTCCAGTTTAACTTTAGCGAAGGTGACGTTTGATGCTAATTTCCTTCACAGGAAGGATAAATCCTAGGACATGTTGATCATATGGGTTTGATTATGACGAGGTTTACGATAAGCCATTGATATAAACTTTACTAAACCATTTACCTATGACCTAGACTTTAGATTTTGACACTTAGGTTCTCACTTTATGACTTGCTATACTTGCTTTCTATTTGTTTTACCAAAGGTTGAAGGTGATGATAAATTTATCATGGATGAAGGTTTATTGTGGGTGAAAGCGGAATGGGATGGATGCTTTTGGATTTTCTAGAATATTTCAATGTTTTTGGTATTTTACAAATGTTTTGAGGTTGTTTTTGGTCTTTTTACAAGTTTATGTGAATGTTTATGTTTTTCGGTTATTTGAGCTTGTTTAGGGTTTTCTAAGATATTTGATGCTATTTAGGTCTTTTGAATGTTTTCTAATGTTTTTGTATTTTCAAATGTTTTTATGTTTTTCAAATATTTGGATGTTTTGGGGTTTTCTATTATCTGGATGTTTTGGGGATTTTCCGAGTTTCGACCAAGATGCTAACCTAAAAGACCTATCCTAGGGACCTCTGGGGCTGATCAAAGATTAGCCTTGCTTATGTTATACATTTAGAGATCACGCACTTTGACATGGTACTCTTTTTGGATTTTTGATGTTTTGACCTTTTTAGGGATTTTGATGTGTTTTGGATGTTTTGGATTTTGAATTTACAATTTCTGAATGTTTTTGGATTTTAGGTGTAGGATTTTGCAAATGTTTTTTGGATTTTCTAATAAAGTTTTATGATTTTTTTTGGGATTTTTCATTGTGATTTCCAATAACCTTAAAATATACCAGAACACAATCGGATCCATAACGAATTGCTCCTAGTGTGACAAAATAGAATACCTTGATATAGGCAGGACAAACTGACCTTTGGAATATTCCAAGTAGTACTAAGGGGATGCAATTCATAAAATCAAGCTATGATAAGGATGTAGGTGGGTGATGGAATAAATAGGATGGATGAGGCGATAGATGGATGGTGATACAAAGAATGATAGGATGAAGAGCCAAATAATAGATGGAGGTGCTTTATTTACACAAGGCACCTGTTTACCAAGTTTTCACCAAGGTACTTTTCCAAAGTGCCACCAAAGTGGTTTTCATTAGAGGATGCTTTTTTCTTTACTGTTTTCAATTCTTTTTCTTATTTTTTTGGATTTTGATCATTTTTTGATTTTTTTCTGTATTTTTCAGATTTACACCCTTCAAGACTATGCATAATTAAAATGCAAGTTGTTGATTGGTTCCTGCAAGGGTTCACCTTCAAGTGTTGATAATTGATATGCTCCTAATCCATAGTTCGTTGTGATGATAAAGGGACCCAACCTGTTAGGGCCCAAAATTTCCTTTATTATCCTAATTTGGATGATTCTTTTGATTTTGTTTTACGACAAGATCCTCTACCTAGAAAGACTGATATTTGATCTTCTTGTTAGAGCTATGTTTTAGTTGATTTTGATATACTTGCAAGTGATTAAGGGAATCAAGATGACGCTCATCTTGGAATTCAAGCTCATTCAGCTGGGATACTTCGTACTCTTCATCGATGATCAGGTTCTGTAGTGACACTCACAATGAGGGTAGCTCAACCTCAATAGGAAAAATGGATTATGATCCATAGACCAAGGAGAAAGGGGTTTCACCTGTAGGCGTGCAAATATTGGTTTGATAGGTCCAAAGAGAGGGATTTAAATGTAGATACTAGTCATGACAAGCTTCATTGACCATTTTCTTTAAGATTTTTAGGATGCTCTTTTTTGTAGCCTCAAGTTGACCGTTGCCTTGGGGGTATGGGGTAGAGAATTGGTGTTGGATGTTGAATCTTTGACATAGCTCTTTTACATCCTAATTCTTGAAGGGTGTTATGTTGTCTGAGATAAGAGTTTATAGAACACCATAACGATTGATTAGATAGTTCAAGATAAACTTGGCAATTCAATTCCTCATTATGTAGGTCATAGGAATGGCTTCAACCCACTTGGTAAAGTGCTTAGTGGCTGGTATGATAAACTTGTGACCATTAGATGAGGTTGGAGTGATCTTTCTTATGAGGTCAAGCCCCCATTACGAGAAAGGCCAGGGTGTGATCATTGGTTGCAATTCCTAAGCTAAAGCATGAGTCAAATATCCATGTTGTTGACATTGGACAAATTTTTTCACATACTGATGAGCTTCTCTTTCCATGGTTGTCTAGTAGTACCCCATCCTCAATAGTTTCTTAGCTAAAATCATACCACTAGAGTGGGAACCAGATATGACATTGTGAACTTCTGTTAAAGCAGTCAAGGCTTCCTCTTGGTTAAGAGATCATAGTAATGTCCCTTCGATGATTCAATGGTAAAGGTTATCTCCTAGGATCATGAATTGGGATGCCTTTTTAACAAACCTATTTTTAAGGTTGGAGGTGATATCAAATGTGAGGATTTCTCTGTTTAGGTAGGTGAATATGTCATGATACCACAGGGATCCAAAACCAACAATGACACATGAAAATTCAGAATCAAAGATTTCAAAAGTTGGTTCGAGAAGTTGTTCTGCCAAGAACTTGCATTGGAGGTCATTGTTCAACATGTTTGTTAGTGATTCGATTGTTGCCTTGGTGTCTGTTGCTCGGTTGTTCATGGGAGGGATCTGCTCAAAAGCTATATCAATAAAAATGTCTTCAATAATTTCTACCATATTCTTGAGAGGATTAAGCTTATCATCATTAGTTTGATATTTTTCATTGACTTGGTTGATAACCAGTGGTGAGTCCCCATAGAATTTCATCTCTTGTATCTTCCATTGAACTGTTATCCTTAGACCTATGATTAGGGATTTGTAATAAAAAATGTTGTTAGTACATGGAAATGATAGCCTATATGAATTTGGGATGCAATCACTTGAGGGGTGATGAAAAGAATATCCACCCTTGATCCATATTGGGTGAATGATCCATCAAAGTATATCTTCCACTAATCTGTTATATTGACAAGGAACATTGATTCATCAGTGAAATCAAATATCAAGGTGTTCTCAACATAGATAGGTGCATCTTCTAGTTGGTCTACAATCACTTATCCCTTAATTAACTTGTGCTCCATGTACTCTATGTCAAATTTGGTTAAGAGAATTACCTATTTGGCCATTCGCCTAGTGAGATTTGCTTTCGATAACATGAATTTCAATGTGTCGATCTTTGCAATAAGCTTGATTTGATGTGACAACATGTAATGTCTAATTTTTTTGAAGGAAAAACCATTGCTAAGCATGCTTTTTTAATGGATGAATAGTTCATTTTATAGCCCACCAAGGTCCTATTTATGTAATATATAACTCTTTCCTTTCCGTTTTCATCATGTTGTGCTAGAAGAGCACCTAGTGATACTAACATTGTTGAGATATACAGGATCAATGGCTTGTTCAGTATCAAAATAATGAGCACTCGAGGCATGAATAGATAATATTTGATCTACTGGAAAGCTTTATCACACTTCTCATCCCACTTGTAAGTTATTCCTTTATGGAGAAGATGTGAAAAAGGGTGGATTTTATCTGATAGTTGCACTATGAACCTTTTGATGGACTGCAATCTTCCTTGTAATCCTCTCATCTATTTTAGTGTTTGTAGTGTTTCCATGTCTAGAATAGCTTTTACTTTTTCTAGATCAATTTCTATCCCTCTTTGTGAAATGCTATAGCCAAGAAGTTTTCTTGATGTAACCCCAAAGACACTTTTTTGGATTCAGTCGTACCTTATACTCTTCAAGTCTATCAAAGATGGGTCTTAAGACTTGTATGTGCTCACTCCCTTACTTTTATTTTTCCAAAGTATCATCCACATGATCTTCATTTTTTTTGTGAATGATGTCATGAAATATGAGGGTCATTGCTGTTTGATAGGTTGCTCCTGCATTCTTCAACGCAAATGGCCTCACGTTCCAACAAAATGTTCCCAATGGATAGGTAAATTCCATTTTGTGTTGATCTTCCTTGGTGATTATGATTTTATTGTAGCATGAAAAACCATCCATGAGTGATAGAATTTCATGCGCAATTGTTAAGTACATAATGAAGTCGATGTTAAGAAGATGGAAATCATCCTTTGGGCATGCTTTGTTTAAGTCTCTAAAATTTGTGCATAGTTTGATGCCCCCAGTGGGTTTGGAGACTATTATTAGGTTAGAAATCCACTCAATATAATCTATTGGTCAGATAAATCCAATTTCAAGAAGCTTTTGTAACACAAGTTTCACCAAGAGTGCTATCTGAGGGTGCATCTTTCTTAATTTATACTTTATTGGCTTGGCTTCAAGATAGATAGCTAAGTGATGCACAACTAATTTTGGATCGAGCCCTGGTATATCAATGTATGAACATGCAAATTTTTCTCTTCTTTCTTTTAGGAATGTTGCTAGAGGATTCAACATAGAAAGTGATCTTGGGTGCTTCTTCTTTTTCCACATTGACTGGAGTGGCCTTTTTTGCTAGCACTATTGACTTCTTTGGATGCATTACACTAAAGGGGAGATTAGATCCTTCATCCTTGGGCACCTCAAAGAGGTTTTCACCCTTAGATACACCCTTTTTTTTTTTACTATTTTAGGATCAAAAAGCACCACAGTGTGGTTTTCACTTAAAGATATGCATGTTAGTTGCATGCCATTAATATTGCGACTGAAGGATTCAATCATCTCCCCATAGTACACCCCTATGTCTAGCTCTATGTCAAAACCTACTTTGTGAGCTGCCCATGATAAGTTGTCATAGAGTCCCATGAATTTTGAGATTGCTTCATCATGTTTGAATAAATCTAGAATTGGTGGTCCTTGTGGGTCCAAGCCAATGATTTGTGGGTATACTACATGTATTTCAATTGGTTGATTTCTTAGAGCAAAGGGTGTTATGGATATCATGAAGAGGGATTTATTCTCAAATAGGCTAGAAAAATCAAGAGAGAAGTTATCTAAGGTCATATCACATGATGTAGGTAACCAAGAGGAAGCCTCAGCTTGTTTAGTGGAAGTACCTTTTCCACTAAGGGTAACCTTTATAGAAGTACAATTTGAGCTAAGATTCTTTAGTCATTTCCCAGGAACGATGGGTTCTAGCAAACCATTATTATTCTATCCCAGCTTCTTGTTCTTGTTATATCCATTCCCTTCATTACAATGCAAGCCTTTGTTGTCATCTTCCATGGGAAGAGCAGGGACAAGTCGTTCATCCTGATAGAGTAGTTTAGAGACATCTTCCTCATTGACATCTTCTTGGTTCAAATCTCCCCACTTGGTGAAGGTGGTAGCTTCCATCTTGATTGTCCTAGGCTCCTTATTGCTAGATGTGGGTTTCCCATGTGATTGATGAGAAAGAGGTAGCTCTCCTAAGACAAAGGTATTCTTCATTAGCTTATAGTTTACACAAACATCATCTTGGATCACTGCTTTGATGTTGGGTATATTCTACACAATGGGTGTTTTTGCTTCTAAGGTAGATGGAAGGGATGATGGGTCGAAAAATGAGGTAGATGGTGTATGCCCTTCGTCATTCTTTGGTATTTGGGGAATTTTGTAGAATTTGGCCTCAAGATTATTGTAATAGTAAAAAGGTTCAGGATCTCCATGGATGGTAATTTCTCTTCCCTCGAAAGGAAAATTCACACATTGATGATAGGTCAAGGCTACAAATTTTAGGGCATGGATCAACGTCGGCCAAGTAGGATGTTATAGGGAAGATCAAGGTCTAGTACTTGGCATGTAGTTTCAACAATGATGGGTCCCACTTGGATGGGTAATGCAATGATGCCTTGTGATAGCCGCTCATGGTCATCATATGCTTTGATGGTGGTGCTCTTTTATTTCTGAATAGTATCCTATGAATAGCTCAGTATCTTGATCAAATGAAGGGTACAAATGTTCATACCAACACCTCCATCTACTAAGACTCTTTTGACCTTTTTATTATGAATGAAAACCTCAAGATGTAAAGCACAATTATGAGATGGATGTGATGGTAGGTCTTGTTCTGAGAAGGTGAGAAGATGATTAGCGATATGCCCCACCATAGCTTGAAACTAATATGTATCAATTTCCTCAGGGATGAATGGCTCTGACAAAGAGTTCTCTAGGATTTCCCTATGCGTAGTGGATAACCTCAATAGTTCCAAGATTGATATTTATGTGAGGGTATTTTTAAGTTAGTCTAGGAGATTATACTTTCTAGGATTTGATGTTGGTAAAGTAGGTTGTGCCATAGGTTGATATGGGACTCCTTAGATGGTGACTTTTCCACATCGTGTGGCGACTCCACACTGCACACTAGGCCCTTTGATGGTGACAATAGTGATGACTCTATCACAAAAAGTGACTATGTTGGAATAGGTATGCTACATGTTTATGTAATCCTTATCTTTTTCATTGTTGTTCCCTTTGCTATAATCTGGCATAGGGTTCTTGTATATCTTAAGATCTTGATTACCATCTGGTATTTCAATAGATATGGTGTTGTTCTCTATAAGATCTTTGATGATGTTTTTGAGCCTCATGCAGTTTGTCATTTGTGAAAGTCACAAAGATCATTCTCATTGTACCAAGATGGTTTCTCTTGTGGTTCTTGGTAGTTTTCAAAGTTGGGAAGCATTATTAGGTTTGACTCTATCAATTTATCCATGATGGTTTCAATGGGTTCAGATAACTATGTACTTTTATTTTAGATATTCGTTTTTGTTAGGGGTCACTTTTGTTGCATTTCAGTGTTATTGATCTGGTTATTTTGAGGAGGTCTTATTTGTTTCATAGTTGGTTGAATGTTAGCAACTTGATTATTGTTTGGTCTAGGAGCACTTAGGAATACCTTAGCATCTACCACACCATCATTTTTTACGTTCTTGTTCTTAGCCCATACACGAGGCTTGTCATTCAAACTAGTTGATGGGCAGTTGTCTTTGTAAGCTTGAGTGTTTCCCTATGAGACTAGAGATCTTTCAATGTTAAGGGCTCTAGGTAAAAGCTCATCATAAGATGTGATGCACTACATTTTCAAGTGGAAGGATAGATCCAGGTCTATATTTTCTATGATTATCCCTACTTGTTGTTCATCAAGAAGAGGCCACTTGCTTTTACTAGCTCTTTGTCTCCACATTTGTAAGAAATTAGCGAAAGAATATCCTTTGTTTTGTCTAAGAGTATACAAATATTCTAGGATTACATCCTTGTCAAGATTAAAGGAGAAGTGATCGATGAATTTATTAGTGATTTCTTGAATTTTTTTGATACCAGGAGGTATTTGAGAAACCAATCCATGGTAGGACCTGTTAAACTTCGAGGGAATATGCACATTAAATAAGAATCATTGTAGGATACCTCCATATACATGATGATGAACTATTTGACATGGTACACAAGACTTCATCTCCCTTTGTATTTATCAAATTTGGAGATTTCAAATTTGGGAGGGAATGGTACCATTGCGATGTTTTGATCGAATGGATAAGGACATAGGTTATGTGTATGGGGATTATTTGTCTTGCCCATCCAAAAATCTTGTATTTCTTGGGATAGTGCTTTAAGTTGGGATGCTAGGTTGTCTTGTGGGTTTGGTGGAGGAACATATGCTGGGATGATGGATGTGTTCTATGCAAGATTCTAATATGATGATGTGTTGTATGGGGTGTATGGTGGTGTGATATTCTTCAAAGGTGATTGAGGTGTTGATGTATATGTTCCTAACGTGTTTGTATTGACAATGTTCTATTGAGGATTATAGTAGGAATTTTTTTGTTTTTTTTGTTGTTGTTTGGCATACTACTAAGCTAGTAAGGATTGCTGTTGTTGTTGAGCCACAAGGGCTGCTTGTTGGGCTTGCTGTTGGACCTGTTATTGTTGCTATGTTGCCAAGGTTTCTTGATGGGATTGATGTTGTTGTTGTGCTAAGGTTGATTTCTATTGTTATTGTTGTTGTTGTGATGCTAAGGCTGCTTGTTGTTGTTGTGCTACTAGGGTTGCTTGTTGCTTTTGCTACTATTGGATGACTTGTTGATAGTATTTTGTGTGCTCATTGTAAAGCTAGGGCATGTGATTGCAATGTGGGATCGAGTGTTTTTGGGACATTTGTGATGGATTGTGGGTGTTGATTTTTGAGTGGGTAGCAGATGGTTGATGAGAGGTTGAGGGTTCCCTTGGTTTAACATTCCTTGTAATATACTAGATTGAGGTGGAGGAATGTAGGTTTGAAGTCCCATTTGATTTTGCATGGTGAAAGGGACTGTAGGAAAAGATGAGGATGGTGCCATTAGATTTTGAGATGGTAATGACACACTAGGACCTTGAGTCCATTGATTAAAAATATTCCCTTGTCCCATGTCTTAAGGATTTCCTTGTGTTAGAGATGTGGACAAGGTATTACTTGGGTTGATGGGATTCCTAACCAAGGGATTATTTTGACATGGGTTGATAATAGATGGGATAGATGCACTTTGTGAAGCCAATTGTATGGATGAACCAGTTGGAGGATTTGATAGAGATTCCCCTAATTTCATTAAGGGCTGGATCTTTATGAGGGTATTTCCTTGCCCTTTTAGGTCTACTTGTGACACTTGGTCCACACTATTTTGTGTGATGGTAGGCACACTTGTGGTACTCATGGGTATGGATGAAGAGGTGTGTCCTTGATATGTGGAGGTTGTTGTGAAGTAATGAAGTGCAAGAGGTTTATAGGGATGTTGGGGATATTTGGGGATGGGAGGAGCACCAAAGGTAGGTGTCCAAGTAGTATTTTGTGGTGGATTGGTGTTGAGATTACCCACAAGTGTGTTTCTTTGAAACAAAAGAGTTAGAGCAAAGTCCTTGGAAAGACTAGTTGCAAGACTGGGAGTGGATGCTTGATTTAGCCCTAGTGATGGAGCTGTGAAGCCTTGTGTCAAATTTTGCACAAAAAATGATAGGGAAATCGAAGCTGTGTTTTTTGAGGCTTGATGTTCCATAATTTCCTTCCTTGTGACTTTAAACAAGTTGTTATTCATAATTTCCTCTATCTCGTATGGACTTGATGGAGATGATGGTTGTTGTGATGGGGTAACTTGACTTTTTGGAACAAATTCTAGAGGATTTGGATCACTTGAGGTAAATTTTACTTTGGTTTTCTCCATGATTCTCTTGTGTTGTGATCTCATCTTTACCATAAATTTTGGGTCACCTATGGGAGAGTTGTGTTGAGATTTGTAATGTTTCAAATCTCTAGTTGGCTCAAATCTAGTTAAAAGAGATGCTCTAAGTATTTTTGGAGAAATGATGATAATTTGAGATGAAAAGGTGGATGATATGGAGAGTGATATTTGGAAACATTTTGGGAAAACACTTTTGAATTGAGTTTGATGTTGGGATAAAGGATGTTTATGAACTTGGAAATCTTTAGGGTAGACTCGTGACCTTCAAGATAAACTATTTCAAAGGTGATAATTAACTCAACTAAGTGCATGGAAAAGGATACATTTCACATACAAAGTAGCTAAGTTAGGGGGTTGGTTTGATATATGTTTAAGTCAAAAAGTGTTGGTGTATTAGAAATTTTTGAAAAGTTTGATGAAGTGAAGGATGAGTTTTGATGAAGGGATGAATGAAATGTTTGACCCAATATTGACCTAGAGTGAAACTTTTTTTGATAATACCAAGGTAGTGAGAAACATGCTATAACTCTAAAGTTTTCAAATCCTAAAGTTCCAATGTTTTAGAGAGGTTCATTATCATGAAAAAGACTAGGATTTTGACCAAAAAAGAACATATACAAGTTTGGTTTGTTCCTTGAAACATGTTTATAGAAATGGTATACCAACTTGGTTCTATTTTTGTGAAGTGTTAAAAGGTTTTTTTTGAGATATTTAAGATGCCTAATTTTGAATGATTTGTAGACCTTCTCTTGGGGATCTTGATTTTGCATGAGATCATTTAGAAGATTTAATATTATGAAAAGGAGGATATTAATTTCCATGCAGGTGGTGGTAGTATGGGCCTTCCAACCTCAATATCAACTTATTCCTCTTCTTTGTCTATGATGTTGGTCATGTTTCTCCACTAAATGGGTGTTTCCTTTGTTTCAAAAGTGAAGCTTCTCAAACTACTAATGGTATTGGTTTTCTCTCCTTCAATGAGTTCAAAGTTTGGTTTAATAATAGCAGGTGTAAGATCAAGTTGTTCAATGGGAGAAATAAATCTCCAAATGGTCATGTGGGATTCAATTTTATGTCAAAAACATCATAAATTTCACAATGTCCATTTTTGTGAAAAGGATTAAATTTAAGCCATAGTTTCCTATGTCAAATTTGGAAAATATGGATTGAAATATAAGTCAAGATATTTAGAAATCTCTAAGGATAGAAATACTTAGGACAAGCATTAATAACAAGGCTATTTCAAGAGGTACCCATACTTTGACCAAAGGGTTTGAAATTTTGAGGAATATTGTGAATGTTTGTTTGCAATGTTTTGGTACCAAGCAAAGTATTAAACTGAATCACAAACATTTACCATACTAGGTTCAAAAGATACTACTTGTTGAATCCCCACTTGGATTTCTCCAAACACTAAAAAATGTGAACAATTAGAGATTTGGTGACACTGGCTCCCCTCCATGACAAACACGTCTCGAGATCACCAAATCTCAAATACTAAAGATCCTAATGATTTTTCTATTTCAAAAATTGAATAGTAAAATGAGGGGCGACTTCAGAATGAGCATTCTTTCACCAGCAAGCATGAGGGTTTTTGGCTTCTAGACAATGGTTCTTAGTAAGGGCTTTCATTCAAGGTTGCCATATATGTGGCAAGATTAGCTCAAGATTATTTCAATCAAGAGGCCTCCCAGTCTCTTCCTAAGAATATATTTTATTGTATCACATAGATACTAAGGGTGACACTTGTTGGTATGACACATCCACACCTATTGTTTATGACTTTTGTCACAAACACATTTTTTATAAAGTGACTTGATAGAGCTTGGCTTTAGCTTGTTACCACTTGGGTCATTCCCCCTTTCGAAGTGGGGAGGCAAGATCTCTAAAGATAAAGAAAAAAAAGGAAGTACATATGTAGTTCAATCTCCTAGTTCGCATGAAACAAGGAGAGAACACAACACACCTTTTCCCTAAAATAGCAAGGGGTTCATTTTTAATCCAAATTAAAATATGTGGGTGATTATACAAAATTTCAAGGATTTTTTTTGATTCTCAAGATTGCCAAGTAGTGCGAGAGAAGTGCATACACATTCAATAACACAAGTGTAATTCACAAAACATAGAAAAAAATCGTTAATTTTAATGCCTAAAGCTAAGATGAATTCATTTTATGCACCAAACGAAATGTGAAGTTGTCTTGTTTAGTTTTAAGCCCAAAGTAAAATGATGAGATGAGGGTTCAATTTAGTCCTGTTTGAGCATTCTTTTTAAACCCAAATGAAAATTAGTGAGGTCCTAAAGCATAAAATGAAAAGCATGAGAAATGGGTTATAATTTCCCCAAAAGTGTCAAAAACTCTTGTTACAATTATAAGATTTTAAGAGGAGAATTATTCTTCACTTCAACTCTTATTGTCCAAGCTGCTAAACCCAGTTAGCCTAAAACCCAAAACAATCGTTAGAAGCATGTTAGTGATCACATACAATAAAAAAATTAAGGCACATGCTAAAAATTGATCATCATTTTTGCTTACTAGACTAGGGCGTTGTTGTTCATGATAGCATTGCTCTGGTGAATTGGAGCGTCACTCTGGTGAATTTGGGCATCACTCTACATAAAACCAGTGACGATGATAGTGTCACTATTTGAGGAGAAACACCGTTTATAAATCTTTGATACCTCAAAGTATTTAGCATCACCATTTGGTTTAATCAGCATCAGGATATTAAATAGGCATCTATGTTTTAAATGATAATAGCGTTGCTATATGGTGATGCCTAGCAAAGGTGTCACTGAAATTATTTTGGGCGTCATTGTATCTTGCAAAAAAATCAGAAAAAATAGAATTCGAGATAGAAATTGATTAAATTTGATCAATTTTTCCCTCCTAGTGCCAGATTGTGATTGGATGGATTAACATGGGATGGTTACGCTTGATCCATGAAGAATCGAAGCATAACGAAGCTGCTAACTTCAATCTCAACAAGATCAATCAAATGTAAGTTAAACTAAACATTTATCAAAACTAAGCATTCTAAACTACGAAAGTGTTTAAAATGTCTATTCTAATCCATTTGAAACTGATCTCGTTGTGGGAGTGGTGTCAAGTTGATGTGGAACAATGACCCTTTCCCAGTCCCATGGATGAATGAGCTCGTTCCAATCAATTTTATTGAAGAAAACTAATGGAACGGTTGTGATATGTGTATAAAAACATGATTTTAATCTAAATGAGCATGATGCAAGCTAATTTAATATGATTTTTATGCTAAAATAATCTAGATATGTAAAATCTAAGTTAATCTAAATAGATTCTAAACTAAAATATTCAAACCCTAATTAATAAATAAGCTAAATGGATGCATTATGTGATCATGGAAGCCATTAATGGAAGCTTAAAGCTAATTGATGTATTTAAAATGAAGATGCTAAATGTGTGCTAAATATGAGTGTGAGTGTGAGTGATTTTAACAACATAACTATGATGTTAAAAGATGGATCTATTTGTCTCCAAATAGTGACATATTTATATGAGAGAAGATGAGAAATGGAGGGTTGAGATCAAAAAAATAATCAATGGTCAAAGATGGAGGAAATTGGAGGCATGGATCATTGATTCTCATCAATGAGTGAGAATGAAAGATGAAATTTAATCAAGGGTTGACATTCCTTCAAACAAACACACTTTTGAATTGTACAAGAGGTCACAAGTTAACTTGCACAAGAATCTTTGTAAGAATATTCCCTTTTTCAAATGAGTGAGGAGAGAGAATATTCTTTGGAATATTCTCATGGGTGAGGGAAAAGTATAATTTAGTTAATTAAAACCAAATTAAATTGTGCAAAAGGGGAAGGAATATTCCATGAGAATATTCCTTTTGGAGGAATGTGCAAAGGAGGAATATTCCCTTACAAGTGGGGGGAATTAGATTAATTAATAATTGATAATTAAACAATGTTAATTATACAATTAGGGGATTCAGAAGAATTAAATGATATTCATTAAATAAAATGATTTAATGAATGGGGGAAAGGTGGAATGATATTTAGTGAAATAACTTAGGGTTATTTAATTAAATAAGAAGGTTTAGGGATATTAAACTAAATAGTCCATTTTATTTAATTTAACATGATGAAGTGTTAGCATGAAAGGGGGTGAATTAACCTAATTAGATTAATTAGGTTAATAGATGCAAATGATGCAATTAATTAAATAGCTAGGCTAATTTAATCAATTAAGTGAGAAGAGGATGGGTTTCAAGATGAAATGATGTTAGTATACCTGATTCAAGTGCATGATACCATTAGGACATTTTTTAGTGTCTAAAGTTTCAATTTAGAGTCCTTATTCTAATAAACTCCCCCGTGCCTATATGCATGGCTCAGTGGTTAAGGTATTAGGAGTTAGTTAATTTATTCAACAACAGGTATAGTTACCAAATATTTTTAGTTAGTTGTTGTTCTTACAAAAACAATTTTTATTGTTCAATCATGATTTTCATGAATAAGATATCCTAGCACAATCTTTTGAAGTTGTGCAATGAATGGTTTTGAGTTGTTATGATTGCATTAATATAAGAAGCTATATTTGAGCTAGATTAGTGGAGGTAGTCACTTGAGAAAGGGCCACTCAAGGTAATTGTACCTCACTTCATTTTCTGTACATTTACTTATGTTGTAGCAGTTATTTCATAAATGTATGTTAATTAGATTCCTCGAGTTATTCATGAAAAATTCTTGTTTCATATTTTACACTTTGGGTTGCTTAAGTTTATTGTATCCTAATGTAGGTTTAGTCATAGTATTAGTTAAATACCAACATTCATTTCTTGACAGTAATTAGTTATAGTCTTATACTATAGGTACATGTAGCAATAGTTTCAACATTACTTCTTTTATTGTTATGCATTTTTATGATTTCTCAGCAAGTGTAACACATGTACTAGGATGAATTAGGTAATCTCAAGTCTTTGCAAGAACATATAGTGCCTATACCACCACAAGCTTACTAGCCCTAGATGATAATTCAATGGAAATATTTCCAAAGGCTTAAGTGGACTGTTCAACTAGGTTTTCCTTCTGAATTGTGTGATTGCCACCAAGTTTACTAGACATTAGTAGGGAATCTACATTTTTGGAACTATTGTCAGGGATGGTGCTATTTTCAAAGATTAGTTTATGTTATTTACAATATTTCCTAGTTTAAATTAACATTTAGTATTAGGACAATTAGGTTTTATCCCTTCAAATGCCAGAACATTTCACTAACATTGTGTAGAAATCGTTACTATACAAAGTCATACCTATTGTATGTGGAGGTAGAGATGCTTTGGGAAGGTTTCTCCCCTCAAACCAAAAAACTAGAGCATATATTGGTGACTGTAGTGATTAGAGTGAGGGTATTCTTGAAGAAGAAATTTCCCTTTCAACAACATCTATTGCAAACATAGAGGGGATCTTCCAAACCATGGCTAATGTAGTAGTGGATGATCCACTAGAACATGCGAATTTTGAATTTCTAATTACCAACCAAAAGAGGGCTACTATCTTGAAGAATATACCTCCTTCAACATTACCAGTCTTCTATGGTTTAGTAACTAAGGATCTAGACACACTCTTGTTTGAGTTTGATGTCCTATGCAGGAGCTATGACTACACAACTGATGCTCATAGGCTCAATCTATTTACTACAACTTTGAATGATGCTACCATGAGATGGTTTATGGGACTAGGTAGAGATGTTGTTCTAGATTGGAACACTATGAAAAAATAATTCTTGGAAAATACCAAGAATATTGTAGACGAGATAGGAGAAGAGATAACATTTTTATAATGAATCAGAAAGAGGATGAACCATTAGAGGATTATGTAGAAAGGTTCCAGTTTTTCTTGAATAAAAATCCATAGAATAGACTCTCAGAAGAATACCCGAAGCTTGTGTTTTTAAGAGGAGTCAATGATGATTGTATGGATTCCCTCAATCTTATTGGGGTAGGGGATGTGTATCAATTACCCTTTGAAGATATCTATAAGGTTTGTAGAAATTATTCAAGGACCTTTACCAAAACATCAAGGGGGGAAAGAACATCTACCATTGGCAAGACATCTAATGGGGTTTCAAGAGTGGAGTTAAGTAACCTACTGTCTAACATGAAGGAAGATATTATAAGTCATATAGCTACTCCATTGGATACTCTACATGTGAAGAATAAGTAGTAGGATGTTGAAGCAATACTTAAAATGAATATTTCCCCAATTGCAGACAAAGAAAATTTAATTGCAAGTGCAAAAGGGTGGAAAGTATTACATAAGACAAATCGGAGAAACCATATTTTCAACCATTGGAAGGTGATGATGGATAGTTGTTCTAATTTGCACAAAGAAGGCCATGCAAACCAAGAAAAGGTATGCCATAAGACCCTCTAAATTTTAATACATCATTTCTGGTTGGTAATCAAAATTTCTCTAGTTAGAATCCCCAACCTTGACCAAATAACCAAAACAAATGGAAAAAGCCTCATCAAAATTGGAACCAACAACAACCAAATGTATGGCCAATTTTTTTTTTCCAAGGTTCCAATCATAACCCTCAATGGCCAGTGCAAAAAAATACATGGCAACTGCAATGGAAAAAGGGCCAACAGTGGCAACACAAAAAATGTGAATTAAAAATAGCCCTTGCTACTTTCTCAGCCATAATAGAAGGCTATTATGCCCAATCCATCAAACCCAGAATCTCAACAACCAAGAGCACCACAATTACCTACCCAAACTACACCTAACCCCAATAGCAAGCCTCTCCAACATGCCTATACTAATGAGGCTATTCAATATCCCACCTATGGGGTAGAAGTGAGTGATATCCACCTTAGGTTAGGGAAAACACTAGCTAGGCCTTCATCTCCTTAAATCACTAAGATGGTAGATGAGGAACCCATAGTTGAAGCTTTAGAAAATTCACCTCCGGAGCCTAGGTCAAATCAGGTAAACCAAACTACTTCAAGTGTAGAGCCTCCATTCCCTGAACATTTAGCCATTCAAAGACCAGACCAAAGTTGAGACAAACCTATTGGGTCAACTTAAGGATGTCATTATCAAAATCCCCCTCATTTAAGATATCAAGGATATTCCAATTTATACCAAGACAATAAGATACCTTTGTCTTAAGAAACCAAAGAGAAAGAGGAAGGAACCTCAAATAGTTTATGTCCTAGGGAACCTTGCTGATATTATGCTAGGGAATATAACTATCCCTAAATATACAAAACCTAGAAGTCCAATAGTGGATGTTAAGATAAATGGGACCCTTATCAAGAACACCTTGATTAACTTGGGGGCCTCTATTAATGTCATGACTAAGGAGATAATGCAACTACTTAAAATATCTAACCATAGACCTACATCAACTATTTTACAGTTGGAAAATAGGTCAATAGTGAAAGTTAAGGGGATCATTGAGGACTTAATAATAGCATTAGATTTATGTGAATATCCTAAAAATTTCATAGTCTTGTAGCTAAAGGTCAACCTTGTAGGATATACAGTTATTTTAGGTAGACCATGGTTAGCAACATATGATGCATTCATAGGTTGTAGGTTTGGGAACATGATCATATCAAATGGAATCATGAATAAGAAATTGGTCCTCTATCCACCAACCTAACCTCATGAAAATCTAGAGAAGTCTATATGGCCTACTATGGATGAAAAATACCACTATTCCTTGCAAACTTTCATGACTATTGAATGCAACCCCCTATTGAAAAACCAAGATGAGGATGACTTAATCAACCACATTATATAGAATAACTATGGTAGGGACTCACAACAACAAGACTATCTTTCATGTCTGCAAGATCCATTATAGAATATTATACCTACAAATTTATCAGAAGAATTATCCTAGTTGTTCCATTCCCTTCTACCATAAGAATGTGTCCCCAATATTAGTGGACTTGATCTCTCATTTGTACAATCAGAGTCCAAAACATTGGAATCATGCCAGATAAAATGTTGAATGTTAAAAATGGACTAACTAAAGAACAACAAAATTCCCTAAAAATTGTGTTGTAGGCACACACAACAACCTTTGCATGGGACTACCATGAAATGAAAGGGATTGATCTAGAATTTTGTATGCATAGGATCTACATAAATGATGGTTTCAAGAAAATTAGACAACCCTAAAGGAGAATGAGCCTTGCCTTAAGAGAAATAATTAAGGTCGACCTACAAAAATTACTTGATGCATGCTTCATTTACCCTATTTACGATAGTCAATGGTGTCACCTTTAGTTATTTTCCCTAAGAAAGGAGGAAAATGGAGGGTATGTGTGGAATATAGGGAGCTAAACACAACTAGTATAAAATATTACTTTCCACTACCTTTCATTAACCAAGTACTTGATTTTGTAGCAGGTAAAAAATACTTCTCCTTCCTAGATGGATTTAGTGGCTATAACCAAATAAAGATAGCTACAAAAGACTAGGATAAAACTAAATTTGCATGCCCTTGGGGTACATATGCCTATTCTATTCTTCCCTTTGGACTATGTAATTCCCCAACCAATTTATAGAGGGTAGTGCTAAGTATCTTGTCATATTATGCTCATGATTCCATAGAAATCTACATGGATGACTTCACTAGCTATGAAGAAACATGTGAAGAGGCACTCAACAATATAGAGAAGGTTTTGACAATATGTCAAGAAAAAAATATTTCATTTTCATGAGAAATGTTTCATGATGATGACTCAAGGAATTATTTTGGCATTTTATATCAAGTAAATGAGTTCAAGTGGATTTCCAAAAAAATGAGATCGTTTCTACACTTCTTGTGCCACAAAAACAAAGAGCTTTAAGGAGCTTTCTGGGACATGGAAATTACTATAGGAGATTCATTTAGTACTTCAATAAAATTGCAACACCTTTATTTTTCTTACTCACCAAAGACATAGAATTTGATTGGACTACATAATGTTATCACTCTTTTGAAGAAATTAAGACAATTTTGACAAAAGCACCTATCTTGAGAGGTCCAAACTTGAAATTACCTTTCCACATACACATTGATGCTTTTGATTTTTCTAGAGGAGTATTATTTTGACAAAAATAAGGCAATACAGAGTATGCCTTTCTACTACATCAAAAAAAACTTACAAAGAGTTAAACTTAACTATACCGCCATAGAGAAGGAGACGTTGGCAATTGTTTATGCCATCACCAATTTTAGACATTACATTACTAGATATCTAGTATTTATCAATAGAGATCATACTACAATAAGGTAATTAATGAAAAAAACAATGGTTGGGGGTAGACTAATCAGATGGATTCTCTTACTATAGGAGTTTGATATAATAATAGTGGATAAGCTTGGGAAATCTAATGTGGTGGTAGATTTTTTGTCTAGATTTCCCAGACAAATAGAAGGTGTTGTGGATGACTCTTTTTCAGATGATAATTTGTTTTCTCTTACTTCCCAAACACCATAGTTTTTTGATATTGCAAATTACGTAGTGCCAAGGCAAATACCATCACATTTCTCTCCTAGAGAAAAGAGACAACTAGTGTAGAAAATATTTCCATATTCTTAGATAGCTGGTTAACTATTCTATACTGGTCTAGATAATATCATGAGGAGATGTATAAGAGAGGATGAGGTCTTTTACATCATAAAATATTTCCATGATGAGCCTTGTGGAGGTCACTTTGCATCCAAAAGGACAAAATTTAAGATCTTAACAATAGGTTACTATTGACCAACTCTCCATAAGGGTTCACTAAAGTATATTAGGAGTTGTGACAAATTTTAGAGAATGGGAAAACTAACAAGGACAAATTATATTCCTGTGTAGCCATAGATGGAACTAGCACCATTTGACAAGTGGGGGCTAGATGTCATTGGCCCAATTTCATTAGCATCTAATAACAAAGAGTATATTTTGGTTTGAACAAATTATCTGACAAAATGGGTTGAAGTCAAGGCACTATAGTTTGCAAGAGATGGGAATGTAGCTAAGTTATTGTATGAATATATCTTTACCAAGTATGGAGTACCCAGAGAAATTGTAATCGATCAAGGTCCCCAGAACACTTCTAAACTCATTTCTAAATTGGTCAAATAATATGAAATAAGGCATATAAAATCAAGACATTATCACCACCAATTCAATGGGTAGGTGGAGGTTACCAATAGAGAAGTTAAAAATATTTTGACAAAAAATAGTGCAAATTCATAGGAAGAAATGGGTAACAAGATTACCTGAAGTAGTGTGGGCTTATAGAACAACATGGAAAACAACTACAGGTTTCATACCTTATGAACTAGTGTATGAAAAAAATAAAATTTCTACCAATATAATTTGAATACAAGACACTTAGGATAGCAGTGGAATCATAAATGGAATTGACAGTAGTGCAAAAAGAGAGGCTACACAACCTGAATGGGCTCAATGAAATAAGAATGGAGGCCATTCATCACATAGATAATTCAAAATAAGAGGACTAAATGGCATGATAAATTTATAAGGACTAAAGAATTCAATGTGGGTGACTAGGATTTAGTGTATGATTTCAAATAAAAATATTATAAGGGAAGCTGCAATCCAGATGGTTGGGACCCTATAAAATCCAATAAGTATTCCGAAATGGAGCAGAAAAATTGTAAACCATAGATGCAATTAGATTCTCACTTTTAGTTAATGGACATAGACTAAATATATACATGAAGCCAACTAAAAAAAATATTTTTCTTATTTATCTAATGCATCAATATGGTCAAAACAATGGTTTTGATACAAACATACTTATCACAAGATAACAACTCAGTATTAGCTACTATCGGTTCTCACAATGACTCAATAGATGAGCTACACAACACACCTCATAAGATCACTCAGGTATAATTCATTATTCTACTTCACATGCACACACAACACAAGTGCCACAATCAATTTTTTTTTTTAAGACTGCTTCACCATGTAGTAGAGACTTGTAGCATCACAAATAAAAGCTATCACAATTTAGTTGGAGACATGTTGATGAAGGTACCTACAACCACTACCTATTAGATAATTCAAAATTTGCATCAAATTAATTGTGGTTCATCCATATTCATTATAATTTTTCCACACATGTAGCTATTTACCTATCATATCACTACATGCATCTTGATCACTCCACTCCATGTTGCCTATCTCAAATTTCATGCATTTGAACTATCAATTCACATTCCATCAATTGTACATACTATATCCTTTCATCACACATGCAAACTTGTCATTTATTCCACATAACATTGCAATTAACCAAGGTCAAATCAAACTCATGCTGCTGACACTCTTCCAAAAAATTCACACACGTAGAGTTACATTCATCTCATCTGATGAGTACACATACTAATCCTCCATAATTAGCATGGATTCCCAATGCTTTCTGTACTCACATTTAATTTTGCATGCTTTGCACTTATTAACATTATTTACATACTCCTTAATCATACCCCCTACCTAAGTCATGTGTATTGAAGTGAGGTCACTTCAAGATTTTAAGTTGGGGGATAGTATATATTCCAAAATTTTATTTTTACCACCAAAAGAAAAACACAAAAAAAACATACAAACCCTTTTTGCCTTTATACCTTTTTACACCTGCAACCTTTTTGTTGTCAATTTCCTAAATCCCAAGCCAATTCAAAGTTGAAACAAAAAAGGAAGAGACATAGCAGTTGAAGTTGTAGTGAAAGGAAGTACATGCAAGTATAGTAGATATAAAGGGTTTGTGGGTTGTTGAAATTGAATTTTGAGCTGAATTTTAGAAGTTTGAGAAAAGTTAGGATATTTCACCATGGGAGGTGATATTGTTAGAAGGGAACCATTAGAATACAAGAAGATATTGGAGGATAGGTTAGTTTATCCCATTTTCACAAGAGCAAGATGGTTAGAATACTTTTTAAAGTTGATAGAGTATAATAAAGACATGAAAAGACAATTTGCAGTGAAATTACAAGATGATGAAGCCACTTTCAAGGGATTGAGATTGGATTCTTCAGAGGTTGCAATTGTAGAAGTGTTTGGTATACCAAGGAATGGATCTGAATTCCCTATGAGAGCAAATGCAATAGCTTCCGGGGATAAATTTAGGGAGGTAGGAGAAAGCCTTGATTCATCATCACACGGTACAAAGAGATTGTCGCTTACATGGGTATGGGCTTCTTTTGATTCTTAAATTTGATGGTAGAAAATCCCTTTTGTATACTATACATTTTAAGTAATTGATTCACATCCATCATAATAGATTGGTCAATGTACCTAATTTCCTTTATATTTTTTTGAAAAGAATAGGGTTTGAGTACCAAAGGAAGATAAATGATTGAACTTTGTCACCTTAATATATGGTAACCCTACTGGTAAAAAGGAGCCTTAGGATTTAGTATCCATAGGTTTCCTAGGAGATCTTTTTAAATTTTTAAGACATTAACCATATTCTTGAGGAACCAACAGTTCCATAAAACCTAGAGTCACCTGCTACATCTTTAAGGGAAACTCAGGCTCCTATTTCACTTGTTGCTTCACCTACCAAAAACAAGGGAAAATTAGAGCAGAAAAGTGTAAAAAGATCACCACACATAACATCTGATCAACCTACAAAAAAAAAGGTACATGAAACCCTAGAAACCTCTAGAAAAATGCCTAAAACCAAAAAGAAAAGAGGTGGTTCTTCTTCTACACCTTCAAAAGTGAAAAAAAAGAAACCGACTCAACCAAGGAATTCACACCACCTAAGAATGAAAGGTGCTATGAGGGGTAGTATTGAGAAATCAAAAGAAGAAAAATAAGGTGTTGTGACAGAAGGTACTGACTTAGTGCTGAAAGACAATGTGTATGAAAATGTGCATGTTCCTACAAAAAGGAAATGGTATATATCCACTACCTTTGACTCAAATTCAGAGGATATTTTTGTTTCCAAAAAAATTAGGAAGAGAAACCCCAATTAGCCCTGATAGTGAGGGTTATGAATACACAAGGGTTTGTGATGAATATTTTTTTCAAAGAGAAGGAATTATTTTTAGAAAGAAATGTTAGAAAAGTATTGCAAGAAGCATTAGAGAGGATAATTTTTTTGGAAGAACTAGTAAAAAAATTTAAGCAAAGGGATAAAGAAAGACAAATGAAAATTCAATAATTGTAGGAAAAATTACATACTTATGGACATGGGTCAAAGTTAGACTTTCTTGAACAACTAGCAATAGTTAAAGCAGGAAACAATGAAATTGTAACTGAGAATAGAAGACCCCCTGCCAAAAAAACTCTAACCTTTCATAAAAATATGTCCCTAGGATACCCATTGTGGAAAGTTACTCAAGAATTTTCTAAACAGAAGGAGAATTGGAAGAAAGAAAAGGAAAAAATGATTTCAGAGCATACTAGGATACTGGAGAGTAAGGATATTGAATTGAGAAGGTTAGCAGTAAAGGTGGAAGAAGTAGCAGATAAAGCCACCTAGATTGTTAAATGCATACCTCTAGCCAAGACATATGCTTTGTTTTTGTAAGAAAATTTCTTAAGTTATCAGTTCAATAGATTAATTAGTAACTAGCCAGTTGCTATGAGCAAAAAAAATATGTTTCTGAATGTCTTTGTTGATGCCACACCAGAAGAACAAGATCAATTGTGTGAATATTATTTGCATAATTATGTTGTGCTTGAAGACATAAAATGGGACCCATTAATCTTTGTGGGAGATTTACAATTAAGGGCACTAGCATCCTATTTCATAAATGAAAATTTTAGGGGTAAAATCATGCAAGAGTATATGGAGGGAGAGAAAAAAATTTCTTTCCCAATCAAAAAATAATCTAAAACCCCTGAGGTGATCATAGACGAATGGTTACAAATTTTGGACCACAAAGGTGCATGCAAGAAAATCATGAATTTGAGAATTTAGGATTATGGAAAAATGAAAATATTGACTCTTGGACTCATCCACCATTCTTACCAGTTTGTGTAGGAAAGATGGGACAATCTAACTCTTGAGTTGCAAAGGAAAGAGCCCCACTTCATTTACAATTTTATGGCCATGCTTGAAAGAACATGAAGCTATATGGATATTGCAAGGGATAAAGGAATTGAATGGGTACCACTTACATTCCAACCACTAATGCTCGTATACCCATTACCACACAGGACAAGGGAGAATAATGAGGAATGTGAGAGAGTAGAGGTTACTAGAATGAACAGACTTGCATGCTATAGAGGATTCTATTTTAAATAGGTCAAAGGAGTGGATACTATCACAAAAATCAAGGAAATCACTTTGCACTACAATCTCCAGCTCTAGTTAACTTGCTTGAGGACAAGAAAATGGGTAGTTGGGGGAGTGATGAGTCCAATCTTTAGATAGTTTTATTATGTTTTTATGAAAGTTCATAGACATTCTTAGACACTTATCTTATACATATTCCTACACTGTTCTCTCTTTTATTCTTGTTATGTAACCTTGAACTTGATCTAAAGTATATGGGAATATGGTTATGATGTGATGGTTATTACATAATTTATGTGTGGATATGTATGAATTGTAATGGATATCTATGCTTATCTATGGTTGTTAGTATTATGTACATGTTTTATGAACTAAATCTTTGCAGTTAGAGGAGGTAGAATGTAGCCCATAATAATTGTGAGGTGTAGCCCACAACCAACAGAGTTGCCAAACAATAGAGTAGGGGAGGTTCCTGAAAAAATGGAGTGCAACAACTACAACATGGAGGAACTTAATGAAGATGATTTTGCATCATTATGACATCCAATAAATATGTTGAAGGAAAAGAACCCTATTGGAGTTAGGAGTCTAACATGACTGATTCAAATAGTCCACGTTCTAGCTCTATTACAATAGAGTCTCAGTTCTACTTGGACTCTTCTTCCCTTTTTAGTTATAAATTGCTTAGTCTTTATCACACTCTGATATATAGGGAGTGGCGATTTATGATTCTAGTTTAAAGTCCTCATTTTAATCAAATCCCTCGTGCCTGTATGTATGGCTTGGTGGTTGAGGTATCAAGAGTTAGTTAATTTTTTCAATAACAGATATGGTTACCATATATTTTTAGTTAGTTGTTGTTCTTACACAAACAATGTTTATTGTTCAATCATGATTTTCATGAATAAGATATCCCAACATAATCTTATGTGATATTCTAAAGTTGTACAATGAATGGTTTTGAGTTTTTATGACTGTGTTAATCTAAAAAGATAGATTTGAGTAAGATTAGTGGAGGCAATCATTTGAGCAAGGGCCACTCAAGGTAATTGTCCCTCACTTCATTTTATATATAGTTACTTTTGTTGTAGCAGTTATTTCATAAATGCATGTTAATTAGATTCCTCAAGTTTTTCATGAACAATTAATTTGACATATTTATGCTTGGGGTTGCTTAAGTTTTTTGTACTCCAAAGTGTAGGTTTAGTCATCAGTATCAGTTAAATAACAACATTCATTTCTTGATAGTAATTAGTTACAATCTTATACTGTAAGTACCCGTAGTGCAATAGTGCCAACATTACTTCTTTTATTGTTATGCATTTTTATGATTTCTTAGCAAGTGTAAAACATGTACTAGGATGAATTAGGTAATCTTAAGTCTTTGAAAGCACATATAGTTCCAGTTCCATCACAAGATTACTAGCCCTAATCAATAATTCAATGGTCTTTCCAAAGGTTCAAGTGGATTTTTCAACTAGGTTTTCCCTCTAAATTGTGTGATTGCCACCAAGTTTACTAGACATTAGTAGGGATTCTACAATTGCATCGTACTATAGATAGATTGTGGTGAACTCCTATAAATCAGAATTTTGCTAAATTTTTGGCAATTTGATTAGTTCACATTGGGTTGACCAAATGTAGATAGGGTTTCAAATTTGGTGAATATGCATGAATCAATAATAGCAACCACAAAACTATCTAATCCAAGAAAAAGAGGCCCTAATCCAACAATGAAGTACAAATGAACATAGAAATCACAATAACAATGCACTAAACCTCAATCTCTAAGCCATAGTTGAATCACCTCCATTGCTCTTCTCCATTTTTCTTTATTTGTTCTTAGATATGCAGTATGCAATATATTCAATGAGCTTGATGTTGAAAATTGGTAGCTTGATCTCTTGATAGAAAAACTTCAAATATTATGGTTAAGGTTGAAATGAAGATGATAACTTGATTTTATAGAAATCCCAATTAAAATGAAGGGTTAGGATTAGATGATGAATCTGTATGATGATCAATGGATGAGATTGGTTGAGACAAGGATATGGATGAATGGACCAATACTCAAGAAAGTGGTTGAGATTTAGGGCTTAGCTAGGAAAAGGATAAATTAAATAATAAGAAACATTATTTAATTTAGGGAAGGGTGAGATGAATAATTAAATAATTAAAGATATTATTTAACTATAGAAGAAGAGAGATGGATTGCTAAATATTAAATAATTAAAACAATTATTTAATAAAAGGAGACAAATGAAAAATAATTAAAATAATTATTTAATTATGAAGATACGAAAGTGATAAACAGTTAAATAAATAAAATTTATTTAATTATGACAAGGCTAATGAATAATTAAATAATAAGAATGATTACTTAATTATAAATAAAAATGGAAATAAATAAGTTTTATTTAATTATAGATAGAAAAGGATAAGTTGGTGACGTAATTTAAATAAAATTGATATTTATTCAAATTAATCAAAGGCAGAATAAATTAAAGTGAATTAATTAAATAATTTTTAATTATTTAATTAATAGAGGAATTATGACATTGGAAAATAATTAAATAATTAAATAATTAAAATTATTTAATTATGCTAGGAAGAAGGCGAATTAGTGATAAAACATTTCTTGCAGGCTTGAGACATTTTTAGTGTCTACAATAACTGTTGTTCATACGTGGTAGTTAAGCTCAACTTTATTTTATATTCAAAGGAATTATCATTGACTCACTATCGCACTACACTTTATGTGCTAACTTTAGTATTACTATATATGTGCTTGGTGTATGTACTATACATGGCTTATACTTTGTTCTCAACATCACATAACATATTTGTAGCATTCAGTTTAAACATTGTTTACTTTATTTGCATGATATACGCACAATGTTTAGTTGAAAATTTGCTTATTTACTCAAATTATATATGTGTTGATATCTTATCATATTATTCATTACATATATATATATATATGCTCTACCATTATAATATATATATTAAAATCATTCAATTTCCAATCACACATACACACATATATATTTATAATATATACATATATTAATATGTACATATTATTAAGTACATACATATATACATATATATATTAATATATAGGGTTTGTGCAAAAATATGAGGGGCCAAAACGTGGCCAAAATTCTTATTTTTTTAAAAAGCCATTGCACAAGTGCATTATGGCTTGGTGTTGTTGATCCTAAGGCTTGAAAGCACCAATACCATAATATGAGCATGCTATAACATGAGTGCTCTATAATGTGAGCGTGTTATAGCTCTTTATAACAAAAAAAGCAACATTTATCATTTTTTATTTCTATTTTTTCTTGAAAACTCATGGCCTGCAAACCATTGAGAGCACACTTGCATTACTAGAGAGAAAATTCTTCACCAAATCATCATCGATTCTTCATCAAAATGTCACCATGACGTCGAGGAGGTCAAAAGAGTAAGTTTTGTTTGTTTTTTGTGTGAATTTGTTACTAAATAGGTAGATTTAAGTGGTTTTTTGATGTAAATTTCTTTAATTTCTAGGAATTGATAATGCACCTCCCTCTCCTCAAAATTATCAAAATACTCAATCACCTCAACACCAAATACCTGATGAAGAACAATACCAACAACAAACACCTCCAATAATTCCTCAAAATGCCCCTCGAACATAAGAAAATTTAATGGGGCAAATTGAAAATAACAAAAAAAAAATTGACATAATTGCAAGGTTGAAAGATCTTGCAAGTTCAACCTCACATAGAGTTGCACTTGCTCAATCTCTTGAATCTATGCTATCAAATGTAGATTCAATTAGAAAGAAAATCTCTACTTTCTTAGATAAGAGGAGAGAGTTTAAAATACTCTATGATTTTTTTTACATAATTTGACTTGTGTTTTCTTTTCACAAACCCACAAACAAATAAACCTCTACACCCTACAAGCAAGAGGTTCCCTACCCTTTGGTGCAACCACCAAGGGATAAGAACCATTTTTGGAAGAGGTGGTGGATGGTTTTTGACCATCCTCCATGCAACAATAATGAGGTCCCATAATATTTTTTGGGGAAAATCTATTGTGAATTTGTCCTCAATAAAGTGCTAAACTATTTTGATATGCGAGACTTCCAGGGTAGAGGTGGGGGGTCAACATAAGATAGAATAGGGGCACATCTTAACCCATAGTGACCAATGAGATGAGCAATCACTAAACCAACCTAGGATCATGTGGCTATCCCTTTCGTTTTGAAGGAGAGTGTTGAGGTCAAGACACTACAGTCCATTAGTTCCTTGATCTAGAGCATTATAGAGCATGCTAGTTTTGTAACACAACATGAGATGGGGGAGACTTCTAGGAGTAGGGTTCCACCCCATATTTATCAGGCTTGCGAGTCACCCTATGGTTATTGTTAGGTTTAGAAGGTAGATATATAACAAGTTAAATAAAGATTTGAACAATAAAATAGAGTAATAAAACACACATAGAAGACAACGCATAAAATTTAACATGGTTCACCCAATCTGGCTACATCCACAAAACTGCAACCATCCAATGATTTTATTATCAAGTGAAAAACCTATTACAATATTGCGAATAATGTCATGCTACAACTCTCCATCCCAACTACTTATAACAAGCTTTTAGAAGCTTCCAAAAATTAGGGTTTACAAAGTCAACTTTTTATTTTTCAGTGACAAAATGAAAAAAGGTGAATTTTTTTTATAAACTTTTCTTCGATCTGCACACTAGTTTCTCCTTACCTTTGGCCTCAAAACCTTGTGGCTATTCTATATATATTTCCTCTTCCAAATCACCATGGAGAAAGGTATTTTTAACATCAAGCTATTCTAAATGAAAATCTTCAACAACCACAATACTTAAAACAATAAGAATAGAGGTCATTTTAACATCTGGAGAAAATATTTCATCAAAATCAATACCCTATTTCTATGCAAATCCCTTTACAAATAATTTGGCTTTAAATATTTTCTTACCTCCATCCTCCTCTTTCACCCTGTAAACCCATTTGTTTAGTAAAGACTTTTTTTCTGTAGGCAACTTGCATAATTCCCAAGTCTGATTTTCCAACAAGGATTCCATTTCTTCTTCCATTCCATGCTCCCATTGAGCCTTGGTATCCACCTGCATAGCTTCATGATAAAATTCTGGTTCACCACCATTAGTTAATAAAATAGAATACAAAGATGGAGAAAATATTTTTGCAGGTCTACTTATCCTTGAAGATCGCCTAACATTTACTGGAGTTTGTGGTATGTCTTGTTGTAGTTGGTGTGGAGCATGAGGAACCACTAGAACATTGTTGTTTGTAATGCCATCCAACACTGCATAATCTTGTCCTATCTTCTCATGCTGCTACAATAGATCTTTGTACAACACTTTCTCATTGAACATGACATCCCTTCTTCTCACAATTTTCTTATTTTCAAAATCACAAAGCCTATAACCAAATTCATCAATGCCATATCCAAAAAATATACATTTCTTTTATTTTTCATCAAGCTTGGTCCTATTTTTAGAAGCTATATGTGCAAATGCTTCACAGCTGAAGGTTTTCAGAAAAGAATAACTCACCTTCTTACCTATCCATGTTTCCTCTAGAATACCACAACCCAAAGGATTAGAAGGACCTCTATTAATTAAATAAACAACAATATTTACAGCCTCTACCCGCATGTTTAAAGGCAACCTAACATGCAATCTCATAGTTCGTGCACACTCCATTATTGTTCTATTCATGCGCTCAACCACTCTATTTTCCTGTGGAGTCCTTGGAACCGTTTTTTGCCTACAAATACCATTAGAGGAAAAATAATATTCAAACTCTTTGCTGCAATACTCATGACCATTATTAGATCTAAGAAATTTCATCTTTTTACCTGTCTCATTCTCAACCAGGCTTCTCCATTTTTTAAAAGTTGCAAATACATCAGATTTCTGCCTAAGGAAATAAATCCATAACTTCCTAGTTGCATCATCAATGAATGTAACATAATATTGAGAGCCATTGAAAGAAGATACCTGAGATGGTCCCCATACATCCGTATGCATAAGCTCCAATTTCTCATCTTTCTTTTGTTTCCCATCCTTGAAAAAATTAACTCTCTTTTATTTTCCATAAACACAACTTTCACATAAATCCATATTAACACATTTTAGACTTGGTAAAACATTATTTGAATGAAGTAATTTCATACCTTTTTCACTCATATGCCCAAGTCTATTATGCCATAGTGTTGATTCAGAATCCACAACAACTATCTGATTTTCTGCCTGCTGAATTGCAACAACTGTTCCTGAACATTGATTTTTATCTGCAATAGATAAAGTAGTAGGAACAATATGACCTGTACAAAGATATAAGGTGACTACTTTCACAAATTTTGTTACCAATAAGGCACCTTTTGTAACCTTCCAATTTTTATCACTAAATGTAATAACACAACATTCATCATCTAGTTGCCCTGCAAAAAATAAATTTCTTTTTAACTTTGGAACGTGCCTTACCTCATGTAGTATCAAATGATTCCCATTTGATAACTTAATTTTGATTCTTCCCTTTCCAACAATCTGACAAGGTTCATTATCTCCCAAATAAACCAGCCCAAAATCCCCTTGGACATAATCAAGAAAATAATTTCTATGGGGTGTAGAAACTAGTATGCCATATAATTTTTTCTTCAATCTGCACACTAGTTTCTCCTTACCTTTGACCTCAAAACCTTGTGGTTGTTCCATATATATTTCCTCTTCCAAATCACCATGGAGAAAGACAGTTTTAACATCAAGCTATTCTAAATTCAAATCTTCAACAACTACAATACTCAAAACAGTACGAATAAAAGTCATTTTAACAATTGGAGAAAATATTTCATCAAAATCAATACCCTATTTCTGTGCAAATCCCTTTACAACTAATCTGGCTTTAAATATTTTCTTACCTCCATCCTCCTCTTTCACCCTATAAACCCATTTGTTTGGTAAAGCCTTTTTTTCTACAGGAAACTTGCATAATTCCCAAATCTGATTTTCCAACAAGTATTCCATTTCTTCTTCCATTCCATGCTCCCACTGAGCCTTGGTATCCACCTGCATTGCTTCATGATAATATTCTGGTTCACCACCATCAGTTAATAAAATAAAATATAAAGAGGGAGAAAATATTTCTGGAGGTCTACTTATCCTTGAAGATCGCCTAACATTTATTGGAGTTTGTGGTATGTCTTGTTGCAGTTGTTGCGGAGCATGAGGAACCACTAGAACATTGTTGTTTGTAATATCATATAGCACTACATAATCCTTTCCTACCTTCTCATGCTACTGCAATAGATCTTTGTACAACACTTTCACATTGAATATGACATCCCTGCTTCTCACAATTTTCTTATTTTCAAAATCACAAAGCCTATAACCAAATTCATCAATGCCATATCCAACAAATATACATTTATTTGATTTTGCATCAAGTTTGGTTCTATTTTTAGAACATATATGTGCAAATGCTTCACAACCGAAGGTTTTCAGAAAAGAATAACTCACCTTCTTACCTATCCATGCTTCCTCTGGAAAACCACAACCCAAAGGATTAGAAGGACCTTTATTAATTAAATAAACAACAGTGTTTACAGCCTCTTCCCACATGTTTAGAGGCATCCCAACATGCAATCTCATAATTCATGCACACTCCATTATTGTTCTATTCATGCACTCAACCACTCCATTTTCCTGTGGAGTCCTTGGAACTATTTTCTGCCTACAAATACCATTAGAGGAACAATAATATTCAAACTCTTTGTTGTAATACTCACCACCATTATTAGATTTGAAACATTTCAACTTTTTACCTGTCTCATTCTCAACCAAGCTTCTCCATTTTTTAAAAGTTGCAAATACATCAGATTTCTGCCTAAGGAAATAAATCCACACCTTCCTAGTTGCATCATCAATGGATGTAACATAATATTGAGAGCCACTGAGAGAAGATACCTGAGTTGGTCCCCATACATCCGTATGCACAAGCTCCAATTTCTCATCTTTCTTTTGTTTCCCATCCTTGAGAAAACTAACTCTCTTTGATTTTCCATAAAAACAACTTTCACAAAAATCCATATTAACACATTTTAGACTTGGTAAAAAATTCTTTGAATGAATTAATTTCATACCTTTTGCACTCATATGCCCAAGTCTATTATGCCATAGTGCTAATTCAGAATCCACAATAACTATCTGATTTTCTGCCTACTGAATTGCAACAACTGTTCCTGAACATTGATTTTTATTTGCAATAGCTAAAGTAGTAGGAATAGTATGACCTGTACAAAGATATAAGGTGCCTTCTTTCACACTTTTTTCTACCACTAAGGCACCTTTTGTAACCTTCCAATTTTTATCACTAAATGTAACAACACAACCTTCATCATCTAGTTGCCCTGCAAAAATTAAATATCTTTTTAACTTTGGAATGTGCCTTACCTCATATAGTATCCAATGATTCACATTCTGCAACTTAATTTTGATTCTTCCCTTTCCAACAATCTTATAGGGTTCATTATCTCCCAAATAAACTAGCCCAAAATCCCCTTGGACATAATCAAGAAAATAATTTCTATGGGGTGTAGCATGAAACAAAGCCCCTGAATCTAACACTTAAGAATCATCAATATTTTCAAGGGAAAGAATCAAAGCATCCTCATCAGATTTATTACTTACCACATTTGCCTCTATATTTCCTTCCTTTTTGTCTCCTTCTTTATTTTTCCAAGACAAAAAATCTTTCTTTAAATGACCTGGCTTACCACAGTACCAACAATCCCTCTTGTCTCTAGATTGGGACCTTTTGTCGCTTAATTCTCCTCACGACTTCCCACGACTTCCAAAATTATTTTGTCTCTCCTTTGTTCTGCCCCTTCTTTCTACATTAAAAAAACTGCCTGATGTGGATGTTCCACCTGAGCTTTTCCTATGAATTTCTTCACTCAAAATAACACCAACAACATCATCAAAGTTCAATGTATTTGAACCAAAAACATAATTGCTAACAACCATTACCAAGCTATTCCAGCTTTCAGGAAAAGAACACACAATGAAAAGAGCCCTAACTTCTTCATCAAAGTTTACTTTTACAGAAGTTAATTGACTGGTAACCGTATTAAACTCATTTAAATGATCAATAACTGACCCACCTTCTACCATTTTCATATTAAACAAATGCTTCATAAGAAATACCTTATTCGAAGCGGAAGGCTTTTCATATAACTTTGCTAGGGTTTCCATCGACTCTTGAGTTGTCTTTTCTGTTGTAATATTGAATGCCACCGATTGTGCCAGGCATAAACGAATACTGCCAAGTTCCTTTCTGTCCAAAATATCCCAGTCCTCATCTGACATTGTTGTGAGTTGCTTGGTTTTCCCTTCCAATGGCCGCCATAAATCCTTCTGGTAGAGGTAGACCTCCATCTGCATCTTCCATAACTGATAGTTCTGCCCATTGAACTTCTCAACCTTCAACTTACCCTCGTCTGCCATTTCTCCCACTTAACCGTAAGACTCCCACTCAATCGTGAGAATTTCCTATAGATGGTAATCGAAAAACAACCTCGCTCTGATACCACTTGTTAGGTTTAGAAGGAAAATATATAACAAGTTAAATGCAGATTTGAACAATAAAATAGAGTAATAAAACACACATAGAAGACAACACAAAAAATTTAAAGTGGTTCACCCAATTTGGGATACATCCACAAAACCACAGCCATCCAATAATTTTATTATCCAATACAAAACCTATTATAATATTGTGAATAATGCCATGCTACAACTCTCCATCCCATCCGCTTATAACAAGCTTTTAGAAGCTTCCAGAAATTAGGGTTTACAAAGTACAGTATAGCGTGATCAATCACCACATACCAACAGTTATGACCTCACTGATAGTTAGGACACAAGTATGCATGCTACATCTGCAACTCAATAGTTGGTGATGATAGATGCCCTCTTGAATGAGGCTTTCAACCTTGATACTCAAGTAAATGTTAGAAAGTTCATTGAATTTAATTTATTAAATTTAATTTTTGAAATGCAAGATTAACTAATTTAGTTTAATTATTGTAATAAAATTTTAGGGTCATAGCATTCATTCAATTTTTAGTAGTTCTCCACCTCCACATTACACTACAACATGTATTGTCAAGGTATGTAACTAGTAAAAAACAATAAATATAACATGTGAATAGCATTTTTATATGAATAATGTTCTAAT
Organism: Sequoiadendron giganteum; assembly: GCA_007115665.2. Lineage (NCBI taxonomy): Eukaryota > Viridiplantae > Streptophyta > Pinopsida > Cupressales > Cupressaceae > Sequoiadendron > Sequoiadendron giganteum. The sequence continues at coordinate 210,787,722 of CM021105.1, read as the reverse complement.
ATTTGATTTTGGATGTTGAATAGGTTAATATTGGAGATTTTATGATAACACCTCCCACTAGAGGTGGAGTTTGAAGCTTCACTCAAGTAATAAAATAAAGAGTTTAACTAATGAATTGTAGTAATAGATTTTTATAGTTTATATTCATATCATTGATTATATTGCATTGGACATATTTCAAACTCAAAGCATTACTTCACATTGCATAACTGATAAATAGATGTTGATAGATGAATTTTTTAAAATTACAATATAGTTTTTTAAAAGTCAACAAAAGTAGTTATGCAATTACTTCACATTGCATAACTAATAAATAGGAACAAATAAAAATTGCATTATTTTGTCATGGAATTCCATGAGACCACATTTTATTGAGGATTTTTTACAAATAGTTCACTGCCTTGTCTATGCTATGGATGCTTGGAAAAAATCTATCAAAGAACAATAGTAAGCTATAAGATAGACACGACAGTCAACTGTTTGAAAAAATGCCTCAAATAAATGTGGTCTCATGGTGATGCCCATCACCATGCGACTGCATTTCTTTGAGGCATTTTTTCAAACAATTCATTGTCTTGTATATGCTACCACATTTTCCATACATGTCTACCAAAGAATTTTATCAAACAATTCACTTCCTTGCTGTTATGGCTAAAATCCTAAAATAGGTGCTTTCGAACAAACTATGGGTGCTTGGAAAAAATCTATCAAAGAATAATAGTAATGTGGTAGCATAGACAAGGAAATGAGCTGTTTGGAAAAAAATGCCTCAAAGAAATATGGTCTCATGGTGATTTCCATCACTATGAGACCACATTTCTTTGAGTCATTTTTTCAAACAACTCACTGCCTTGTCTATGCTACCATATTTTCCATACATGTATACCAAATAATTTTATCAAATAGTTCACTTCCTTTCTCCTATGGCTAAAATTCTAAAATAGGTGCTTTTGAAAAAACTATGGATGCTTGGAAAAAACCTATCAAAGAACAATAGTAAGCAATAAGATAGACAAGGAAATGAGCTATTTGAAAAAAAAAATCAAATAAATGTGCATCACCATGAGACCACATTTCTTTGAGGTATTTTTTTCAAACAACTCACTTCCTTGTCTACGCTACTACATTTTCCATACATGTCTACTAAAGAATTTTATCAAACAATTCACTTCCTTGCTGCTATGGCTAAAAGCATAAAACAAGTGCTTTTAAACAAACTATGGATGCTTGGAAAAATCTATCAAACTATAATAGTAACATGGTAGCATAGACAAGGTAGTGAGTTGTTTGAAAAAATTCCTCAAATAAATTTCATCTCATGGTGATTCCATCACCATGAGACCACATTTCTTTGAGGTATTTTATCAAACATCTCATTATCTTGTATATGCTACCACATTTTCCATACATATCTACCAAATAATTATATCAAATCATTCACTTTCTTGCTACTATGGCTAAAATCCTAAAATAGGTGCTTTCAAACAAACTATGGATGCTTGGAAAAAATCTATCAAAGAATAATAGTAAGCAATAACATAGACAAGGCAATGAGCTGCTTGAAAAAATGCCTAAAATAAATGTGATCTCATGGTGATGGCCATCACCATGAGACCACATTTCTTTGAGGCATTTTTTAAAAACAACTCATTGCCTTGTCTATGATACCACATTTTCTATACATGTCTAACATGCATTTTATCAAACAATTAACTTCCTTTCTGCTATGGCTAAAAGCATAAAACATGTGCTTTCAAACAAACTATGGATGATTGGAAAAAAATCTATCCAAGCATAATAGTAAGCAATAACATAGATAAGGAAATGAGCTGTTTGAAAAATGCATCAAATAAATGTGGTCTCATGGTGATACATCACCATGAGACCAAATTTCTTTGATGCCTTTTTTAAAACATCTAATTGACTTGTCTATGCTATCACATTTTCCATACATGTCTACCAAAGCATTTTATCAAATAGTTCACTTCCTTGCTGCTATGGCTAAAAGCCTAAAACAAGTGCTTTCGAACAAACTATGGATTCTTGGAAAAAGTCTATCAAACCATAATAGTAAGCAATAGCATAGACAAGGCACTAATCTATTTGAAACAATTCCTCAAATAAATGTGTTCTCATGGTGATGTCATTAACCATGAGACCACATTTCTTTGAGGCATTTTTTCAAACAGCTCACTACCTTGTCTATGCCACCACATTTTCCATACATGTCTACCAAAGAATTTTATCAAAAAATTCTCTCAGTTTTTTTTTAAACAGTTCACTACCTTGTCTATGCTACCACATTTTTCATACATGTCTACCAAAGTACTCAAAATTTTGTTGACTATCTCTTACATTATAAGCCATGACCTGCACCACTATTCTAGTTTTTGTAATTGAATAATGTTGTTAAATTTTCAAATGATGCAAGAGGAGACACCTCCTAATGTTCATATGGAAATGGAGCATGGTGTGTTTTCTGCAGTTGATATCTCCATTCCTTTGATGAGAGTGTAAGGTACATTAGTAAATTTCAAATTAAATTCATTGTTATAGTTGTTTATTATTGAAAAGTCAAATGATTATTTATTTTTAGTTTAATTTCTATCTAGATAGTTTCTATAGGATATTAGAATGCCACAACCTGATCATGCTACTATGGAAAATGAGGAGAGATATCATATGGAGATGATAAGTGATTATTTTGTTAAATATTTCATTTTTTATAATATAATTTCTATATGTTAATGTCTATAATTTTTATTGTAACAACTAAGGCTCCATGATGAAGTAAATAGGAGAACTAATCCTCTGATTCAAAGTAGACCACTCTCATATGCATCTCCATCCCCTCAAAGATCAAAGGCTGCCCATGAAATATTTTCTTCACCTAGAAGGGAATGGTTTTTTATTGGATTTCTTTGTTGTATGCCTATATGGCATTTGTGGACATATATTTTGTATTGTATATAGTTGAAATTGTATGCCTATATGAAATTCTTTTAAACTTATATGGCTATTTTGTATATATGTTATACTTATATCAATAGATATTGATGTATTCCTATATGGATATATGGTTAATACACATTTATTTTATTGGTGTCCATATTTTAATTATACATCCATGCTTCAATGGATATTTGTAGATGGTTTACTTCAAATATTTAAAGTCCAATTGTATTACATGCACTCTTCCTTTATATAATTGTAAATATATAAAGTTTGAACATTATTCTCCTCTAAGATTATTGAATACTAAATCAATCATTTAATATAATAATACATGATGCAATATAACACCTAGGTCTCTCTAACACTACACATCTAAGCCCATTATTTGTAGTATCATTATAGCATGGTAAGGAAATTCATGTAATTATACAATTCACTTTGAAGTATGCAACTAAAAATGAGAAAGACATTATTACATGTGACCTCATACCTCTAGAATTTTGTCATATATTTCTTGGAAGACATCTACCATTCCACATGTATTATTCATGCTACCATTCGCGTGTATGCTTCATGCTTCTTGTGTATACTTCATGTGTTCACGTATATGATTCATTCTTCCTTTGTATTCATGTTTTCCACATGTATGCTTCATGCTTCCTATGTAGACTTCATGTATTATGTGTATTCACATGTATGCTTCATGCTTCCTATGTATAATTCACGTATTATGTGTATTCACATGTACGCCTCATACTTCATGTATTATGTATATCTATTTGTTTGCTTCATGATTAGATGTATCTTCAACAAGATTACTCCATGTGTATTAAAAATGTTGTTTGTTGAAATGCTTTCTAGTTTGATAAGCACTAACATTAAAGGGAGAGAATTTTATCATTGAGAAAGATATCTATAATATCCTTGAAGAATATAATTAATAATAAAAATTTAGGCAATATTGTAAATAAATTAATTTAGGTTCTCATGAATAGTGATAATATGATTTAGGTTGTGACATTTCAAAGGCGAAAAGTTGTGACCCTTCGAATAGGAAATCCTATGACCCTTTTATAATGAAGGGTAGTGACCATGTCTAACATAGATGTACCCAATTAGACATGTTATCACTAATGATTTGGCCCCACAAAGAACAAAACAAAAAGTAGCCTACCTTGCAGCTTTGCACTACATGCATCTGACAATTTTTGAAGCATCAAAACAACTTTCACCATGGGCAAATGCCTTAGAGATATCAAAAACTAAGAGAGGTTATTGAAAAGGGGCCCTATGTGATCCCATAGCCTTAGAAAAATTGTTTCTAAGTGATATGGTTTCCAAGTAATATCTTGTCAAAGATTGCTGCCTTTTTACTCTTTGGACTCTTAAGGGATATCATCGATACAATGTAGCTCAAACTATTTTAGCATGTTTGTGTGTGAAACATGACCATGCCTAGCCTAAACGTACCCATTTAAACATGTTGGAACTGTCAGTTTGGTCTCACGAGACATAGAAAAAAGTTTACACCCCTTTGCAACTTTATATTGCATGCATCTAACCCGCTTTCCATCAATTAAAAATTGGAAACCATAGGAAAATGCCTTAGAGATATCAAAAAATGAGAGAGGTTATTATAGAAGGGACCTACGTGATCCCGTAGCCTTAGATGGAATGTTTCTAAGTGACATGATTTTTGAGTAATAACTCATCAAAGATTGCTACCTTTTTGCACTTTGGACTCTTAAGGGATATTATTAGTACAATGTAGCTCAGATTGTTTTGGCATGGTTGGGTGCAAAATAGAACTATGCCTAACCAAATGTACCTATCTGAATGTGTTGGAACTACCAATTTGGTTGTACAAGGAGAAGAATGAAAGTTACTGTGAACCCTAATTTCATACCTGCACATCAACAACAAACAAACATAATACTAGATCATATGCAAGGTAAAACTAGAATTCCCCATGAAATCCATTTACAAAACTTAAAATAGGAAAATAAAGAAAAGATGAACAAAGAAAGTAATGAAATCCTAATTTAAACAAAGCAAAATCTTGATCCCATGGGGGATTTGGTGCCAATTGAATGTTGAAATTGGCTCTTTCCCAACTCCTTTGTAAGCTTTGATGATTTGATCCACTTGATGGTTAAATTCCTACATAACCTAGCTAAGAACTTGATAAAATAGATGATAATGGTTATGCTTGAAGATGGATTTGAGTATAATAAGTTTACTCAAATTGTGGATGTTTGAATGAGAGGAAGAGTCTCTCATTTATAGATTTCAAATTGGAGGAATGAATGAAATTGAGAAAATGTGGGATCATTCAACATCAAATGGCCAAGTGCCACTTGTCAAGATGTGAATGGTTGAAGGTTGAGCACATTTTGATCAATGTGCAAATTTGAATTTTGAATTTTGAATTTCATGAAGTGACATGTTTAGGGGGGATGAAAGAAATGGAGTTAGTGTCACTTGGATCAAGGCCAAGGACATGTAAGAGACATTAAATGCCTTGTTGGAAGGACCAAGCCCATTTGAATTTAAATTCAAATTTGAGGGAATATTCTCCTTTTATGCCATTTGAGGGAAAATAGATGAATTAATAAATCAAAGTAATTGATTTATTGTGCAAGTTGCATTCTCTAGAGAATGTGACATATATTAAGATTAAATTAATCACAGATTAATTAAATTAAAGAGAGATTAGGGAATGTGACAACTTTGACTTGAATTTATGAGTTAATTTAAATCAAGAATTGAGAAGAAAGAGTTTAATTAAATAAATTATTTTGATTTATTTAACTAAGTGGGGAAATGTTAGATTAAATCAAATAAGGTTTAATTTATTTAATTTAATAAGAAGACTTTAGGGATTTAATTTAAATAAAATAAATTATTTAAATGACCAAAGATAGAGGATCAATTAAATTAAATTGGTTAATTTAATCAATAGGGGAGAAAGACCTAATTAAATAAATAATGATTTATCTAATTAAGAGATGAAAAGTGATGATAAGTTGAGAGTATGATTTAGGAAGAAATGGTGTTAGTAAATTAGGATCTAGTGTGTCAGATCAAATTGTATATTTTCCATGTCTACATTTTGCCCCTCTTTGAAGCAATGTACTTGTTGCATTGATTCAAAGAATAAAATGTTGTGATCAAAGTTCAAAATTTCTCAAATTTTTATATGCCCCACTATTTCCCCAGTGAGAAGGATTACGTTGGTATACTGCCCCCTTGAGAGATCGAGCAAAAATGTTCAATTTTCCGATCGAGATCGCGATAAAATGTGAGAGGAGTGGTTCTATCGATCAGAGGACGAATGATAATTCTTTGATATAGACAATTCTGATTATTTATAGATAGTCATCGACCATGGGTAGCCTCATGTATATTTTGATACAACACACCAATTTTAGACATAAATGTTAGTAAAGATAGAAGAATAAGAAGAATAAGATGGATGGAAGGAAGATCCACACAAGTTCATTTTATTACCGATGATGATGATGATCTATTGCTTACCAGGAGTTGGGATTTTCAAAGGGCCAATTACTTTATGTTTGATAACACACATAGGTACAATGCATCAAGGTATAAAGGAAGAGGATGGCGTTGTACCTAGTGTGATGGAATTTGACTCGTCAATCAGATAGGAATATTCTTGTTCACACTTGACATACGAAAACCTTGGTAGGACGGACCTAACAAAGTAAGTATTCACCAAGTTATTTTACAAGAACATCCAACAAGCACAGAAAAAAAAAGATAATGATCGTTGCCCCATTCCTTTCTCTCTAAACCTGTTTTCTTTAGGCATCATCAATAGGTCCTTGGAATGAGTGCAAAATAAGATAAGTCAACAAAGACCAAATAAAGTAAACAAACAAGCTAATGTTCTTCATACCGCTAGCCAAGACTAACTACTGTGGGGTACCTGATGCTTATGTCCATCATAGGAAAGCTTCATCCTAGGACATGTTGTGATCAGGGTTTTGATGGGACTGATTTGGGTGATAAGCTATTGATATTCCGAGTTGACCAACTTGCTTGCTTACATACCTAGACTTTCAAGACTTTGATGATTAGGTGTTCAATTTTGAACCTGCTAAACTTGCTTATGACTGAATCACCAAAGGGTGAAGGCGATGATTGATTTTATTAGGAATGATCACTATCGTAGGTGAAAGCGAAATGAGATTGGTGCACCAATTTGGATTTTCAGATATTTTGAGGTTGTTTTGGTATTTTGAAATGTTTTACAAATGTTTTTGGTATTTTGTGTCTTGGGGGCCGATCAAGAATGGCCTTGCCTACGTTCCAGCTCAGAGATGACGTAGTTCAGATAAAAATTAACTTGAATGTTGATGAGAAAGGCGGGCAAACGGATTGCCATTGCGACAGATGCCTAAAGGACTGCCCTAAAATGTCTCGGGGGATGATCAAATATCAACCTTGCCTACGTTCAAGCTCAGAGATGGAGTAGTTCGAACAAGGTGGATGACTGACAAGACTCAATGATGAATGTTTTGGAGATTTTGTGAGATTTTTCCAATGTTTTTGGATTTTTTATATGATTTTGACGATTTGGATATGGATATGTGATGATATTAGTGCTTTGTTTTGGGATTTTTTTGAAAACCAAGCTTAAGGTTGATTGATTAGATTGATGGATTGATAGTTTGACTAAGTGTGTTAAGTCAAAAAAAAGTGATAATGCACTTATAAAATCTAGGAAGTTGTGTTATCCTAGAGTAAACTTGTACAAAAGAGGGTGGTTTGACTAAGTGTGCTAAGTCAAACAAGTTGATGATGGATAGGATAACTTGACTAAGTGTGTTAATTCAAATAAGATGATAATGCACTTGTAAATTCCAGGAAGTTGTGTTATCCTAGAGTAAACTCGTGCAAAAGATGATAGTTTGACTAAGTGTGTTAAGTCAAACAAGGTGATAATTGATTGGATTCGATTGATCAAGATTGATGAAGCTTGGTTTGGAACAAAATAGCTTTGATGATTTTGATGTGATGTTGAAGTAAACATTAGATGCAAATGATATTGATTGTTTGGATTGATGTTCGAAAAAAGATAAAGCTTGATAAGGAACATCGTCTTGTCAAAATATGCCATGGGCTAGTGATTTGGATTTTTGGATCATAAATGTTTGACCAATTTGATTTCACGTTTGCCAATAATCGGATCACCACATAAGTGTGAAGGATATAGATCAAGATTTATTCTTGAAGCGAGATGCAAATATCTCCCCTAGTGTCTAGCAATGTTCGAATGGCCATGGGTGGATGCTTGGATCGGTGTGTGGGTGATTATGGTAAGCATAAAAAGGATGCCAAGGATTATCTTGTGACAAGATAAGGTGTTTGGATAGTGGATGCTCATTCAAATAATGCTTCAAGTCTCAGATAACATTGGGAAGGATGGGATCAATGAAAATGATCCATGTTAAGATTTTTACCATAAGCAAGTGTAAAGTGTTTACCAAATTGGGTCAAGATCAAGATAAGGGTTGGATAAATAGTTTATGGATGAATGGATGATATGGCTGGAATGTTGGCTTTATTATGGATGTGATAAGATGCTTTCCCTTGAAATGACACACTTAGATGCTTGATTCTACACATGATGCATGTTTTCTAGGTTTTCATCATGGTACTTGTCCAAAGCGCCACTGAAGTGGTTTTCACTAGAGGACAATTTTTCTCTTTACTGTTTTCAATCCTTTTTTTTTTGGATTTTGGATTTTGGATTTTTTTTTTTTGTATTTTTTGAGAGATATTTAAGCTCATGTTGAATCACCTGGTGGTATTGATGTAGATGCTTTTGTAATAACGTGCCATCGGTATCCTTCTTGAAGAAGTTTCTTTGCTAAGATACATGCACTTGAATGAAACTTTTGAGATCCCTGATCTGCTTTGCTGATACCGGAGTTAACTTTGTATTTGTGCACACATCGAAATAGAGTTCCTTTTGAATCCTTATGATGAAGGGTCACTGCCAACACATGGTCAATGTGAGAATTGGATATCATGCGTTGAGGCATGGATGGAGTGTTTTTAGGAATAAGAGATGGATTGGTTGATAGTTTGGAACCTTTGATTCTCCAAACTTGGGAAGATGAGCAATAATGGGTGGATATGGAAGTGTGTATAGAATTAGGAACAACTTCTTGATACACTTTGTATGTTGCTTGAGAGGCTTGCTTTCACTTTTGTGGACATCTTTGATGGATAATTTTCCCTTTTTTATTTTTCCCCATAGTTTCTTTGACTGATGGAGTTTGATAGGGATAATATTTCTTTGTGTTCTTTGGTATCCAAGTGTATTTGATTTTTTTGATATGCTTCTTAACTTCTTTTTCTTTGATGACGTTCTTCATGCTTTGATTCAAGTCTTTCTTTGGACGTTGGTCCCAATTTTTGGATGGGGTGATGGGTGGATGAAGATTCATGACGTGGTGGGTTGTAGTATTGGAATTGATTTCATCATAAGGATTCTTCATGCCCCCTATGTTGATGTTTGCTTGAAATGAAGTTGCCCCTAGTTTTATAGAGGTATTACTAATTTTTTTATATCCCTTGATTGTAGAATAACCAAGGCCTCGACGCTTAGGATTTCCAACAATTTGCACTGGTTCTAGGATACCCTATTCATGTAGGCCTAATCCTCTACCTTGATAATTCAATTGTTGAAACATTTTATTTGCAACAGGATATGATTTACCTTGGAAACAAGGTGTTAATCCTTCTCTGCTTCATGGTGGATCTTCAAAAGTTACAACTTCTTTATTGATAAGGTAGCTTTCCCTAAGAAAGGTAAGTGATCCAACTTTATAAGTGATAGGATCCTCCATATGTGGGATAAATGCCTCATTGGTATCTTTAGCTTGATTTTTTGAGATATTAGATTGTAGTGCTTCTTCAAGAAGTGTTGATGCGTCACTATCCAGACAAAATTCTTCCTCATGACTCACTTCACAGGATGTTGCTGATTCACTACTTATGTAGAAGCCTTCTTCATGAACCATTTTTGATATGTCTCTGCATTTCTCTATATCTTGATCATGTTCACAAATGTTAAGAGTAGGAGACTCTTATTCCTTGGTAATGATGTCAAGAGTATGAGACTCTTATTTTGAATGAAGATCATCTATGTGTCCATCCAAAGAAAGCATCTTATGGGTAGATGGAGGAGTATGTGCTATATGGATATGATCCTTATTTGTGACATCTTGTATGGATAAGAGAGTTTACATTACCTCATTATAGTATCTTGGATATACAAATTCTTGATCTTGGTTAATGTTAGAATTGCTTAAACATGCTTTGGATCAAGTTCTTAACATGGGTCAATTTCAAGGGATGGATTGTATACAAGGGGTTCTTGGATATCATCATAAGGTATGGGAAGTGGCTCAATATCCTCTTGATCTTTGAGTGGATTTGGATCAAATGTTGAGTTGAGGATTCTTTCACTGTTCACAACCGTGAGGTCAAAGGAAGTCAATATGCCTTGGGAGGGACCATTTCTAGAACTTGATGGAATATGTTGATCATGCTTTGAAATAACTTCTTGAGATATATATTCTAACTCGTTAGGTGATGTAGAGACATGATCATTGGTAGATGGATTTTGGATTATGTCAATAGGATCAAATAAAATCAACACTCCTTGAAATAGATCTTTGTAGGAGGGGTCTTGATCATAACTAAAAATGGCTCTTGACTTATGTTGATTTGATCATCAGATGAGGTGGAAACATCTTCAAGGTGTTCATCGATGGATAGATCTTGATTATTTTTTTCAAAAATTATGGTGGGAATCTATTGCAAGCTATGTTGTGGGAGTAAGTTCTGCGTTTGCTGCTGAGCCAACAATGCTTGTTGTTGGTCATGTTGTTATTGTTCTAACAAATATTGTTGTTGGTCTTGCTGCTGTTATGCCAAAACATCTTGTTGTTGGTCTAGTTTTTGTTGTGCCAACAAATAGTTTTTTTGGGCTCCTTGTTGTGCTACTTGTTGATGGACTTGTTCCTAGATTTCTTGCAATAGTGCCCAAAATTGTGCTTGCGTCTGTCGAGCCTGGTGCTGGGCTTGAGCTTGATCTTGTGCTTGTCGCGCTACTTGATCCATTTGTGCAACTTGTGTGGCTTGTTGGGCTTGGAATGCCTTTTGGTGGGTAGCTTGTTGAGCGGCTTGCAACATGATGGAGAATGAATTGGTCATGTTGTGTTTTGGCAGTGGTGGTGGTGGTGGAATGGGAATGGTGTTAATTGTTGGGGCTTCTTGGATGGTTTCCATCTGTTGTTGTGATGCTTTTGGCAAGATGAGAGGATTTGATAGGATTCTTTGACTTATGAAGGGGGTGTTTCTCGAATTTGGTTTATTGATGGTTGGTAAATGGGGAAGGCTCATGCCTTGATTGTTTGGTTGATAGATTTGTAAGTTTTGAATTTGATTTAAATCTACCAAAGGGAGAGGTGCTCCAAAATTTAGATTGGGCATGCTCATATTTGTTGTACCATTGAGGTTTGCAAGAGATACTGATCCCATGTGTGGATTGTACAAATGCAAGTTTTGAAAATTAATTGGCATTACGAGACTTGGATAGTTTGGTTGAATTGGATTACTCATGATGGATGGATCAAGTTTATATTCCATGTTCCTCTTGTGTTTTGACCTTGTTGACCTCCAAGGGGTTTAGGACCAATGATGAGATGAAGGATGAAAGGGGTGAATGATATGGGTGTTTTGAAATTTTAGGAATTTTGGATCAATGCTAGAATTTAGGACTTGTTTTGATTTTGATTGATGATAGTTTGACTAGGTGTGTTAAGTCAAACAAAGTGATAATGCACTTGTAAACTCTAGGAAGTTGTGTTATCCTAGAGAAAATGTGTACACAAGATGATAATTTGGCTAGGTGTGTTATGTCAAACAAGGTGATTTTGATGATGAACTTGTAAACCCTAGGAATTGGTGTTATCCTAGGGGTAAATTCGTTCAAGAGGATTGATAATTTGACTAGGTGCATTAAGTCAAACAAGCTGATTTTGATGATGAACTTGTAAACCCTAGGAATTTGTGTTATCCCAGAGGTAAATTCACTCAAGAGGATAATTTGGCTAGGTGTGTTAAGCCAAAGAAGGTGATGATGATTTTTCCTAAAAGTCTAACATAAGCGATGTTTTCCAAGGTTCCAAGAGTTGTTGATGAAATGGAATTTGATTGATGTTTGGATGGGTGAGAGTGATGATTTTGATCCTAGATGACCCTATGAGGAATTACTTAGAAGACCAAGGTAATGAAGAACATGCTTTTCCCTAGGAGTAATTCAAACCAAAAGACCAATGTTTGCATGAAAATCATAAGACTCAAAAGACAACAAGCACATGTGTGGTTCAGTTGTTTTTTTATCTTTCTTAGGTTTGGTTATTTTTACCACAAATACTTTCTTGATTATGCTTTTCAAACTAAATGTCCAATATCCTTTTTTTCTTTCATCCCAAAAAGTGCATTATGTGGAAATCAAGAAAATTAAGGCAAAGGTTTCCTAGTGTTTAACCTTGGTGAAAAAAAATGATGATAAAATCCAAGCACTTAGAAACCTCTAAGGATATGATCCCTAGGGAAAGCACGAGTACTTAGATTCGTCAAAGGATATTTGTTTCCTCCAAGGGGTTTGAAATTTGGATTTCTTTGTGGATGTTTGTTTTTCAATTGTTTCGAGGACCAATCAATGTATTTTTCATTTCTAGGCACATTTTACAACCCTAGGATGATGAGACAATATTTTGTTAGGTTCCCACTTGGACGAATCTAGTTGCGCATATTTTGTGCGAATGACTAGATGCTTGACCACACTGGCTCCCCTCCATGACACACAGTTCTCGAGTCAGCCAAGCATCAATACCCATGAATCTCCCATGGCATACTTTTCATCTCTACAACAAAACCACATGTATAATGTAAGGTGGCTTCAAAGGACATGACCTTTTGCACCAACAAAATAGATAAGGATTTGGCCTTTTCTAAACAAAGGGTTTTAATTCAGGAATTCTGTTTGTGGGGGATTATCCATGCGGCGAGAGACCATTGCTGCCCTTCTCGTCGGAATAATCCTCGTGATTCTTGAACTTTCCTTAAGAATCCACACTTATATACCGGTTGGAAGTCGCTTGGCTTTAACGTGTTCCCGGTTGGGTCATTCTCTTGGGTGATTAATTTTTCCCACAAGGCAGACCCTCTAAGATAAACAACAACAAGCTAGCATATTCCGTAATTTAATCAACCTTCATTAAAAAACAAAGGGAGAACACTCACAATATACCGTGCTCACACTCGCATGTTTGGATCAATTTTAATTCCAAAAAATGAAATGTGGAGGCAATATTTTATGTAACTTAATGTCACCAAAAAGAATTTTGATTCTCAAGATCACCGTGAAGTGTGAGAGAAGCACATACGCCTTTTTAAATGAAACTACTTTGTAAAAAATATTACAAGGTACAAAAAACACATGTTCATTTTAAATCCCTCAAAACAATAATGAGTTCTTTTTAAGCACCAAAGGAAATGTGAGATTGCCTTGTTCAAATTTTAAACCTTTAAAAAAAATCTAGTATGTTGTTCCTAAGGTTCTTTTTAGCCTTTTGTAAACTTTGAAAAAGAAATTTTGTTTGTTCTTTTTAAACCCAAAAGGAAATTAGTATTTCTAAAGCATGAAAGTAACAAATTTCCCTTAAAAAAACAGAATTTAAAATCCTTCAAGAAGTGTTGATCAACACTTTAGTGTTTAAAAAAACTTTGCGTATGATGAACATGATGTCATGATGAACCTCTTTCTTTGCTTTTTCCTTGGTCCAACCTACAAAATGACAGAAAACCAGAGAGCACAAAGACAACAAACAAGGTCAAGAATTAGAAAATCAAAAAATCAAAAAGCACATGTCAAATTTTAAACCTGACTATTTTTCATGGTAGATTTTGCAGGTGTGACACAGTTTGCAAGAGGGGCACAATTTGGAACAAAAGCGGTGCTATATAGCACCACACATTTTACTAGGTATGACGCTCTGCAGGAACAAAGAACATAGGTGTGGTGCAATATGGTCAAGCGACGTGGTTTGTGAGGTGACGAGGTTTGAAATTTCAATTTTTTTTGAGGCAAGAAATAGGTGCGGTACAATTTGGGAGTAGAGTGGTGCAATAAGGCGCCACACTTCTAAAAGTGGTGCAATATAGCATCGCAGACTTGTGTGCGACGTGTTTAGGAATTAAAAAAATTAACAGGCAGGAAAACAGGTGCGACACAGTTTAGAAATTTTTGGCGGTTCGGTATATCACCACACCTTTGAAAGTGGTTCAATATAGAGCCACACCTCTAGAAGCGGTGCAATATAACACCGTGGGATTGTGTGCGGCACAATTTTCCTGTTTACAAAAAAAATGTTAAAAAAGCACGGAAATGTTGAAAAACGTGATGAAATCCTTAAGATTTTCCCTCCTTCTAGCGTCAAAATGTGTACCTTAATTTCATACCTACACATAAGCAACAAACAAACATAATATTAGATCATATGCAAGGTAAAACTAGGATTCCCCATCAAATCCATTTACAAAACTTAAAATAGGAAAATAAAGAAAAGATGAACAAAGAAAGCAATGGAATCCTAATTAAGCATACAAACTCTTGATCCCATGGGGGAATTGGTGCCGATTGGTATGTAGAAATTATCCCTTTCCCAACTCCTTTGTAAACTTGATGATTTGATCCACTTGAGGGTTGAATTCTTGCATAACCTAGCTAAGAAATTGATAAAAATAGATGAAATGACTATGCTTGAAGATGGATTTGAGTATAATAAGTTTACTCCAATTGTGGATGTTTGAATGAGATGAAGAGTCTCTCATTTATAGATTTCAAATTGGAGGAATGAATGAAATTGAGAAAATGTGGGATCATTCAACATCCAATGGCCAAGTGCCACTTGTCAAGATGTGAATGGTTGAAGGTTGAGCACATTTTGATCAATGTGCAAGTTTGAATTTGATGAAGTGACATGTTTAGGGGGGATGAAAGAAATGGATTTAATGTCACTTGGCTCAAGGCCAAGGACATGTAAGAGACATTAAATGCCTTGTTGGAAGGACCAAACTCATTTGAATTTGAATTCAAATTTGAGGGAATATTCTCTTTTTATGCCATGTGAGGGAAAATAGATGAATTAATAAATCAAAGTAATTGATTTATTGTGCAAGTTGAATTCTCTAGAGAATGTGATATAGATTAAGATTAAATTAATCATAGATTAATTAATTTAAAGAGAGATTAGGGGATGTGACAACTTTGATTTGAATTTATGAGTTAATTTAAATCAGGAATTGAGAAGAAAGAGTTTAGTTAAATAAATGATTTTGATTTATTTAACTAAGTGGGGAAATGTTAGATTAAATCAAATAAGGTTTAATTTATTTAATTTAATAAGAAGAATTTAGGGATTTAATTTAAATAAAATAAATTATTCAAATGACCAAAGACATAGGATCAATTAAATTAAATCGATTAATTTAATCAACAGGGGAGAAAAACTTAATTAAATAAATAATGATTTATCTAATCAAGAGATGAAAAGTGATGATAAGTTGAAAGTATGATTTAGGAAGAAATGGTGTTAGTAAATTAGGATCTAGTGTGTTAGATCGAATTGTATATTTTCCATGTCTATAGTTACACCCTTTGCAACTTTACACTACATGTATTTGACACTTTTTCCATCAACTAAAAATTGGACACCATAGACAAACATCTAAGAGATATCAAAAATCAAGAGTTTATTGTAGAGGGGGCCTACATGATCTTGTAGCCTCAGATGGATTGTTTCTAAGTGACACAGTTTTCAAGTAATAGCTCCTCAAAGATTGCTTCTGGTTTGCACTTTGGTCTCTTAAGAGACTTCATAGGTACAATGTAGCTTAGACTATTTTGGCATGTTTGGGTGCAAAATAGGACCTAGCCTAGCATAAATTCATCAATTTGGACATGTTGGAACTATCAGTTTGGTCACACGAGGAGCAAAAAGAAAGTTACACTCCTTTGCAACTTTACATTGCATGCATCTGACCCATTTTCCATCAACTAAAAAATGGACACCATAGAAAAACGCCTCTGAGATATTAAAAACTAAGAGAATTTATTATAGAGGGGCACTAAATGATCTTGTAGCCTTAGAAAAAATGTTTCTAAGTGGCATGGTTTCTGAGTAACAACTCGACAAAGATTGAGACCTTTTTGCACATTAGACTCTTAAGGGATATCGTTGGTACAATGTAGCTGAGACTGTTTCGGCATGTTTGGGTGTGAAACAGGACCATGCATAGCCTAAAAATATGTGTTGGAACTATAGGTTTGTTCACACGAGGAGGAGAATGAAAGTTACACCCCTTTACAACTTTACACTACATGTATTTGACACTTTTTCCATCAATTGAAAAATTGGACACCATAGGCAAATGCCTTAGAGATATAAAAAACTGAGAGAGGTTATTGTAGAGGGGCCCTATGTGATCTCGTAGCCTCAAACAACTTATTTCTAAGTGACATTTTTTTTGAGTAATATCTCATGAAAGATTGTTTCCTTTTTGCACCTTGGACTCTTAAGGGATATTACTGGTACAATGTAGGTTGGACTGTTTTAGCATGTTTGGGTGTGAAAAAAGACCATTCCTAGCCTAAAAATACCTATCCAAATGTGTTGGAATTGTCGGTTTGGTTGTACGATGAGCAGAACAAAATTTACATTGCTTTGCAACTTTACACTGCATGCATCTGACCCGTTTTCCAACAATTGAAAATCTTGAGAATAGGTGTCTCAAACTTACTAGTTAAGGCTCTCTAAAATTTGGAAAACACTTAGCTAGGGTTAAGTATTCTACACCACAATACCATGGAAATCTACCAATTAGAGATTTTAGTATTGCAAAGAACAGTCGCCACTTTCCACCTCACAACAGTTGTTTCATGAGGAATGTGGTATTGCGGCATTTGGTAGGTTGGTGGTGAGCTGGGTCAAAATATACTACACTGTAGTGCCACAAAGATTTAAGCTACTGTTGGTGGGTTGGCAGTAGGTAACTCACCATCCTACAAAAATCATGCAAAGGAGCTTGCGGTATGGTAGTAGGTAACCCACCATCCCACGAAAGTCCATGAGGAGGTGTGCAGTAATGCAGGAGGAGTCGTAACCTACAACCCTGCGACAATTAGGTGAAGGGGTATGTGATGGAGTGATATCTTGCAGTATAGCGGTAACCTATGACATTGTGATGGTCATTTGGATGGATTGTAGTGGATCGATGTTGTGTGGTATGGTGGTAACTAATAGTATGGTGAAGGATTAGAGAAACCCTGTGATAGTTCAAGTTTGGATTCAGTGGGATTGCGGTTATGACTATTTGGTGGTTGCAGAAGTTGAAGATTTTGTTATGATAGTTTTCTTGTAACTCTTGAGAATTACACATGTAATATTGTAGTGTAGATGGAATGAGAGAGGAGAGATTGAATTGAGAGGGGTTATGCTGCTAGATTTTCTCTAGATGGAACATGATGTAAACCTCCATGTAAAGGCTTAAAGCTTGCAATTGTATTGTAACTGTGTATTTGGTTTTTGAATAATACAATGGATCTAAGCTTTTGGAGTGTGGGGTTTTTTACTCAATTTTTTTTCCCCCACGTAAATCTTTGTGTTTATTCCTTC
Organism: Sequoiadendron giganteum; assembly: GCA_007115665.2. Classification (NCBI taxonomy): domain Eukaryota; kingdom Viridiplantae; phylum Streptophyta; class Pinopsida; order Cupressales; family Cupressaceae; genus Sequoiadendron; species Sequoiadendron giganteum. Next base: position 210,769,984 of record CM021105.1, on the reverse strand, counting down.
TATTTCATCTTTCATGATTTTAATGATTCTATTTAGTGAATCTGTTTACTGCATGTTGTTCAAATTGGTTGATCTTGAAAGATCTAAAATTGCATAATATTTCCTCTAAGGATTAATGGTGGGAAATAAACTATGTTTGATTTCATTTTATGGCATAGTAGTATGTGCTTTTGAGGCTATCTAAAGAAACATAGTATCAAAGGCACCTACTGATCTCAGATGTTCATTCTAGGATGAAGCAAATTTTCGTTCAATTGGTATTAGAGATTTCTTCTAGGATTTTTTTATTCCTGGTGTTTCTGGTTTTGGGTATTCCTTCTATGAAGATTTCTTGGTCTAGCAAGCTTGATGAAATTTGATGTAATTGGCTGAAGATTGATCCTTTAGTGAGTGAAATTTTTTTTCTTTTTTCTTTTAGTTTCAGGTGACAACATACAAATTTAAGGATGGTGAAGATAGAGAAAAATGGAGTTGGTCATATTGAAATGATGTGATATGAAGCTCGTAGTTGACAATGGAATAATCCTGATGCATGGGGTGATATTTTTTTAATTGTGGTTGTGTTGCAACAAAGCTTTCATATTGGGTGTCTGTGTGTGAGGCTCGCTGATGATATGGAGAAGCTTAAGTTTTTTTTTAGCTATGGATTAATGTGCTTATGCTAGGTCTTTTTTCCTTGTATTGGAAGGCATTGTTTTTGTTACCTTGATTGCATGTAGGATATGGAGTTGATCATTGGATGATCTAGAAGATTTTGCAATAGCTAGTCTCCCTCTGATGCATGCGCATTTTGGTGGTTGTGGAGTTGGCCTAAAATGTGCTTGGAGTTCTTGAACTAATTTTTTCCTTTTATTGATGGTTTATACTTGCATGGCTCATATTCATGTTCCTTAGATCTAAGGGTTTTATAGATTTTCATAAAAAAAAATCTACAGTTAGGCTCATCTATGATAATCCATTATTCTGGTTTAACCGTTATGGTGTTTTTTGTTTTAGACTTTAGTCTTCCAAATGTGAAGCGGGTGTGGGTGCGCATGGGTATTTTTTAAACACAATGGTTTTGTAGGTTTTACGCGGTCAACAAAAAATTGTGATTTTATGGAGCTACGGTTAAGCTATTTTCTAGACCCTGGCTTTTGGGGTGTTACTAGAAGAGATAGTTGTAGTTTTGCATGCATGCTTCATGCATGGTGTGAAGAAGTGAGATTATTTCTCTACATGGGTGTGTTGGTATGTGATTAGTCACTCAAAATTTCAATGGTGATGCTTGATGGGTTCCTAGACTATGATGCTCATTGTGAACATGATTAAAAATATTAGATTTGAGCTTGATCTGGTGTTTGAGTCATGTTGTCTATATGGTTATTCTCTTTGAGATCTCAGTTTTGCAATTTCTAGTGCAATAGTCGGTTTACATGTTATATTGATTGGATTTATGAGTTATGTAGTTTTGTAGGTATGTACAACCTATTGATTGCAATGGGATAACTCAAAAGTGGAGTGTCTATATCTACAAGGTTGATTTAGTGTTGATGTAGACTTGTTAGTTGGCCTTGTCTGTGGTCACTTGTGCATTGGTGTAGTTTCTTTGAGATGAGAGGATGGATGATGTTGAGTATCTAGATAATCGGTTATGGGGACCTATAGCATGTGTATCACGATGTAATGAATAGATTGTATACACGACTTGGTGTAAGCTTTTGAAAGTGATGGCATTTTTTATTGGTTTGGAGATCTTGGTGCCACTTGGTATTGTTGTCAGATGGACATGGTGATGTGTCGACTTGGAGGATTTTTCAGATTAGCAAATATTTGGTCATGATGCTTGGAGAGCTCGATTTTCATGGTTCAGTGGGAGCTTCAGCAGTGACTTGGTTATGATGCTTGGAGATATTGGTAGTCATGATTTAGTGGGAGCTTTAGTGACGACTTGGTCATGATGCTTGGAGATCTCAGTTGGAATGATCTAGTGGGAGATTTAGCAATGATTGTTGGTTCATCACTTAGTGATGGATAATCTTCTTTAGTGTTTCAAATGTTACTAGGAGGAGCTCTTAGATCCTGTTGTTGTAGAAGGGTTCTTTCACATTTGCATGGAAAATATTTGGAGATGGGCCATCTTCATGATATTGAAAATATGTAGCATATTGTAGCCATGTAGGAATCTTTGAGTATTTAGTTGAGGTATTGGTGGTGCTTGGTAGGTGATGTTTTTTTAGAGTTTGCTTAATTTATGTCATGATATACTCTTGATTGCAAATAGAGTTTTGACATGATGCACTACTCTTGAGACCATGGTATGTTTACTTGGAGCATGGGATATCTTAAGGGGGATGGTCAAATCATGATGTCATGATAAGTTCCTGATTGAGATGATTGGAACTTTGACAATGGTCTGGTGATTCTATGTGTTTTGGGTGTATTGGTCATATGCTTGAGATCTTCATGATAGGGTTGTGATGCCTTTGGAGTTTAGCATGAGATGATTGTTTTTAAGGTTCTCATGGATACATAGAGAATAAGGTGAGGCTATATTTCTCTTGAGATGAGAGAAGTTTTGTTGAGATGGTTAATCTTGATGAGCTCTCAATAGAAAGCCCGAGGAGCCTACACCTTGGTTGGATGTGAGCTCAAAAAAGAAATATGAGGATATTTCTCTTGGAGAAGTCATGATGGCTTGCATATCTTGGAGGATAATTCTCATTCCCCACTCTTGGACTACTCGATAACTTATCACTTGAGAGGTAATTCCCATTATTTCTCTCAAGTTCTTTATGTTGTCTTTCATAGACATGGATCTTGAGCGATTACTAGATGGTTCTGGAGGATTCATTGCGAGAGATGGATAGCATGTTTATCTTCTTGGGTTTTAATTTTCATTTATGATGATTATAGGGGATGGTAGTGGGATAATTCATTGAGATGGGAAATGGAGTAGTTTGATCTTCTTTGAGAAGCTTACATGCATGTAGATACAAGATGCATATGTTATGTTTGATCTCTTGAGGTTGAATGGGTTTGGATATTTTTATGGATTTTATATTGGGGTTGTGAAGGAGATCTTAATTGACACGGTTGGAATTTCGATGTGTATGTAGAAGGGCATGCTACATGTTTATGATTTGCATATTTTTCTCTTTAGTTTGGTTCTTCTTCATGTTTGTTCAGATTCATATGACTTTAGATGTGAGATTTATATGTGGAGCTATGGTGATCACTAGTTTGTGATCATGTGTTGTCACTTGGGTGATGACATGGAGGTTCTTGTATCTCTTTATTTTTTGGGATATGGAGAACATGGGAGAGTTGTGGAAGATTGTTGAGAGATATGTTTCTTGCAATAGTCAGTTGCAATATTTGTAGATAATTGTGGATGGTCCTTGGTACAACATGGTTACACTTTCTATGTGTTGTGATTGATGTACTTCTTATACCTTTGATATTTTCAGATTTGGCATTACCCATACAATGGGAGTTCCTATATGTGTTTGGTATTATTCAATTGGTTGGCACATGGAGCTTGTATTTGTAGTTGATGGGTTGGCTATGTAGGTGGCATGATTTTATTGATGTGGATACCTTCAAGGTATGGGTGATTAAATGGATTAGCACTTGTTGTGTGTGCTATTTTCAGTTGTGTGGGTTGGTCAGTTGGTCAATTGGATGGGAGGAGTCAATTTCCTAGTTGTTGTTCTAATTGATGTTCTATCTTGTTTTCTAGAGGATGTCTTCACAATTGTGTTCAGGTTGAAGCTTTGAAGTTGATTTTTTTATGCTTATGTATAGATTGTGAGCACAATGGAGTGGTGGTAGTAAAATGTAGCCCTTTCTATCAGTTGGATTTGATGTTTGTGTTCTTTAGATTGGTGCATATTCACCATGGCTCATTCCCTTCCTTTGGAGGATGGCTATAACTATTGTATGAGATGGTGGGCATCTTAGATGTTGTTGCAGCTGTCTTGGATGATACAATAACTTTGAGCATTGATTGGGAGTCAATAATTTCTTCATCAAGTGGGAGAATGTTGAGAATAGGTGTCTCAAACTTATTGGTTAAGGCTCTCTCTAAAATTTGGGAATCATTTAGTCGAGGTTAAGTCTTATACACCATAGTACTGCTAAATTAGGGTTTGAAGTATTACAAGGAATTGTCGTTACCTACCACCTTAAATTGTGGTATTGAGACATCTAGAAAGTTGGCGATGAGTCAGGTCAAAATCTACTACACCGCAGTGTTGCATAGGCTTAAGCTAGTGTTGGTGGGTTGGTGGTAGGTAACCCACCATCCTACAACAATCATGCAAGGGAGCTTGCGATATTGCAATAGGTAGCCTGTCATCCCATAATAGTCCATGCAAAGGCATACAATAGTGCAGGAGGAGCCATAACCCGCTACCCCATGACAATTAGGTGAAGGGGTTTGAGGTGGAGTAGTATCTTGTGGTATAGCAGTAACCCATGATACTGTGATGGTTATTTGGATGGATTGTGGTGTCGTGTCGTACAAAAATAATTGGAAGGGTGGTTAAGTATTAGAGAAACCCCATGACAATTCAAGTTTGGATTCAATGAGATTGCAGTTATGATTGTTAGATGGTTACAAAAGTTGATGAGTCTTTTATGAAAGGTTTCTTGTAACTCTTGAGAAGTACGTATGTAATGCCCATAGTTCAGATGGAACAAGAGAGGAGAGATTGAATTGAGAGGGGTTATGTTGTCAAATTTTCTCCAAATGGAACATGATGTAAATCTCTATGTAAAGGCTTAGAGCCTACAATTACATTGTAACTATGCATTTAGTTGCTAAATAATACAATGGATCTATAATTTTGGAGTGTGGGGTTTTTTAATATTTGAAATGGTTTTCCCCACATAAATCTTTGTGTTCATGTCTTTTATTCCATCTTTCATGTTTAATGATTTTACTTATTGAATCTGTTTAATGTTTTTTGTTGAAATTGGTTGATCTTGAAAGATCTAAAATTGTGGATTGATGGTGGAAAATAAACTATCTGATTTCGCTTTATGGCATAGTAGTGCGTTCTTTTGAGGCTATCTGAAGAAATAGAGTACTGAAGGAACCTATTGATCTCAAATGTTTGTTTTAGGATGAATTGACTTTCCCTTTAAAAACTCAACACCACAAGAAAAATCCTCAGAGATATCAGAAACTGATAGAGGTTATTGTAGAGGGTGCCTACATGATACCATAGCCTTAGATGAACTATTTCTAAGTGACATGGTTTCTAAGTAACAAATCATCATAATTTTTTTCCTTTTTGCACTTCAAAATCTTTAGGGATATCACCAGTACAATGTAGCTCAGACTATTTTGGTATGTTTGGGTGCGAAACAGGAATGTTAGAATCAAACATGCTCTGATACCATGTTAGAATTGGCTATGGATGCCAAGATCTATGGACCAAATGGAAAGCACAAGAAGAGAGAAAATAATATGACAAGAATAAACTGTATTCAATGTCAATGATAATGGAATTGCTTCAATGTGTGTTTACAATGAGAGACCCCTTGGTTATATAGCCAAGGTGAGAACATAAGAGTGCATAAGATTATGACAAGTGTCGTAATCTTATGACATGAGACAACAATGAAAAGCTATCACTCCACCTAAAGTGGAAAGGTGATAATGTGATAACCACCACAAATAGTGGATCTACCACAAAAGGTGGAACCCTAATCACATGATATGTCCATGAAAGGTGGAGGTGATAAAGTAATAAGAAGATAAGTCCACCAAAGGTGGAAAATCTCCAACAACTCCTATGTGGTGCCTAAGTAAACTTAACTAAGGTGTAATTATGACCTAGGACAAGGTACAAAACATTTAATTACACCAACAAGGAACATTCCTAGCATAAACATACCCATCCATATGCCTTAGAATTTTTGGCTTGGTCGCATGACGAATAGAGAAGAATATACACACACACCTTCCTCAACTTCTCAAGAGCAGGAAGAATCTCTTCATTAAATACATTACCTATGTCACTCATTTTGTTCCGCTTCTTTTTCAAGAATTTTTAGAGTAGACTAACCTCCTTTTCGTTGATGATAAAGTATTCTTCTTATATTTTAATTCATTTTCTAACTGGTTATATTTAGTCTCCAATTTTTTTGGTTAAATTTCAACATTTCCAACTATTTCTTTTGCATCTGTAACTTGACCATCCACACATTTTTCCTCATCTTTATTGCTATTACCTATTAACAACCCTTGTTATTCATTTTCATGATCTTCTAATTTATTTTTCATATCGTCTACTTTGATGTTTAGATCAAATGCTCTGTAATCAATGCTTAGGAAACAACATTCCTTTTTTTGATAGATTTTTCAATGTCTTGAATACTTTCATGTGTCCACCGCACCGATTCTCTTTTTTTGCACTTACATTTGGTATTGCTTTTGATATTACTTCTTCCTTATCATCTATTTCTTGTTGCATTTTCTCCATAGAGGTCTTAAGTTCAACAATATTTGACTTCATTTATTCAAATCCACTTATAGAACCATCTCTCACTTTCTTTTCCTTCACAAATTCTTACCAAATACAAAACCTCTTGAGTTTTTCCACTTCTTCATTGCCATTTTACCATTCCAAATATTTCACAAGAACCTTCCTTGAAATTTATTGAGATTAGAAAGAATATCTTCATTCAATTTTTTATCTATCTCATTCACTTTAGTTTGATTCTTTTCAAGTGTTTTTAGAGAACATTCCTATTTTATTTCATAGACTCTTGACAAGATTGATTTTGATAAGATATGATATGGATTATGATTGGGTGATGAGATAGGATAAAAGATGATAAAGATTGGATATGATATGATAGGATATAGATTAGGTAGGAAGATAAGGATTTTTAATGATGAAAGAAATGATGATGACAATGATAAGATGATAAGGGTAGGCTAATGGCCAAAAGGACCAGGGTCTAAGGATGATGGTTGTGATGAATAGCTTATGAGAATGGACGAAAATGCTAAGATGAGGTAAATATGACATATTTTGGATGGATACGATGGAAATGGTTTATGTTTTAGGTGAAATGATGGTTGAGGAAGGGTCTCCCAAGTCTGATCTAGGGTTGTAAAGGTCAAGTTTGAAAATTTATGTCTATAGATGGTTAAATGGTGAAACCATAAATATTCATATCATCTACCCAATATTCATTGTATATGTGTAAAAATGTAGCAACAAAAAAAAATACAAAAATATGTAAAATTGGAACAAAAATGTATATAAACTTCAACCCCTAAATAACCTTAAACCTTAAACCCTATACCATATACACTTAACCTTGGACACTCAACCTTGAAAAATTTCCCTCAAACTTCAAACCTCTACCCTATACCATATAACCTCAACCTTATACTTATGCCCTAAACTATCAATCTGAATCTATATGCCTTATACCCCCAACCTTAAACCTTGAACCATATATCTTAGATACTCAACCTTGAACATTATCCCTTAGTTGTAAATTCTCAACCCTTCACCCTAATCCCTCAACCCTATACCTTAAATACTCAACCCTCAACTCTCAACCTTCAACCCTAATCCCTCAACCCTATACATTAAAAACTCAAACCTCAAACCTTAAACTCTCAAAACTTAAACCCTCAACCCTTAAATCCTAATCCTTTAACCCTCAACCCTAAACCCTAAACCCTAAACCTTAAACCCTCAAGCCTCAAGCCTCAAGCCTCAAGCCTCAAGCCTCAAGCCTAAAACCTCAAGCCTCAACCCTTAAACCATAAACCCTATCCCTAAACCCTCTACCCTCAACACTATACCTCAAACCCTAATCCCTCAACACTTAAACCATCAAACCTTAAACCCTTAATCCCTCAAACCTTAAACCCTAAACTCTCAACCCCTAGATACCCTTAAATCCTTAAACCTTAAACCCTATACACTTAACCTTAAACACTCAACCTTGAACATTATTCCTCAACCTTCAAACTTCTACCCTCTACCGTATATTATCAACCCTATAATTGTGCCCTAAACCCTCAACCCTCATCCATATTCCTTATACCCTCAACCTTAAACCCAAAACCCTATATCTTAGACACTAAACCTTGAACATTATACCTAACTATAAAATCTCAACCCTTTACGCTAATCCCTCAAACCTATACCTTAAATCCTCAACTCTCAACCCTAAACTCTCAACTCTAATCCCTCAACCCTATATGTTAAACTCTCAACCCTCAACCCTCAAACCTCAACCCTCAACCCTCAACCCTCAACCCTCAACCCTCAACCCTTAAAATTTCAACCCTTAAACCATCAACCCTTAAACCATAATCCCTTAACCCTCAATCCTAAACCCTCAACCCTAAAGCCTCAAACCTCAACCCTTAAACCTTAAAATCTATACCCTCAGCACTATACCTTAAACCCTAATCCCTCATCCCTTAAACCCTTAATCCCTCAAACCTTAAACCCTTAAACCCTAAACTCTAAACCCCTAGATACCCTTAAACCCTATATACTTAACCTTGAACATTATCCCTCATCCTTAAAACCTCTACCCTATACCCTATACCATCAACCCTTTACTTATTCCCTAAATCCTATACCCTCATCCATATGCCTTATACTGTCAATGTTAAACCTTGGACCATATATCTTAGACAATCAACCTTGAACATTATCCCTCTACCCTAATCCCTCAACCCTCAATCCTCAACCCTAATCCATCAACCCTATACATTAAACCTTCAACCCTCAACCTTAATCCTTCAACCCTCAACCCTTAAACTCTTAAACCTTAAACCCTCAACCCTAAATCCTCAAACCTAAAGCCTTAACCCTCAAACCTAAACCCTATCCCTAAAACCTCTACCCTTGAAACTATACCTTAAACCCTAATCACTTAACCCTTAAAACCTTAATCCCTAAAAACTTAAATTCTTAAACCCTAAACTCTCAACCCCTAAATACCTTAAACCCTTAAGCCTTAAACACTTAAACCCTATATCCTATACACTTAACATTGGACGCTAAACCATGAACATTATCCATCAACCTTCAAACCTCTACCTTATACCCTATACACTCAACCCTATACTTATGCCCTAAACCCTCAACCCTCATCTGTATGCCTTATACCCTCAACATTAAACCCTAAACCCTATATCTTAGACACTAAACCTTGAACATTATCCCTCAACAGTAAATTATCAACCCTCAAACCTATACCTTAAACCCTCAACCCTCAACCCTCAACCCTCAACCCTCAACCCTAATCCCTCAACCCTACACGTTAAACCCTCAATCATCAAACCTAATCATTCAACTATCAACCCTTAAACCCTAATATCTTAACCCTCAACCATAAACCCTCAACCCTTAAACCTTCAACCCTAAACCATATCACTAAACCCTCTACCATTGAAACAATACCTTAAACCATAATCCCCCAACCCTTAAACCCTTAAACTTTAAACCCTTAATCCCTCAAACCTTAAACCCTTAAACCCTTAAACCCTAAACTCTCTTAATCCCTTAAACCCTTAAACCCTTAAACCCTAAACTCTCAACCCCTAGATACCCTTAAACCCATAAACCTTAAACTCTTAAACCCTTACCCTATACACTTAACCTTGGACACTCGACCTTGAATATTATCCTTCAACCTTCAAACCTCTACCCTCTACCCTATACCATCAACCCTATACTCATGCCCTAAACCCTCAACCCTCATCCAAATTACTTATAACCTTAATCTTAATCTTAAACCCTCAACCCTATATCTTAGACACTTAAACTTGAACATTATCCCTCAAATATAAACTCTCAACTCTCTAACCTAATCCCTCAACCATACACCTTGAATCCTCAACCCTCAACCCTCAAACCTCAACCCTAATCCATCAAATTTATATGTTAAACCCTCAAACCTCAATTCCCAACCATCAACCCTCAACCATTAACTACAAATCCTCAACCATAATCCTTCAACCCTCAACCCTTAAGCCCTAAACCCTTAAACCCTAATCCCTTAACCCTCATCCATAAACCCTCAACCCTAAAGCCTCAAGCCTCAACCCTTAAACCTTCAATCCTAGAACCTATCCCTAAACCATCTACCCTTTACACTGTACCTTAAATCCTAATCCATCAACCCTTAAACCCTTAAACCCTTAATCCCTCAAACCTTAAACCCTTAAACCCTAAAATCTCAAAACATAGATACCCTTTAACCCTTAAACCTTAAAAAAGTAAACCCTATACACTTGACCTTGGACACTCAACCTTGAAAATTATCCCTCAACCTTCAAACCTCTACCCTATAACCTATACCGTCAACCCTATACTTATGCCCTAAACCATCAATCCTCATACATATGCCTTATACCTTAAACCCTAAACCCTATATCTTAGATACTCAACCTTGAACATTATCCCTCAGCTATAAATTATCAATCCTCTACCCTAATAACTCAAACCTATACCTTAAATACTCAACCCTAATCCCTCAACCCTATATTTTAAAACCTCAAACCTCAACTCTCAAACCTAATCCTTCAACCCTCAACCCTTAAAATCTCAACGATTAAACCCTAATCCCTTAACCATCAATGCTAAATAATCAACCCTAAAGCCTCAAATCTCAACCCTTAAACCTTCAACCATAAAATATCTACCCTTGACACCATACCTTAAACCCTAATCCCTCAACCCTTAAACCCTTAATCCATCAAACCTAAACCCTTAAACCCTAAACCCTAAACTCTCAACCTTAAAACCTATACACTTAACCTTGGACACTCAACCTTGAACATTATCCCTCAACCTTCAAAACTCTACTCTATACCCTCAACCCTCATCCATATGCCTTACACCCTATATCTTAGACACTCAAACTTGAACATTATCCCTAAATTGTAAACTTTGAATCCTCTACCCTAATCCCTCAACCCTATACCTTAAATCCTCAACCCTCAACCCTCAACCCTCAACCCTATACATTAAACCCTCAACCCTCAACCCTCAAACCTTAAAATATCAACCCTTAAAGCCTCATCCATTAAAGCCTCAACCCTAAACCCCTCTACTATATACATTAAACCCTTAACCCTAATACATCAACCCTATACCTTAAACTCTAATCTCTTAACATTCAACCCTTAAACCCTAATCCCTTAAGCACTCAACCCTTGACCCTTTAAACTTAAATCCTTAAACCCTCAACCCTTAAACCTTAATCCCTTAATCCTCGACCCTTAAACCCTTAATCCCTCAAACCTTAAACCATTAAACCCTAAAATATCAACCCCTAGATACCCTTAAACCCTTAAACCTTTAACACTTAAACCCTATACCCTATACGCTTAACCTTGGACACTCAACCTTGAACATTGTCCCTCAACCTTCAAACCTTTACCCTATACCCTATAACCTCAACCCTATACTTATGCCCTAAACCCTAAACCCTCATCCATATACCTTATACCTTCAACCTTAAACCACAAACCCTATATCTTAGAAACTCAACCTTGAACATTATCCCTCAATTATAAACTCTCAAACTTCTACCCTAATACCTCAAACCTATACCTTAAATCCTCAACCCTAAAGTCTCAACCTTCAACCCTCAACCTTTAAACTCTTAACCCTTAAACCCTCAGCCATTAATCCCTCAAACCTCAACCCCTCTACCATATACATTAAAACATTAATCCTAAACCCTTAACCCCTAATCCCTTAACCCTCAACCCTCAACCCTATCCCTAAAGCCTCAACCCTCAACATTTAAACCTTAAACCCTAAACCCTATCCCTAAACCCTATACCCTTGACACTATACCTTAAACCCTAATCCCTCAACCCTTAAACCCTTAATCCATCAAACCTTAAACCCCTAAACCCTAAAATCTCAATGCCTAGATACCCTTAAACCCTATACCCTATACACTTAACCTTTGAAACTCAACCTTGAACATTATCCCTCAACCTTCAAACCTATACCCTATACCCTATACCATTAACCCTATACTTATGCCATAAACCCTAAACCCTCATCCATATACCTTATACCATCAAACTTAAACCCTAAAACCTATGTCTTAGATACTCAACCTTGAAAGTTATCCCTCAAATGTAAACTCTCAACCCTCTACCCTATACCCTCAACCATATAATTAAGCCCTAATACCTCAATCCTCAACCCTATACCTTAAACCTTGAAACTTACACCCAAAATTCCTCATCCCTATACCCTATAACTCCACTCTTATACCCTAAACCCTGAATATTGTGCCTCAACCCTATACTTAAAACATAAACCATAAAATCTCAACCCAAGTCACCCTATAATTTATATACCCTTAATCCATATCGTAAACCCTAAACTCAATATCCTAAGCCCTAATCCCTATACCTTACAAACTTAATCTTATACACTCAACAAGCTGAATATTATCCCTCAATCGTAACCCTCAAAACCTCTACCCTCTACCCGCTACCATCTACCCTCAACCTATTACTTAAGCCCTAATCCCTCAACCCTCAACCCTATACCTTAAAACCTAAACCCAAAAACCTCAACCCTCAACCCTAAAAACTATACTCTCAGGTCCTTATATACCCTAAACCCAAAACACTTACATACATACATACAAGCATACATACAAGCATACATACATACAAGCATACATACATACATACACACATACATACATACATACAAGCATGCATACATATATACATACATACAAGCATGCATACATACATATAGCCATAGACACAAGCATACACACATACATACAAGAATACATATATACACACATACATACATATAAGCATACATACATACATATAGGCATACGTACATACATACATCCATATATACATACATACATACATACACACACACATACATACATACATACATACATACATACATACATACATACATACATACATACAAGCATGCATACATACATACAGGCATGCATACATACATTCATAAATACATACATGCATACATACATACATACATACATACATACATACATACAAATATATATAATACAAATATATATACAAAAATACATACATCAAACATACTTAACAAACTTGAACATAAATTATTCCAAGCAAGACATAACACAATCATGTTATAACGCACTCATGTTATGCCAAACTTGACAAACATGCAACAAACATTTGTAAAAAAACAAAAAAATAAAGCAAAACATAACTCGAGCGCCTTATAACATGTTTGCGCTATATATTTCTTTGGGAATCCCCAAGCCTTAGGCTTGGGATTGCTTTGGATTGCTTTGGATTTCCAACCCAAAGGCTTGGATTGCCTTCCCAATGTCCAAAGACGTGTTTTTGCATATTCTATAGGATTTCACATAATCTTGTTCGTGCTAACCATCAAGTCTGCATGTTTTTCAAGGTCAAACAAATCAAACACTTGGGTACTGTTAGGATTTCTCTTATCTATTTAACGATGTAATTTTTTTCACATTTTGAAAATGTTAAGCCTTTCATCTTTAATTTCTTTTTTTTGTGTGTTCTTTTTTTGGAAAAAACCAATGTTTGGTATTTTTTACTTTATAAATTAACCATTCATTGAAATTTCAAATAAATTATATTTTTATAAACTAGACTCCATTCTACACATATTAAAAAAGATGATTTTCAATTTTTTTTCAAAATTTATAGGAGTAGCACAACCAAAATTCTATTTTTCAAGATGTGTCCACTTTGAAAATTAGTAAAAAGTCAAATATTCATTAAAAAATTATCAAAAAAATTGGGCATAAACTACATGTTGTTTGCTAATTTCTCATTGAAGTGATTTTAAAAATACCAAAAAAAAGTTAACCTTTTGAGGGAGCCACAAAACACACTATGTTATATTTTGTTGATAGAAACAACACCAATTTTTGTGGCTCCCTTTTTTGAACCCCTTAATCTATACCATTTAAAAAATAAATAGTAGTTTAGAAAGTAGGCTCAGAGCAATACGAACATTGTTTTGTTGCATCCTAAAATTTTGAGTGTAACTATGCTCAATTTCTCATCCAAGGTCAGTATTTCACAATTAAAAAAAAAAAAATGGCCACTTAGGACCCCTTTTTGGCCCCCCATCTTCCTACACTTACCCAACTATTTAAAAATTACCTTTATCATGGGGTTGGTTGAGATAATCTACCTCCAAACAAAAGGAAATAAGATAGTCAACTCCTACTACACGGTGCAAACACAATTTTGATGGTGCATCTAGGAGCAATCTTGAAACATCTAGGCTAGGTTGTATTTTGAGAGATCATGATAATATAATTGGAGTGGCCTCAAAAGGGATCAATAATGAAACAAATAATAAATTTGGGACATAAGGGCTTCTCTTAGATTTACAAAAATGTATCTGGATTGGAATAAGAAGAGTGCAAATTGAAGGCAACTTAATAGTGAATAGGGATGAGCATGAGAGTGAGAGCAGGGATTTCAAACCAAGGTGAGGGCGTGGGTGGCGATGATGGTGAAGGAGATGATGAGGATGGTTTATATGGGTGATTCCATGCTGATTCTAGTCTAGTCTACCTTATTAGAAGCCATAGGGTGTTGTGTGGTCATTTGGTGGCGGTCCCTCTGTTGGCTCAAGGGGATCTTGTATCCCTTTTTGGTCGTTTTGTGGGTGGTTTGTTGGCTTCTTCTTGGTGTGGCTATTTTGTTTACTTCTAGTTCTTACTGGATTTTTTCACCAGTTTTGAACTTGGTTTCATTTGGTTTTGTTGTCTACTTGATGGTGTTCTTGTCCAATGATGGTTGTTGTGGTTTCTCATATTATTTTTCCTCATCCCTCTTTTTTCTCTTTGGGGGATTTGTCTCCATTTTTGGGGTGATTTGGTGCCTTCCTTTGCTAGTTTTGTCTCCATATAGCTCCATTGGCTTCTGGTGGTTAGGGGTTCTCTAAGCCTCAAGAGGGTCGAGCTTATTGATTTATTTACTATTGAGGTTGTGGAGAAGTGGTGGTTTTCCCTCGTTGCTATGAGCGGCTTTCTAGTTTTGGAAGGTGTTTTTTTATGCCCCTTCCCCTATTCTTTTGGTGTTGTGTTTGAACCCCCTTTGGTCTCTGTTGTTTCCTTTTGTGGTGGGGTTGTCTCTATTTTGACCCTATTTCTTTTGGAGTCTTGGGCTGTGTTTTCTACCCCTATTTTTGGTGGGGTGTTGTTTGAGAGGGTGTTATTGTTTGAACTTGTGTTCTAGATCCCCTTCTATTCTTTAATGCCTTTGTTGCTAATGGGGTTTGATTATCATTTGGATGTTACTCTTGTGACCGGGATATCTTTATGTTGGTCCCAATTTTGTTTGATGAGCTCTTTTTTCTTCCCCTTTTGGGCTTTAAAATTTGATCTGCAAGTTGGGAGTGTGTTTGTCCAGATAGTTGTGCGCCTTCACATGTTTAAGCTAAAATCTCAAGAATTTCTTCTCTCAAGTTTGATGTCTGATGAGTGTTCTCATTCTTCTTCCATGCTCTATTTTTTTCTATGCCAAAGGATGTCATGTCTTCCCTTTCTATGGGTATAGCTTCTTTATTTTGGGTTCTACAGTTGAATTCTTATATGGAGGTGGAGAATGCTCCTTCTAAGGTGGAGCCCTCTCTGATTGAGGTGGAGAGGGGTATTGTGGAACTGTCGGGAAGTTCTATGTTCTATGGTAATGGTTTTCATTCCATCCTCTCCTATAGAGGGGAGCCATCTCCTATTGAGGTGGAGGGTGGTTTGGTGTTTCGAGCTACTTGGTGTTGTGAGAAGGCTGATGCTCTTCAATGTTTTGTTTTTATTTTCACTCCCCTATTGAGGTGGGAAGCTTGGATCCATTGGTTTCTATTGCTAAGTGTTTTGCTACAGTCTAGCTATTATATGTTGATGGTTGCCTAGCTAACTCAAGCAATTCTTATTTCTTGTTAGGGTTTTAATTCCCGTTATTTTCTTAGGTTTAAGGTCTTGATTAAAACCTTGTTGTATAAGGTTTAAGGTCACTTCAAAACCTTTGTGCAGTTAGTGTTTTCTTGTATTTTCTATTTGGTGTTGTTGTTGTTTGGATGTTGTTGGGCTAAGTTTTTCTTTTTAGCAGCTTGATTTTCTTGGTTTGGGTTTCAGGTCCCTTCAAAACATATTTTCCCCATATAATCAAAACTTAATAGTCATTATTGATGCCATACAGAATAGGGGAAAACGATTATAAATAATAATAGGACCCTAAAGTAGATTTGGTCATTGTTAGAGATTTTAAATGAATTTCCATTCAAACACATATATAGGTAGATCAACTTCCATGTAGATTCCTAGGAAAAAATTGCAATAAACCATCATATAGGGTGATTAGTTAGCGAGACCTTAGATTTTTGGTACAGTTAAAACTATACCAAGTATTTTTTGGAAAAAATAAAATGATACAATTTTTAAAGAAAAATGGATATAGGATCTATTAGTAAAATTTGATGGAGTTCAAAATAAAATATATTATATAAGTACCTTCAGAGGAATGTTGGTGCATAAGGGGAAAAGATCAAAGAAAAATAACAAAAATACAAAAGCGGATTGAATATTGTGAATCCCAATTTGGAACTAGAGAAGAAAAGCCATATAGAAGAAGTTTATGCGGGATGCAAAGTGAATAATGAGGTGAATATTTGAGATGTATGGTTGATGTATTGGATATAGCAGACAAATATGTGGGGGAATTGGAAAAAGTGTGATAATTAGGAGATTTCTGGGGTAAAGGTTCTCCAAAAAGGAAATAAGAGATTGGGTTTAAATCAAAAATTGGAATCCACATTGCATATCCAATGTAAAATTTTATGTTGAAGGGATTTTTTGTGGCTATTTTTGAATTTGAAGAGAAGACAGATAAGATATTGAATGTCAATGAATGGAGAAATGGTAATTTGTTTTTATATTTATAAAAATGTAGGCTTAATTTCAATCTCTTAGAATATTCCCCAATTGATGGATTGATATGGTTAAGATTGTATAATTTACCATATGAATATTAGTCTGGGAGATGTTTAGCCAAGATAGGAGATAGGATTGGAGGAAAAATTGAGGTTGATCTACGCGATAGTGAAACCCAAATTTGTGCCAAAATTTTGGTGGTCACAATTCAAGAGACCCCTAAATCAATACATTTAGTTGTAGGGGAGAAACATTGGGTGCATACTGTTGATGCCAAAAAATGGCAAGGTAATAGCCTCTTGTGGGAAACTCAGCTTTAGGGGGAACCTATTGCACCAAACTGAGTGACCTCTGGATTTTAAAGAAGATGGATTCTTCTATAACTAGGGTTTTGAAATGGGAAAAGGAAGAAAATATAAAATAAAATGATCTAACTAGGGTGATACGCCAAGATTTAGATATTAGGTATGGTAAATATATCTTTAGGGATAAGGTTTAAGGGCCTGTTGGTGGTCTGTTGTGTTCCAAAAAGGAAAAACAAAGATAGAATCCTGAATGATTCACTTATATGACAAAATAAACTTCATACACATTTTCAAGACGGAAGAGTTCAAGACATGATCTAGACCAATAATTCGTATTGATATATAGAAGTTTAAGAATGATACATCTAGCACAACAATGGCACAATAAAACTTATCAAATATTGAAGAAAATAGAAAGGCCGAACGATGGCACAGTCTGTGAGTTATTTTACAATAATCTAATAAATAAAATAAAGGCCTAGTTCTTCTATTAATTCTTTCACCGAAAAAAAGAGTAGGAAATCTTGGAACTTCTGGAACCCCCCGCTTTGACTTAAGAAGCAGTATTTATAATGGAAACCTAGCTTGATGAGTAGGCAATAGGAGACATTCTCTGATCATGAGCAATGGTGTTTCAATAAATAATTTTCTCTAGCCATTGCAACAAAAAAGATTTGGGCCATGAATGAGGACGCCCAAAGGCTGGATGCATCCCCTGTGAATGATGGTAGTGGTCCCAAAAAATCAGTGCTTGGACACGTGCGATCCACTCATGATGACGTTTATAGAACATGGCAACTGGTAATAGTTGTCCCTGCTTGGTTTACCATCGCAATGAAGCCTCCAGAAGATCACATGGCAAGCAGTTGGGGCCTGACGCAAATCATTTCCCTTGAGCAATGAAGAACCTACATTGTGAAGACACATGGATGCCTTTCATAGACTGCGTTGAATGGTGGGGTCTGGTTTGAAATGTGTGCAAACTAATGCTATGTGGTAGATGGTCGGGACCCGAAAGGGGAGTGACACGAAGAGGCTCAAAATTTTGCGAATGGCTGACATGTGGAAACCTGTTGCAAAATTTTGAAAGGAAACATGAGAAAAACCTTGCGAATAGTGCTCAACTAATAGGTGGTGGTACTGGCACAAATTTGTATTAAAGAGAGCCCGACTTTACCTTTTCTCAAAAAAGAGGACACAACCAATACTTAGGCAAAACAAACTTTCCCGAAGGGAGCTTGGGAATTTCTATTGTTCACAGCTTTTGGTGACTTATCAGGGGCGTTTCACTTGCAAAATGAGGAACCCACAAATTTCTAGTTTGTATACTAGAGCCTTATCCATTGGGTAGTGTGTTTAGAGCTTTGAGAGGGCGGTCTAAAGTGGTAGCCATTCATCTTCAGATGGGGACAATAAGTAATACAATTTCTCTTATTCTCCTTGCAGCTCAATCACTTCCTTGTAAGGTAGCGCTGATGATATATCGGCCCAGGACTCAAATTGAAAAAGGAGATGGGCGATTGACTGAGTGATGTTCTCAAAATATTTTTTGGTAAGGGGTTGGCTAAAATTATGTAAGGCAAACAAATCTCGTTGCCTTTCCTTGACCTTTGTTGTGATATGCTCCATTGTGGCCACTGATCCATCATCCAGGAAAAGAGAAGGTAAACCCATTTGAGTTAGGTGGGAAAACCTGGCCCTTATGCTATTCATGGCCTAATCCAACCTGACGACACATTCATTGGTATGAAGGACAACTGTGCAATAACAGATTACCCTGCTAGCTATTTTAGTAGCGGCCCCTCAATCCTCAATCCCCGCATCTACCAAGATCTTGTCTAAGACCGTATATAATGTGTTTAATAATCTTTCGGCCTTGGGAACTCTCTCCATGGTGGGCTGAGGAATTTGCTTGATTACCTCATGAACCCCTTTGCTAAGATTTGTTGTTTCTGCCACAAATTGGAGTGTTGGTTGTAGAGTTAGGCAGCATGCCTTCACTCTTTCCCAATATGAGATGTATAACTATTGGGCTATTTGTAGGAGGTCTGTCTAATTGACCGAGCATAAGGTTGAGTCCTTTAGTAAGGTGATATCCTGATCCCTTCATTCTATATCATGTACGATCTTGAAAATCCTTTGTTTTTCTGTGGTGAGTTGCCCCTGTAGCTTTTGCGACTCTGTGAGCTAGTTAGTCTTGGCTCGTTCTTTTTTCATCACTTGTTGCTCTAGTGAAAACTCGAGCTCTATGATTTCATTCTCCAGTTGAGTCCGATGGTGCTAGAAATCTGCATCTTTCTACTGCATTTGCTGCTCCATTCTTTTCAACTGGTCCCAATATTCATGATTCTTTTGTTGCTGCTCAACAACTAGATTAGGATCAATGGACTGAAGTCCCACCAAATATTCTTAGAGTTTTTCTTCTTCCACCTCCCTTTGCTGCAATAGGCACTTAAATTCAGCCTCCATAGCCTTTTCCTTGGAGACCAAGACATCGCCTCTGTCCTTCAGGTTTTTTTATCTATTCTTCCTTTTTCCTAAGTTGGCGATCGGAATTAAGAAATTCAGTGGTCACTACCCATTATGTTTCCTCCATGAGTTCCACCTTATCTTGCGGCTGGGCCCTACTCAAGTCAAGCATTACAACATACATGTTGTAGTCATTTGGTTGCATCTCTCCTTATCGTTTGCTGATAGTTGGTATCAGTGTCATGAAATACAGTGACTACTGAGCCTCATGAAAACCAGTGTGTAATTTTGGCTCTACTGGTTTCTTGGCATCCTTTGCTCTTCTTTTTTGGGCTTTGATTTATCATGCATGCTTGGTTTTTTCACCTTATGACAAGAATTTGGCAGGTGATCTGATGAGTCTGCTTGCAAAAGGTGCACCAGGAGGAAGAGAGAAAGGAAATAGAGGACATTAGTCCTATGTGACTTCTTCTTTAGAATATTGATAGTCTGAGGTGAGAAAGGGGGAATACTCTAGTAGTCAAACTATGAACCAGGAGGGTCCGATGAGTGCGGAGTCATGGTGGTCACCATTTGCTGGGATGAATGAATCAACTCAAGTACTGTTGTAGCAGGGGATGTATCAATGAGGGTAGAAGGAGAAAATTACATGATGCTTTGGGATGTGGAGTGGGCCAAGGTGAATGGAGTGAGATTTCACAAAGGATTTAAGGAAAATGGGGCCTTATGAGAGAATTGTGCAAAACCTCTTGCAATTGTTGAAGCGGAGGCCAAAATGCATTGGTCAGTGCATGCAACAAGAGGTGATGCAGATACAATAGGGGTTGCTGAGATTTGTAAAACTAGAGAAGAGGGAGATAAAAAGATACCTGTGGTGCGGATGACTATGGTTCTTGACCTATTGCGGGCTCTTCTTCTACGTGTGGTTCCTATGAAAATCCTCTTGAAAGTGCCTCGATGAGCTGCCACTTTGTTGGTGGTGAGTTATCAACTGCTATAGTTTCACCTTGCTTCGATGAGGTTGTCAGGGTTCTCCTTGTTGTCTAGGTGTGATTCAATGAAGAGTTTGCACTTGATATATTAACCCGTACATTAGAGGAAACCTGAGTAGGTTGATTACATAGTTTTTCCCCTTTGCTATGCAAAAGTGTCTTGTACTTCTACTTTTGGTTGAGCCCCCCATCTGATTGCAACTCAACATCCTCTGAACTGGAACTCTTTTCACGACTCTTTTCAAAATTTGGATGCTCGTTGTTCCATAATTTTTCAATCTTTTCATCCGTTTCTAGGTTGTTATAGGGAGCCTCAATCTGCTGTATTTCTTGTTGGTATATCCAGAAGTTATTCACCTTTTCCTCCTTCTAGTCATAATTGTTCATCAAATTATTGCGTAGGGTTGTTTCGATCCTTTTGGTTTTGTTAAACTGCCTAATCTTGTAGTAGAACCTCAACCAAGGCAGAAGACCATCCTTAGCAGAGATGTAGGCCAAGTCGATGATACATTCATCTACATCTGAAATTGGATTCTAACGTTCCTCCTAGCAAGGCCGGGGATAGTGAGTTACCTTGACATAATTGTTAGGTACGTCATTATTGGGGTTGTAGTTCCATTTTTCGTAGATCCATACTAACCCAAAATGAACCAACTTCGCCTCCAATACGTTGTGAGCCTTCCTCTTAGTCATGACCACAATCTTAAAGCTTATCAGAAGATAGAAAAATGCCTTCTTACATGCCTTCCCATTGCAAAATGTGTCGTCAATTATCAAAACTTGGCGGAAAACCTCTAGTGCCAGTACCCGTTCTGTAAGACATGATCGAAGATGGAAGGGCACTTTGGTGAAACTGTGCAACCAAACGAATGTGAAGTCCCTGCCAAGAAACCAATCACACCTTGGAAAAAAGTTTTGCATGAACTCAGTCTAGTCGGAGCTCAACCGTAAGACAGTGCTATCCCCTCTCAAATCTTGTAAAACCAGATATATGAAATAGTCTGAAAATGAAAAATATTCATATGTCATAGAGAGAAGGGGGGTCCATACAAAAACTGACTTCCTATTCTGATCTTCATCAAAGATGGAGAGCTCAAAACGCTTATGAAAGAAGTTTAGATTCTAGTGCAAGAACATATGTGCGAGGAAAGATGGGAACTTGAACCTCCATTGGAGCCTGTATTAAGCTAGCTGACTGAGCATTTCTTGCATGAGAAATTCGGCAAAATCATACCAGCAAAGAGAATGTTGCCTTCGCAATTGAAAACCCAATCCTGGCTGAAACTCTTGGACCTCCTTTTCAGACTCCAGTTGCAAATGAACGCCATCATCCAAAATGCATCATGGAAGCTTTTATGCATGAATAGTATCTTCATTGTTCTACTCTGAGTCTCCTTGCTGTAGAAATTCATTGTGAGGTCTCTACCTCTCCAATAGGACTCTCCCATTTTTGGAGAGTCCTATTATAGCCATCAAGTGAGTCCTAGGTAGAGACTGCATTGAGTATGAGGACAAATATTGAGTAAATAATGATATCAGTTCACACTTCGTTGGTTCGCTGCTTGATGCTTAGGCTCCAAAAGCCATGATTCTTCGTTTGGCAATTCAGATTTTTTCGAAGAAGTACTTGGGGGGATTGGCGAGGTGGTGAGTAATGCGGTGTATGGCTTGGGACTTCCTATTGCAAGTGGCCTGAGGAAGCATGATGAAGAAGATGCAGTGGTGTTGTGGGTGCCTGACATGTATGACAAAGAATAAACATTCACTGGCTATTATAGCCATCAAGTGGGTCCTGGGTAGAGACTGCATTGAGTATGAGGACAAATATCAAGTAAATAATGATATCAGTTCACACTTCGTTGCTTCGCTGCTTGATGCTTAGGCTCCAAAATCCATGATTCTTCGTTTGGCAATTCAGATTTTTTCGAAGTACTTGGGGGGCTTGGTGAGGCGGTGAGTAATGCGGTGTACGGCTTGGGAACCATGTGTTCCCTTTGCCACTCATCATGGGTGTTGATATTTATTTTGTATATATACGCTTGACATAAGGCTCACATATATATGTCATAAATATATGTATATGGCTATACCTTTTGAATATTTGGTCGTAGGGCCCTTTTGACAATGTTTTATCACAACATATATATATCGGATATACTTGCTTATGTTTAAACTTCTTTATCTTCTTTCTTTCATTTTCGCAACATGGGCTAAATCTTTCGCATCTTAATTGAAATTCTACAATTTGAATGACATGCTTTTTTTTTTTCTTCTAATAATGGGCCTCATGAAATTCTCCCTTCTCGTCATATAACTGTGAAAAATGTGATAAAAGAACTGACTGACAAAACACAAAAAATAAAAACTAATTACATTTTTACAAATTTACATTCGCATAAAACAACTGTAGCCTAATTGAACAATTTTAAGTGAATTCTATAGACCGAAATCCCAAGTGGCTCTTGTTCCATATTTTCTAATTCAAATGCATTGTTCTATTTGCATTGAACTATTTTGAAAGGGCCTTCCCACAACTTGTCAAATTTTCCACGTTGTCCAGGTTTTGTGGCTCTTTCATTATACTTTAGTACTAGGTCTCTGCATTTTAGACCTTGTTCCAAATCCCTTTTTTCGAACTATTTCTTAACCACTTGCTGGCGATTAGTCATGAATATTAGGGATTTATCCCTTTTTTCTTACACCTCCAGTAATTCGGCCAACTGAACTTCCATTGCTCCATTTTCTTCAATCTCTAAAGACTTGAGTAATTGCAGCGTAGGTATCTCTATAGAGATAGGCAACAACACTTCTTTTTAGTATACTAGCTCATATGGCAAAGTCTTCAAGGCTTTCTTAGGAGTTATGTGGTCCGACCATAATTTTTTTTGGTGATTCTTATGCCATTCCTTCTCATGATCGGACCCGATCCTTTTAATGAGTTGGATTAAATTCTTATTAGTCGACTCAGCCAAGCCATTTCCTTGCGGGTAATAGTTTGATGAGTTTTTAGGAATATGTCATGTGTAAGTGTGAACCAAAAAACCTTAGAGCCTAGGAATGCTTTGGCATTATCTGAGATGATGGTCTTTGGTGGGCCGAACCTTGTTACTAGCCCTTCAAGAAAATCCATAATTTTTGCTTCGGTTGCATTTTTTAGGGGTATGGCTTCAGTCCATCTTGTAAAGTAATATGTAGCTATGAGAATCCACTTATGGCCGGCGCTGGAAGTTGGGTTGATCATTCCTATGAAGTCTAGTCCCCATTGCGTGAATGTTTCATCTAATACTATCAGATTAAGAGGCATGGCATCATTCTTTCTCCTCCCTACGTAGAATTGGCATTCGTTGCACGTCTTTATCATTTTGTAGGAATCATTGAACAACGTGGGCCAAAAGTACTTAGCGCACAAGATCTTGATGGTTGTAGTTTTTGTAGAGAAGTGTCCCCCTTTGGGTCCTTCGGGGCTGCTATGGAATGTGTCAAGAATTTTCCTCCCTTGCTCCATAGTGACACATTGTAGCAGGATGAAATTGAAATTTCTCTTGAAGAGAACTCTTTCAATGAGTGCATACCCATTGTTTTGTAGTCGGTAGAACCTTCTTTTTGCAAAGTGAGGCCTAATGGATATTTTCCAGTGTGCATAAATCTTGTCCTATCTATTAGCCAACATTCCTTGGGTTCGAACTCATTCATCAAGATTTGTTCCGCTAACTCTATTCTTGTTTCTACTTCTTTGTTGTGCGCCAAATATTCACACAACCCTCTTCCTTTGAGGATCTTTGTGGGCTTGACTTCAATGTCATATTCCAGGATCTTAGTGATCCAATTAACTCTCTTTTCAGTGATTTTCCCCTCCATAATGTATTCGCGTACAGTGGAGTGTGTGACATATACAATCACCTTGTTGCAACATATCGGATGTCAAAGTTTTTTGAGTCCTTTTACTATTGCAAACACATGTCTTTCAATGAAGTTGTAGTTCACCTAATATTCCTTCAAGGTCCGAGAGTGAAATGCTATTGGGTGTTCTCCCTTTCCTTCACTATCCTTCTGGGTCAGGACCGTAGCGATGCTTGTCTCGCTATTGAAAATATACATCATGAAGTCTTTGGATAAATTTGGGTTTACCAGCACAGGGGTTGAGGAAATGGTGTCTTTTACCTTCTCAAAGGCTTCTTTTGCTTCCTTTGTACACTTGAATAATTGGTCCCTCTTTAGCATCATAGTGATTGGTTGGATTATTCTTGCAAAATTAGAGATTATTTTTCTTACAAAAGTTACTTTTCCCAGGAAGGACTGAACTCCCTTTTTGTTAACTGGAAGGGGAAGTTATCTGATTGCTTTTACCCTTTCGGGATCAATAGAAATCCCATCCCTAACCACCACATGCCCTAGTAGCTTGCCTTTTGGTACGCCAAAAACACATTTTTTGGGGTTCAAGGATACCCCGAACTCTTGGCACCTTTTGAAAACCAATTCCAGATGATTGAAATGGTCATCTTTTGACTTGGGAAACATAGTTAGGTCATCTAAATAGATGAGGATGATCTTATTGATTAGTTCACTAAAGGTGATGTCCATTGCTCGCTGAAAGGTAGCTCCCACATTTGATAGCCCAAAGGACATTTTCGTGTATGTGAATGTTCCCCATTTGGTGGTGAACATAGTTTTATATTAATCTTTTTCTTTTTCTCGGACTTGATTATAGCCCGACGAGCCATCTAGTAGAGAGAACATTTTCAAACCTGCCATGGTTTGCAAAATGGATTTCATGGAAGCCAGTGGGTAATGATATTTTAGTGATGCTTTGTTCAATCATGAAAGTCAACACAAAGATGAATTTCTTCATTATTTTTTCAGACTGGCACAAGGTTAGACACCCAAGTGTTGTGTTTAATTGGAAACACGATCCTTGACTAGATCAACTTTCCTAGTTCTTGTGCCATCAAGGCTTCAATCTTCAGATTGAAAAACCTTTGTTTTTGTCGGATAGGTTTAGCACCCTTCGTGAGTTCAATGGTATGCTGGATGATACCAAGATCATAACCTTTGAGGTTGTCATAAGACCAGGTTATTAATCCTCCGTATGTTTCACAGAGATGGATCAGTCTATCTTTGTCGTATTGTAGGAGTTATTTCTCGACTTTCAGTTTTCTTCCACTTCTGACCTCAAGGTTAGCATAGTTTGCTTGGTTCACCACAAACTTCCTTTTATTGTTCCTTGCATCATCACAGTCGAAAATATTCTCGAGTGTGACCAACCCTCAAAATTTTGTTTGACCTTAATTGAATGATCTATCCTTCGTATGCTTCTTCTATCTTCGGCTAGAGTTGATCGAAAAACTCACTCGACTACTGAAGAAACGAGAAAATATGTTCATCGCTTTTGAACACTTGTCAACTTCAATAATTGTCTGGAATGGATGGTTAGATGATTACTCGTACTGAATGTATATTTTCCATTAGGTCGGAATCAAGACCAAATTGAGATCCTATCGTTTCCATGCGATCCGCAATTGAATTATGTTCCCTTGACATCGCATGGATGTTGAGGGCTTCAAAATTTTCAATGAGGTTCCATACTCTGTGCCTATAAGATCGCATGTGAAAAAATTTCATAGTAGAAGTATTTCTGACTTGGTTGATTATGAGTTATGAATCTCTGAATAATTTTATTTGCTTGATACCCATGCGCTCCGCAAGGCTTAGTCCTTGCACAAGAACCTCATATTCAACCTAATTGTTTGAGCAGGAAAACTGAAAGCAAAAATATTTGAGAATCTGCTCATCATTTGGGGACATTAGGCATATCCCAGCACCAACGCTGAGTTTTCATTTTGCACCGTCAAAGTGCAGCATCCATAGCTCCGAGGTTTGACCGACTATGAAATCCCTTGCTATCCTTGGCAACTCTTAATATTCATCATAGATGATGTAGGTGCCCAATCCGGTAGCATGATAGTTGTCATAAAGGTTGGTATTTGCATTTTTGCTAAAAAACACTTCTTCAAAAGTGGCTTTGTCTTGGGTCTTCGACTTGCTACCAAAAACTTCTTCTTTTGTATAAGAGGTTTGAGGAGCTTCAATTTCTTCTTTCTTGGGAGGAGTATGAGTAGCCTCGTAGCTGATCATGGCTTCATCGACCACATGCTTTGAATGCAGTGATTCTGATACAATCTTCACCTTAGATCTGTGTTTGGTTTGTAGAATTAGGTGAGATGAATCCAAAGAAAGGTATCCACCTATTTTTTCCATGAATTCCCATGATAGGCAAAGGCCGAACATGGGAGGAACATCAATGATCATGGTATCTTGTGGTACTATGATGCTAGGATAGGTAAACAAGGTTAAAGGGAGGTCTTTAATGAGGCCTACCATCTCGACATTGTTCCCATCCAACTACATAACTCCCCTTTTTAGGGGTTCGTAGCTAAGTCCTAAGGCTTCAGCTATCTGCTTGGGCATGAATGTGGTACTGACACTGGAGTCAATCATGGAGTTGTGCAATAATTTCTTCCCAATAATGAGAGTTAGGAAGAAGGGTCTAGGTTTTGGCTTCTCCTCTTTTCGCTTTATCGGAACTTCTTCTGCAATGTTCGCAAGGACTTTAGCTGGAGCTGATGCGTCGATGGCTTTTTAAGAATCATTTTTTGTTGGTTGTTCAAT
Organism: Sequoiadendron giganteum; assembly: GCA_007115665.2. Classification (NCBI taxonomy): domain Eukaryota; kingdom Viridiplantae; phylum Streptophyta; class Pinopsida; order Cupressales; family Cupressaceae; genus Sequoiadendron; species Sequoiadendron giganteum. The sequence continues at coordinate 210,742,605 of CM021105.1, read as the reverse complement.
TGTATCTTTATGCAGGGATCCCTATAGTAATGATTTCTATTCTGGAATAGCTAAGATATCCCAAAGGGACACACTAGCAGAAGATTTCTTTAATTCTTCCACCACGTTGATGGGTGATAGATTTGGAGGCTTTTGCTCTTTTGCCTTTGTGGTAATAACTTATTTTCATACCTGAGGCTCTGGAGAAATTGGAGAAGGGATAGGGAGTTGGTTTGGAATAATTTTAGGTTAGGGAGTGACCAACTCACCTATAAATCTTCTCTTTGATTGGGTGTTGTAATCAGACTGCACCTTCGAGGTTGCCGTTGTGGATGCTTCATAAGTGAACACTATTTCATCCCCTTCCATCTAAGAAAGGAGAGCATGATCATGAGCAATGCCACCTTCTTGCTTCAGGGACATTCCTTGTATCTATGAGGTGAGAACCAAATATTTCAATGCGAAAGAGGTGTATACATGCCCTCCCAAGCTCATTGTTGCATCTTGCCTACGTTGTTTGGCAATTTTCTGTTGTAAACTGCCACGTGGGCAATTTTGAGGCATATGAGCGTTGTTGTAGGGATAAAACCAAGCGTTGAAATCTTCGAAGACGTTGTTTTCCTGACGGTAAGTTCTCTGCTCATACTTGTCTGAGTAGTTCCCAATGGAGCTGGTACAGGTACTATTTGGTTATTTGTTTGAGTTGGCAGAGTTGTGCGTGCAACCCCTTGATATTGGTTTTGTTGGTAAGAGGGTCTGTTACCCTGATAAATTTGATAGGTTGGTCTCGGAGGAGTAGACTGATTGTGTTTGATAGCGGTTACTTCATTTGTTAAGTTTCGCTACATCTCCCTTATGTCACTCATTTCGTCTTTCAGAGCGCTAGACATAGAAGCAACATTTGGTTGCACACTTGGATATGTGTACATAGATGGTGGTGGCGGTGTGGCTATGCTAGTAGATGGCATATCTTGATTAGAAGTTGATATTTCGGGGAAGATCAACATAATGGGTCAAGGAGGCAGCTTCCCAATGTCGATCAGATTATTCTCTTCTTTTACTGCTATACTATACGCATTTGGTAATGTGGCTCCATCGAGTGACTAGATCATCATGGAAATTTTGAAGTTGATGGACTTTAGGTAGAACATGAATGCTAACTTAGCCGATGATTAGATGTAATTCTAGATTCTCTGCTAGATTGTATGGAATCGGGCATTGAAATCTGTCATGGCTTCAAATGGGGCCCACTTTATTGTAGATAGCTAGTGATATAGCAGAGATCTATCTTCATCATTGGAAAATATCTCGTAAAAGGGGTCTTTGAGCTCATCCCAAGTGTTGATGGTATTGGCAGGCAGAGTGCAGTACCAATCTAGCGCTTTTCCTCTGAAAGAAGTTGCAAGCAATCTCAGCGCTATGTTCTGATCTATTACTCTGTGTACTAGACACACATATGCAATGTCTTGTAGATGTTTAGATGGTGTTCTTGAGCCATTTTCGGTAAAATTTGGAATAGCCTTAAGAGTAGAGATCGAGATAGCAACCCATACAATAGGTGCGATTGGGGCGACAAGAGGACTTTCGACATCAAAAGCCACATAATTCTGGTTTGCGATTAACATTATGGATCACACACCCTTTGATTTGTTTATATTTTCGGTCCCACCACGCATGCCAAGAAAAAAAAAATGTTGATGCCAAAACATGGCAAGGTAACAACCTCTTGTGGGAAACTCAACTTTAGGGGGGACCTATTGCGCCAAACTAAGTGACCTCCGGATTTTAAAGGAGTTGAATTCTTCTATAACTAGGGTTTATAAATGGGAAAAGAAAGCAAACATAAAATAAAATGATCCAAATAGGGCGATATGCCAAGATTTAGATATTAGGCACGGTAAATCTATCTTTAGGGATAAGGTTTAAGGGCCCGTTGGTGGTCTTCTATGTTTCAGAAAGGAAAAGCAAAGATAGAATCCCGAATGATTCACTTATATGACATAAAATAAACTTTGTACACATTTGCTAGATGAAAGAGTTCAAGACATGATCTAGACCAACAATTTGTATTGATTTATAGAAATTTGAGAATGATACATCCAATACAACAATGACACAGTAAAAATTATCAAATATCAAAGAAAACAAAAATCCTGAACGATGGCACAGTCTGTGAGTTCTTTTACAATAATCTAATAAAGAAAATAAAGGCTTGGTTCTTCTATTAATTCTTTCACCAAAAAAAAAATGCAGGAAATCTTGGAACTTCTAGAACCCCCTGCTTCAAATTAAGAAGTAGTATTTATAATGGAAACCTAGCTTGATGAGCAAGCAACATGAGATATTATTCGATCATGAGCAATGATGTTTCAACAATGATTTTCTTTGGTCATTGCAACAAAAAAGATTCAGGCCATGAATGAGGACACCCAAAGGCTAGATGCATCCCTTGCGAATGATGGTAGTGGTCCAAACAGACCAACACTTGGACACGTGTGATCCACTCATGACGGTGTTTATAGAACATGGCACCTGGTAATAGTTGTCGCTTGCTTGGTTTGTCATTGCAATGAAGCCTTCAGAAGATCACGTGGCAAGCAGTTAGGGCCCGACGCAAATCATTTTCCTTGAGCGATTAAGAACTTGCACTGTGTAGATATGTGGAGGCCTTTCGCAAACTATGTCAAATGGTGAGGTCTGGCTTGAAATGTGTGCAAACTAATGCTATGTGGTAGATGGTCAGGACCCAAAAGGGGAGTGACGCGAAGAGGCTCAAAAGTTTGCGAACGACCGACACATGGAAACTCGTCGTAAAATTTTGAAAGGCAACATGAGAAAAACCCTTTAAATAGCGCTCGACTGATAGTTGGCAGTACCAGCACAGATTTGTGCGAAAGAGAGCCTGACTTTACCTTTTCTCAAAAAAGAGGACACAATCGATACTTAGGCAAAACAAACTTACCCGAAGGGAGCTTGGGAATATCTATTGTTCACACATACCCTTAAAAATTGAATCATCAATGTTTTATTGCTTGATATGTAAAACTAGGAATCACTCAGAAGATAATTGTCGTAGATTTCCTAAATAATTCAGAAATATATGGAAATAAAAGGTTGCGAATGCAAGCGAAGATGAAAATGTGATGGAAAATAGTGTAGAGGAAGTTAAAAAAAGATCCTCAGTTGTTGGTTACCAAAAAACCAATGAAAAATTATGAGGACAATTAATTATGCAATGAACCCCTTGGAGGTAAAGAAAATATAGAAGTGGAATCCACATAAGTTAAAGAAAGTATTGGGAAGGAGCAAGGGCAAGTAGCGATTCTAGTGGAGCCAGGATAAATAATTAACTGAATACAAAATATGAGCCCATGTATAAGAATGAGGAGATGGAGGAAGTGGATATTGTTGAACCTAGATGCATAACTTGTCAAAGTGCGATGAAACTTCTAAAAATTGGATCGATAAATCCAAATTGGGGAGAAAGACGGACAAGCAAAAAAGAGAAGAAGATTCTCTCAGTGATCAATACTCAATCAAAACATACTTGTTGAGATCCAAGAGAGGAAGAACCTCCCTTGGAGGGTAATGAAGATTCTCACGTGGAATGTTAGGGGTTTAAAAATCCCTAAAAAATGGTGCTTGATCAAGCACCAAACGGAATGCCAACATTTCTTATCTTATTTTATTTCAAGAAATCAAATTAGGAGGGAAAGAATTAGAGATATTTATTAGACATTGTAGAGGATGGCCATGAAACTTTGTAGAAGTGCAAGGTATGTTTTGATGAATAGGGATAGCTTGAAAAAGGAATATATTATGTGTCGAGCCACGAGTGTCAAATCCAAATTGGTTTCTTGCAAAGGTACATTGTTTAATCTCTGATTTTAAATTTTAAATTTTTAATGTATACAGACCAACAAAAATGGAAGAAAAGAAAGAGATTTGGGAGGCATTGAGTCAGGAATTCCAATCAACATATGCAAATTTCATAATAGGAGGCGACTTCAATGTAATTCTAGATAAAAAAAAAAGGGATCAAAAGAATTGCACAATTATAGAAGGATTTTAGGGATTTCATAAGAAAAAATAATTTGATAGATGTTGAAAGCCTTCCAACGAAACCTACACATGGAACAATCACATAAGAGGTTTCACAAATATTGCCAAAAGATTGGACAAATTCCTCTTGTCGGAGTGCTAGATGTAGAGGGATATTCTATTGAGCTCTAAAATTATGGCGATACCAATATCAGATCATTTTGCGATAAAATTATGCATCGTCAAGGAAATCAAGACAACAAGGGGCTAGTTTAGGTTTGAAAAAATATGGCTTTGATGTCTAGATTTGGTAGAACTAATGAAGACATGGTGGAAAGAGCCAACCCCTTTTTAAGGCACAAAGATGTTTATTTTTCACAAAAAGTTGCAATGGCTAAAAGAAAAGTTGATAGAATATATTATATATAGTTTCAAGAATATATTCCAAGAGGAGGAGCGTTTGGAAACCCAATTAGAGAATCTAAACAAAGTAGTAATAAGAAATGGAATGACATATGAAGAATATGACAAGGAGAAGTTAATGGTTGAATATAGTGAAGTTTTTGCTAGAGAAGAATGCTACTAGAAATCTAAATCCCGTGAGACATGGTTGGGAGAAAGCGATCTTAACACCAATTTTTTTCACAAAAACCAAAATTAAAAGAGGATGGAACAGCATAACACAAATCAAGGATGAAGATGGTAACTTAAGATCATAGGTCACAAACATACAGAAGACGGATGTGGATTTATTTGAAAATTTTCTTGGAGGATACAATCTGGCAGAGTCATTACAAAATAGCCTAATTAATGGAATACTAAAGGTTGTGATAGGGGACGATAATTCTTTCTTAGTTTCTATAATAATGATGGAAGAGGTTAAAATAGCCACTTTCTAGCTCCACTTGGACAAGGCTCTTGGGCCAGATGGCTTCTCTCCTCTATTGTTCCAAACTTGCTGGGATTTCATGGGCTCTAAAATCTACAATGTAGTAGAAGAGTCTAGGAAAACAACTAAGTTTCTAAAGGATTTAAAAAATACAAACATCACTCTCATCCCAAAGAAAAATGATTGTTCATCTTTTTGGACTAGAGGCCCATATTGCTATGTAATGCTACATACAAGATTATTGCAAAGGTAATGTCGAATAGACTAAAAAATATCCTACCCAAACTCATAACTCAGGAAAAAGCAGGTTTATACCTGGCAGAAGCATAACAAATGGAATAATCAAAGCCCACAAAGTGATCCATTTTTTTAAAATAATACAATTTCAAAAGAATTTTGTTGAAGCTAGATATAAATAAAGCATATGATAGAATTAGGTAAAGATTTTTAATTAAGAGAATGAAAAAATATGGATTTGAAAAAGACTCAAATGGATGTATTTTTGTATTTCTATAAGATACTTTGTAATGGTCAATGAAACACCATGTAAATTCTTTTAAGAAAATAGAGGATTAAAACAAGATGATCCTCCATCTCCATTTATATTTGTCATAATGACAGATGCTCTTAATAGACACATACATGCAATGAAGAAACAAGTATTAAAGATTGCACACACCTTTCCAACAAAATACATCAAATTTTCACTGACGACACTATACTTTACAACACCCCAACCATACAGGTGACCGAAAGCATCGAAAGAACAATCAAAACTCTTAGCTTTGAAGCAGGGCAGGAGAAATCGAGGATATAATTTTTTAACATGAGAAAAGCAGTACAAAGAAGGATTGCTAATCTTCTAGGAATCTCGATAGGACAACTCCCAATAAAGTATCACGAGATGCCTTTGTTTGGAGGTCCCGCAAAATCTAATCTGTGGGAGGAGACAATCACAAAGTGCAGATAAAAAACAAAATGTTGGACAAGTGGCTATGCTAAAGGGAGTAATCACTGTCATTCCAATCTATATGCTATCATGTGTCAAGCTGCCAAATAGGGCTGCAGGTGCCCTGATAGAAGTGCAAAGAAAATTCTTTTGGGAGGGATCAAATGGATACCATTAATCTCATGGGAAACGATTAAGAAAAGAAAAGAGAAAGGGACTAACATTAGAAGTGTTCAGTTACAGAATTGTGCACTTGTGGCCAAGCTCGTATGGAGAATGTACAGTAACCCCAACTCCCAATGGTGTAAACTTCTACAAGCCAAGTACCTTAAAGATGAAGATCTGAAGTGAATACTAAAAGAATGGCCACATTTGATACCACCAAAGGGCAACTCCATCAAAGTGATCAAGGATCAAGCTAGGATCAAGTGGTCACTCCCTCCAAGAGGGAGACTAAAGGTAAATTTGGACAGGGGTTCATAATTAGAGACGACAAAGGAGATCTAGTATGGGTTGCCTCTGTTAAACTTTCTAATGGCACAAATAGTGAGGCAAAGTTTGTGAGACTCTGCAAAGGAATGAGATTGCAATAAGAACAAAGTGTATAATAATGATGTAAAAGGTGATTTGTTTGTGGTGATCAAGACAATAAGCTTGAGAGTGTTTCAAGTTGGAAAACAAAGATGTGGATAAAAATAATATGTTCTTATATGGATTAAATTAAAAATTATATATTGAAACATGTATATAGGGAAGTAAATGGTTTTACAAATTTTCTTTCCAAAAGGGGGATAGACCAGGATGCAAGAATAATAAGAGAATCGAATTAGTGAGAGGATTGGGCATGCATATAAATACTCATCAAACAAGAAGCAAAGTTGGACACATTCTAGGGTGTGCAATGGTTCCCATAAGATCTCTGTTTAGGGTCATGTTTGTACAATCGATTGATATACATCCATATCAAGATTTTGTTAAGACTTACACAAGAGTGGGAGTCTGTCACAAGTAGGTAGGTTTCCAAGATGCAAAATCGGTCCAAATTTGAATACAATGGAATGTACTACAAGTTTTACAAGATAAGGACTTCACGAGGTGAAAGTTTCACATGGTTTACTCATAAATAAAGCAAATTGATAGACAAACCTACATTGCATTCTGGTAGGAACATTGAAAGTGAGGATCAATGACAAATTTCATTAAGATCCGATGCTACAAGTGCAAATGCAACCAACCTGATATACCTCCTATTAGTGATAAACCACCATAGTAATGTAGATATAAAATTATTTAAAACAATTATTACTTGGACAAGTTATTCAAATAGAAAATGAAAATGAAGACCAACAAATATTTTATCAACTACTCATAAATACTAGAGATATACATCCAATAATTAGTGATTAAAAATTATTGATGAAAAAAATTGATATTGCATTACATTCAATAGTTAGGAATTTTTTTAATTACAATTTCATATATTTGCAATAAATAATAATGTGCATAATCATAATAAAAGAAAAAAAATGTATTCTTTCAGAAGACCAATAGCCTACAGTATTGCAGACAAAACATGTAATACTAATTCATTAGGAGGTCTAAATGATAAATTGAATGTTGAATTATTAATTGTTAAAGATCCAAGAATCATTTCAACCTCTACTATGTGGATAAAAACAAGGCTTATCAATGAAACTCTTAAGATTTATTAAAAGTATGATATCTAAACAAAAAAATGCACCACCAAACCCACCAACATATATTATAATAGAATATAACAATTGCTTTGAAATTCTATCTTAAATACATTTTTAAATATAATTTTAATTACACCAATACAAAAGTGAAACGTGTGTCAACTACCCATACGTTTAACTTGAGATCTAGGAAAAAAAAAGTTTAACATTAAAATTTTATTTATTATATTAACAATGCTACCAACATAGATATCTTAACTACATGTCTAAAAAATACCAAAAATATCAATCTCAAAATGCTTACTATTTTCAATGATAGTCACCTATATATTATTTAATTATAAAATATAATTTAAACTTAAACTAAATATCTTTTGATAAATAGTTATATAAAAACATCTTTTAACTGTATCTTTAACTTATAATCTTCTCTGATTTTCAGTGTTTGGTGTTTCTTCTCCTGTCTTTTGGCTGTAGAAGTTTTGTCTGCCCCTATTTTCTGCTAGTTGATTGCTTTCTATCTACAATTTTAGCTTCTGGCAGTCTGTTCTCTTTATTTCTTGATTTTCTGCTTACTGGCAGTCTCTCATATTCTTCAAACTCATCCTCTTATATTTGGGCAACGTATATTTTCACTCAATTATTTTATCATAAACTTACAATCTTCCTTAAACATATTACATTATTTGAGTTAAAATGGCCTCCCTCTCCCCATCTGACATAAGGGTGCATCTACTCTTTGTAAAATCCTGAGATTTCAAGTGACCTGTATTACAGAAATGGCAATCTACAATGAAAAGGTAGAAAGAATAAAATAATATAAAAGAACAAGTTGTAACATACTGTAAGTTCACTGTCTTGCTCATTCAAAATTAGGTTAAGCAGTTTCCTCCCTACTGAAGGGTCTAATTCTCTACCATCTTGGCTATTCTGTGAAAACAAAAATGTACCCAGTTAAAAGATAACATTACTATTGTAAATCTGAAGACATCAAGCCAAGAATCCATAGACTAGACATTAGTAAAGGATATCCTTAAAAAAGTCAAATTCTGTTGATAAAACTAAAACTAATTATTTATCATTTTTATGATGAAAGTAGTTTAAAATTATTATAAATTTTTTAATTTAGTAATAGATTTTCATAATTCATGATAAGTATTGTTGAGTGTTTCTGGATTAGATTATGTGAGTATTTTTGTATCAACATTTCGGATCACAGTCTGTGATCCATCATCAAAATGAAAAAGAACATAAGAAATAAATTGTTTAACTGTTAAAACCATTAAATGAAGAGATAACAAGAATCTAAAACAATAATTATTGAAATATGTATACACTTACCCCTATAGACTCTCTTTCATTTGGATTCTTTAAGTCATGCACCTTAACCATGGGCAAATTACCAACCTGGAGAAAGAGGGTTCAATTTAGTATATACAAAGATCTATAATCACAATCCTTTATTGATGTTGTTACCTTAATCCATTTGATAGCAAAATTTTTATAGAAGGTAATTTCCCTTCCATTTCCAGTCTTCCATGTGTGAGCACCCAGGCTGCCAATTTGTGAGGTCATTTTTGCAAAACCCTAGACAAGTCAAATAAAAATTTGATTACTAAAAGGGATTATTGCTTTGTATTAAAATAAAAATGGGAATTGAAAGGGCCTTGATCTTTCTACAGACCAGTTAAAAAATAAACAGATATAGTATTGACAACAAAACAACAGGGAATCAATAAAACAAAAGAACAATTATTACAGGCAGAAGAAACATCTAATTATAATTTCAGTTTTTGGAATACACAATAAAAAATTTGTTTTTTTTATTAGATAGAAGAAGTTTTTGAAAGGATTTCATTTTTTTTTAAAAATAACAAAAAATGGAACAAACAATATTCAATGATTGTACTACAGTAAAATTATCAAAACAAACCACATTAATAACTAACAAATGTTGATCTGAAAAACATATTAGATCATAAATCATTTTGGAAAACAATGATCCAAAAAATGATTGTTATTTTCCAAAATGTCTTATGATAAAAAATCATATTTTGTTATTTAAAAACCTTATTTCTATACTAACAATGGATAAGAATGCTTATACCTGAAAGTTTTGAGAACCGTTGACAGAGAAGAAAAGAATGACATTTCTACATTCACTGTAGGCCTTGTCTAGGACGGGATCATTATACTTCATTGTTGCCCACATTCCCCGCTCTAATGCAGTATACATATTTGGCATGCACGCACATTTTATAATAAAAAATCTGTATTACCATGATTTAAGACCACAATTATTAGGTCACCCATTTTGATGGAAGTGAAAATTGACTGAAACAGAAAAAGAAAAAGGAAAACTTTGATTATCCCTTACCGATTAATATTGGGTTTCGGTTCTTGGTTGAAATTAGTTAGACGCTGTGGAAAGTTGGATTGTAGTGGGCAATTTTGTACTTGATTTTGTTGTTTGGGGTGAAAAAAGGGTTTGGGATCTTGGTTAAAATTTGTTTCACATTTTTGTAGAAAGTTGAGTTCTACTGGGTAATTTTGCAGTTGATTTTGTTGTTGATGGTGAAGATGGGCTTTAGATTCTTGGTTGAATACTGGGTAATTTTGTATTTTATTTTGCTGTTGGTGGTGAAGATGGGTTTTAGATTCTGGGCTGAAATTAGTTTCACATTGTTGCTGAAAGTTAAATTGTTGTTGATAATTTTGTCTTTGTTGCTGGTGGTGAAGATGGGCTTTAGATTCTGGGTTGAAATTAGTTTCACATTGTTGCACAGAGTTAAATTGTGGTTGATAGTTTTGTACTTGTTGCTGGTGGTGAAGATGGGCTTTAAATTCTGGGCTAAAATTAGTTTTACATTGTTGCACTAACTTAAATTGTTGTGGATGATTTTGTACTTGGTGGTGAAGATGGACTTTAGGTTCTGAGCCGAAAAGAATTTCACATTGTTGTGTAAGTTTAAATTGTTGTGGAAAATTTTGTAATTGATTTTGTTGCTGTTGGTAAAGATGGTGCTGATTATATATATAAGGTGGTGGTAGTGGTGGTACAATTGTCTGATAATAATAACAGGGTGGCCTACTGAGAGGTTGAGATGAAGTTAAGTGAAGAAATTGTTGGATAATCATTTTGGGGGGTAAAGGGGCAGTATAAGGTAGCTTGACATGCTTGTAAGGACAAAGGGGGCCATTTGGACAAAACCCAATCTTGTAAAGAGAGCACTCTTGAGAAGGGTAATGTTTATAGATACAGTGGTTATCAATCATGGGGCATTGCTCCTTGTTTTGAAGGAAAGGGCACAGGGGCATCTTGGCCAAGTCATATTTATGAATGCCAAACATACAAGGCTCATCTGTGTGGGGGCAGTTTCCCTCTAACCAATCCTTACAAACAGTTCTTGTATAACCATCATCTTTCTGGGTTTGGCTCTGGCTCTGTTTTCTCTCTTGAGCTTCAGACATTGCAGTATCTGAATCCATCAAGTTTGTATATGGGGGGCTCTCAAAGCTAAATGAACAAATAAATTAGAATTTAGTTCTGGTTGATAACATCTCCATCTATATGTGGGCATATTTATCTTTAGATTTCATATGTGCAAAGAGACACTTCTTGCATCCTTCTGCACACCCTTTCGTATCACAATTAGTTGGTGTTTCACTGGGCAGTTTAATTGCTAAATAGTATTACACCTGGATTAGTTTGCCATTAACGAAGGCTGATTTTCATTATCAAACTTGAAAGCTTTAACTGATTACTCTTGTCATGTAGAATGATATTTAGGAGTCTTTTCTATGTCTCGTTTTGTATGTTACTATTTTTATTTTTGTCGAACTTAAAGATTGTTACTTAATCTTTCTTGTTATTCTTGTACTATTAACTTGTTTTTTTAATTAAATTTTAAACTAATTTTTTAGTACCATTCTATAATTATTGTTTGCATCTTCTACTCTTATGCCTGGAATGATAATCAGTAGCCCCTAGACCGTGTTTTAAATTTTCAATTTGGCCAGGTATATTATGATTTATTATATTTAAAAAAAATAATAACAGTAAATTATAAATATTTTTTTATAGAAGATCATAATGTTTTAAAATATTATTCTAAGTAGAAATTTAAAATTTAAAATTTAAAAGAAGAGACAATAAGGAATAAAATTTTATTTTAAAAGAATAGATAATAATTGAAAATAAAATTATATAAAAATATTTAATTTTAAAAGTTTTAAAAAATTAATACATTATTTTAATTGTTGGTATGAGTTTTCCATAATTCATAAAGTTGTAGAGTGTCAATTTTTGAATTGAAAGAAAAACATACATAACTCACACTCTACAACTATTACATTAATTTTTAATATTTTATATTTTTCTAACGTATAGTTTAGTAAATAATTTAAATAATTACTTTAGAATATTTGGAATATATAAAAGTTTAACAATTAATCATTCTTTGTTTTTTACAATTTTATGTATTACTTCCTTTTAATTTTATATATTTCAAATTATTTTTTTAATTAATAAATAACATGTTAATATTTTATAATGTGTTTTATAATATTGAGTTAAACATATTAATTCTTTAACTATGTGTTTTTTGGTCCATATCTGAGGAAATTTGTCTTGCACTTGCTCTTTAAGTATTGAAATAGGGAGTCAATATGTTCCACTTGTGTCCCTTTTACATATCTATTTTAAGATATATTATTTATAATCCCTTTAGGCTCATTACTGCCCAGACCATGATTGCTTTCCTCACCTGAGATTTTGTGGGTCTTATCCACTAGTGCCAAGTTGGCAAGCTTGTCAACGTTCTTGTTGGATTTTCTATAAATGTGGTTAGTCGTGTATTTTTTGAGTTTTTCCAAGGAATCCAATGCTACTTATAATAATTCTCTTAAATTCTAATTTTGTATCATTTTTTTTTTATTGTGTTTATTGTAGTGCCTCTCTTGTTTGTTTATTGTCAATGTGAGGATCGATGTTTTAGCTTCACTGTTTCTTTGTGTTCAATGTGGTGATTATTTTATGGTTATGAATGGTGCACACGAACCACCGCATGTTCGAGATGAGATTCCTCAAGATGTTGGTTGTCGGTATTTTGTATGTCTATATGCTCAGATATTTTAATTTGCTTCAATTCAGTGAAATGTATTATTACATCGTGATTAAGTGAGACCCTGATTATTAATGTTTAGAAGGAATGATTTATATGATGAATGTATAGATGTTAGTTTATTCTTATGCTATTGGACCCCATTGGCATGATTATGATGTGCTTCAACTATATATATACATTGAGCAAGTACCATTGACATGCATTGAATGATTACAAGTACATGGTTATTTCTCCACCTAGTTACACAAGTATGAGTTATTCCCTAATGGTGGTTAATTCAAAGATATCACATTGCCCCCCTTCATATCCATTCCCCGATCATACTTGAATCGAGTACGATATGTGTCATATTTGACCTTATGTGAATTGGGATATGATTTAGGAATCATTTAAGAATTCCAATTGATGATTTAAATTATGTATTTTTGTTGTAAATAATATATTTTAGTAATTTAAATGATTCTTATATTTATTATTAAAATATTCTTTGTGCTTCATAAATGGAAAAATAGAATGAAAGAAGAAAATAAATTAATCTATTTTTTTAACTTAATTGTGAAATTCAGTGGGTTGAGAATTACGATTTACATTTGATTTAATTATCCTAATTAAATTAAGAATTTTGTAAATTTAAATGAAAAATGCTTAAATGGATTTAATGGCTAAATTATATGTTGAATGATGTTTTCAAATGGATTTAATTAATCAAATTGGTTTTGGGAGAAATTGAGGGAGTTTTAAATTCCAAAATAGAAAATATGAATTTTTAATTGAGTTGTGAAATGGGTAAATAGGGAAAAAGGCATTCTATTTCATTTATATGTTGTGAAATTGGGAAAATAGGGAGAGAGAAAAACTTTGTTTGAACAATTAGGAAAATTGTTGATTGGGAGTGCTATCATTATGGGAATTTGATGAGGTCAAATTTGTTGGGATAGAAATTGGAAAGGGAGTGTATCTGCTTGATTTTGTGACTCCTCATTTGGTATTCTTGGGAAATTTCACATTTCAAAATTTGAAGGTCACTGAGGTATTTTCCTTGTTTTTAATTCATTTGAGCATTAACTTCCAAATTTGTTTTTAGGAGAATGATTAGGGGAGTGTAGAATCCTCCCATCTCCTTTTATTTTGTATTTTGAATTGTGTAATATTGAGATTTAATTAAATTTTGGAAATTTTCAAAATGGTAAAGGTTAGGTCATGCCCATTTTTTTTTGTTGGGAAAAGACGAAAATGTCAATTTTATAGCTTAAGAGGGGTGTTGGGCATATTTGCAACCAAACATTTTGATTTTTAAACTTTGAAATTGGATAAATTTTAATGGTGGAATTGGGAAAAACCTAGTTTTTGCTTTGTTAAAATATTTGGGAAATTTGAGTTTTGTATGAAAATGATTGTGTAAGATCAAAAATCTGAATCAGAACATAAATCCTAAACAAAAATCACAAAAAATTTGCTAGATTTACGCTAACAAATGTAATCTATCAATAGAGTACGAAATGATATAAGAAATAAGAAAAATACAATAATGGTTATACCTTCTCATATCAACAACACTTCATTGTTCTTCTCCATATCACTTTGCAACTTGATAGTGTTGCTCATATTTGTATGTGCATAAATGTGACATGCTCAAAATGATAATGATGATGGGATTTCAAATATCATGGCTCAATTGAAAGAGGATGAATGCCAAATTTATAGGGGATACAAGTATGATCCATGGTTAGGGTTAGATTAGAAGAACGGGAGAAAAATCGAATGAGAGAATGTGCATGGGAAAGTTGTTCATTTCAAAAATGATAAAATGTAAGAGAACCTTTAAGTGGAGAAGAAAATGGAAGAAGTGGAGAGGAAAATAGAAACATGTAAGAGTTAAGTGGAGAGTGAAATAAGGTAAGTTAAATTAAAATAAATAAATAAAATTTATTATTTTCATCCACATATGAATACTTAATTTTAAATAAAATTATTTAATTAATTATAGAAGAATTTATGGATTAGGTCAATTAAATAAATAAAGATATTTATTTAATCATAGGTGAAATTAGGGGTTAAATAATTAAAGATAGTTATTTAATCATAGAAGAAATAGGGAAATAGGGAAGAAAATGATAAATTAAATTTTTTAATTAATCCTAGAGGAAAATTAAAATAATTACATAATTAAAATTATTTAATTATAAGGGAAAGAGGAAAGATAAAATTAGGGTTAGAAGAAAGAGGTTATCCTGGTTAAATACTAAAATTATTTAATTAGTTTTGATAAGAATTGCCAGGAAAATATTATGGCAAGCTCAAGACAATTTTTAGTTTATACATTTTTCCCCTCTCTAAGACAGTGTGATTTTTAGCATTATTTCAAAGGAAATTTGAGAAAAAAATTCTTCAACTACTACCCTAGCATGCTCTGACGGGATAATATGATTCCCCCCCAAGAAATTTGGTGAAAAATCTAGAAATTGATCAAAATTTATCGACAAGCTAGAAGAAAAGGTTAGTAAGAAGTGAAGAATAGTTAGCTTGATCGATATCAGATGAGGATAATCTTGATTGATCAAGATAGAATGGATATCATGAGATTTGAGTGAAATTTATCTTGATATTGGAAATGGATTGATAGGTTAGGCTTTGAGCTTTCATTAGTGCACAAATATCATCATAGAGAATTTTTAATTTGTAAATGAATAACTTACAGCAAGGTATAGGAAAGGCCGATGTGCTAAATAATAAGATCCCTTTGTGTGGATATACACATTGTAGACAAGGATTCATGACTCATACTGGTGACAATAAAACCCTATCGAAATATGTGAGGGAGTAACCACAAAGAATGTTAATCCTTATGCAATAAATTTTTAGATGAACTTTAAGTTGTATATGATATTTTGATTATGTAAAATGGAATCCCAATCACATATAAGGAAATTAGTTTCCCCAACAATATTCTCAAGACAAATCACAAACAAAAATAAAAAATAAAAATCATGATCCATCCTTGCTACCCTAATCACTTATGGATATCCTCGAGTAGCATAAGAACATAACCAAAGATAAAAGATAGGACTCACTTGACCAAATGAGTCAACAACCATTTACATCTTCTTGACAAAGATGAGTGTTTCTTGATAGGATTCTAAGGACCATGTCTAGTTTTAGAAGTGAAACATCTCGTATAAGACATCAAGTTTGGTTTTGATGATACAACAATATGTATAAGAAAAATTATAGATGATAAGGATATATGATGGTGATTAGGAAATTGATCAGTTAGACTTGAAGGCTAGCTTGATATTTTTTTGTTGTTTCATGATTTGTTAAGCTCAATTTTTTGTAGGATGTTCTATTTGTATTTGATTAAAGTTTTAGTCTTGGTAAGTGACAATTTATTATGGAAGGTGGATTGTGATGGGTGATAAATCTTATTATGGATTGTGGAAAACTTATTATGGAGGGTATACTATAAATATCATGACAAATTCATATGAAAGATACACACAAGCGAGTTAGCAAGCATGCGCAAGGATACACAGACAAACATGATCTTGCCCCTAGTCAAGCCGAAAACCAATTGATTGGTGGTGGAGAGGATGATAACATTATTGATATGGGAAGGACATATGCCCCCCAAAAAATTGAGGAATAGGAAAGACATATCTCGATGATGATAATGTGACTAAAGGATCAAGGTTTACAGCAAGGCTGGGAACAAAACCAAGGTATATTTGGGATGCTATGTTAGATTGCATAGCAAGATTGTATGGATTAGGAGTGTTTCATTTGAAATGAATTCTTTTAGGATTGTATGATATTATGGAGGGATTTTGTATAAGTGGATTGGAAGCTTAGAACCAATGACAAGGGAAAACGAAGTCCTTTGATAGGTATGAAAGGATAATGGATTTATTTGGTAAAGGATAGGAGACATGAGGATTATTAGATGGAGGATTTAGGATATGATCTATAAGGACTAAGTTGCATAGGAATAATTTTTTTTTCTCCAAGATATGGGTTTGGATAGTGTTATGTAGGAAATGACATGATATTTATGGTGCATGGACAAAGGATTGGGGTGCTGCCACAATAGTGGTTTACACTTTTTGGGAGATCCTGATTTTTGTTGAAATCACATATTTTTAGAAAATATAATGATTAAGCCTTGAAAAGTTCTATTTAAGGGATTCCAATTGAAGATGATTTGATCAAACCATAGTAGACCAAACCCCCTTGCATATAACCCCGCTAGTTTTAAACCATACATATACGAAGTCTCCTTTACACCTATCAAAATGTTGATAAAAAACCACTTTTGATTTACCTTTTGGGGGATAAAATGAATTCATTTAATTTTATTTTTTTAAGTATTTATTCCTTATTATAAGCTTCCAAAAAATAATAATTTAATTTGATTATTATATTTATTTTTTATTTTTTGTCAATGTAGGTTTTTTACTAAAAATCAAGCTCTTTGTTCTGCACATGTGGAAAAATAGTAGATTATCAAAATAAAATTTTGAAAAATATGTTCAAGCTAGATATTGATGTCTTTGATCCATTAAAAAAAATTAATTTTGATACATACAGAAAAATTTATGTTGAATACAGTATGCCTATGTCTGAATTGTAATTGGTTTGACTTCGAAAATTGATTAAGGAAAATATATTTAATAAGACACTATGAAACCAAATGAACTAGTTAGATATCATAGTTACAAATCTAAATTCAAAAAAAATAGAATTTTATCCTTCATACAAAAAAAGTTATATTGTATACGATGAGCATCACTCTTTAAGAATGTTGTTTACTGATAAAAACTAGTTTTCGAAGGAGATGAAAAAAAAGTGAAATTTGATTCCAATTTTTTTGAAAACAATATATTTAAATCTATAGACAAAACTTCACAAATCACTAGTTTGCATCATCTTCAAATTCCTCATGGTTTAGTTGCTATAGAAGCTCGAAAGTGAAGATTTAGTTTAAAAAAATCAGTTCAGTGTCCAGTTTGCCCAAAAATTGTAAACCAGTATTGTGGGATCACCCATTGACATGTTAAGATTTTTCCAAAGCATGCTTTATGTTTGTGCCCCAGTCCTTATCAAAATCAAGGTAGGTAGGGAAGATGTATGGAAACAATATGGATTGGATGGATAGATGGAAATGCCATGATAAAGGTATGATAGATGAGACAAATTACCCCCAAGTGTAATGGTCCACATAAATAATTGATTTTATGCATGGAACTTGTTTTCCAAGTTTTCCTCATAGTAATTATCCAAAGCACCATAAAAATGGTTCACTTTTGGATAAACTATTTTTATTTACTAATTTTTTGAATATTTATTTATTTATTTATTCAATGTCACACAAGATGAATGTTTTCCGGGTTTTCATCAAGGTGACGCTTTTTCATTTTTTGGTATTTTCTAGATAGTCTTGATGTTTTAGATGATCACTAATTGTATTGAATCCTTTGATGGTGTTGATTTAGAAGTTGGTACGTCATGATATACCAATAGTGACCTCTATGGAGGAGTTGCATTTTTAGGATCATGGTGCTTGTATACAACTGATAGATGCCATTTGAATCCTTTTTGATACTAGGGTTGATCTAATCTAATTACACACATCGTGATAGAGTGTCATGGGAGTCCTTATGATAAAATGTTTCTGCCAAGATGCGATATATTTGTGAAGTACTAGGATTTTTAGACTTTAGATGAGATGTTGGATTATAATGGATGATCCAGTAGATGTGGATGGATTATTTGACATTTTAGATTTAGGGATTTTTCATCTTCCAAACTTGGGATGGTAGATGATGGAGTTTAGATTTTGGACTAGGATTGTGTTTGAAACCAACACCTTTATATTCCTTGCATGATGACCATTTTGAAGGAGGTGGAAATGTGTTATATGTGGGAGACCTCTTTATGTGTGGCTCCACATTTTGATTGGCTATTGGATTTGGACTCTTTTCTTTACTTGATCTATTTTTTGGGATCCATTTTAACTTCATTTATCCACTTGGATTTTTGGATTCAATGGTTATTGAAATTTGATTTTAGACTTTAGATTTGTAGGAATTTTTTTTGTTGGTTCCAATCGATAGGTTTAATGAATTGGCAATGATGGTCTATGATGTAGATGGGAGGATTATTGAAAGCAACCTTATCGTAAGGATAACTCTTGGCCCCTATTTCTATTTTTTCATTGGATGAAGTTTACCTTAATATCATGGAGGTATCATTAACATCATATATTTGTTAATTGAAGAATTTCCAAGACCTTGATGTTGAATATTTTCATGAAACTGTACTGGTTCTAGAATGCCTTGCTCATGTAGGCCTAATCCTCTTCCTCAATATTGTATGCTCTGAAATATTCTATTTGCGATGGGGTATTTGTTGTTTTAGAAGCAAGATGCTAACCCATCATTGTGTAGCTGGAAACCATTAATGTTTGTCATTTTCTCATCTGCAAGAAAGCTTGCTTTGATAAAAGTAGATGATCCTAGTTGATAAGATATTGTGGTTTTCTCCTTCATCATGCTTGTTTCTTCTTGATCATTTAGTATGTTGATTTTATCCATGGTATATTTTGTATCTTCTTGTTTGATTTGATCCATAGTGGCTTTTGTATCTTCTTGTTTGATGTTATCCATGTCATTTATTTGATTATCTATGTGTCCAAGCGAGACAAATGTCTCATCTTTAGAAATGGAGTTGGTTGGGGTTTGGATAAAGAAAAGTTCAATTTAATGATCATGGATGGTGTAGAGGTTGATGAGAGGATAATATTGGATTTCTTGATCAATGGTAGGATCTTGACCAAAGATAGGCTTATCTTGGATGTCATGATTGGAGATGGGATATTGATCAAAGATTGGATTAACTTAGATATCATGATTGAATCAAAAATAAAATAGGTAGGGGATGTACCACTTATTCTCTCTTAGTTCATTTAATATTGTCCTAGGAGTCCCAATTGGATTGACTACCAACCTCACAAGGTGAGTCAGTTCTCAATTAGGAGGATCTAGGAAGGGAGTTCTTTCAACTTTTATGGGTTTACCACCAAGAAAATTCTTGGAAAAGAAAAATAAACATTCAACCTAAAAATCCTAGTTATGAAAGCTAAATGAGGGATGAAAATGATCAAATTATGCAGCAACAAGATAGGATGTGTGTACCTAGGAAGTCTGGAGATGTGATGGGGATTTTGGAAATACAAAGAAGTTATCCAAATATGATAGGGAGGACAAAGATGCCCTTACTATTGTCTTAGTCTTGCTACTATTTTTTGAGGAAGATGCGAAATATTTAGATCTCATAATAGAATCTCAAAGAATATCTAAAAAATACCCCTAGGAGGACTAAGATGCCCTAGGTGGCATATTAGTCTTGCTTTGAATTTATAAAAACTTTGAATGTGATCCTAAGCTCCAAGGCCTGCACTTGCTTCCTCTCAAATATCATTATCTAAAAGTTCCAGATTTGACCTGTAGGTGCATTTTTGTGAAGATGACAACTTTGTAATGCCACTTTGCAACTTTGAAATATTTCACTCCAAATGATCTTCAAATCTTCAGCCTAAATTTGTAATCACAAGAATGCAAGAGAGGAAAAACTTGTTGATTGTTAGTAAATGGGGGTTTGCCTTGGTCAAACCCCTTGTTGGTAATTAAACCTTAAAACAAAATGGAATAATGGAGGAAATGATGAATGGACAACATGCAATACTAAAACTCACCAAACCCTTATTGTAAAGTCTACAAACTTGTGTGAAGTGGCTAGCTTGAATGTGGATCTTGAATCAATGGAATGCTTTGATAGATCTTGCTTGAATTGCTTGATTGAATCAAAACCCTACATCACACATGATGCAAGAATAGCCTTTGATATGCTGCTTGAATCTTGACGATGGCTCCAAATGCTTGATGAGCTACTCTTGAAAAAATAATTGAATGCTTGGATGCTTATTATGCTCTTTGATATATTACTTCTCATTGTTATTATTATGAGTGAATGAACCTTGTATTTATACTTATCTATGCTTAATATCCCAAAATTACATCACACCAAGCCGTCATAGGAAAAAAAATTAAAGGCTAAATCCTACTAGAATTTGAAATTAAGTCCAGAAAATAAGCCAAGGAGGACTATGATTCCATAGGTGGTGTCTTAGTCCCTAGGTTCAAACCTCAAGGCACATACTCCAAAATGGGGCCTTTCTAGGTGTATTCAAAATCAAGGTCCCAAGACCTTTGGGGGACTAAGATGCCCTGGGTGGAATTTTAGTCCCGACCCAAAAATCAAGAACACATAGATAGAATCATTAAATGATCATTTTCCCTTTGATGATTGTCGGGATTAGCCAGAAAAAGATGTAGTTTATTAGGCTTGTGTATGCAAAATAAGACAAATTAAGACATAAATAAGGATAAATAAAGCAATTCGGGCCCAAACAAGTGTGAAAATACAAGGGTATGCATTTTCCTACGCTAGACTTAGCCCCCATTTCAGTGAGAGGATGAACTTGCTTGAAACACACACTAAAGTAGCCAACCATGCAATCAAGAGGGGTTCAAATGTACAAATGCTACTAAGATAGGATGACAATAGCTAATAGGGTGGTCGATTCCCTAGGATCAAGATCCTATTACAAACCAAAATAGGCACAAAGGAACATGCATGTAGATGATATATGAAGCCATAATCAGATCACAAACATACACCATCAAAGATAGGAAAAAGAAAAAGGAATAAAGAAATGGATCAAGCTTTGACTGGTTGTCCAATGTGGTGGACTAGGTCTAGGTTGTTTGTCCAAAAAGGTTTACAAGTGGAATGTGTTATCCACTATGCAAACAAAATGCATGATCATGAGGGCTATTGAAGCTAGGTGTCCATTAGGTGAACCCTAGGAAGTCCATATCAACATCATACCCCCATGACTATGATAAGGACAAAAATAAAATGCATGCTCACAAGGGCTAGTGAAACTAGTTGCTCACTAGGTGAGCCCCAAGGAACCATATCAAAGCCATACCTCCATGACTTTAATAAGGCACAAAAATAAAATAAATGCTCACAAGGGCTAGTGAAGCTAGTTGTTCACTAGGTGATCCCCAAGGGGCCATATCAAATTCATACCTCCATGAATTTAATAAGGCACAAGATGCACACATCAATAAATAGGGATGTTCAAAGGAATTCGGCGTAGTTCATGTGAGATCTTAATCTTAGGGGAAATTGTTCCTAGTGTCTCCAAAAGAGGACCCATCAAAGGATAAAAAGATTCACAACTTAGAGAATCCAATGTGTCGCATCACCACTAAGAGGAATTTACTATGCTAAGATAAACCACACTCTTGAAGGACATTGCTCCCAATGTCACCAAAAAGAGGAAAATACATCACATGAGATATGAAAATCACATCAAGGAACATGACAAAAAAATGCAAATGAAATCATGCCAAAATAATGCTAATGTATTCCCCCACTTTAAAGAAATTTCTAAACACCATGCTATGATAAATTACTTTAAAGTAGAAAAAAATGAAAAGGAAAAGAAGGTTGTCCACCAGAAACACATAAGGGATCTATGGATTCAGGGTTAGTATATGTCTTTGCTACAATGATATTAGAGATCTTGGAACTATCATCATTCCCCAAATACACATAGGACTCGAAGAATGACATAAAGAGAGTGAAAACAAAGGAAAAACTTTTAGGTCAATGTGGAAGAGACATAGGGTGTCTCTACACCTTGCATCATCCCAAAACTAAAAAAAAAGACAAACATAAAACAAGAAAAGAAAAGATAAGGAAAATATTTTGGGTCAACATGGAAGAGACATAGGGTGTCTCGATGCCTTGTGTCATCCCTAAGAGGAAAACACAAGAGAAAAGAGAAATTGAAAAGGAATTTTTTTTATGACATCTAGAAGAATAAAGGTACAAATAGAGGAATGCACATAGAGAGAGAAACATCAAATAAAATATCATAGGGAATCACAATACGCACATGCAATCACACAAAAGAAATCAAAAACAAAGAAAATAAAAAAGAGAAGCAAAGCATATGCAAAACAACCATGCAATAGGTAATTTGCATCCTAGTATTGTTAATTATATGCAGAATGCAGATCACTATTGAGAGGGATCATATCAAGTGTTGTACTAGGAGAATCACCAAGTTCAACATGTGGTGCATCACTCGGTTTAGGAGGACCATCACAGTTTTTATCATCTAAGCTCATAGAAGAAGAAAATAAAAAATTCAATTCATTATGCACTTTTTCATCAATTTTAGCTATTTCTTCATCATCATCCAAATTAACCACAATAGGAGGACGAATGATAATATCCATAGAAGGTGTTGGTCCTTGTTGTGTTGGAGGCATAGGATCTGTTTGTTCTTGTAAGACATGAGGGTCGTCTTTTATTGCTTTTGTTAGATTTGGATTGTGATTTTCAATGTTTTCTTCATTATCTTTTGAGCAATAGCATGATGTCCACACCTATGCTCTCAAGCATTTATGTTTCTTTTATTATGGTTTTCACACTACATTTGGGTAGGAGCAGGCTTGTCAGCCATAGTTTTCTTTTCTTCTTGTGAGGGAAGAATGAAAGAAGCCATGGAAGGTTGTTCAACCACTTTCTCTTTGGCTTTATAAATTTATTTAGGAGGCATATTAGGACCTGTTTGGTTTTCTCTTGGTCTTTTGTAAGAAATAGGAAAGAGATTTTTAATGGTTGGGTCTTGGTTAGATGGAAGGTTTCTAAGCTCACTATTGTTTTCTTGAAGAGGTGGAGGTTCAATCATGGGTAGATGAAATTTTTCAAAGGATAACTTGGCTATGCATTTTTATTTGAAATTTTGGTAAGATAGGAAAAGGAAGTCCTCACAGGGTCTTATAGGTTCCATGGACTTAGGCAAGAAATAGTCTAAGGAGAAATTTCCATGGGAAGACAAAGGGATAAAAACACTATGATTCACAGTGAATATTTAATTGTTGAATTGAAAATTTAAGCACTTATGGACAATAGATGGGACCACATTCATGGAGTGAATCCATTTGTAGCCTAATTTCAAATAAAATTGGTCTGAATTAGAGATGATAGAGAATGATACATTTGATTTCTTAGGTCCTACTTGTAAAGGGAATGTGATTGAGCCCATCGTAGCACAAGAAAACCCATCATGTTTTTTAATCCATGCTTCAAGTTTATCATATCTGCCTTGAGTAAGTTCATGCACACATAAGAGTTCTTATGTGATCACATTATCTCCATAGACGAGATCAATTAAAGTCCCAGGAATGGGCTTGTTATTGATTCTACTAGCTATGTAAAGAGGACCATCAGGTGCATGTTCGATTATTTCTTCTAAAAAGAAAGTAATATCAATAGCCATTATAGTTTATTGTTTATGAGAATCAATTTCAATCACTCCTATCATTGTAATAATAGGACTTTGGTCATCAATATTTATAAGATTTTGCTTATTATTTCTCATGTTATCATCATCCATGCCAACATTCATCACGTCGAGCTTAGTTTCACTAGCCTTAACAATGAAATATTGTGGTTAGGCATGGGATTGGTAAATATTTACAATTTTTGATTAGGAGGAGCTACAAAATTATTACCTTTGTCATTCACACCTCCAATTTGAATATGATTAGAATCAATGAGGTCTTGCACAATATGTTTAAGACACTTGCATTGTTTTGTATCATGTCATTTTTATTGGTGATAAGCATAATAGGCATTGTGTCTAAAGCTCAGAGTTAATGGATTTCTAGGGTTAAGAGGTCGAATGGGAGGTAAGGTAAGCATGTTCTTGTTTAATAGTTGAGTCATGATATTGTGAAGGGTGTCGGGTAAAGGTGTGAATTGTCTTTGTGGATCCCCAAATATATAAGGATTACTCTTTTTGATAGTAGTTGCTACTTGGGTATCAACTTGTTGGGTGGGTTGGGAGTTAAGGTTTAGTTGAAGGAAACTTTTATTTTGTCTTCAAAAAGGTTGGTAGGTGTTTTGGTTTGAGGGTTCACCAAAATAAACCAAAGATGAAATAGGTGGGGGATGTACAACTTATTCTCTTTTAGTTCATTCAATATTATCCTAGGATTCCCAATTGGATTGACTACCAACCTCACAAGGTGAGTCAATTATCAATTAGGAGGACTTAGGAAGAGATTTCTTTAAGATTTTAGGGGTTCACCACCAAGAAAATTCTTGGCAAATAAAAATAAGCATTCAATCTATAAAACCTAGTTATGCATGCTAAATGAGGGACACAAATGATGAAATTATGCAATGACAAGACAGGATGTGTATACTTGGGAATTCTAAAGATGTGATGAGGATACTAGAAATAAAAAGAAGTTGTCAAACTATGCCAAGGAGGACAAAGACACCCTTACTATTGTCTTAGTCCTGCTGCTATTTTTCAAGGAAAATGTAGAATCTTCAGATCTCAGAATAGAATCTCAAAGAATCTCTAAAAATACCCCTGGGAGGACTAAGACACCCTAGGTGGCATATTAGTCTCATTTTGAATTTTTGAAAACTCTGAATGTGATCCTACGCTCCAAGGTCTGCACTTGCTTCCTCTCAGATCTTAGGCTTTGAAACTTTCAGATTTGACCTGTAGGTGAGTTTCCGTGAAGATGGAAACTTTGTAATTCCACTTTGCAACTTTTCAATCTTGTACTCCAAATGATCTTTAAGTCTTCAACCTAAATATGTAATCACAAGCATACAAGAGAGGAAAAACTTGTTGATTGTTAGTAAATGGGGGTTTTCCTTGGTCAAACCCCTTGTTGGTAATTAAACCTTGAAATAAAATGGAATAATGGAGGGAAATGATGAATGAACAACATGCAATGCTACAACTCACCAAACTCTTGTTGTAAAGTCTACAATAGGTTGTGTGAAATGACTAGTTTGAATGTAGATCTTGTATCATTGAAATTCTTTGATAGATCTTGCTTGAATTGCTTGCTTGAATCAAAACCCTATATCACACATGTTAGCACAAAAAAAAACATGATGCATGAGTAGTCTTTGATATGATGCTTGAATCTTGATTATGCCTCCAAATGCTTGATGAACTGCTCTTGAATGAATACTTGAATTCTTGGATGCTTATTATGCTCTTGGATATCTTGCTTATTATTATTATTATGAAAATAAGTGAATGAACCTTTTTTTTATACTTATCTATGCTTAGTATCCTGAAGTTACATCACACCAACCCAACATAGGAAAACATTAATTAAAGAAGGCTAAATCCCACCATAATTTGAAATTAAATCCCAAAAATAAGCTAATGAATACTAAGATGCCCTAGGTGGCGTCTTAGTCCTGAGGCTCAAATCTTGGCATACAGACTCCAAAAACTGACCTTTTTAGGTGTATTCAAAATCAAGGTCCCAAGACCTTTGGGGGACTAAGACACCCTAGGCAGTGTTTTAGTCCTAATCCAAAAATCAGGGACACAGACAAAATCATTAAATGATCATTTTCCCTTTGATGATTGTCGGGACTAGCCAAAAAATATGTAGTTTATTAGGCTTGTGGATGCAAAATAGGACCACTTAAGACATAAAGAAGGATAAATAAAGCAAGGCAGGCCCAAACAAGTGTGAAAATGCAAGGGTATGCATTTTACGACACTAAATTTAGCCCCCACTTTAGTGAGAGGATGAACTTGCTTCAAAATCACACTAAATTAGCCAACCACACAATCAAGAGGGGTTCAAATGTACAAATGCTAGTAAGATAGGGTGACAATAACTAAGAGCGTGGTTGAGCCCCCAGTATTAAGATCCTATGACATACCAACATAGGCACAAAGTAACATGCATGTGGATGATATATGAAGCCATAATAATATCACAAACATACACCATCAAAGATAGGAAAAAGAAAAAGGAATAAATCAACAGATGAAGCTTTGAATGGTCGTCCAACATGGTGGACCGGGTCTAGGCTGTTTATCCAAAAAGGTTTACAAGTGGAAAGTGTTGTCCACTATGCAAACAAAACACAAGCTTACGAGGGCTAGTAAAGCTAGGTGTCCACTAGGTGAGCCCTAGGAAGTCCATATCAACATCATACCCTGACGAATATGATAAGGAAAAAAGAGAATGCATGCTCACAAGGGCTAGTGAAACTAGTTATTCACTAGGTGAGCCCCAAGGGGCCATATCAAAGCCATACCTCCATGAATTTAATAAGACGTAAAAAAGAAAATGCGCACTCGCAAGGGATAGTGAAGCTAGTTGTTCACTAGGTGAGCCCCAAGGGGCCATATCAAAGCCATACCTCCATGAATTTAATAAGGCACAAAAATAAAATGCATGCTCACAAGGGCTAGTGAAGCTATTTGTTCACTAGGTGAGCCCCAAGTGGCCATATCAAAGCCATACCTCCATGAATTTAATAAGGCACAAGATGAAACACAACAATAAAGAGGGATGTTCAAAGGGAATATTCTTAGTTCATGTTAGCTCTTAATCTTAGGGGACATTGTTCCTAATGTCTCCAAAAGAGGACCAATCAAAGGATAAAATATTCACAACTTAGGGAATGCAGTGCATCACATCACCACTAAGAGGAATGTAATATGCTAAGATAGATCATGATCCTGAAGAAAATTACTCCCAATGTCACCAAAAAGAGGAAAAAACTTCACATGAAATAAGAAAATCACATCAGGAAACATGACAAACAAATGCAAATGAAATCATGCCAAAATAATGCTAATGTATGCCCCCACTTTAAAGAAATTTCTAAACACCAGAGAAATTACTTTAAAGTAGACAAACATGAAAAGGAAAAGAGGGTTACCCCCCAGAAACACATAAGGGATCTATGGGTTCGGGGTCAATATCTATCTTTGCCACAATGAAATTATAGAGATCAAATTTGTCATCATTCCCAAAATGCACATAAAATCGAAGAATGACACAAAAGGAGTGAAAAAAAATAAATACTTTTTGGGTCAACATGGAAGAAGCATAGGGTGTCTGAATGCCTTGCATCATATCCAAGAGGAAAATACAAGACAAAAATGAAAAAATAAAATAAAAGATAAGGAAAATCTTTTGGGTCAACATGGAAGAGACATAGGGTGTCTCAACAACTTGCATCATCCCCAAGAGGAAAACACAAGAGAAAAGAAAATTTGAAAAAGGAATTTTTTTTACACAATCTAGAATAATGAAGGTACAAATAGAGGAATGAAAATAGATAAAGAAACATTAAACAAAACATCACGGGGGATCAAAATACACACGTGCAATTATACAAAAGAAAGTAAAGACAAAGAAAATAAAAAAAAGACTAGAAAAGCATATGCAGATCAACCATCCAACAAGTCATCTACATCCCAATCTTGTTCAGTATATGCAGAATGTAGATCACTAGCGAGAGGGATCACATCAAGTGTTATACTAGGAGAATCACCAAGTTCAACATGTGCTACATCACTTAGTTTAGGAGGATCATCGAGGCTGTTATCGTCTAAGCTCATAGAAGAAGAAAATAAAAAAATCAATTCATTATGTACTTGTTCATCAATAATAGCTATTTCTTCATTTTCATCCAAACTAACCACAACAGGAGGATGAATGATAATATCCATAGAAAGTGCTAGTCCTTGTTGTGTTGGAGGCATAGGATTTATTTGTTCTTGTAAGAGAGGAGGGTTTTCATTTATTGATTTTGTAAGATTCAGATTGTGATTTTCAATATTATTTTCTTTGTTCATCTTTTGAGCAATAGCACGACATCTACGCCTACACTCTCAAGCATTTATGTTTCTTTTATTACGGTTTCCAATCTACGTTTGGGTAGGAGTAGGTTTGTCAACCGTAGATTTATTTTCTTCTTATGAGGGAAGAACATAAGAAGCCATGAAAGGTTGTTCAACCACTTTCTCTTTGGCTTTATAAATTTTCTTAAGAGGCAAACTTTTTTTTTTTTGGTTTTCTCTTGGTCTTTTGTAGGAAATAATCCAAGGACTAAGACACCTTAGGTGGCATCTTAGTCCCAAAAATAAGCCAAGGAAAAGACACAAATGCTCATTTTCTTTTAGGTGGCATCTTAGTCATGAGACTCAAATATTGGGGCAAAAAATCCAAAAAGGGACCTTTTCAAGTGTATTCAAAATCAAGGTCCCAAGACCTTTGGGGGACTAAGATGCCCTAGGTGGAATTTTAGTCCCAACCCAAAAATCAAGGATACATAGACAAAATCATTAAATGATCATTTTCCCTTTGATGATTGTCAGGATTAGCCAAAAAAAGATGTAGTTTATTAGGCTTTTGGATGCAAAATATGACCAATTAAGACATAAAGAAGGAGAAATAAAGCAAGGCATGCCCAAAAAAGTGTGAAAATGAAAGGGTATGCATTTTCCTACACTACAATGATCATCTAGAGGGGATTTTTTGATAGACTCAAGGATAGGATCATGATCGAGGATTGGATTATCATGGATGTCATAAATAATATTTTAATCAAGGACTGAATTAGCTTGTATATCATGACCATCTATAGGGATTTTTTGGGTAAATTTATCTTGATTTATCTTGGAGTTCATTTCATCATGCTTTGTAATTTTCTCTTGGCATAGATCCAATGGTTTAGGTAATGGAATACGATTTTGGAAAATGATATGATTTTCTTGAGTGGACTCAAATCCTTGGATAGGAATATTTTGAGTTAGCTTGATAGGTGATAGAGGGCATGATGGTGGAAGAGGTTTGGATGGTGTAGGATTAGTAATGTGATAGGATTTTCTAACTTTTTCATGTCGAATTTGATGATTCTTTTCTATTCTTCCCATGAGAAAATCGATAACTATATTTTTATTGGATGAATTAATGGATTTGGATGGAGTTGATTGCAATGAATTAGTGGATGAAGGATTGTGAGAGGATGTGGAGGCTATAATAATTTCCTGGTTTGGTGATGGGGATAAAAATTTGGGATATGCATGGGAGATAGGGATTTTCAATATGGTTTTATTTTGAGGAAGACTTTGGATGGAAGATTGGTTTCCTTCATCAAGGTTAGGATAAGGATCACTAATGTATATTTTTTTGGGATTAATGGTAAAGATAATGTTAATTGGTTCTTGATATTGAGGGTATATGGATGGCTGACTAGAGCTTATGCATTGTTGGTAAGTGGGTTGGAATGTTGGGGTTGTTGGTATGGATGAGAGATGGATGGATGACTAGGTATTGTGGTTTTTTGGTATGAAGGGTACATGGATGGCTGACTAGGGATTGTGGGTGATTGGTATTGAAGATTAATGGATAAGTCACTAGGTATTATGGTTTTTTGGTATTGAGGATTGACGAATAGGTCACTAGGTAAACGATGACAATGGAAGAATGCCACAAAAAAGAGGCATTCTATAAATTTAAACTTACATAGATGAAGAACTATAGAAAGAAAGGCAATCATGATTAAATATTGAACGAAACAAGTTATTTCACTAGGTTGTCTTGAGGAAAAAGATAATTTTTTAGGCTTGAGGAGAATTTTAGCAAGTTATAGAGGGTTGCAAGACACCAAAGATGTAATTTGGGTCATTTCTAGACCTATATATCCATTATATACCACTTAAATAACTTTAAAGCACCTCTAATATGCTTAAATAAGCTATAAAAGTGTAAATTATTATAGGAGTAAAGGTAAATTCATGGGAATAATATAATTAGGTGTTATTATGAAAGAATATGATGCAAAGGAATTATGAAAAGGCATTAAGATGTTATAAAAAGAAGTGGAGAGTATGAGATAAGAGGGTGGAATCATGTGGAGTCATATGGATTAAATATATATGAGAATAAGGAAGATTATAAGAAAGAGTAAAGTAAGAGGATTTAATTATAATATATTTATAGGTCATGAAATTGTATTAATATATGTTGTTATGTGTGTGTGTGTATATATATATATATATATATGAATGTATATAATTTATTATAATTTGGTTTATATTTATTTCATATCTAATTTCTCCCTTTTTATTGCATCACATCAAGGTTTACTAAATTTAATATAATATTAAACATTAGATTCTGGTTAATATTTTTATAGTAACAATTCCCATTGGGATAACTACAAGTAAGATAGTGATTTATTTCATTATGGAAAATATCATAAAAAGGTTTTATTTTCTAAATAGAATTGTGTGTGATAATACAATGTGCATTAGGTCAAGAAAATTTAGTAACTTTTATGTTAAAAATGGAATCCATATCTCCCATTCTTCCTCATACCATCCATAGGGGAATGAATATGTAGAATAAAGAAACAAAAACCTAATGAATATTTTCAAGATAATTCTTGGTAAAAATAAGAAGTCTTAGTATTTTAAGTTGAGACTTGTTATTTGAGTATATAGAATGACATCAATTTTTTTTTTATGGTAGTTCACCATTTGAATTAGTGTATAGGACTGGGGTTGTAATACTTATAAATATATTTTTTTCCATATACAAAAAATCACACAAAAAATGTGATGGGGAATCAGACAATGCCATGACCTACAAGATCAATTGACTAGTTAAAATTGATGAGAGAAGAAGGAAGGCTCAGGTGTTAAATCTCAAGCATCAATAAGAATTGGAATATTTATTTGATAAGAGGTAGGTAACAAAAAAATGATATTGGAGACATGGTGCTTGTATGGAATGCTAGGGGGCATAACAAAGGTAATCATGGAAAATTGAATTCCCTATAGTTGAGTCCCTATGAAGTGGAGAATACATATGGAGAGGAATCATACTTCATTAAGAGTTCAATTGGAGAAATTATAGAATTTATAGTGATGAAAAATTCTTGAAGCATTATTTCTCTTAGAATTTGACTCTCTTTCATGCACAATTTTCTATCCCTTGTTTTTTTGTCATACAACCATGGTTTTCTATGGCTCATGACGAAGACAATATTTATTTTTTTATTTTTTCATGTTTGTATTTGTTTGTGTTTTTTTGAGGAATTTCCTTGTCCCACTAGAACATACATCCCTTAACAAGAGCTACAATTGGCATGTTCCAATTTTTTTCAAAATGAATCCTTAGGGTTTTAGCTACTTAGTTCACAAGAGTTTTTATCCATTATATTTATTTTCTATTTTTTTTATTATGTTTACTGGCCCTTTATATTATATCATTCTATTGCAACATTTACTAGTTTCTTCTAGTTTATCACTTTGTATAGGAGAAAGTTTTCACCCCTTACGCAAATTCCCCTTTTACACATCCTCACCTTAGAAAACCAAATCCGAAGGAAAAATTCCATATAAGCCCACTATCTTAGTTCCACTTGGCATCTGTTTTGTGTGTTGGTAGAGGAATAACTATTGGGGATGCTCACACAACATGTAGACATTTGCATGGTGTGCTTACATCCCTAGTAGATTCCTGTGTATGGTGCCTATAGAGGCATTACACTTCCCATTGGAAGTCGATTTGTAACACTCTATTCGATGAACCTACCTGAATATGGTCGTTTTCCATCATCTCTACTTCAAATTCATGCCCTTTTTCATTCATTTATTCTCTATTAGCAATCTAGATCTCCCACACATAGCTCCAAGCATTGAATTCACTCTTAACTAGCATTTTGTACTCCATAGAAATAACAACACCCCATCAAATCCGTAGAGCATGTGTGGAACAAACACCATTGCAGTAGAGGCTTGAGTCCTGTCATTTTCTCCTCCATTAGCTAGTGAGCTCTTGGTGGAGGTGGTAAGCTTTCTACTCCTCTCCTCTATGATTTGGTTGAGTAGCATAACATTGTTTTGTAGTGATTTTGTGCTCTTTACTTCATTTCTTGATTTATCATACTTTTTTCCATTATCATTATCTTGGTTGTCTGTGGAGGTGGATACACCAAAATGGGCGTCTGACTAAGGTAGACCCCTACACAAACCCTAAAAAAATTTCCTCTCTTTTGTGTGTAGGTGGAAGTATTTTTGGAGCTAGTTCGTGAAAAAACATCCTTGTGAGATCATTCTTGCTATCCTCACTCTCCTATATTTACTTTATCACATTTGTGCATGTCTTGTTTATTTCATAGTGTTGTTTTGGCCCTTCGAAAGTAACTAGCTAGGTTGTTAGTCTATTTTCCTATGTTCAATCTGGTCTCTTTAGTCAACTTGTCATGCAGATTCCAACACACTTGAGAGATGCCAGTGCACTGCACTATCATCTCAGATTCATGCTTTCATCCTCAGGTAGAGAACTCCCCAAGACACAATGTTGACCCTAAAAATTGACTCGCCTAGCCGCATTTTGAGTCTCAGGTCTATGGATTGATTGAAGAACCTCTTAGTTCACATCATTCTTTTCTCACGTTTCCTAACACTCCCTTAAGTTGAGGCAAGTTAAGGCAACCTTTTTCTCTCTACCCTCCGTGACTTGGGGCCTTGATGTGGTTGGTCCCCTTCTCTTATATTTTTGGTGAACTTGATGTGAACCATTTTGGTTCCATTTTGCGATATTCAAAGCCCCTTTCCTCATATTCTAGGAGTGTTGTAGGTGAGAGTGTTGTGAGGATTCTTCCTTACAACCCAACTTGTGACCCCTAGTAGGCGTAGTTGGAAGGTTCCAAAACTATTGCAAAAATAAACCTTAATTGGGTCACTACCTTATCCTGTAACCTTTAGGAGGCTCTGTGAAAGTGTCATTTAGTGTGCATAATGGCCTCTTTTCTACATCAACCTATTCCCTTTGTGCAACCTTTGAGCAGTGGCGCTGGTATAACCTTCACTTTATAGGACCTGTCGATGGGATTTAATACAAAACCATCTCCTCTTTACATTCTTGCATGAATCAATGGGAATATTGTAGTAGGTGTTCTCATTGATCCAACATCTCAAGTAAACATTATAACTGAGGAGATCATGTTAATCAACTTTATGCATAAGGATGGATACGATGCACCTGTGAGTACCATTTGCACGTACGACAAATTTTTTGTACCTCCTCTAGGTAGCATTGTTTTTTCGATTCTTGTTGGACCTAAGTCTATGATTCTTATGTTTGACACTATCTTGAGGTTTGAATTCTTCAAAGTGAAGCTAGGTATTCTTTGGCCGGTAGCTATTTATGCAGTTCCCTCATTTGTGCATAAATGTTTGAAATTCACTCATGAGGGTTTTGTGCATGTGATCCATGACACCAGATATAGACCACTGGTTTTGTGTGGTAGTTACTCCTTAGATTAATTTTGGCCTACACCCATTGGTCCTCTCCCATCTATAAAGGACCTCTTGCACCACACATATCAAAATTAAAAGAAAGGGTGTTCCTGACTAAAAGTGAGGTACTCTCCTTCACCTTATGTTGTTTCACATAGGGATTGCCTAAAAGCTGACAGTGATACTACCAAGGCACATAGAAGAGAAGTGCTCCTGAGGTCCTCCTTCTTCCTCTTCCACTATTCATCCTAATGCTTCCTCTCACTCTATTGAGGTGCCATCCACTTCTGCCTCATGTTTGCAAGATAATCCTATGGTGCCCGCTTGGTGAAAATCCAAGCATCCCACGTTTGAGCTTCCTATCCTACCCATGAATCCTAGGAATTTTTGGTATGGTAGGAAGAAATCACCCCATGGGGAATCCTCTATGACCCGACCTCTATAGCCTCCTACCATCTCTTCTCCTAAAGCAATGAACAGGAAAAGGCCCATCACCAAGGCATTAGAGCCGACTCCCCCCACTATTTCTAAACTTGCTTCTCCTGCTCCCATTTAGGAGTATGTCCCTCTACTAAAATAATATATGGAGGACACTCCCATGGTTGAGTAGGATCCTTCCATTCCTTCACAACCTCTGGCCTCTAGTTCAAAGAGTCACAAAAATCGCCTTGCACATGAGCGCAAGCACCAACGAAAGGCTCTCTTGGCTAAGCAGGATGCCTTATAGAGGAAGGAAGAGGAGATTTCTGCCCCTGTATCAAGACCTCCTACCACGTCCTCCTCTCTCCTCACCTCCGTTTTCCCTCAAACTAGTTCTATATAGCTTTTGGATTTTGCTATGAGTGCAAATGCATCTGACCCCAAAAAGGTGTAGGTGTTCATCGCTCCTTTGGTTTAGCAACCTTTGTTGACATCTATTTTGGATGTCTTGCCTTTCGCAAATCCCATAGATATGATTAACACCTCAGTCATATATACTACGGTTCTTCCCTTCTCCTCTTCTTCTGCCCTTCTTGCCTCATCTGTGGGGGAGTTTGCCTCCCCCAACAAAGCAAAAGGTAGAGAGTGGTCCTCCCAACAATGGAGGATGTAGGAGGAGCCCACCTTCTCTGAAAGGTGGCCCCGTGTGACTTGTTTTGTCCTAGTAACAAAACCAATCCTGACTTCTCTTGAGTTTGTCATCACTCTTGAATCATTCGGTGAGCTTAACAATGAACCTCGAGTGTAGACTTCTCAGTCTATTGAGGTGATACATGTAACTCCTATTAAGTGCATGTTTAACTCAATGGATGATGTTTTGACCCTGTCAGCGGTCTTCATGAAGTCATTGACCCTAGACCCATAAGAGTTGAGTGGAGGAGACCTTGTAGGTCCCTCTTCCTTATCCCTTGTTGTGGGTGGGTTGGAAGCTCCTCCCCTTAACATTCTACTAGTCCAGGCTCATCCTCCTTCCCCCTATGATGATCTAGAGTGGGAAGTGGATGACCTCCTAGTAAATCAGTGTTAGGGGGAGGCCACTTCTTTATCTTTAGATTATATGTGTGTATGTGTTGTGATGTGTTTCCCCCATAATCATGCTATGTGTGCCTAGAAGACCCTCATCACCCCTAATGGTGCTAGGATACAGGTGTGGTGTTTGTGTTGCAAACCTTATTCTATTTGTATCATCTTTCTTTCATGTTTATGTTTGACTTTTGGTAGTTTGGGGATGATGCAAAGTGTTGGGGGAATTTAGGCCTCCCTTCCATGTTGAACCAATTTTTAATTTTTACTTTGCCTTCTCATGTATTATTCACATGGCTTGATATAGTAGGGGCTGATGATAGTTCATTTATATAATATTATTATGCTTATATATATTTATGAGTAGTTTTGACCCTAAAATATTAGGCTACCCCTATGCCCTTTGTTTGTGTTCTCTTTCCTTTTTTGCTTTTTCTTTATCTTTCTCTCTTCTTTGCTTGATTTTTCCCTCTCATGTGTGACAACACCACCCCTACATCACTTCAATCTTAAGAAAATGCATTCGTTGCTGATGAATCTCTTCTCAAAAATATTCACACAATTCTTTGTAAGAATTGTATTCTCAACTTGAAACTCGAATGGAACATGTTTCCTTCATCATGGGTTCATAAAGAAAGAACTTGAGAACCTTCCTTCAAAGTGGGAACAACTTTGATCTTCCCCACACGTGGGGGCATATTCTTCCTTTCAAATTCCTTGATGAAGTGAACATCTTTCAGAAATATTCCTTCATGATGAATTGATTCGAGAAAGAAAACACTAGCTTTCAAAAAATGTGTCCCTTGAGTGGGACGCTTGGTGTCTTGAAGGGTTCTTGAGGGACCCCCTTTGATTTTTTTTAATCTCAAATGAATTCTATGGCATCTAGCTTGGGGGAAACCCGACTAGACATATTTCATATCTTTACGTCTAGTTTGGGGGAAGCCTAACTAGACCTCACTTTCCAAATAATGTGTCCCTTGAGTGGACCTCTCTTCATTTTAAAGGGTTCCTAAGGGACCCCTTTGAAATTTTTCCAACTTGTTGATGGTCTGTGTGACTGTCTGCTTACTTTCCTGTGTGGCCGCTTCTTGACATGTTCTATCTGTGGGAATACATGCCGCTTTATGAGTGCACCCGTGAAGCTAATTTTTAACTTTGTGGAGTCTGCTTTAATGGGTCTCCTTCATGCGAGAGATCTTGGGAGACACCTTCCTTGCAAATCTGTGGGCCTGTAAGGAACTTACTTCTTGGGGCTTCCTTCATGCGAGAGATTTTGGGGGTTGCCTCCTTATAGGTTCATAGGCCTATAAGGCACTTTCTTTCTTCAGCCTCATAGTTATGCAGGGTTATGAATTCCTTTTCTTTTCCTACACTCTCGAGTTTGCTAGATTATGTTCTGCTACCTCAATGGTTCAGGTATACATTTCTAACTCTACTACTTCTTTGATCTACTTTACCAAAGCACTCACCAATATTCATGCTCACTAAAGTGGGGGTAAAATGTATAGGAGCGAATTTGCACCCCTTATGAAAATTCCCCTTTTACACATCTTCACCTTAGAAAACTAAATCTAAAGGCGAAATTCCACATAAGCCCGTTGCCTTCGTTCCACTTAGCATTTTTTTTGTGTGTTGACAGAGGAATAACTATCGGGGATGCCCACACAACACATAGACATTCACACAACACTTTTAGTTCCCTAGCAGATTCTTGTGTCTGGTGCCTATAGAGGTGTTACACCTCCCATTGGAAGTCAATTTATAATGTCCTCTTCAATGAACCGACCCAAATATGGTCATTTTCCTTCATCTCTACTTCAAATTCATGCCTTTTTCATTCATTTAATCTCTCTTAGTAATCCAGATCTTCCACACACAACTCTAAGCATTGAATTCACTCTCAAACAACATTTTTATACTCCATAGCAACAACAACACTCCATCAAATCCATAGAGAACGTGTGGAACAAACACCATTACACTAGAGGCTTGAGTCCTCTCATTTTCTCCTCCATTGGCTAGTGAGCTCTTGGTGGAGGTGGTAAGCTTTCTACTCCTCTCCTCTACGATTCGGCTGAGTAGCATAACACTATGCTGTAGTGCTTTTGTTCTCTTTACTTCATTTCTTGCTTTATCATACTTTTCTCCATTATCGTTATCTTGTCTATCTGTGGAGGTGGAAGCACCAAAATAGGGGTTTGACTGAGGCAGATCCCTATACAACCCCCCAACAATTTTCCTCTCTTTTATGTGTAGGTGGAAGTATTTTTGGAGCTAGCTGGCGAACAAAAATATTTGTGAGATCATTCTTGCCATCCTCACTCTCCTATATTTACTTTATCACATTTGTGCATGTCTTGTTTATTTCATAGTGTGTTTTTGGCCCTTCGAAAGTAACTAGATAGGCTGTTAGTCTATTTTATTATGTTCAATTTGGTCTCTTTAGTCATATGGTCATATGGACGTAGTGCACCTATGAGACACCGGTGCATTGCATTATCGTCCCAGAGTCATGCTTTCATCCTCGAGCAGAGAACTCCTTGAGACATAGTGTTGACCCTGAAAATTGACTCGCCTATCCCCATTTCGAGTCTCAGGTTTGTAGAGTGATTGAAGGACCTTCTAGTCCTCATCATTCTCATACCACATTTCCTAACACTCCCTTAAGTTGAAGTAAGTTAGGGAATCCTTCTACTCTCAACCCTTTATGACCTGGGGTCTTGACATGGTTGGTCCCCCTCTCTTACACACTTAATTCTATGGATTTATCCCTATGATTAGTTATTTTATCTACCCCTTTATCTCACTTACTCTAGCGTTTATCCATAATAGCTATGAAGGGGAGAAATGTGTTAATCTAAAATGAAAAACAAACTAGAATGCAAGAAGAGCACAAAAACACCTAACACTTCAAATGATTAGCCTAGTTGGATTCAAAAAAAAGCAAGATGAAGATAAACAAAATGATTATACCTTGTCTCGAATCGATCCTTTGGTTGGCCTTTGATATCACTTTGATGTGTGCTCCTTGAATTGCTAACTTGCAATAATGATTGTAGATGGGTGCTTAATGGAGGTAGATGAAATGCAAAAATGGATTCTAAGATGCAATGGAAAGTGCTAAAATGGCTAACATAAATGGCTAAAATGACTTGAATAACATGAGAGAATAAGCTAGCTAAGAATGAATTAACTTTATAACTAGCTCAATGAATGAAAAGGGTGGAGTATTTATAGAGAAAATTTAATCCTCTAGAGGACTCAATAGTCTGAATTGAGCCACCATGGCCAAGATGGAGGGTTGTGGTGAGTTGAGGACTCACAAGCCCTCACATCTTGACATGTGGCAGTTGAGTTTTTCAAAGGACAAGGTGAGATGGCAAGGGTACAAATAACATGGAAGAGACCATGTGGTCCCAAGGTACTTGCAAGTACCTTGGGATGGGAGAGGATTTCCCCAAAAATCTATTCCTTGGCCCCATATGGGGCTGAAAGTGACAAGTGATGAATTTTAGAAAGTCATCCCTTGTCAACTTGGGGAATGGGAAAGACCTTGAAGAAATAAAAGTGTATTTTTAATTCAATTTTTGGGAGAGACCAAAGGATAAAACAAGATTCCTCTAAAAGAGGTCTTTGTCCTTTGGGTACAATGTGAGATATGAGATGTCATGGGGAAGACAAATGCATGGGGGGAATAAGTGTGAATTTGTAATTCACATGGGGAAGAGGTCAACCCAAAAAAGGTAAGTACCAAGAAGGTTGACTTAAGGACATGTTAAAATGGGTAAGTGATTAGGATTAGGATTGTGCAAATAGGTGATTAGATTAATAAATGATGATTAGAGGCAAGTGTCAAGTTATAGAGGATGTGACATTAATCCTAATTAAGGATATGCACACTTTAATGGAGAATTAATTAAATTAATCCAGTTTAATGAAAAGGTTATGGAGGATTTTGATAAGCAGAGAGAAAGAATGAATTAAAAAGGGATAATTGATTACATTAAATAAATTGATTGCATTTATTCAATTTAGAGATGAAGTGGGCTTATGTATAAAGTATATAATTGATTGAATTAAATACCTTAGACACATTAGGGAAAGGGGGAATACTAATTAAATAAATAATTTAATTAATGTTTGATGAAGGGGGTGAAGTGGATTATTGGAAGGGATAAATTTGACCTTGTGTAAAGGGTCAAATTTAGGTGTCTACACTAGCCTTAAGCCTTTTTTTTTGTTCACATTGTAATGAACTTAAAAGAACAAATTAACATATCATGTGTCACTTGATTACTACTATGCATTCCTTTCATAGCTTAGTATTCATTTAAAATATGTTACCTGTACCTCAAACTTGTACTTTGTTTTTGTGTTCCAAGTTGTTGAGTTTTTGATGTAGGAGCATCTCAGGTGAACAAGCTATTCACATCACCCAAAAAAAATTGGTTTGGTTTCTTCCATTTTGGTTTGATAATTCTATGTTACATTTTTGGAGTGTGGTCAATTCCAAAGTTCAGTTCAAATCTAGTTTTGTGGTCAATTTGTGAAAGAGGTTGAATGAAATTTCTATTATTAATTGAAAAAAACATCATATTTTATTCAAATCTCCAATATGTAGGCATCATTCTTCAAATTATTTATTTTATCGATTTCAAAAAGAAATAATATATTATATTTTTCATTTTCAAACATAGAAAATGAGTGAGGTTGGCATAGATATGAAGAGTCACCAAGCAGGAAATAAATGAGTCGCCCATCCTTGGATAAGGAAAATACACAAAATTAAAGTAAAGGGGAAGATGAATAAGTTGTGTAGGATAAAAAAAGAGACATAGGTAGAAAAAGAAAAGAATTTTGAAAGAGTTTCATTTTAGGGAAAATAAGGGAGAGAAGCTTATGTGGTAGAAGGGAGTGAGGGACTTTGTAGGGATGATAAGGTGGATGCAAGGTAAAAAAAATCTTATGTTAAGTGATATATACAAGATAATGCCACATACAAAGACTGAAAAACAATGGTAATGCTACTCCATAGAAGCCAGTAACAAGGAAAGAGGAAGTTACATAGAGATAAGGAGCATAATGAGGGGTTGTGTAGACATAAATTATAGAGAAGAGACACCATATGTTGATGAGAAAAGGCAACATAGTAGAGTGGAATTGAGGAGTGACAACTAGATAAAGAATTTTGGATTGACGAAATAAAATGCACAGGGAATGATAAGAAGGTGGATGCCAAGAGAAGAGTGGGAAGGGTTGTACAAATGTAAAGAATGAAATTTGAAATTTTTAGATTAAAGATTGACAAGTGCAGTTGGATTGATGTGAAATGTATATTTCTAGTATTGAATGAAAAGGTGATTTTGAGAAGTTATTGATAACACATAGATATGGAGGATGCATCACATCCAACAAGAGGAAATGACAATGATACAAAAGTATGCAAAAATTAGTTTCAACTTCATTTTGAAGAGAAGTTGAGGGGAGGTCAAAGTTTGAAGGAGAAGAGAAGAGATTAATTGTGAGTTAAATGTAATAGTATATGAAAATAATGTAACATTGCATAGTGAATGTATGGTAAAATTGAGAAATTTAATAAAATTGAGTTACCTTCTTCGAGTTAAATCAATGTTAGTTTGGGTTATACTCTAAAAAATATATTTTTTAAAGTAATTTGTGTTGCTTGTGGTAATCGTGATTTTGTGGTTAAGTTTGTTCAAAAAGTGGGAGGCGGTTTGAATTTGTTTTCATCAAATGGTATCAGAGCTAGAGGTTTTGAGTGCATAGGTAAAGCACCAAATGTGAGGCATCCTAAGCGAAGATTGATTGGTAGAGTGGAGGAAAAAAGGTGATAGAGAAAAATCTTGTGTGAGGGTTGTTGTAGGCAGGAGGAGTCTTGAGTAGTGAGAGATCTTGAAACCATGAAAATATTAAGAGTATGATGTGGATTTAAAATTGATGTGAGATTGCAATAGATGAAGATGGGATGGAAGGGACCCATGAAAGTTGTTTTGGGAGAGATATTGGGAAGAATTGGAGAATGAAAAGTTCGAGGAGATGAGAAATATAGTCCATGAGGAAGTGGGGAAGATCCAAGCCAGGATAGAGGCATTGGAGAAGAATGTTGGAAAAGGTGAGAGGAGTGAGAAGAAGAATGAGGACAATGAAAAGAAGAGTGGATGAAATGAGTGTTGCAACCCAAGATGGAAGGAGAAAGAGGTGAGAGCAACCCCTACATAGATACACAAAGAAGATGAAAGAAAGTGAAGAAGTGAGCAACAAAGAGAAGATGGTATTAGAGGATGAGGATTTAGTTGAGATTGTAGTGATAGAGCTTGAAGATGATGCATCAAATGATGATGAGAGAAAAGTTACAACTGTGAAAGAAGAGGTAAAGTTGAATTTAGTTATGAGGAGGTTAAGTTGAAATTCCAATTGTTGAAGTGAATAAGGAGCTTGAAGATAAGCAAGGGACATTATAATTCATACATTGGAAGGTGAATATGGACTAGTATTCTACATAGCTCAAAGGAAATCATGGTAGTCGAGACAAGGTATGCCTCAAGACCCTTTGAATTACAACATGTCGTTTCTTGGTGACTATTCAAATCTTCCTAATTGGTATCCTTAATTTTGGGCCAATATGTAAAAAAAACAATGGAAAATTCCTCAAACCAATTGGAATCAACAACATCAAAACATGTGGCCATCACAAAACTACCAACGATATAATTCCCAATGGATACCCCAACAAAACCAATGGAAACCTTAGTGGAAAAAATGTTAGCAATGGAAAAACAAAAACATGAATTCCCAGTAGCCAAAATAGCCCTTGTAGCCACAACAACAAGCCATTATGCCAAGCCCAAAAAATCCAACACCATAGCCACCTAGAGCATCTCAACTGCTAGCCCAAGTTGCACCTAACCCCAATAACAATAATATCCAACAATATTATACTAATGAATCTATTCAATAACCTACTTATGGGGTAGAGGTGAGTGATGCCCACCTCAAATTAGGGAAAATGTTGGTTGGTCCTTCATCTTTTCAAATTACTATATTGGTTGATGAGGAGCCACCAATAGAGACTATCGATAACCAACCTAAGAAGCCCAAGTCAAACCAAGATAACCAAACTAATCCAAGTCCATATCCTCCATTCCCTAAAATATTAGCAATTCAAAGGCATCAAACACAAGCTGAAACTAAATTGTTGGGACAACTTAAGGATGTTTGTATCAAAAAACCCCTCATTCAAGCCATTAAGAAGGTTATTGTATATAATAAAATAGTGAGAGACCTATGCTTTAAAAATATAGGTAGGAAGAGAAAATATCCTCATACTATACATGTCTTAGGATATCTTGTAGACATTATATTGGGAAGCATAACTCTTGCCAAGTATGCAAACCCTAGAAATCCTATAGTGGATGTAAAGTTAAATGACTCTCATTAAGAATAACTTAATTGACTTGTGAGGAACTATTAATGTAATGACTAATGAGATAATAAAGTTATTACAGTTAATACAACTCAGGCCTACACCTATTGTTCTATAGTTGGAAAATAGGTCAGTAGTTAAACTTGAGGGTATCATTGAGAACTTGGTAATAACATTG
Organism: Sequoiadendron giganteum; assembly: GCA_007115665.2. Classification (NCBI taxonomy): domain Eukaryota; kingdom Viridiplantae; phylum Streptophyta; class Pinopsida; order Cupressales; family Cupressaceae; genus Sequoiadendron; species Sequoiadendron giganteum. Next base: position 210,699,552 of record CM021105.1, on the reverse strand, counting down.
GATTATGGGAGTACCATATAGATTTCATGGTATTACAGCCAAAATCTAATCTTGCAAGCTACCCCCTCATTTTGGGAAGACCATGGTTGGCAAAAATAGATGCCTTTATAGGTTGCAGGTATGGGAATATGATTATCTCTAATAATAATGTGAATAATAAATTGGTCCTTTAACCACCATCCCAACCACATAAAAACCTAGAACACACCATTTTGACTTCCCTAGATGAGAATGATCAATACTTATTGCAAAAAATGATGACTATTGAATACAATCCCATGTTATACAACCAAGATGAAGATGACTTGATAGTAAACATCGTGAAAAATAACTATGGTAGGGACCCAAAAAATCAAAATTGTTTAACATGTCTACATGATCCTATACAAAATGTTATCCCTACCAGCTCATCTAAGTCAATTTCACAAGTATTATATAATTTTTTACCACAATTATATGTTCAAAACATACTAGGACTTGACATCACATCAATGCAAATAGCATCCAAAACTTTAGAGATAATGTCAATTAAAACATTGAATGTTAACAATCAATTGATTGATATACAACAAACCTCACTATATGTTGCAAGCACACACAATAGCCTTTGCATGGGATTATCATGACATGAATGGGATAGACCCATATTTATAAATGGATAAGATTTATATAAATCATGGTTTTAAACCCATAAGGCAACCTCAAAGGATAATGAACCCTGCAGTTAGAGACATGGTTAAATCAGAATTACAAAAATTTCTTGATGTAGGCTCTATCTATCCTATCTTTGATAGTCAATGGGTGTCACCTCTAGTAATTGTCCCAAAGAAGGAGGAAAGTGGAGAGTGTGTGTAGACTACCATGAATTAAATGTTATAACTAGGAAGGACCACTTTCCACTCCCCTTCATTGACCAAGAACTTGACTCACTAGTAGGTAAAAAGTACTTGTTTTTGGATAGATTTAATGGCTACAATCAAATTAAGATTTCCTCAGAAGACCAAGACAAGACAAAATTCGCATGACCTTGGTGGCCCTATGCTTATTTTTCCCTATCATTTGGGCTTTGAAATTCCCCAACCATCTTCCAAAGGGTAGTATTGAGTAAATTCTCAAATATTGCATAGGATTCCATGGAGGTTTACATGGATGATTTTACCACATATGGGAATACATATGATGAAGCACTTGACAATCTAGAAAAGGTGATAAAAAGGTGTCAAGAACATAAGTTATCCCTAAGTCATGAAAAGTGCTTCATGATGATGAAAAAAGGGATTTTATTAGGACATTTTGTGTCAAGTGAAGGAATTAAAGTGGACCCCACCAAAATTGAAGTGATCTCAACACTCCCTATGCCTCAAAGAAAACAAGATGTTAGAAATTTCCTAGGACATGTTGGGTTTTATAGGAGATTCATCCAAGAATTTAGGAAATTCCAGCTCCACTATTTATTTTACTAGCTGAAGATGTAAAATTTGAGTGGAATAATGCTTGTAAGAACTCCTTTGAAGCACTCAAGGTAGCATTAACGAAAACCCTTGTCTTGAGATGACCAAATTGGACCTTACCTTTCCATATCATTACAGATGCTTCTGATTTTACAGTAGGAGCTATGCTAGGGTAGAAGGAAGGAAACAAAGAGTATGCCATATATTAAATCAACAAAAAATTACATGGGAAAAACTCAATAATATAGTAATCAAGAAGAAAATGTTGGTAGTAGTTTATATAGTAAACAAATTTAGGCATTATATAATATGATATCCAATGTTCATAGACACCAACCATACAAAAATAAGGCACATAATGAACAAACTAGTGGTCGATGGCAGGCTTGTTAGATGGTTTTTGTTACTTCAAGAATTTGAAATTACCATTGTGGATAAGCAAGGAAAATAAAATGTAGTGGAAGATTTTATATCTAGACTACCAACCAAATAAAAAGAAGATTTTGTTGATGATTCATTCCTATATGAGCATTTATTTTCTCTATCCCTACACACACCTTGGTTTTTAGACATTGCAAAATATCTAGTAGTAGGACAAATGCTGCCTCACTTCTTACCAAGAGAAAAGAGGAAATATGTTCAATTTTTTTTTACCTTCTCCTAGATAGCTAGATACATATTCTACACAAGCCTAGATAACATCACGAGGATATGTATAAGAGAAGATGAAGTATATGATATCCTAAAAGCATGCCATGATGAACCTTGTGGGGGGCACTTTACAAAAAATAGGACAACTCTTAATATTATCAATACTAGCTATTATTGGCCAACTCTTCATAAGGATATAGTGAAGTACACTAGGGGTTATGATAGGTTTCAGAGAATGGGAAGGCCAACAAAAGAAAATGAAATTCCATTGCATCCATTGTTATCAATAGCACCATTTGATAAATGGGGATTATACTTTATTGGCCCAATATAACCAACATCAAATAACAAAGAGTATATACTGGTATGCACACATTACCTTACAAAGTGGGTGGAAGTTAAGGCTTTACAATTTTCAAGGGATGGAAATATGTTAAAGTTTCTCTATGAGGAAATATTCACCAGATATGGAGTTCCAAGTTCAAGAGTATGAAATAAGACATAGGAAGTCAACACCTGACCACCCTCAAGCTAATGGATAGGTAGAAGTCACATATAGGGAAATTGAAAACATTCTAACAAAGACAATAAAAAATCATAGGAAAGACTAGGTAATTAGGTTGCTTGAGGCAGTTTAGGCCTATAGGACAACTTGCAAGACTACAACATGATTTAAACCATATGAACTGGTGTATACAAAGAAAGCAACACTTCTTGTTGAATTTGAGTACAAAACATTGAGGAAAATAGTATCATTAGGCATGGACTTGTCCACAGATTAACATGAGATATTCCACAACTTGAATGCACTTGATGAAATCAAAATAGAGGCCATCCACCACATTGAAGTTGTCTAGAATCAAAGAATCCTTTGGCATGATTAGTTCATAAAGACTAATGAATTTAGTGCAGGTGATTGGGATCTCCAAGTTATGACTCCAAATAAAAAGATTATCTAGGAAAATTACAGACATGGCTTGGTTTGCATGAGATAAAGAAAGATTTTCCCAATGGATCAGTACACCTAATAATAATTGATGAAGTTAGGTTCACACTATTGATCAATGGACACAGACTAAATTTGAACAAGAAACCATTGTAGAAGGATGACTTCCTTCTTTCATTAATCTAACAATTTGAGCCTTCACTTGAAAATTCAACTACAAAAGCTACATGTTCTACACATGACTCAATAGATTAGCTACACAAATCATGTACTAATTTTATTTAGGTATAATTTTCTGACACATTTCACAAGCACACACTACATAGGCGACAAACAACAAAAATCATTTTTTGGATTGTCAACGAAGTAGTAGAGACCTATAATATCACACCTAAAGGTAACCAAAATTTAGAAAGGAACCTATTATTGGAGGCACTCATAGCACTTGTCAAACACTCACTTCAAAATTACCAGCCAAATCAATTGCATATCCATACTTTCAATCTCCATCTATCTATACATGTAGCCTCATATATTGCATTTTATCACATGTCACCTATTACACCTACTCACACATAACATTTGTATCACCTTTCTCGATTCCCACATATCATGTATTTTATTTCACCTCACATATTTCATATATTCCATAGCCTTTTCAAAACATCATTCACCACATGCCATGCATTCATGTCATTCATTTCCACTTTCAATTAAAGAAGGTCACATCACATTCCACTATGAACAGTAATCAACCACTTCACATGGGTTCAGTTTCATTTCCATAGAATTCTATACATACACACATTAATTTACCATAATTAGCATAAATGATAATTAATTTCTTGCATGTTTTCATATTAATTTGTGCATGCTTGATATCTAATTTGATATTCCACTATATACCATTTAATCCTTCACCTAGAACTGTACAATTAAGTGAGGAAACTTAGTGCATTTAGTTGGGGGAAGGAGTACTCTTCATTTTCTTGATTTTCAAAAACTAAAAGCTTTCCAAAACTCTCTACAACCCTTTTGTTGTTTTATTTTCCTTAATTTTCACACAATACAAGATTAAGAGGAGAAGAAAGGGTTAGAAGCAACTAAATTGATGAGATACAACATAGTGGAAGTGGTGTAGAACTAGAGTGATGGATAGAAATTGAACCAGAACATATCATAATTATAGAATTGAAGAATAGAAATAGTATCATGGGAGGTGACATTATTCATAGGGAGCTAGTAGCACATACCCAACTATTGGAAGAAAAATTGGTATTACCCATTTTTCAACAAGCTGGTTGGTTGGAGTACTTTAAACTCATAGAGTTTAATGAAGTCATGACACAACAATTTACTACCACACTGCAAAATATAAAGAAATTGTGAGAGGTTTGAGGGTGGATGCTTCATAAGCCACCATTGTTGAGGTATCAGGACTACCATGAGAAGGAGAAGAGTTTCTAGTGAGGGCAGATGGTATTGTTACCAAAAATGAATTCAAATAACTAGGATAAAGCCTGAAATCCTCTTCTCAAGGTACACAAATATTATCCTTACCCTGGATGTGGGCCTTGGTAGCTTCTTACATATTCAAATACTTAACCTATGATGGTAGGTAATCCTTTTTGTATATATTCTATTTTAAAATTTTAAGCCATGTTCACCATGATAGGCATGTGGATGTTCCAAATTTTCTTTACAATTTGTTGAAAATAATATCACAATTTTTGATAAAAAGGAGTTTGAGAACTCAATTTCCACACATTTTGTGGGAAATTTTCCTAAATTGAAACCGTATCAACACCATCCTTGAAGAAAATGTTGTCCTAGAAAGAGTAGAAGAACCTACTGTATCAGAAAGGGAAGTGGCCTCTAACTCCCCTACTATGTCACCTACCCACAACACAAGAGATCCAAAGGAACAGGACATGCAGGATTCTCAGCTTGTGGTCACTACTATGAAACCTACAACAAGAGATACACAAGAAACCCTTGCCTCTGTTAGAACACCAAGAACTAAGAATATAAAAGGTGAATCTTCTTCTATACCTGTAAGAGGGTAGAAGAAATCCACACAGCCTAAGAGGCGATCACATTGCTTGAAGAGGAAAGGTGCCATGAGAGGGTCAGTTAAGAAGCAAGAAGAAGATTCAAATATTGTGATGGTCTAGATAGACTCAAAATTAAAGGAGAATTCACCTATAAATGTAAAAAACCAATTAAATAAACATGGTATCTCACAAGTACCTTTGAATTTGATTCAAAGCATGCATTTGTTGCAAGAAAAATGAGGAAAAATTTGCCAAAGAGCCCTAATATTGAGGGTTGTAAATACATAATGGGGGATGATGATCAATTCTTGGAAAAGGATGAAGAGTTGTTCATAGAGGAAATAAATGTTGGTAAATAATTTCAAGAGGCTATAGAGAGGATTTAAAGCAGTTATAAGAATTGGTAAAGTCATATCAATGAAGGAACAGTGAGCAAGATACCAAATTCAAAGAATTGAAGGAAAAGTTGTATAATTTTGAGCGTGGATCTAAATTTGAGATCCTTGCACAACTTTCCATGGTTGAGGTGGGAAATAAATAACCTGTGTCTAAGGGACCAATTCCTCATGTAAGGACCTCTATTGGTCCTGCTAAAGTGTCCTTAGGTGTGGAGTTATGGAGCAAAACTCAAGAATTATCCTAGAAAAATAAAGATTGGGAGAAATAAAAAGGAGAAATGATATCTAACCACACTAGGGCTCTTGAAAAGGAAAAGAGAGAAGTGAAGATTGATAGTAAGAATTAAAGAAATAGAAAATAAAGCTGCTCAATTGCTCAAATGTAGAACACCTACCAAGGTCTATGCATTTTTTTTGCAAGAAAAATACTTGTGTTTCCAATTCAATAAGTTAACCAATGATCTACCAATTGCTATGAATAAGAAATTTGTGTTTTTAGAAGTTTTCTCTGCTTCTACACTAGATATTTAAGACCAATTATATGAGTTTTACTTGCATAATTTTGTTCTCTTAGATGAAAAAAAATGGAATCCACTAATGTTTGTAGGGGAATTGCACATAAAAGCATTGGCTCTTATGTTGGGAATGAACAAAAAAAGGGAAAGATCTTACAAGAATATAATGAGAGAGAAAAATATGTTGCTTTGTAGCTCTATAAGGAATCAAAGGATCCCAATGCAGTTATAGAAGAGTGGTTAGATCTCATAAATTATAAAGTTGTAGGCAAAAACCAATGAGCACCAAAGAAAATGACTATATGAGGATGAAGAAACTAGCTCTAGTAACCATTCATCAAGCCTTTAAGTTTGTACAAGAAAGGTGGAAAGAATTGACTCCTGAGTTGAAAAAGAAGAAATCACACTCCTTGTATAAATTTATAGCCATTATTGGAAGGTCTCATAGATACATAGATATTGCCAAAGATAATGGACTTAAATGGTTCCCACTTACCTTTCATCCACCCATACTCCTTTATCTAGTACCACATTGGACAAGGAAGAAGTGTGGAGAAGAGGAAGAGGCATTAAATATTAGATTGGAAAATATTTCATGTTATAGGGGCTACTATCTGAGACAAGCAAAGGGAGTTAATTTTGTAGAAAAATTTAAAAGATCACTTGAGCACAAGTATTTTTGTAGTTGGGGGAATGATGATCTTGATTAAAAACTATTTTTCTCCTACTTAGTCCATGTATTTTAAAAAATTTAAGATACTTATTTCATATACATTCCTAAACTTATATACCTTTTTATATCTTTTATGCAACCTAAACCAAACTTTTATATTTGGAAATATGATTATGATATGTTGATATTTGCATGGGTGTTAGGTGAATGTTTGAATGTGGATGAAATTCAGTATGAATATATATTTAACTCATGGTTGTTAATGGTATGTATGATTTAGATGAAACTAAATTCTTTGAGCCTGAAGAATTGCAACTCATAGCAACTAGAGAACTCAACCCACAACCAAAGGATTCTGGGTAGATTGCATGGGAGAGTCTAGAATGTTGGAAACACATGACAGTTGCAGAAATTATGTAAGTGATCATTGAGGAGGTCAATTGTGAGTCATCAAAACATTCAATAAAATTATGGAAGGAAGAAGAAGTTTGTATTAATTAAGAATCTAATATAAAGCATAGTTTCAATCCTATTTGTCTTCTTCTATCTTTTTTTGTTGGTAAATAGCTACTAAGGGTCAACACCCATTATATTGATTATAAAAAAGAATTACATTGATATATTTGTCCAAAGACCCTAGCTAATGCTAAACTAACCACTCACCACCCATTTGCATTTACAGTACAAGATAGCCTAAGGACACCCCCAATCCACAAAATTGGGGCCATACTTTCGACTATTACAAAACAGTATCTGTTTACACCAATATAACTAAACCATCTATACTCGACTAAAATGATATGGTAATAGAACCAAAACTAGCCAAGAGGACACTAAAAAACTCCCACCTAGATTCAATCATCTTCTTCCTCCTGCATTTCCTTGCCAACAATATATTTTCCATCTTGGGAAAGTCGACACTGCATGCAAGATGGTCCATGTTATTTTCCACCACCTCGATATCCATGTAGTTTTTTTAATCCATTCTTCACCCTATCCTAGGCCCCAATCCTCATCATCACTAACATCAACCTCCCCCTTTAGTCTCTCAAAAAACATGTACTCCCTCACCCACCCCATCATAGGCACTAGGGTAATCCCATCCACACACAATAATAATGTTATGCTCCAATCAATCACCTCCCAACATCGTTCCAATGCATTTGGCTTCAAAGTGTGGACAATGGGGAATTTATTCACTTTCAACCCTCGACCTAGTGCCATATAATAATTATGTGGAAAAGGGATTAGAAAGTTATCATCCACATTTTCCAAGGCTGCATCAATCTCACCAAGAAAGGTGTGTTTGAAAATCTTCTGGCATAACAGCTTGCTCTTAGCCTTAGACACACCCATGTAGAGAATCATAGCTAGAAACATTGTTGACACATCTATGTTAACTTTGTAATGGTATGGGCAATTAGAAATTCCTCCCACAATACCCTTTTGGTAACCTACAGTACCAGAGGATGATTCAAAACCACAATGACCTTCGACCTTTTATCTGTGAACTCCCCATAAAACGTCATTTTCCTTTTAGTCAACTCCAAAAAATAGGTATATCCATCACTCTCCAAATGTCAAAGTTTCTTAGAAAAAGAGATGAGTGTGTCACTAGCCATCATACTATCCTATTTCAAGAAATCTACCTTATGTTGTAATGATGATTGAATACATACCCATCAATGGTTAAATCATCTGGCTTAACACTTCAAATCCGTGACATACCATTTGAGATTTTGTTTGCATCTACCAACTCAAGTCCGCATTTAGCCACACCAAATTAATTAATGAAATGAAAATCATCATCATTTCATATGCCAAAACAACACCAACTAGCTATCTTTCATACGCTATCCCTCATGAAACTAGATATTTGAGGCATGCATTCCCTTTCAACCATCATATCCCTACATGTTAGCCACCTTAGTTCTATAGTCATATTGCCACCACCTTTACCAACCCATCAACCAAGTCATTACCTTCTTTGTATATGCCGCTAATTTTGTACTCCTCAAACTTTTCCAGTATTTCTTTGATGGGTCGTAACTAGTGGCATAACTTCCAATTTGGAGTGTGATTGAGACAAATGGTGTTTATAGTTATGAGGGAGTCCCCCTCAAGGTGGATATGCTTAGCCCCATTTCCCCATCCCATCAGTATCCCAATCAAAGATGCTCTGAATTATACCATATTGTTGGTGTTATTTTCGAGGGGTATTGACCTTTCAACAATTACCATTCCTTTTTGGTCTCTAGAAATACACCTTGCCCCACTCGGCCTTGGGTTGCTCATTGAGGCACCATCAAAATTTATCTTGATCCACCCCGTCTCCAAATCCTCTCATTTCAAATCCTTCCTTTTCATCAATGGATTGTCACCTACACCTCCACCGCAAATAGGGGGGATTTTGAGTCTTGAGAAGAGTTTTGAAATCTTATCATCGCAACTCATAAATATACTTTTTTAATTGAATTTATCTAGGACACTTCATTAACTAGTTTTGAAATATGTCCCTCAATTTTGCTACAAATTATCCCACAATCCAACTCCTTATATTGGAAAATCATCCAATTTTTCTCCTTCTAAATTTCCTAGATAATGGTCGAGGGAATGATGATCCAAAGGCTATCAAATACTAATTTCTTGTATTTTTGTGGCTAGATGTTGAATCAATCCTCAATGTCGAGTAGGATCAGGCATTGAAATTCCAAATTTTTCATGAAAAAAATCCAACAAGCTTCTATGTATGGGGATGTTAGGAGGATATGGTTGGTCGTTTCATTGCTATGATTGCATAATAAACATCTCCCTAACCCTTGAATACCAACGGTTACTAATCAATCTTCAGTAAGTATCCTCTTTTGAATTGCTAGCTAGGAAAAATCCCCAGCCTTCAGGAGGTAGTTTTTATTTCAAATGAGTTTGCTTGGCCAATTTTGTTTGGTCATTACTACTTCTTTGACCTTATAACCATATTTGACTTTATATTTACTAGTGCTCAACCCACACCATCACACAAGGTCCTCTTGGTTAGAGGAAGCAAAGGTTCTCTTCTTTAAAATCTCAACAAGCACCTCCTTCTGTTCTTGGGGAGCAATGATATCCTGTAATGAGTGCCATTCCTAGTGTGCCACCTTATTTTGTGTAATGTTAGTTCCATAGTTACTGATATTTTTTCCCCACACTCTAATCAAATCGATTTTTAACTCCTCTAGGGTGGAATGATTGGAAATGGGCTCCATATCACCCTAAGAGTTGCTCCAAAATGATGCACTTTGTCCATTTCTAAATTCCCAAGTGACATGTTTCATGAAAATGTCTTTGCATTCCAATATGTAATTCCAAATTATAGAGCCCCTGGGAGGATCTACAATAGTTAGAATTTGTGTGGGATCATTCATGGTATTTTCTCCTGAGTATTCTGACCCCCTTCTGATCACCCTTCACATAGAGAATCCAAACTAGTTTGGCACTGATAGCAAGATTAATTATTTTCAGTTACCTAAGGCCCACTCCACTAGCCTCCTTCAATGAGAAAATATTATCCCAAGACACGAGAGGGAATTTTTGTTGCTCCCCCATCTCGCTCGAAAATATTTTCTTGAGGATCTTATTCAAATCCTCCTCCACCGCCTTAGGTATTCTTAGGCATGCCATAGAGTGTAATGAATAGCTAAGAGGATTTCCTTAATCATCAGGAGTCTACCCATCGATGACAACCATTTACTCTTCCATGTTTCCATTTTATTTTTGCAACTATTGATTAAATTCTCCCAATAGCATTTCTTGTTAATATTTGCGAAGAAGGGCATTCCCAAGAAGCACCTTGGAAATTTTTCCACCTTCAAATTCATAATTTGTGCTAGGTCTTTCTACAGATTAGGTTGCATGTTTAGTAAAAAGGACCTTTGACTTCCTCTAATTGATACTCTGCCCAGATGCCAAAAAGTAGTCATCTAAGAATGACTTGATATTCCTTGCTTCTCTTCTACAAGCAGCTCCAAAAAAGATGGTATAATCTATAGAAGTTGAGAAATCCAACTTCACAGACCCTAAAGATCACCTACATGCAAATAACCTATCACAGAAGAAGACATTGGAGACAAAAAAGCAAGGGTACTATCAAAACTGAAAAATGTATTAATAAGAGAGTGTGAATAAAATACAATGATCAATCCTTATGAAAGGATATTGTGCAACCCTAAAAGAAACCCTAATAGGAGGAAATTTCATAATTAATATAATTATTATATGTCACAATGTGCAAACTAAAGTGAAATCTTAAGAGAGGAATAAAGGTAACTTAATTAACACAATTAAGTTAAAACCTTTACTCTAACACCCCCCCTTGAGATGAGCAACAATGCAACTACAAACAAGTGCAAGAAAGAAAAATTAACTACAATGCATGAAAGTAAACATGGGTCCTGATAACTAGGCCTGATCAGGTACTTGAATATAACCAAATCTCTGTAAAGTGGAGATATAGAGAAAACCTCATGGGAAAAACTCTACTCCAAAAAGAGATGCACAAGACATGAAGAACATCATTGAAGCAAAAGAAGCTGCAAAAAAATGTCAAAAGATGACTGCTATGGTGTTGAAGAACCTCCTCTAAAGATAGGATGATCAGGATCAAGAAGACAACAATCTGCATGAGTGCCCCAAATGACACTACTCGAATTAGATGGCAAACAAAGGAAAACACCTAGAACGAAGATATAGATGGCATAAGTACCAATAATCTGAAAAAAACTGATCAATTGAGAATGGAAGATTCCTTCCAAGGCAAAACCAAAGAAGCATTGACACAAACAGTATAATACCCCCCCCATAATGCTAAACTGAGAGAGCTTGAAAAATCCACTTAAATGTTGTGTAACACCCTGTAGTTCATGAAGGAGAAGAAATAACATCTGAAAGTGTGCAAGAAATCACTTGCAACTAAAAAAATGGTGTGCAAAACAAAGCACACATGCATGAGGCTGGAATCATATGGATCCACTATCGTCGTGGAGGGACACTCACCAAACAAAGGTGTGATGTCAAAAACAAAGGCATTACACAACCCCCCATGGCATTTTATAAAACAATGCGAGTACAAAATATGGTACAACCTTATGTGCAAAATCCCCAAAATACATGTACAATAGTGTGGCACTTTATCTCAGTGCATTTACATACAAGATTGCTTATAAATGATGCTCAAAATGGCCACAAAGGACAAAAAACTGGAAATACATGAAGAACAACCAAAAAACGAAGCATCCCATGCAAACGAGAAGTTCCCAAGAGCTAATATGTCCAAGTAATTCACCAAAATGTGAAAAAAAATAAAAATAAATAAATACCTGGAGTGAAATCTAGAAAAATTGCATGAATGGAAGTGAAAATCTCTGAAAGACAGTTCCAGCACCGCTGAGATCGTGAAAAACAGAGAAACGAGTCAAAAGTTACGAGCTCGGGACTGAAAATAGCTCCTTTGAATTCAACTATCTATATAATGCACCAACAGAAAAATGAAGCAATTAGACCCACACCACTAGAAAGTTGAAAAAACCAGCTTTCCGAAGATATCTCGTTTGCCAAAAAACAATATTGTATGCCCAAGTTATGGCCTCTGGAAGAAAACAACTCCAAAGGGGAAAAAATATAGTGCAGGATTAAATTTGATGGTCATATGGCCTTCGCAGCAAAAATACGAACCTGAAATTGATGGTCAAACGACCGTCACCGTATTTCTTCAATTGGACTTATTACAAAAAAAAACAATAAAGAAAAATTAATAAAAAAATGAAAAGGCCGACGGCCTGTGTACCACCATCGACAGTACTGTCAGACCATCGGTCAGCGATAAAGCTGTCCGTGGCTGGTAGTACGCCAGCCGGTGTTCTGAGGGGCCCGGAGGCCTACGTATGCAGGTACCTGCGAGTACCCTAGTACCAGGCCTCAACAAACCTTTAAAAGGCTTTTTTTGTTTTGATTTTTGTTAAAAAAAATTTTTAAAAACTTTACAATTTTTTTAAAAAAAATTATGACAAAATAAATTTAGAAAATATTTTTTATTTTATCAGGGCTAATTTTTTTTGGATCCACATGTAGATGACTGTACAGGTAAAAAATTTTGCCTCTCAAATCAACTTTGTCCAAACTAGATGGATGAGTAGTCGATTTAAGGGTTTTGGACCGCTGCGGACTCAATGGCGAGGTCCGTTTGGACTCAAAATGCTTTGAAATTACAGGTGATTCCCTGGATCAAAAAAGCAAACCCCAAACCCTTGAAGCTCCAAAACCTTCAGAAGACGAACAAGAAGTAGCAGGTCTGGAGCTTTGATACCATGTAGAAGTTGAGAAATCCAACTTCACAGACCCCAAAGATCACCTACATGCAAATAACCGGTCATAGAAGAAGACATTGGAGACAAAAAAGCAAGGGTGCTCTCAAAACTGAAAAATGTATTAATCAGAGAGTGTGAATAAAATACAATGATCAATCCTTATGAAAGGAGATTGTGCAACCCTAAAAGAAACCCTAATAGGAGGACATTTAATAATTAAAATAATTATTAAATGTCACAATGTGCAAACTAAAGTGAAATCTTAAGAGAGGAATAAAGGCAACTTAATTAACACAATTAAGTTAAAACTTTACTATAAAATCATCCACAATTTTTTGGTGGGTGACATGATCTAGACCATTTGCAACCAACACACCCTATCATTTTCCCTCCCTCCTTAGTGAGATAATGCTTCTACCAAGTGCTTCTACCATGATGATGAATAAGAAGGGTGAAAGAAGATCACCCTGCCTGATGCCTCTTATGGAAGGAAAGAAGTTGTGTGCAACAACATTCACTAGGACTGAGAATTTTGGGATAGAAATCCAACTCTTGACCCAACTGATCCAATCCTTGCTAAACCCAAAATTTTACAACACTTCCACCAAGAACTGCTTGTCCACCAAGTTATAGGCCTTTAGTATATCTAGTTTGAGGATCATATAGGTGTCCCTCACCTTCCTTGTCGAGTGTATGGTTTCATGTGCTATTATGATACCCTACACTATCAATCTCTCAGGTGCAAAGCCACTTTTCTCTTCCAAGATGATTGGCTTCAGTACTTGCTTGAGTCTATTTGTGATGATTTTAGTAATAATCTTGTACATTGTGTTGCAGAAAGCTATTGTCCTAAAATCACAAATTGATTGGGGATTAGTTTTCTTAGGGATCAAGGCCAAGAAAGTGTGGTTAAGGGTTCAAAGCATAGTCATCTTCCAATTTTTGAAATAAATTGGTTGTGAATCCATTAGGACCAGGGACCTTATCAAGATTTAGTTGAAAGGTGGATGCCTTAACTTCATATTTCTTTATGTGTTTAAATAACACTTTGTTCTATTTTGCATTGATGACAACAAGGATGGGGTTGAGAATCTTTTCCTTCACTTCTTTGTGCTTAGGATCATCCCTATTTAGTATTGACTCAAAAATTCTCATAGCTTCAGTATTGACCTCCTCCAAGGATTATTTCATCACACCATCCTCACACTTAATTTTTGTGATTCTATTCTTGGTTCGGTTGGCCACTGCTATCCTATGAAAAAAAATTGTTCTTGTCCCCTTCCTTCATCCAAGTCTCCCTAGATTTTTTCCTCCAAAATAATTCTCCCCTTTTCAATATCTAAATCAATTCTTCCTTTAGGGCTCTTTCAATTTCAAATTCATCTTCCTTCATTCCATTCTTAATGATGTATTCATTTAATGATGCTAGTTCCTATTTTGTTCTTTCTTTTTCTTGGAAGGTATTTTTAAAACTTGTCTTATTCCACTCTTTCAATTTTGCCTTAACAAAACTCCACTTCTTGTAAATCTTGAACAAATTGGAATGGTTTCCTATCTTGAATTCATTCCACCAACTTTCCAGAAGGTCTAGAATTTCACCATCCCTTAACTACATATCCTCAAATTTGAAAGGGCTACCTTTCAGAGGTTCCTCAGGAAAGATTGTCAATTGCACTGAGTAGTGGTCTAATCCTATCAATGGAATAATTAAAGCTTCATGAAAGTTTGCATGAAAAAACCAATCACCAACAAGTAGAAATCTATCTAGAATTTTGGCTATTCTTTTGGAGTTCTTCCTCCTGCTTGATGATGTGAATACACCATTCTTAGCATGCACATCCTTCAATTGATTATTATCTATAAATTATGGGATATCTTGTTGTACATTTGTGATTCTCGCCAAACCCCACTCTTTTCTTCATTATTTAGGGTTGCATTAAAGCCCCCATCAATAATTCCTTTCTCAACCCTAAAATTTGTAATTCTATTTGTAATTCGATGCCATAGTTCCCTTTTGCCTATTGTAGAAATTGGCCCATAGACATTAATGAGAAAGAAGTGCTCAATTCTCCGCAAAATTTTGTATCTCATAAAATCCAATTCCTATTATCTTCCATAATTTCACCTTCAACTGTCGATGGATTCCAAATAAGGCCTATCCCTCTTGAGGCCCCTTCAAACCCCACAAAGTAACCCTTCCATTGTCTCCAACATCCTAGCCTTTTAACACTCTCCTCCTTGCTCAGTTTTGTTTCTTGTAGTAGGAAAATATCACCCTTAGTTTGATTGACTTGGTGCTTGATCAAATGCCATTTGTTAGGGGCATTGATGCCCCTCCCTAGCATTCCAAGTTATGACCCTCGTTTCCCTTGGAAAAGGATTACATCCTTCCTTGATCTTAATTTCATTTGTCCAACTACATTGGCATCGATCTCTAGTATTGATTTGTTTGATTTTAGCCCTTTCTTTCCTTTCTTCTTTATGCTTGGTTTCTTTAGCTTTGACTAGATTTGTTATAAAATTCTTTCCTCCACTAGCTCCCCTTCATATTCTTCCCCCATATCTTCTTCTTTGAATTTTGCCTCTGCTTCACTCTC
The DNA here is from genome assembly GCA_007115665.2 of Sequoiadendron giganteum. NCBI lineage: Eukaryota > Viridiplantae > Streptophyta > Pinopsida > Cupressales > Cupressaceae > Sequoiadendron > Sequoiadendron giganteum. Next base: position 210,683,926 of record CM021105.1, on the reverse strand, counting down.
CCCATCTCTTGTTAGGGGAGCCTTAGGATCCTTGCTTGCTATTTTATCTATTGCCTCTATTAGGTCCAATAACCTTTCAAAATCTTCCAATCTAATCACTTCTTCCAATTATGCTCCTCCCTCATCGCCTTTAACATTTGATGGATCCTACAAGCTTCCAAGGGTTGTATCCTCTTCTGAGCTAAAAAAAAAATTAGTCTAAGACACTATCCTACTCCATACCGTATATTTTTTAGACTATGGGGTTGGTGACTAAACCCATCAAATAATTGAAGCATCTATCCAACCTCACCAAGCCACACTTTGACCCCTTCATGTCAGCTAGCAGGTCCATCCCTAATGGGCCTCTAATGATAGAGGGTGCCTCAAGTATTGAAGTAGTCATCACATTATCTTGAATTGGTCTTCACTCATATCTATTGGCTTGGTTGACCATTATTGTAAAATTACATTCCAAACAGCCATGATCCTTTGATTTGCAATTAGGGCACAACCTCAATTGGTCTTCCCTTTCCACTTTTTGAAGCCAAGATCCCTCCTTTGTATGGATCTTTATTTCCTATGGTAAGAATTGATGTGGAGCTAGCCTCAAATAGATCCTTGCATATGTCCCCCATCATCTATCTTCTTCCTTTTCATCCAACAAAATGAATGGGTCAAGGCTCGTCCCAATTTCAACTAGAGTATCTTCTTCCAAATATTCGATAGGAAGATTGCACAATCGGACCCAAACTCTACCTTCTATAGTTCTATGTTTCCAATGGTCAAAGTTTGGGTACCAATCAATTAACTACATTCTAGTGTTGTCCAAGTAATGTGGTCCATTGCTTAAAGCTTTCCATTTTTCTGAATTAGAGGGGAATTCAACCAAAAAATATTCATTCATAGTGTCATGACCCGAATATGACTACACCAACTATTGCAACACCACCTCCTTATGGTATTTAGATCCTATTAACCACCCGTCCACTTGATAAACATCCTAGTCTCTTTTAATTTCTCTATTAAATTTTTGACTCAATTTTTGTCCACATTAACAAAATGCTTCATTAAACTAGGTTTAGGTGACTTACCTATCAGATTCACATACCTATATGACAGTCCTTCATCATTAACCACCTTTTCCTTCCCATTCCATGGTCTACTTGTACGATCCCACTTCCCAGTTCTTTTGTTGGGATCTGACTTGCTTCACCAATTATATAAAGTTTATGTCGTTGGTAACTTCTCCAAACCACCCACGTCAACCTTTCATGTAGCCATTCCTATTCGAATGGATTGCACATTGATTGTTTGTTATCTGGTTTTGGTATTCTTTCCTTTTTTCCTCAAAAGGATTCCTCCTTTGGGGATACCATATTTGCGCTTGCATCAACAATCTAGCTATTTTATTTCTTCGAAACTGGTCATGGCATGACTTGACTTCCTGATATCCAAAATTTCACCGTTCATGGTGATGAAGTGTTTTGATAGTTATAGTTTTCTTTCACAGATAATACTTTTGTTAGTTTTTTGTTATGCACTCATGAATGAGAAATATGTGAAGATTCTTGTCATATTGTAGAGATGAGTTATATGCAATAAAGATGTTTCATTTTATTGTTATGATTAGTTGACTAAAGTAGCACATACTTGGTTTATCCTAAGGGTACAACAACTTGAGCAAGGGCCACTCAAGGTATTATTCACCCACCTTAATTTATGTTGTTAAATTATATGTTTACATTATTACATTCATTTCAATAGATTCTTCATTGCATGCACATAAATGATATATTGTCTCATGGTTTATATTTTGTAATGCATTATCGAGTCATCCTCTAGAGTGAGTCAAGTAGTTAGAAGTAAGCATCAATAGTACTAGTGATTTTCAAAGTTCACGTTCAGCAGTAAATTGTTACAGTGTTACTTCAAAGGTACTTGCAACATTAGTAGCAGATTAAGTTATTTCCCTTGTTTTATAGTTTATGATTTATTTCCTTTTTCAGAATTTACTATTTTTATGCACATGTGTAAACCACCTATACTAGATGATATAAGTCATGTAGATTCCATGAATGCACATACAGTGCCAACATCATCAAAATCTTACGAAGCCCTGGTTGATAATTAAATGGAGCCTTTGCAAGGGTTTAATGGATTGATCAACTAGGAATCTCTCCTCTGAATTGTGTGTCTAACACCAAGTTGATTGAGAATTAGTGAGGCCTTACAGTGGGGTTGATGTAATTAATCCTAATAGGGTTTAGGGAAAAATTTAGTGGTGAATCTTCGCCAATTGGCGAATATTTGAAATTGGGACCTCCAAAAATGGCAAATAATACAAGTTAGAAAGGATGTTGAATCACCAGGTTTAAAAAAAAATAAAATTGTCTCGATTAATTCGCCAATGCATTTTTTTTTAAACGATGCGTCATTGGAACTGATTCACCAGTAGTTTATACTGTAATTACAAATATTAATTATATTCACCATTAATTTTATATTCCTACAATTAATATTTGGGAAATATCGCCACTAATAATAATTTACCTTTTCATTTTAGGGATATTTTAGCCTTGAATAGGTTTTTAATTTATTCCCATTGATTAGATTTTTAATCGAATGGTTGCAAGTCAATTCCATGACTTTATATGCACATGCCTTTTAAAAAGGTTGTTGAGGCCCAAAATTTGATCTCCACCGTTCACTGTTGCCAATAGTTCATGACATACATCATCATCATTGTATCGACGAGACATCCCTAAGTGTCCCATCGATGATGTTCACTCATGTTGATAAGGCTTCCATACTCCACCTGGGGTCCACCAAGGTATGGGTACACCACTTGTGTAATTTTGGAGAATCATGAAGGGAATCTACAATATTCATGCCCAGCTCCTAGAAAGACATCAGATCAAAGCTCTGTTTGATCTCCATCGTTCACTGTTGCTAATAGTTCATGACATACGTCATCATCATTTTATCGGCGAGATATCCCTAAGTGTCTCGCCAATGATGCTCACTCACAACAATATTCTCTCACATAATGAACTTGCAGCCATTCGATTAAAAAGCTAATCGATGGTAAAATTTTCAAGTTTCATTTAGTCTTACTTTTCAAGTAATATTTTTTAAAAACACTTCATCCTTGTGTGCTCCGAAGAGATTTTTTACTAGACACTTCATTATGTCCCCGGACCCCGTGAGAGGGAATTGCCCCCTCAACCCCCACAAGCGGGATCTGCCCCCTTGACCCCATCAGTGGTTGCCACCCTCGGGCCCCTACTTCAATATTAAAAAAATTATGAAAATGGGGGAACTGCGCCGACCAACTAAGCAATTTTTTAAAGGAGAGATTCTCCATTATAATTAATCGTTTTAGTGATTATTCACTAGGATTCGCCACTTTGATTTTTTTTTACCAATTATTCATTAAGATTCGCCAGGATTTTACAATTTTTTTAATAATGTGCATAAGATTTGCCAGGGAAAATTACTAATTTTTTCAAATAAAAGGAAAGATTCACCAAAATTTTACACCTTCATTGAGGGGGGGTTTCTTAAAGTTATCCCTGATAGGGTTGTAGGGTTTGATGTCCCTTGTGTGGTTTCTAATATCCTTAGTTTTTTAATACAACCAAGATTCTCCCTCACCCTCCTATGTTTTAATTGTTAGATTTTATAGGGCCATAATAGATGTTGGATCCTATGGCTCTCCATACACCCTCCCCTTTACCCAAAGGTGTGTTAGCTAGTGATACATAGCTCCCATTGGTGATGGATTACTAGAGACTACTAATGATCCTATTGCAATATTTTTTCTTGGTAATGTGAATGACTTATCTCACTCTTTTCTTAATGTGGTTAATTACTTTAAAAAATCATCACACGAGAAGCTTATCGCCCTTCCTCTATGCTAAATTTTTTCAAGTGGTTATTTTTAATGAGGAAGTTTTAGATAGTGATGATTATTTTATTGTTGGAGATCTAATATACCACTTTAATGGTATTTTTAATAGCATCTTGGAGACCCATGGATGGATCTTCAAATAATGGTAATCTCTTATCTGTGGAGGTATTAAAATGTATCCCTACATTAGAGGATTTAGATTATTTCTTTTGACTTTTTTGTGACAAGGATGTTGTGTTTGATGGTGCGGTCAACACTCTTCATTTATTTAAGCCATAATTTCCCTCATTCAAGTTAGTGAATGAGCCTCTCATTAACTAACAATTATTGTTTTAGCTACCCAATCTTTCACTCCAATATTTTCATGAGTCTAATTTTGAAGTTATTAGTAATCCTCTAGGGTAGTTTTTAATGAGTGATATATTTACAACAACTTTCACTCATATGAATCATGCTTGAATTTTAATCTATTTAATCATCTCCAAGAATATTCATACATATATTGTCTTCCATGTGAAGGATTACTCTCAAGCTTGATTTTGAAGGCCTTCCTTTAGATTTTGATATATATTTTTCTCCCACTATTAACTTTCCTCCATCCTAGATGCAAGGTAGGTATTTTTTCCTGTTGGTGATAGGTCATTCTTCCACATCATTTCATTATTGAAACTTCAAATGATGATGGTACTTCTCTTGATAAAGATTCTCCTCTTCATTATGTTGAGCTAGAGTCTTTGATGTTTTATCTTCTCTTGGTCCTATTGCATATCCTATTACTAATTTTAATTTACATCTAGAGGTCAATCCTTGTGTGCTTATAATAACAGTTCCTATTTTACCTATGGTATTTCATCCTAATAGGTTAGCCTCTTATCCAAATTTTGTTCGTATTTATGAGTTTAACCATGGTTCTTGGATAATTGTTAAGAAAATGAGGACATGCCCTCAAAATTTTGGTCTAGATCTTCATTGTTGAAAAGGATCTTGGAAAATCTACTGGGCATGGTTTAGGATTTGTGTAGGAACTTTTGTGTAAATATTTGTGGGTTAGCTGGATGGTGGAATGTCAATATAGTTGGCATCATTTTTCTTGGAGGATGTTGGCTTATAATTTTTTTGACTTTATCTCAAGATTGTGTTTTGATGTTTCTTATTGGGAATATTTTCATATATGTACCCCTATCAAAATCCTCCTTTTATCCTATCAAAAAATATATGTATATTTTTTGTACTATATAAATAAAATAGTAAACTACATAATATAATATTTATTATAGTTTTAAAAATAAAATAAAAATCAAAAGAATTAGGAAAAATATAGTATAAAATAATTTTAAAATAGTAAGTACTTTTTTAGTATTTAAATCATCATGGCTCAATAAATAAAATAGTAAAAAGTAGTTTTCAAATAAGTATATAATTCAATATGTATACAATTTAGTGCTCTAATTTGGGGTGGTAGAGGTGGTCTCCTCTCCTCTCTCCCCTTGTTGTGAAGATATGGACAAATCTATGTTATGGATGATCATACAAAGCAAGAAGACGTCTTCTTAATGCCTACTCAACCCTAGGCATTATATAATATTTTGGCTTCTTTGTATTGTGAGGTTATTGATGTGTTATTGCAACTTTATTTCTTCTTGTAATTTAGGTTGGTTTCTCTTTGTTTTATGGATGTACAAGGGTTTGGACACTTCCAAAAGCTTTCATTTATCTTTAATAAAAAATAATTATCTTTAATAACTAGAATAGACTTCTTAAATACATCTATCTAAAAGTATCTCAATTGAAAGGCTATTTTTTTATGTAAATCTAATTTTATATTATATTTATTACATAATATTGATTCAATTTTTAATTGACCCTCAATTTAAGTTAAGGGTTTTTGTGAACATATACATCATTATAATCCACACCTTACTACAATTAAAATTAGGGCTATTGACAAAATTATTTTTTATCTTGAAAATCTCAATTAAAATGTTAAATATAGATTAATTATTTTTTAATGTTAAATATAAATTAATTGTAATCATTCCCTTCCTAAAATTATAATTATGCTTATTGGAATAATTAATTTAATCGTGAAAATCTCAATAAAAATGTTTCAGTATAAATTAGTTATTTTTAGTGTTAATAATTATACATCTATTGGGATAACTAGTTTTGATCATGAAAATATCAATGAAAATGTTAAAATATAGATTAATTATCTTTTCATATTAACTCTACAAAATTATCATATTTTTATTTGTGTACTTAATTATTTTCATTTAATTAATATTTTTTTTAATTAAATAACTATATACTTTAATAAATAAAATAGTAAATTGTTATATCCTTCTTGTTGTTTGGACATCTTTGCCTCATATCCAATCTTTGGCCCTAGCCTTCACTTGACTATTGTTCTTTGAAAATTGTTCAAAAAAGTGGAAAAGACCCTCAATTTAAAATTTACTACCAAAAATGAGGAAGGTTTGCTAGTGAGGGTTTAGCAATTATGTAGGTTCTTTTGAGTAAATATTGGTGGGTTGGTTGGAAGGTGGTCTATTAGTGTAACTAGCATCTTTGGTCTTAGGAGTTGTTAATTTTCATAGTTGTTTCAAAATTGTGTTGTGATTATTTCAGATTGGGTATTGTGTTATTGTAAAAGTGTGAGGCCCCTTTAAAAAAACCTCATTTTACTCTTTATTAAAAAATAAAGTTACATAATGTAATATTTATTATATTTTTCAAAATTAATTGTAAAAAATGAACAACATAATAAAATATAGTAAGTAAATCAATAAATAAAATAGTAAATAGTATTTTTTAATAATTATATAATTAAATATGTTTAAAATAAATTGTAGAACTACAAAGAGTTTTTCAAGTAGAAGTCAATAATGAATCAAATAGTTTTAAATATCAAATGAAATTGTAAAAAAATTTATTAAAAATAATTATATATTTTAAAAATTAACATAATATCTTAAATATATTAATCTTTAAATTGAAGAGTTATTTTATTTTTTTTATAAATCTTTTTTTTAATATGATTATTATTAAATATTGATTTGATATGTAAATGACTCTCAAATATAAATTAAAAGGTTTTGTGACTGCACTTTCACCATTATAAATTATCCCTTACAGAAAATAAAATTATACTAATGTTATTATGTTATATTATATTAATTTTATTATATATTTATTATTATTATATTATGTATATTATATTATATTTTTATTATATTATACTATATTATATTATATTATATTATATTATTATTATATTATATTATTATTATATTATATTATTATTATATTATTATATTATACTATATTATAGGGTACATTTTGTATTCCTATTTTCATGTCACAAGATCCTACAATTTTATTAGTTATAATATTTTAATTTTGTTAACTTTTTTAATATTCATTCCGTAATAACCAAATTTCTATGTTTTTCGGTTCAACCTATTCCCTCCCCTCTTGAGCAACGCACATCGTCGATTGACAAACTTAGCCCCCTATTCTCAAATAAGACAAAATTATAGAAAACTTATATTTGTAGAAGATATACTCATAATTATATAAATAATTTATATTTGTAGAAGATATACTCATGATTATCAAGTACACGTCATAGAGAAACATCTATTTATTAATTGAAATTAAAAAAACATTATAATCATTAAAATATCTATTCAAGTATTAAATATAGTTCACTAATCTTTTTCTGTTAAATATAGATTTAGATGTACTCAAAATTATCAAGAACATTATCTTTTTGGGAACAAAATCTACAAGAATTTATAGGCCAGATTTAGAAAAATTAATTACTTCTTTAAATTATTGCTGTCCGTTATTTGCCAGATCTTTCTTGATCTTTACTATAATTTCATATACCAAGGAAATAAAAATAATGAGCTTCCATTATCCTGAATGAACTGGTTTTGAAGGTGCTATATATATCTTCTGCATTCATGCAAAGTGGGTATTCAGCGATTTGATTTGAAGGAGAATATCAAGTCTTGTAGTGAAGTTAAACTGTCATGGAGTTGGGCAATAAACATTTGGTGTGGTTTATGGTGATAATAGGGGTCTGTAATCTTTCTGTTTCTGTGCAGGCATGTGAGTTGACAGACATTAAAACTACATGGACTTACATTACTGACATCAAAAAATTTGAATTGGAAATAACCAATGGTTGTAATTGTGATGCCCAGAATGTTATTGTCAAGTGCTTGGAAGGTTTTTTTGACAAACCTGGAAGGCAGACCAAGGCCTTCCTAGTAAACAATGGAATAGCTATTAAAGCAGGTCAGACTGTCAAAGGCCAAATTGATGACCCATTTCCTGGGGGTGTTATCCATTTTGAGGTGGAGACACAATCTGGGGAGTTTATCAACTGCAAATGAAGGGAATCAATCAGTCTTCTTCCTCACACATTGTCAAGTTATCTGTGTTCTTATTAGATGTAATTCCAATAACAAAAATGTGAATCACAAATACAGAAGTTTTTTCCTATAGTCCTATATATTTCTTTCCTTCCCTCTTGAAATAAGTGGGTAAGTATTTGTTAAAATACTACCATACCCAAGATGATAAATCCATCGCAATGTGAAATATATAGAGTTTTGATCTAGAATGGTGGTGCTGTCAAATGTGTTTGTCAATATTGAAATGTTGAATGTTACATGTAGCAACTATGATCCAAATACTATAAAACTGATGGATTGGGATTATAAGTATGCACCTTGAATACAGAATTAATCAGAATTTGTGTGTTTTGAAACATTATCTGTTTCAAAACAATATATTTTCTTCAAAATACTATAAAATTGAAGGATGGATTGGGATTATAAGATGTTGAACAATATATTTTCTTCAAATATTGACCAGAAGATGTTGAGGAATATGTTTAAATCTCTTTAAAGTGCAGCACTGTATGTTTTGAGAGTTAAATGTTAGGGGATATAAATAGGGAATTTTAATGATCTGATTAACTCATCAATGAACAACAATCCCTGACAGCTTTGCTCAAATTTTTGCATGCCACCCATTTTTGTTAGTAGTTGTTTTACAGTGCTGCGAACTCCAAGCTGGAACAAGTGCTAACCCATTGAACTTGGGTTTCTACCTGATTCCTCAAATCTTCCAGCAGCTACACAATTTGTCATTTTCACATATGCCCATGTATTGTTCCTCAGTAAACTGACCCATGGATCTGATTTGGTTCATCAACGACCTGCTTCAATCTGATTTAATTATGATATGTGGGTATTTTTGATTCAGGTGAATGAGTTCCTAATTTTGCCTGCTCACAATTATGTAGGGAAAATGACAGTAGAGAAAATTGTTGTCTTCAAAATCAATCAATGGAAAAGAGAAAACAATTATGGACTTTCATGGTGCTTGCATTTTTATCTTCATTTGCACCTTGTATGAAGTAGATATTTCCCCCCATTTTAGGTTATAGTCTCTCATCATTTTCATATTATTCTATGTCATATATTTTCCCTTTTGATTGGGTAAATTCCTCTTTCTGGGTAACCTTTTTGGGCTAACCTTTGTAGTTTCTACAATTCAGGGGTCTCTCTTCCATTAAATTTATTCATAATTTATATCTGGCTTTGTCTTTTGAAAATACGATGTGTGGTATTTAGTATAATTTTAAGAATTATTAGTGTCTCCTAGTCTTGTCTTTTGGGGCATTTGGCAACCACCAAGTTGAATGGGGTTTTTGACACAATTTTAAAATTTATCAAAGTCTCATGTGAGCTTATTGATGGTGTTGGGGAAAAGAAGGTGTTTCAACTTTTTTCCATAGCATTGATTGTTTAAATATTTAATGTTGTTAATTGTATCATGTTGTCTTGTGAGGTACAACTTGCAGTTTCTATTTGCAAAGAGGAGTCAAGTTGGAAAGTTGCATTTACAGGTGGAGTTATGCATGAAGGCATTTTCCATTTCTTTGTTGAGTTTGCATGGAATGTGAGTTTTCGAGGTGCAATTATTATTTGGCAAGTGCAGGTTTTGCATGGGTAGGTTTAGTGACAATTGGCAGTTGTAGTGTTGCATATGGTGACAATTAGAAACTTACTATTATGTGTGTGCAGTGGGTTTGGCGCTTTCCATGTTGTATCTTCAGCCTTTGGCATTCAATTTAGAAATGTCTAATTTATGCATTGTAAGATCCTATATATTGAGCACTTATATTTTGGAATTGTTGAACATGCTATTTTATTGAAGTATCGTTATGCTGTCAGAATTACTCCATAATTGAGAAGAAGTGTGAAGACTCTTGCAAGAGCATAGCTTTGGAATTATATTGCAACTTGTTTATTGTTGTTGAATAATATAATTGAGTTGTGTTTTGGAGTGTGGGGCTTTTCTCCCAAAAGGGTTTTCCCCACATAAAATTATATGTTATGATTTCATTGTTCATCTGTTTATGATATATATGTGCATCTAAATCTATAACAATCAAAGGTGTTTAAGAAATTTTTGCAACTCTCTCCTACTTAGATTAGTGTAGGAAGCTTCTTTCGTGCACTCGACTTCCTTTCAGTTGGTATCAGAGCCTGGCCAACATTGATTCTATTGTTGGATTTGAAGGTTTTTTTAGCTGATTTTTGTTTCAATGGGAGTTTTGCAGAAGAATATTTCATGACCTTGTTATAGGAAAAAGGTGGCAAGAACATCTAGTAGAACCAAAATGGAGAAGTTTAATGGTGGAAACTTCAAGTGTTGGAACTGCGACAAATCTAGTCATTTTAGAAAAGAGTGTAAGGAAGAGGAGAAGAAGAAAGACAAAAAGAGTTTCTCAAATTCTAACTCTAATAAATCCTCTCAAGATGACACAGATGCATTTTTCCTAGCTTTGGGAACACATGCATCAGAAGATGTGTGGTTGATAAACTCAAGTGCTTCTTTCCGCATGACCTCTCGTAGAGGTTGGTTTTCAAAGTATGAAGAATACAATGGTGGGAAGGTGTATCTGGGTGATGACTCTCACTTGAATATTGTTGGTCATGGAAGAGTAAAAATCATATTCCCTGATGGAAGAGTGAAGGGAATTGATGGTGTCTTGCATGTCTTGAATTCGACACGAAACCTACTTTATGTGAGTAAACTAAATGATTCGAGAATGCAAGTTGTTTTCTCGAGTGAAGAATGCAAGATGATGAGAGGAACTATGGCGTTGGATAAAGGTGTTTGGATCGACACCATGTTCAAGCCGGATGCATGAATTGTTTAGTGCAATAGTTTCTTTGACAAATCAAAGAAGAAATCTCTGGATTCTCCATCCTCACCGTCAGATCAAGTAGAAAAATATGTAGCAACTACATCTTATGGTCATGCATTTTGGGTACCTAAGGTTCTCATTCCTTGCAAATGAAACTTCCTACAGAGAAGACAATGTTGTGGCACCAATGACTTGGTCACATCGGTGAGAAGGGTCTTAGAGCCATGAAATCTAAGAGCCTTGTTGAAGGCCTTGATGATTTTAATCTCGAGTTCGACATTTGTGAACATTATGTTTATGGAAAACAACACTATGTTACTTTTCACTCTAGTTCTCACAAGTCTTATGGGGTTTCAGACTACGTTCATGCAAATGTGTTTGGTCCTATGAATGTTCCTTCATTGTCAAAATTTATATATATATTTTTTAATAGATGATTATAGTAGAAGGACATTTGTTTATTTTCTTGGGATTAAATCTAAAATTTTAGTCGATTTAAGGAGTTTAAAGCCTTGGTAGAAAACCAAACTATTAGAAAGATTAAGCAGTTGAGGACTGACAATGGTGGTGAGTTTTGTTTAGTAGAATTTGACAAGTTCTGTAAAGATCACAGGATTTAGAGACATAAGACAATTCTATACACCCCACAACAAAATGGAGTTGGAGAGAGGACAGACAAGATGTTGATGGAGAGGGCTAGGAGTATCCTAAGTGGTGTTGGCCTTGAGTAAAATTTATGGGCTGAATTCGTAGACATTGCATGTTATTTAATCAACAAATCTCCCACATCAACTCTTGTTGATAAAATACTCATGGAGGTGTGGTCTGGTAAAAATCCTTTGATGAGACATCTCAGAGTATTTGGTTATGAAGCTTATGATCATGTTCCACTTGAGAAGAGGTCTAAGTTGAAGAACAAGGAAGTTAAATGTATCTTCATCAGCTATAGTGTCGGTGTGAAGGGGTACAAGCTTTGGGATCTAGTAGCTCAAAAGGTTCTCTATAATAGAAGTCTAATTTTTAAAGAGATGAAACCTTCCATAATTGAGCTACAACCAAAGAAGAGGATAAACAAAAGGAGGTAGTTCTTATTCCACTTACTCCAATGAAAGAAGAACTATGTACTCCTATTGAACCTGATGATGAGGAGAGTTTGAGAAGCTACGAAAATTTTGAAGAAGAAGAACCTCAACCTCAACAATTCAGGAGGTCTAGCAGAGATAGGCAGTAACCTGATAGGTTTGGATATTCACATGAAAGGTTTGGTTATTCATTGTTGGATTATAGTTGTATTTTTTATTTTATTGCTAAAACAAAGGAGCTTAGGATTGTTAGAGTAGCTACATGGGTATGAGTGATGAAGATTCTTAGATGAAGAAATGGTTGCATTGAAGAAAAATGATACATGGGATCCAGTACCTTTTCTTGAAGGACGAAAACCCGTTGGAGGTAAATGGGAGTTCAAGAGAAAATATGGTCTAGATGGAAATGTTTAGAAGTATAAGGCACAACTGGTCGCTAAGGGGTATTCTCAAGTGGAGGGAATTGAATATGGTGAGATTTTCTCTCCTGTTGTGAATATGACATCTATTTGGTTCCTGTTATCACTTGCATTAGTATATGATCTAAAAGTGGAATTGATGGATGTGAAGGAAACATTCATTCATGTGTCTTGGAGGAAAAAATCTATATGTCATAGCCTAAACAATACTTTGTTAAAGGTAAAGAAAGTATGGTATGCAATTTGAAAAAGTCTTTGTATGATCTTAAACAATCTCCTAGGATGTAGTACCAGAAATTTGACACCTTTGTGTTGAGTTTGGGATTTATGAGATCTAAATATGATCATTGTGTTTACTAAAAAAACTATTAATGATCGTTTTCTCATCATTGCATTGTATTTTGATGATATGTTATTTTTTGGGAAAGATAAGTTTGATTTCAGATTTGAAGTCCCAATTGTCAACATAGTTTGAGATGAAGGATCTAGGTGGAACAAGGTATATTCTAGGGATGGAGATAAAGAGAGACAAAGCTAACAAAAATCTTTGGTTAAGACAAAGAAATTATGTGAATGCAATGTTGGAGAGATTCAACATGACAACTTGCAGACAGTTAGTTGTTCTTGTGTTGCAGGGAACAAAGCTTTTTGTGGAGGATTGTTTGAAATCTCCTTCTACGATGGAGGACATGACCAGAGTACTATATGTGAGTGTTGCTGCTAGTCTAATGTATTCTATGTTCTGTACGAGGCCAAAACCTGCCTAAGAAGTGGGAGTCGTAAGTCATTTTGTGGCTAATCTTGGATAGGTACATTGGGATGTAGTTAAGAGAGTGTTCAGATACTTGCGGGGTACTTTTGAGTATGTCGGGCTATTTTTTCATGGTTATTCTATTGGACCTCAACATTCAATTTGTATTTGTGGGTTTGTGGATTCTGATTGGGCAAGAGATATTGACAACAAAAGATCCACCAATGGATATGCATTCACAATGTTTGGTGGTGTCATTAGTTGGATGAGTAAGTGGCAAGTTGTAGCCACTTTGTCTATGATAGAAGCAGAGTACATGACAACTACTCATGCTTGTAAGGAAGCCATTTGGATTAAGTGTTTGTGTTATGATATTGGTTTTGATGTGAGACAAATTACTATCTGTTGTGATAGTCAGAGTGTCATTTGTTTGGCAAAGAATCCTACTTTCCATGCTAGAACAAAGAATATTGATGTGCACAGTTTCATTTAGTTCAAGATATGGTGGAAGATGGGAAGGCTAAATTTGATGACACCCTGACAAATGTTTCAAATGCATTGACAAAGCCAATAAGCACATAGAATTTTATATGTTGTTTGAAGTCTATGGGCCTCATTGTCTCTAGCAGTTAAATCCTATTACTTCCAACTCAAGTCAAAGGTGTTTGACAAGTGGGAGAATATTGAGAAAAAAAGGTGTCTCAACCTTTGATTTTAAATAGCATTGATTATTTAAATATTTAATGTTGCTAATTATCTCATGTTGTCTTGTGAGTTACAACTTGTAGTTTCTATTTCCAAGGAGGATTCAAGTTGGAAAGTTGCATTTACAAGTGGACTTATGCATGAAGGAATTTTCTATTTCCGTGTTGAGTTTGCATGGAATGTGAGTTTTCAAGGTGCAGTTACTATTTGGCAAGTGTATATTTAGTGACAATTGGCAGTTGTAGTGTTGCATGTGGTGAAAATTGGAAACCAAGGATAACTTTAAGAAACCCCCCCTCAGCGAAGGTGTAAAATCCTGGCGAATCTTTCCTTTTATTTGAAAAAATTAGTAATCTCCCCTGGCGAATCTTATGCACATTATTAAAAAAATTGTAAAATCCTGGCGAATCTTAATGAATAATTGGTAAAAAAAAAATAATCACAGTGGTGAATCCTAGTGAATAATCACTGAAACGATTAATTATAATGGTGAATCTCTCCTTTAAAAATTTGCATAGTTGGTCGGCATAGTTCCCCCATTTTTTTTTTTTGTTTAAATATTGAAGTAGGGGCTCAGGGGTGACAACCACCGACGGGGTCAAGGGGGCAAAGCCCCCTTGTGGGGGTTGAGGGGGCAGCACCCCCTTGCGGGGTTCGGGGACAACAACACATGCTCCTATCGTGATACAAGCGGGGTCGAGTGTAACACCTCTCCAACTTCAGCGTGGGTAAGGTGATATTTTAATTGAGAATTAGCATTATAACTGTTATCTTGATTAGTTATTATGGATTACATGCTTAGTTATCAGTGCTTTTGTATGATTATGGATAGGAAGGGATGATGTCATAACACTTGTATTCGAGAGGCTTATGATATCATGACCCTCTTCCTGATGACTGATGTTGTTTTAATTATATGATATATGTTATATGTACATGTACTTTGACGTGTTATTGGAGTGATGTAGGTACTAAGTATCGACTCCGCCTAGATTCATAGGCCTGAGCATACTCCTATTCCTCGATGGTGGTAACTAGAGGTAGTCATATAGGCCAAATGTCCCCTACCCTAGCCCACTGTATCTTATTAGTGCAGTGTTTCTGAGTTGATGTCATACCAACCGGTTACCTACCGGTAATGTCCGAAGCACCTTTCAGCCTTATGTCCAGCGCACCCTTCGATCATATGTGGTTTACCAGTATGTCTTGATGTGGTTTATTGGGCATCTCTTCGTGACTTCATTTTTGGTATCCCATTTTGTTTAATTGATTTGAGATTTGAATGGTCTTATTCACGAGATTTGATATATATGTGATTTTAATTGATTTTATTGATCATTCAAGAGAATGATACATTTCATTCTGTGATTTCAAATGATTTTATTAATCTAATTTGTGAGCCCTCATAATTTTATTTAATCTTTTGGGGTAGCCTTGTGCAATTTTAATTTTTGCTTATTTAGCAATCTTTATTAATTGTTTCTTTGGGGGAGTTTTATAAATAATTTTATTCAATTCCTTATTTTCCATCCTTGCTTGGGTTTTGGGAAAAATATAAAAAGAAAGGAAAGTTTTGTTTTGGGGATTTTTATTTTTTATCTTTTGGGGAGAGAAGAAAATTGTTGTTTTCTTGCATGGAGAAAAAAACCCCATGATTTGGGGGTAGCTGAATTTGGGAAAGATTTCTTGAAAAAAATTCGTGGGTTCAAGATTGTGAAATCAACGCGCCTCTTTCCACTTGCTGTCCGGATTTAGAACTGGGTTGTGTCTTCAACTTTTGGGCATTCTACCATTTACATCTTGGAGCATATTGAGGTATTCTTCAATATTTGTGACTGGTAATTTGGGTATGCTCTCCTTCTTCCTATATGATGGTATTTTGTTGATTTGAATTGTTTTGAATTTACAAAATTGGATGAACTCTTCCATTCGTTTTTTGTATGCTTGAGGTTGACTGATTGTTGTTTTAAAATTTAAATTGTTGCTCACTACCCTTTTGATGAAAGTAAATTTTAAGAATGGATTTTATGCTGAATCACCAAGATCTTAACTGGGTCTTTGGCAGATTTTTAATCAGAGCATTTTTATTTTTCCATGTTTTTTTTGCCATTGGTTTAAGCATTTTTTCTTTTTTTTTTCATGAACCACCTAATAAAAATGTGATTTGAAGGTGAATTCTTTGTCCACTTGCTCATATCTCAACTGGGTTTTCGTAAATTTGATTTCTGGAAACTTTTATTTTTCCATGAATTTTTTGCCCATATGACCATAATGGCGTTTTCTGAAAATAACAGCTCCTTTCTGTGTTTAAACCAAAAATTTAAAGGTGGATTTCAATTAGAAACAGAAAAATATGAACTAGGTCTTGCTTGGAAATTTGATCCGGGCACTTTGAATTTCTATGCAATCTTGATGCCTCCATTTTATGTTATAATTTTGTTGTTATACGAGTCTTTTTACAACAACTTTATCTTGGCTGTGTGAAATGTTTCTTGAACAGAAAATTGTGGCTTCTCTTTGTATTTTATGTTACTTGGATTTCCTCATTTGGTTAAACGAGATGAGCCTAGGTCCAGGTAAAAGAGTGGTTATATGGAGTGGTTCTTCATAGGCCCGGGGCCCGCAAGTGGCTGCCAGGGAAACTAGTAGAGGAGTCAAAGTAATCAAGTGATAACTAAATAAAAATAATGGGGTAAAACACTAATATTATTATGAGTCCTCGTGCATGGCATTGAGCGCTTGTAAAGGCTAAGAATGCATTCGAGAAGGCCCATCCGTCTGTGAGGCGTTGAGTTATCCGCCTTCGAGACGTGGATTCAGGCATGATTGAGCTTCCTCGTTCCTATGAGAGGTATACTTGATTCTGTGTGATTCCATCTCTTTGATCCTGCATGATGACGCTCCATCTGATTTTCACTCTAGTACCTAGATCCGTAGTAGCCATGAGTAGTACCCATCATGTCATTTGATAAGCACCTTTATGTTGTGGTGATCGGCTGTATGCATTGTATTCTGTATTGCTCGGTGACTGATGTGAGTTTTGTGCTTGCTTTACCCTTCCCTTGATTTCGCTTGCTTGGGCCTTGTGACTATCTCCGAGCATGGTGGGGTGGAACCTTTTGAGCCACATGGTAGGGAGGCATTGCAACCGCCATTGGGGACCAGCGTATAGGTTGTGGTACCAGTTGGAATCGATCTCTCTCTCTCTCTCTCTTGTAATTGTTTATCTCATAAACTCATGTTCATGCCTTGTGTATATATATCTTATTAGATTTTGTATCTTGTTCATGAAAATGTAATTGTAGTCATACTTGTTCCTTATGCATATTGTACTCTCTTGAGAGAGAAAATTAATCGTAAGTTTAGTGAGAAGATATGTGATGTTTGTCTTGGTTTACGAGCTCTGGTGTTGGTATCAGGCTCGAATGTTCTCTGATCATCCTTAAGTTCTTTTATGTCATTAATTTTCATGTTTAAGTTATATCCATAGTTGTGTGGTTCTCCTTTTTGGCAATCTACCCAGGTTCCGGAGCACCGAAGCCCTCTGTTTGTTGTCCAATGGGCAGAAACAAGTTCCAGAGCATCGCACTCCAGGAATAGTAGTTTCAGAGCATCGGGCTCCAGAACTGCCAGGAATTGCAGGTTCTGTAGTATTGGGCTCCTGAACTGCAAGTTCCATAGTATCGGGCTCCAAAAGCTGCAAGTTCCGTAGTATCGGGCTCCAAAAGCTGCAAGTTTCGGAGCAGAGCAGCAAGTTCCGAAGCAAATCTCTGGAGCTATCCTATTTGCTCCTGTTTGGATTCTCCCTAGAGGGTGGACTAGTACTCTCCTTTGGGATGTCCTTTAGGTCATATTTGGCCATGTTTGTGGTCATGTTACCAAATCGGTAATTAACTTTATGTGTATGTTATTCCTTATTTAAAAAAAATAATATCTAGTCCTCTTTGGCTCTTGACCTTCAGGGTTGCGTAGCGGGATGTTACATCAAGGGGCAAAGCCTCTCACCACCAAACATAAATTCACTATTAAAAATGCATTGGAGCACACACAGATGAAGTGTTTTACAAAAATATCACTTGAAAAGTAAGACTAAATGAAACTTGAAAATTTTACCATTGATTAGCTTTTAAATCAGACGGCTCCAAGTTCATTTCATAAGCGAATATCGGCGTGAGTGAACATCATCGGTGGGACACTTAGGGATGTCTCGCCGATACAACGATGATGACGTATGCCATGAACTATTGGCAACAATGAACGGTAGAGATCAAACAACGCTTTGATCAAATGTCTTTCCGGGAGCTTGGCGCGAATATTGTAGATTCCCTTCATGATTCTCCAGAATTGCACAAGTGGTGTACCTATGCCTTGGTGGACCCCAAGTGGAGTATGAAAGCCTTATCGACGTGAGTGAACATCATCGGCGGGACACTTAGGGATGTCCCGCCGATACAACGATGATGACATATGTCATGAACTATTGGCAACAGTGAATGGTGGAGATCAAATTTTGGGCCTCAACAACCTTTTTAAAAGGCACGTGCATATAAAGTCACATAATTGACTTGCAACCATTCAATTAAAAGCTAATCGATGGCAATAAATAAAAAACCTAGATTCAAGGCTAAAATATCCCTAAAATGAAAAGGTAAATTACTATTAGTGGTGATATTTCCCAAAAATTAATTGTAGGAATATAAAATTAATGGCAAATATAATTAATATTTGTAATTACAATATAAACTACTGGCGAATCAGTTCCAATGATGCATTGTTTAAAAAATAATGCATTGGCGAATTAATCGAGACAAATTTATTTTTTTATAAAAACCTGGTGATTCAACATCCTTTCTAACTTGTATTATTTGGCATTTTTGGAGGTCCCGATTTCAAATATTCACCAATTGGCGAAGATTCACCACTAAAGTTTTCCCTATTGGAAACTTACCGTTATGCATGTGTAACTTGGTTTTGGTGCTTTCTATGTTGCATCTTCAACCTTTGGCATTCAATTTAGAAATGTCTAATTATGCATTGTAAGCTCCTATATATTGAGCACTTATATTTTAGAGTTCTTGCTATTTTATTGAAGTACCATTATGTTGTCAGAATTACTCCAAAATTGAGAAGAAGTGTGAAGACTCCAAGAGTATAGCTCTGCAATTAGGTTGTAACTTGTTTATTATTGCTGAATAATATAATTGAGTTGTATTTTAGAGTGTGGTCTTTTTTTTCCGAAAGGATATTCCCCATGTAAAATTTTGTGTTATGATTTCATTGTTTATCTATTTATGATATATGTGTGCATCTAAATTTGTAACAATTAAAGGTGTTTAAGAAATTTTTGCAACTCTCTCCTATTAGATTAGTGTAGGAAGCTGCTTCCACTTACCCAGATTACTTTTAGATGGAAGCCCCGAGATTCTTACCACTTTAGCAAATTTCATCTAAACCTATAGAATTCAGTATATCTAATTTATTTTCTCATCATTTGTTTGCAACCAAGCATAAAGAAATACCTTGGAAAATAAGGTATACTTCGAAAAAGATAATTCAGTTTTCTATGTACCTTTTATATTTCTTATGGTATGGTCATGGAGTGCAACCAGTTTAATCTCTAATATAGTATATTTAAATTTGCAATGTTTGGAACACATTTTATTTTCTTGCACTCAAGGATGACCATATTTCATGTGCATACAAAAGGAATGCTTACTGAGAAAGTACAAAAAATACATTCAAATTCCATTTGATTTTAAAAATATCTCATTTTTGTTGTTATGGGTGGAACATAGTGTGTGACATAGCATCTATAATAGACTCAAATTTGGTTCACTGAAGCTCATTCATGGAGATCTCCACCAATATGACACTTAATTAGATTATGCAATAAGATAGATAAGCTAGTAGTATATTATATCAAAAATATTTATACAATTCTTGAAGGGGTTTTTCAAACTCTTCAAATTTGTTTTCCAACTTTTGCACAAATTACGAGTTATTCTATCTTTTCTTTACACAAGTCAAAAAAAAAAATTCTTCATTTTAAGCATTTATTTACTTGTTATATCTTAATCATGAAAAAAATTATTATCTAATATATGAAAAATAATCTAATCACAAATTAAAATATATATACTATATAATATATAACATTCGATATATAAGGAGGGAAGGGCCTAGCTCGATTGGCTAAAGCATCCTATTGCAAGTAAGAAACTACGAAGTCTAGTCTCCCCTCATAACATTAGATAATAATATTATGATATTATATTTGAATTTTTAATTATGTAATATATTATTTTTTATTTTAATTGGAACAAATAAATAGACAATTAAAATATATCTAGTAATTTATTGACTAACATATTTCTATATCAGATCAAAGAACAAAACCATCCTAGAAACATTTGACATACTATAATTCTCCTTTTGTTGCAATTATAATTATGTCTATCGACATAATTAGTTTTGATCATGAAAATATCAATTAAAATGTTAAATATAGATAAATTATCTTTATCATATTAATTCTATAAAATTATCATATTTTGTATTTGTGTACATAATTATTTTTATTTAATTAGATTTTTTTAAATTAAATAACTATATACTTTAATAAATAAAATAGTAAGTTGTTATATCCATGTTGCTCTTGATTGTTTGGTTGGACTTCTTTGCCTCATATCCAATCTTTGGCCCTGGCCTTGAGGTTGACTATTGTTCTTTGAAAATTGTTCAAAAAATGGGAAAGGGGAGGGTCTAAAATTTGATCTAGATCTCCACTACCAAAAAGGAGGGGGAAAGTTTGTTAGTGAGGTTTTAGAAACTATGTAGGTTCTTTTGAGTAAATATTTGTGGGTTGGTTGGGAGGTGGATTATTAGTGTAACTAGCATCATTGGTCTTGGGGGTTGATAATTTTTAGGTTTGTCCCAAAATTGTGTTGTGATTATTTTAGGTTGGGTATTGTGTTGTTGTAAAAGGGTGAGGCCCCTTTAAAAATCATCATTTTAATCTCTATTAAAAATATAAATAAATATATTTTATGTCTTATATAAATAAAATAGTAATTTAGATAATGTAATATTTATTATATTTTTCAAAAATAAGTGTGTAAAAATGAAAAATATAACAAAAATAGTAAGTAATTCAATAGATAAAATAGTAAATAGTACTTTTTAATAATTATATAATTAAATATGTATAAAATAAATTGTAGAACTATAATATAGTTTTTCAAGTAGAGATAAGTAATGAATAAAATAGTTTTAAATATTAAATGAAATAGTGAATAAAATTATTAAATAGTAATTATGCATTTTAAAAATTAGTATAGATATCTTAAATATATTCATTTCTAAATTGAAGTGTTATTTTTTATTTTTGTGTATAAATCTTTTTTTTTTATACGATTATTGATTTAATATATAAATGATTCTCAAATATAAATTAAAGGATTTTGTGAATGAGCTCACACCATTAAAAAAAAAGTTTCTAAATTGATATTAAAAAATAATTCAAGATAATCTTGTTAAAAATATTGTATATTTTATTAAAAGTAATTATAAGTTTTGATATAAGAAATGGAATAACATATAGAGGAACAGTAATAAATACTAGCATATATATATTTAATAATATATATAAAATACGTCTAGAGATATCTTTCTGGAGGTGCCTTTTGCACTTTTATGTGATAAATTGATTAAAAAATAGGCGCCTCGAGAAGGATATCTCTCGATGTATTTTATATATATTATTAAATATATATATGCTAGTAGCAATCATGACGCAACATGTAATATCTCAAATAAATTATTTTTATATTTATATATTTTATATTAAATTATTATAATAATTAATATATTATAATATGATAGTGTAATATTTGTAATTCAATTTAAAAAAATAATATTTATAATTTGATATTTAAATGTTAAGTTAAAATATATATTAATTTTTCTTAGGTCTAGAGATATATTTAATTTTAAAGGTTGAGGGATATAGTTAAGGTTAGGGTTAGGTCTAGAGATATAGTTAGGGTTAGGGTTAGAGTTAATATATAGTTAGGATTGGGGTTAGGGTTAACATTAGGATGAGAGATAGGGTTTGCATCAAAATTAGGGTTAGGGTTATCATCAAGATTAGTTTAGGATTAGGGTTCGAGTTAGCATGAGGATTAGGGTTACAATTAGGTTTCGGGTCAAGTTTAGGGTTAATAGATATATTTAGGGTTGGGGTAATAATTGGGGTTAAGGTTTATCATGAATAGGGTTATAGTTATGTTTTGGATCAAGTTTAGGGTTAGGATTATTGTTAGGTTGGAGTTAAGAGATATAATTAGGCTTAGGTTTCAGGTTAGGATTAGGGCTAGAGATATAGTTAGGGTTAGAGTTAGGGTTAAGAGATATAGTTAGGGTTAGAAATACAGTTAACATTATGATGAGGGTCAAGGTTTGCATCAAAATTAGGGTTAGGGTTAGCATTAGGATTAGGGTTACATTTAGGTTTGCAGTCAAGTTTAGGGTTAATAGATATAGTTAGGGTTGGGGTAATAACTGGGGTTAAGGTTATCAGGATTAGGGTTATAGTTATGTTCTCGATCAAGTTTAGGGTTAGGATTATGGTTAGGTTGGGGTTAAGAGATATAGTTAGGTTTAGGGTTTAGGGTTTAGGTTAGTATTAGGCCTAAAGATATAGTTAAGCTTATGGTTAGGGTTAAGAGAGATAGTTAGGGTTAGAAATATGGTTAACATTAAGATGAGGGTTAGGGTTTGCATCAAAATTAGGGTTAAGGTTATCATGAAGAATATAGTTTAGGATTAGGGTTAGGATTAGCATTAGGATTAGGGTTACATTTAGGTTTAGGGTCAAGTTTAAGGTTAAGAGATATAGTTAGGGTTAGGGTAATAGTTGGGGTTAAGGTTATCAGGATTAGGGTTAGGGTTAGGGTTAAGAGATATGGTTAGAGTTAGGGTTAAGTTTAAGGTTAAGGCTAGATATATAGTTAGGATTAGGGTTAGGGTTGAGATTTAGTTAAGATTAGGGTTACGGTTAGCATTAGGATGAGGCTTGGAGTTAGCATCAAAATTAGGATTAGGGATAGCATCAAGATTTGCTCAAGATTAGGATTACAGTTAGGTTTAATTTCAAGGTTAGGGTTACGAATAAGGTTAGGGTTAAGGGTTGCATAATTGTTATGGTCATGCGTAGGGTTAGGTTTTGAGTTAGAAATATCATTAGGTTTAGGGTCATTATATAGTTAGGTTTAGGATTAGAGATTTAGTTAAGAATAGGGTTAGGGTTAGGATTAAGAGATATAGTTAGGAATAGGGTTAGCATGAAGAATAGTTTAGGATTTGGGTTAGGATTAGCATTAGGATTAGGGTTACATTTAGGTTTAGGGTCAAGTTTAGGGTCAAGAGATATAGTTACCTAACGTTATGGTAATAGTTGGGGTTAAGGTTATCAGGATTAGGGTTAGGGTTAGGGTTAGGGTTAAGAGATATGGTTAGGGTTAGGGTTAGGGTTAGGGTTAGTGTTAAGGTTAAGGCTAGATATATAGTTAGGATTAGGTGTAGGGTTGAGATTTAGTTAAAAGATTAGGGCTATGGTTAGAATTAGGATGAGACTTAGAGTTAGCATCAAAATTAGGGTTAGGGATAACATCAAGATTTTCTCAAGATTAGGGTTACAGCTAGGTTGAAGGTCAAGATTAGGGTTATGAATAAGGTTAGGGTTAGGGGTTGTATAATTTTTATGGTCATGCTTATTAGTAGGTTTTGAGTTAGAAATATTATTAGGTTTAGGATTATTATATAGTTAGGTTTAGGATTAGAGATTTAGGTAAGAATAAGGTTACAGTTAGGGTTAAGAGATATAGTTAGGATTAGGGTTAGGGATAGCATCAAGATTAAGGCTAGGGTTAGCATCAAAATTAAGGATTAGGGTTAGCATGAAGATTAGCTTAAAATTAGGGTTAGAGTTAGGATCAAGATGAGGGTTGCAATTAGATTTAAGATCAATTTTAGGGTTAGAATTATGGTTAGGGTTACGATTTACATCATGGTTATGGTTATTCTTAGGGTTAGGTTTTAGGTTAGAGATATATTGATGCATTTTATTAAACATTAACCCCTAATTGTAACCCTAATCTAACTCCAAGCTTTATCTTAGAATTCTAAGAAAACCATAACCCTAATTTTATGATAAAATTTAGTGTGCATTAATTTGGTAAATATAGTATGGTAGTTTTAATATATTAATTTAAAAACTTATGATAAAATTTAACCCTAATTGTAATCATATTTGTGTCCTAGCCCTAATTTAACCCTAACCTTATTAGAACCCTAAACCTAATAGTAATATTAATTTAATACTATAGCTAATCCTAATTGAACACTAATAGTAATTAAATCTTAATCTTAATCCTAACTCTAACCCTAATTTAATGCTAATAGAATCATAATCCTAATTAAATTCTAATTATATAGTTTATATAACATAAAAAATAAACTCCATAAATAACCCTAATTTTAATCAATTTTATTATATGTAACCCTAATCAAAACCTAACAATAATTGAACCTTAATTAAAACCTAACCCTAATCCCAAGTGAATGCTATTCCTAACCCTAAATGAACCCTAACCTTAACCAAAATGTAAGCATTAATAAACGATAACCCCAACCCCAACCCTAACCCTTATTGAATTGTAATATTAATTGTAACCCTATATGAACTCTAACCTTAATTGATCCTAGAACCTCACACTCTTTCTAATCCTAACCCTAAATCAACCCTAACCCTAACCATTATTGATTTGTAAAACTAATTGAACCCTAACCTTGAAAAAATGTAATCCTAACTTTAATAATAATGTTATATAAATTATTTTTAATCTATTCTAAAAAATTAATTGTAAATCTAATTTTTAATTAGATTATTTTTTAAAGAAAGATATGCTAGTTTGAAATAAATTAATTTAAATTTATTATATTTTCTTTCTATTTAATTTTGCGATTTTTAATTACTATATTTGTGTACAATAATTTTTTTAGTGAAATCTTGAATTTATATTATTTATTTATAAATACATATTTATTTTGAATAAATAGAATATGATTGATTTTTCCTTTTTTAAAATGTTTCAATTTTTTAAAAAATATTAAATATTTTTTAAGATTTACATATATTAATTTAGAAAGTTATTTTTACGTGTAATAGTTAATTTGGGATATTTGTTTTTTATTTAGCTTTCTAATTTTTGAATTTTGAAAACATTAATTTGGAATTTTTAAAAGCAATTATTTTTCATCTCATAATTTTATTTTATTCTTGTTTTAAAAAAATATATTCTACAACATGATATGAAATAATATTTTTATTTTTATAAAGATTTTCCATATTTTTTAATTTTAAGTGTAATAATTTAGAAACCTACTTTTATATGTAATAATAAATTTAGGGAAAGTTATTTTATACTTAATTTTTTTACAATTTAGAAATTTTGTGTACTAATTTAACATTTCTTTTTATGTCTTATCTTTAAAAATTATATTTTTTGATTTAAAAAAATTACTTAAATAAATCTAGCGAACTTGTGCATTCATTTCAAACAAATAAATATGATATGGTATGGGAGGCTAATATTTTAAGTGAAACAAAAAATCCAAAACAAATCATTCTCTTTTAAAAAATTAAAAAACAAAATTAAATAGAAAAAATCAAAATTGTAATATTAATTTATATTCTCTGATTATTAAAATTTTATTTTCATTTTCAAAAAAATCCTCTCTTTTCTTATAGGTGATCATTCACATTTCTAATAAAAAATTATTTTCTAAAACACAAATCACCTCAAACATTTTAAAAGGCAATATAAATATCACATTTCTTCACTAAAAATTTATTTTCTAAAACACAAATTATGTCAAACATTTTAAAAGACAATATAGATAATTTCTAAAAATAAAACATCTCTTTTCCTTTCTATATTTTTATGTTTAGTAATTTAACATTGTTTTTATAAATATTTATTATTTTGATTGAAAAAAGATTACTTAAATAAAAAGTGATCATGTATTTTCTCACTATGTGATTGTACTTTACTGCCATGCTTCAGGGAAGTATCATCTTTATTGCATATATTGTTGGCTGTTGTAATGGGTAGGAGATGTGAAATTCTCTAAGTTGAGATCCATTTCTATGTTTCCAGATTACACTTCAGCATAAATAAATGCTATAAATATGAAAAGTAATAAAGACTATGAGGAGGATATAATAAAAAAATGTGAAATCCACCGCTCAAAAAACTTGATGTATCAGATCTATCGATAAGTGTAAATAGATCTCTTTGTTTCATTAAAATCCCTAAACTTTCCAAAATTTTGTAAGTGGTAGCATTTTGAAGAAAACGCAATTTAACCAGAATTGACAAAATATACACCTCCCAGTAAGCCTGAAAACATCTTCCATTGTCATATACTGATGTGTACCACTTCATCAATCCTACCAATATAACAAATCAAAGTATGCGTAAGTCAGTTCTAGGATGTCATAGTTCATTTGCCCTGCAGCTCAAGAAGGTAAATTCCTCCACAGCCAAACAAATAAAATGTATCCAACCAAAAACACATTGGAAACATAGTACTTGTATAGGCAAAAATTTAATGAAGTAAAGAATGAATCACACTTCCTTTTCACTTACCCATATTAGACGCCTGCTGCTTGACAATGTACGCATTTCTACTCTACCCAATTCTCTTGAAAAGACTCACCCAAGATCATCTAAATCTCCTGGCAGCGAATAATAACAGCATAGGGAAATGAAAACATAAAGAGCGGTGAAGTCATCAATGTCAAAACAACACAACAATACTATAGTGAGACTATTTAATTTTCTCATATCTATAATAGCATTTGCGTTGAAAATAATTAACATCATCATAAGGTGGAAACACAAACAAACTATGAAAGTTCTTCTCAATCTTCTATTATCTTGTAGCCTTCCTTTGTCTCTACCTTCTAGCACGCATCCCCCTTACATTCATAACTATCTCCATATATAGAGATAAAAGAAACTTCCTGAATCGGCACTCTATTTTGTCGTTACATGTAGCTAAACATGCAGATATGCAGCTAGCCAACCACCTCATGACATTCAACCTCTTCCTCTTCTTCTTCGAATACTGGCAGCTGCCAGTCATTTTTTTCAAAAAAGCCAAAAAGTTTACTATGATTTTGATGCCATTGTAGTTCGCCTCTCGGCAAAATCAAAGTTAACTATATTTTAATATGTCCTTTATTATTTAGACTCAATAACTATATTTTTTATAATGTAATAATAGAATCCTATTGCAATTCTAGCTCACTAAGATCACCTCCTCTTTCTTTTTATTTCTCTACAAAAGTGAAAAATCTTCATCATCATGGCTTTAGCATTCTATTTCTCAAACTTTTGAGCACAATGATTGTATGTTGGCTTGAATCTTCTCACAAAAATCAGTATATAAGCAAATAATTCCTAATTTAAAAGATGAATTTCCATATAATGATGTGGTATTTCAAAAAAGACTTAACAATACCAATCAACTTAGACGCTTTTGCTTATTTGTTAGAAGGATTTATGTAAAAGATTATTGGGAGATTGGATGAGATCTATCTTACTATTTTTTAAGTGTTTTTTTTCAGTATAGAATAAAATAAATAATCTAATAAAATAATATAATTTTGAATTTATATAAAGTGTACTTGATTTATTTTTTAAAAATCTTGTAAATCAATTTTGATTATTTATAAAATAGATTTAATATGTTTAATATTAAAAAATCGTTATTAAACAAATTTAATTAATCTAAAATACCTATTTTGAGAAAGAAAATAAAATATTTAATATTAAAAAATCATTATGAAATAAATTTAAATAACCCAAATATATATATATATATTTGGAAATGGATAGAATATTTTAGGTCTCTTGAAGTATATAAATCAATTTAGAAACTAAAATAAATTAAATTTACCCATATTCAGACGCCACGATCTTATAGAAAGAGGAAACATTTAGGGATGTGCAAACAAATAGGTAGGCCATGTACATAATCAGTTTCCACCTAGGTTTAAATCCTTATAACGTCCACATCAAAAACAGTTCAATTCAGAAGAAAGAAATGGATTACAAAGAAGGCGCTTGTAGAATGGAGTACGAATCAGAGGATTCTTCTAATGGTAGAATGTTCTGAAGAGGAAAACTACTCGTCAGCGATGGGGAAAAACAAGAGTGGCATAAACTGCTATAGCTTTTGAGTTTTGAAGACATCCGAGAAAGACAAGAGAAGGCCATGGAGTCTGTTTCTTCCCTTTGTTGTATATCTCAACCCAAGTCAAGGATTCTCCTGCAACATTTTTAGTGGAGCGTTACAAAAAAATTGGTTCAATGGTTTCTGAACAAGGAGAAAGTGTGAACAGATTCAAGATTGTTTCACAAGGCTCCACTGCATTCAAGAAGTAAAAACACAATTTATTTCTAGTAAACCTTTAACAACAATAGAAATCACTAAAACAGAATGCATCAAACAAAGCAAATGAATCAAAGAACTAAAAGCACAATTTATTTACAATCTGTGGATGGCAGATGCTTCCGCTTTCATCTACACCTTGCTTGCATTCACACTTCCACTTGCATTGGCACTCACGGTCGCACCCACCTAGGCATTAATGGATTGCACTCAGTCCACTGTCGCGCTTTAGCCTCTACTCCAATCTCTCTGAGCTTTGCAAACCTTATCAGAGCTTTTCAATACACACAAAAAATCAAATAGCAATGGCCAAAAGGCATAATAAATAGTCATGAGCATTCTGTAACATTCAACCCTATCTTTTCCTCTTGTAACTGCCAACTATCACCTTCATCATTGCGTGAAGAGTTTTTATGTTGGGAGTGGAAGATTTTCCATTACAGAAAATCTAAAAATGCATGATGCATTACATTCTAAGGGAGTGGAAGATTTTTTTAAAATTCTTTTTCCACATACAGCCGCCTCAATAATGAAGAAGACATTTTCAAAAATATTCACATAATGGAAAATAGCAAAGCATTTAATTTCCTCTTAGTCTTCGAATACTGGCAGCTGCCAGTCATTTTTTTCAAAAAAGCTAAAAAGTTTACTATGATTTTGATGCCACTGTAGTTCGCCTCTCGGCGAAATTATAAGGATGATGGTAATGTTCATGGTTTAATAGGAAGTTATTCTAACACCATTATTGTTTTACATTGAGGAATTAGTTTTTTTTCAACAATTTGTTTGAATGATTTTAAAATTGGAAGTAGTATTTCATGTATGTTTCATGGAAGTAGTATTTTAACATGTATCCATTAAAATATTAAAAGTGTTAATTTGAAAGTATTTGTATAATAATAAACATTAAACTCACCCTAAGAGTTGTACCATTGAACCTTTTTAGGTATGAAAAGTCACTTAATTTATAATGGATATATAAGCATGGAAGTGAATATGTATTATTTTCTTTAAAATTTTAAGAAGTGGAAGAAATATTTTTATAGTCCATAGTATAGTGCATTATTAAATTGGGTTGTTGGTGCTTAGATGAAGTTTTGTATTAATAAAAATTATTGTCATGATTTAATTTATGAGCAAAGATATAGTTTTGTTATAATAATATTAGAAATTGTAAAGATGGATTAATTCTTACATTATTAATAAGTCATAGTGAAATAGGTAAATGTATTGGGAAGTTAAAGATTGCTAGAGGCTCATATGACTTTCAAAACTTTCTCATAACACTTGTGGACGTTTAAAATAAACTTATGAAACCACTATCTCATACCCTCAATATATAGACATAAAGAGATAACAAAACTTTAAATACTTTATCAAGACAATGAATACCAAAAAAATGGTATCATATTAGTAGTTTGAACCAAAAATGACACTTGCAGCCGTTAAATGGCACCAAAGATTCAATAATGTGTGGGATGCTATTGTTGAGCCCAATCTTACCCACTTTGCTTGGTATATCTTTTCCAAGGCCAACCAATGGGATCTTGGCTCAGCCACCTAGGGGTTTCTCGACCCTCGTTGTCCATTTTGTGGGCAACCCAACTTCATTCAATTTCTTTTAGCTTTTTCGGCCAAAACATTTCTCCTAGAATATGGCTCTTTTGGGAGATTGACCCCACATTCCCCACAAGTATAACCGACTTTGGCACATTTTCAAGGTGGATATCCTCTTCCACATTTGGAAAGATAGAAATTGTGTTATTTAAATGCTCATAGCCAACATGATAAGCATCTTTCACTTTTTTCTAAAACTACTATATGCTCTAATGTGTTAATGTGGATTCAAGTGCAAGCCAACAAAGTTGCACTAGAAGTGGCTCACCTCCAATAACTCTTGGACCAGTGGGGGAATGCCCCTTACACTGTTGCTCACATTCTTCCTTCTTCAACTTCTTCCTAGGGCTGCTCACCTTCTCAGGGCCATTGTTGGGGCTAGAGTGGCTCCACTTGGGACTCTCAAGTGGCACATCCCTACTCCTAGGCTTGGTATCGTAGTGGTTTTTGGTCTCACAAATGTTCATCTTTCCATCCTCCATGAGCTGCTTTGGGGTGGCCTTTGAGTAGGGGGGGCCTTCTAGTGGTGGTTCTTTTTTATGGCCCTCTAGTGGAGCTCCTAATTGGCCACCTACCGACTCCTCTAAGTGGCATATCTCTCCCACTCAACAAGAAGATAAAGACAAGGATGAAAATGGATGGGATCCTCTTGGCGTCACTCTGGACCCTACTGATGTATAATGTAAGCCGGATTATAAGGACCCTCCTCCCATTGTTGGCACTACTCTCACCGCCTAAATGGCTTTGTCTTTATTTTTTTATTTCTTTGTATTTGGGCTAGGCCCATGTGACTTTCTAGAGTGTTCCTTTTTACCACCCACCTTTTTTTGTGAATATGTGTAATATTTATCTTTAATTAATAGAAGCTAGCACCTATTCGTCAAAAAAATGGCATCATGCGAAAATCCCATGCCTACTTGGGAGAGCATCTTTTGAGAAAATAAAATGATAAATGACTTCACATGGACATCACAATTGAACAATCAATCAACCCCCTGAATAGTAAATATAACAACAAAGACATCTTTAATTCCATAGCTCTCAATGGATCACATCCTCAAGTGTAGCACTCTATTTTAGAATGGTCAACTCATTTGGGTTCCATCCAGTATGCAAAGATCCTCCACAACTCAATCATAGCATTTAGAATTGAGAAAGCTCATTTAGTGAGTCAAAAGTCAATTGCAACCACCATCATTATGCTCCACCTCTTTCACGAATGTATATGACAAACTCATGAAGAATATTAATTACAAATTATTTTTCAATTACACTATAAATATTCAAGAACACTTTTCAAATATTGAAGATATCTAAATATATAGAATTGTAAAGGAAATGTCACCTTAATTTAACATATTGTACCTTAGATATTTATCTCTAATTTAAAATTTCATTCATATTGTTCAAACTTTATGTGGACATTTCTTTATTTTTTCTTTCAATGTTGAAAATTAGACCAAAGTAGATTTTTTTTGGATGAAGATTGATTAATTTCTCTTATGTAGAGTAGATGATTGATTGGAATGCAAAATTTGTTTTATTTTATTATAATATAATGTATTGACATTCTCTAATTTTTTAGATAATTGTATTCTCTTTTATCCAATATTGCCGCCTATTGCAATGTAGTGTACAAAATTGGCTATTGGAGGTCACCATGGTCTTATAAAGTGGTCTGCCAAATAGACTAAAGTGGTTGCACTCGCATTACTTGCAGCAACCTGTCTTAGCGCTTTATAAATTATCTTATGCAATTTCCAGTGTGCTACTTGTTTTTTATCAAGAAATTAAACACCAAATTACATAATGAAATGTGTCTCATTCTAGATTTTTCCAAACATTTTCCTTGTCGTAAGCAAATTATACGGCTACATTTTCAAATCATCACTATCAATCCTTTAAACGGCTTGAATATTTATCCTTGTCGTAAGCTTTAAAGTATATGTTTGTTGTTTTTATTGTGTGTGGAGAATGTTGCTTTAAACCTTACATGGGATTTTCAAGTATTATTCATCGTGAAATTCAAATCTAGGTTATATGATTATTTGGTCCTATGGTGTTCAAAGGTATTGTCTTTATTCATATCAAAAGTGTATATTGAAAGGTGTGTGGAAAGAGAAGGTGAAATTGTTGATCTTGATGAAACCTTCATTCATATTTATATTTATACGATTTTTTATAAAATCTTTGTTCATTTGGTTCATAAGAAAGTCAAAATCAAGGCAGTATAATATAGAGATTTCATTATGTGTGCTAATAAGGGTTTCAGTTTCAAAGTCTCTGTGTTTGTGTGTTTGGGGAGTTTTATTTTATTCTTGTTATGATTTCATTTGAAAAGTTTAATATTATGGTTAGTGCAAAATCAGATGTTCTAACTAGGCAAATTGAAAATGTGATGAAATTAATTCTATAAATTAAAGGGTTATGGAAGCTAACAATAGAATACAAACCTACATGCAAAAGCAAGCATGAAAAATGGGATAAAGTGGATATAAGTGCACTGACTACAATTTTATGGCAAGTCAATCTTGTGATTAGGCCTCATGTGCGAGATCTTAAAACAACAAAGATAATATGGGAAACCTTACGAACAATATATGAAAGAACTAATAAATTAAAAGTGATGGACATTAAAAGACAACTAACTCATTTGAAAATGAAGGGAGGAGATAGCATCAATGATCATATTGTAAATTTTTTTTTTGAGAAATCAATTTGTAATGATGAAGGTTGAATATGAAATCTTTGAATTTATATTTTTTAATTTAAAGTCCTCTAGATGATTACCATAACTACATATGCACATTGGAGCTAAATAGAAAATTTGAGAACACCAAACTAGAAGAAATATATGGGATTTTTTTGAATGAAGAGAATAGGTTTGAAAGATTCATAAGTGAATCTAGCAAGAAATCTAAGCATTTATGGTTAGAGGAAAATATAAGAATTACAACTAAAGAAAATTATATCAAAGAAAAAATCAAGGAAATCAACACAAAAATAATCAAAGGCAATGGAATCAATCAAGGGACAATCAACAAAGGCATATTTGTCAAAAGGTACAAAATGAAGGGAAAAACCACAAAGATAATTCTAAAAGAGATAAAGCTATTACATGTTACAATTGTGGAGAACAAGGACATAAAATTGATCAATGTCCTAGGAAATCACATGTAAGAGGGCAAATAAATTTTTATCAAAAAAGATAATTATTTATTTCTCAAGAAGAGAGAGATCATAATATATTAATAGCCTCTTTAGTTTCTCAAGGAAATTCAAATTTATAAAAAATGGTATATTGATTCAAGAGCTAGCCAACATGACTTAGAATAAAAACTTATTTAGTTATTTTTGAAGAAGTGAAAGGTGCAAGGATATTTCTTGGGGATGATAGTTCACATGAAATTAAAGGAATAGATTCAATTCCAATGAAACAACATGGCATGATGGTAAGAAGTTAGAAATAAAAAATATGAACATTATACCAAAGTTAAAAAATATTCTCTCAATAAGTCAAATAATTTAATATTGTTATAAGGCGGAATTCTATTTAGTCAAATGCCTAATCATGAATATTAATTATCAATTCAAAATTGTGGCTACATGAGTTGAGAGTGATGGCATATAATTTTTTTTAGCATTTGTTGATAAGATAGCTTTCATTACTAAAGGTTCCTACACAAGTGAGTTGTGGTATCAAATATTTGGTCACTTAAATTATTAAAGTTTGGCTATGTTTTGAAAGATGAATGCGGTTGATGGAATACCTTGGATAAGGGTAAACACAAATGTGTGTATATGATGCATGGTAGGAAAATAAAACAAAGGTAATTTTGAAAGGTCTAAATGGAGGGCAAGTAAATCTCTTGAACTTGTCCATAGTGATTTATGTGGGCCTAAAAATCCCTCATCAAGGGAGGAGCTAACTAATAGATTAACCAGATCAATATTTTTTTCTTTAACATTAGAACTCAAACCACAAGAGTGTCAAGATTGGCTAACAACCTAGAAGGAGAGCCAATCAACTTTGGGCATAACTCTTTAGTTGCAAAGAAGATTGATAGAATTGATGTGAATTTATTGACCTAATGTTCTATATAGCCTAATCTAAAAACGCTAAATTATTTGCACAAACAAAATTGGAAATTGATGGAATGATGAAAAATCTTAGAAGGGCAATTGACTCTGTTCCTAACACAAAGATTTGAGCCTGAATTGGAGGGTCAAGGGTAAATTTTCCCTAGACTAGAAATTAGGATTTCAAATCTATAAAATAAGTTAACTTGTAACTCACAATTCTACACTACTTTTTCCAATTCTGCAAGGGTCATCCTACAATAATGGATCCTAAACTTGTGATATCCTATTTTTTGCTCGAATTTGCATATTTTTTTAGAAAAAATAATGATTCAAGGCTTGAGGGGTCCAACTAAAGGGTTTTAATTGAAGAGGGTTATATAGCACCCCTTTAGATCGAATCCCCTTGAATAGAACCCCTCTATTCTTAAATCATACCCACAATAGAGTCTCCTTCACACCTATCAAAATCTTGACAAAAAAAAATCTTTACCTTTTGAGGGATCAAAATTTGTAACTTGTCATTTTCAGGTTTGAACTTGCAAAAACATGGAAAAGAGAGGGAAAATAGGGCTATATAGGAGTTTACCTCAAAAAAACCCCCATTTTGGTATTTCTACCTCCACAAAAAATCAATTTGTCAATAGATAAAGTGTGTGCCCTTAACATTAAGTATGTCTAAGGTTGTTGAGCTAAAATATGCAGATTATATGATAAAACCCTAATAAATTGTGTTAGAGAAGGTTTCCTACATGACACAATCAAGATCAACCCAAGATAAGGCCAAATACTCAAGGGAAGATCAAAATACACAAATACTCTACTTAGGACATTAAGAAGATTGAATTTTGAAGTTGGGAACATGCTAAAAAAGAGTCATTAGGTGCTTGAAAGAAGCCAAAGCTATATCCAATCCCTAGATTCCATCTTGTCCTTCTATCGACATCAAACTCCAATCATCACTCAAACTTGGATAAATTTGAAATTACTTGTAGTTTTGTAAAATAGGATGTAAATTTGGGAGTGCTTTCTTGTAATTATGATTGCCATATGATTTTGAAATAATAATTCATGTTTATGTAGTGGAACATAGGAATAAATTAAAGTGTAGGTTGACTCAATTAATTTTGAATTTTTAAGATTTAATTTATTGCCAAAATTTGAAACTAAATTCATAACGTGTGAATTAAAGAATGACACAAATTAAGGATAAAAATTATTGGGCAAAACACTTGGTCTAGGGAAAATTCACCCCTATCCAACTATTTTTCACATTTTTAAATATAATCCTTGAATTTAGGGTCTACTTAATTAGGACTCATCTAGAAAATGAGTGCTTATAGAGGTTAAAATGGTGAAATATGATCAAGAAGACACTTTTAGGGTAGCATTGACACGTTCTCTTGAGTAGAAGGGAAAGTTCAAGGATGTAGAGTGTTTCTAGAATACATAGAGGGAAAGGACACCAAAGTGAGCACAAAATGAAGCATGAAATTGTTCTTTCTTCCTTAGGGAGCACAATTTATGATGCTACATTTAGCCCCCACTTTTGTAGTGATATACAAAATTAAACCATAACATATGAAAAATGATACTCAAAAGGATATTGTAGAGGATTTTTGAGGGAGAGAATGAAGCCCCCAGTGTAGTAACTTGTAAGACCACAACATTAGGAACCACATCCTACAAAATTGACTTGTTAGAAATCCAAAATCATCTTGCACATATGAACAAATAATTCCAAAACTTCTAAGGAGAATGAAATTAAAGGGTAGATATATGCCCCCTATTTTCACTTGCTTCATGGAGGTGGAAATGGGGTGGCAATATTTTCCCCGTCGAATTGATTAGGGTTTTGAGGAAAATGAATTTGGTAGGATCATGTAAAAATAACAACAAGGACCAAGAAGCATGTGAAGAGAACAAAAGTGGAACTAGGATTCCTATGCAACAAACAATGCTTTGCAAGCTCAAGTTGTGATGATTTGAAGAAGATATGTTTGAAAATGATATAGATGATATATGCCTCATTGCTTGATTTTACCATAAGTAA
The DNA here is from genome assembly GCA_007115665.2 of Sequoiadendron giganteum. Classification (NCBI taxonomy): domain Eukaryota; kingdom Viridiplantae; phylum Streptophyta; class Pinopsida; order Cupressales; family Cupressaceae; genus Sequoiadendron; species Sequoiadendron giganteum. Next base: position 210,647,573 of record CM021105.1, on the reverse strand, counting down.
TATTTTTTTTAACTTTTTAACCATTCATTTTGTCTTTGTAGTTTTCAGATCATCTTGAGTGATTTAGATAATCCTCGAGAGCAATAATTCCACAATGACAACCATAACATGCACCTAGGCTAGAGGCCTTGAGAGACTGCATCGCATGTGGAGTATCGACATGAGAGGTAAGTTGTGTTTTCACTTTCCATGCATTTAGATGCTCATTTTTCAATACATTTAAATTATTTTCTATAAATATGGGGTTCCCCTGACCAAATTGAGCACCCTAGACCTATTTGGGTGTCCTAGTCCAAAATAGGTTCCCTAGACCTACACGAGTGCCACTATCTAGGAAATTTCACTTGAAATCTATATTTGATTGAATATTATTTTAATTTTGATGAATGAATTGATAGATAAGTAGTTTTGATGATTTATAAGCACCACCAAATATGTAGGATCACTTAAGAGGTCATGTATGTAAAATCCTACATGACAATGCCACATTGCTGTCACTAACAGAGTAGGGACACCTTATAGACATTTATTTGTTGTGGAAATACATGATGCCTACCATGAGGTATCATTATTCCATGTTAATGTAACTTATAGAGTGATGGTATGCATACACCTCTACCTTTCATCTTCCAATGAGAGAGATTATTGTAACACTTGATGACGTACATTGTATTCTACAAGTACTCATGGAAGGTAGGGCCATGAACCTTGAGGAGGGTAGGAAACCAAATGATGTCCTAGATGACTAGATATATTGCATCAAATAAGTTATGCTTGAGGATGGAAATTACCAAATATAAATTTAGTGGTTTCTTCATGATAATATGGATATTCCCTTCACTTAATAGATTTTGATAGCAATCATATCACTTGTAATGGCACTTGATGGCAGCAACACACACCTTAATGGGGGCCTTTTTCACTCTACCCTTGTTATGGAGGATTGGTGTACCATGTTTTCCTAGGGATGAAGCATGCTAGCCTATATTTACTATGATATTTGTTGATATGTTCACTATGGGGCACAAAAATCTATGACGTGTACCCTTCTCCAGGTATTGGCATTTGAGAAAATCATGTGTACACAATGTTGAACACCCAAAATACTGAGAGGGGGGTGAATCAATATTATTTGAAACTACTTGAACATTTAACCATTAATTCCACACATCATATTCAATTTATAATAAGGAAAGAAACCATTAAAGAGTATAACACATGAACACTATATTTCTACTTGGAAAACCCAAAAAGGGAAAAACCACGGTGAGGATTAGCTCACAATATATTATAAACAGTCATAACATATTATAGAAAGGCTCATTGCCGGGTGGACTCACTGTCCAAAGAATAAGAGAAATAGAAGAGAGGGGTTGCTCACTACCAATATTTGAATAGCTCAAAATGCATCTACAATGTGCAAGAGATACAGTTCCACTGAACCTCAAAATACTAAATTGACACTATACTACAAAACTTCCACACTATGCTCTACTTCACATTCACATCACATTCACATGATCTGCTTAGGAATTAACATCAAACATTTTTAATAGTACACATCACACATCATATCATCCCTAAAAAACCAAAAATTATCTTAAATTTATACGCATTAGATCCAAAAACACTTGCAACACTAATTAGGTTGGCCTAATTAGATGTACCATGTATAACAAAACTTGTCAGCTTAAGATCAAACTATACATGCTTTGTGCCTTAATCCAAAAAATCTAATGCATCCAAATAGGTTTGAATGTACTCATAATAGCTACCACATAGTGGACCAACACTTATTTTAGCTTTGCATGACCCAAAACATATTAGATCAACGCGTTTGGTGAGACAACACCAAAAAAACACCAATTGATTATCCACAAACTGACACGTGGACCTCCAAACCACACAACACTTGGACTAAACACCCTTATGAAATCCGTAAACACTTCCTCAAACCTACATAACTAGATATGATTCCATGGTGTAATGCATACCAATACAAACATGTACTTTACACTACGAACATTGTCATTGGAAAACCCGATATATTGTCAACCATAAATTTTGCACCAATGAACATAAAGACATGAAACTTTGGTTTCAAGGTCCTCAAACACGTACCAAAATTTATTTAGAATTTTAGATAGAAATACCTCAAGGTGAACCAATACAAACCGAAAAAATGATGCTCTATACACTAAAAAGTGTGTTATGGACTTAGTCAAATATTCAACATATTTGTTTTGCACTAGAGAAAAATACCTACATCTCTATACTAGACTACCATCTCCATTCTCACTCATGATTCACCAACTAATCATACCTCAATGTATATATTAAACCAGAATGTTGACATCAATGACAACACTCTTTAAGCTCATTCTCATGTTGCTAACAACCATATCAATGACAATCTCCTCAAACTTCCAACACACAACTCACATGATATTTGATAGATGTATCTTGGACATATCCTCGAGCATACACATAATCATTAAAGAGACCATGGAAGTATGGTGAATTGTTATATTGGCAAGTGAATTTCAATCAATTGGACATTGCAAACATGATTTGGAAGCCCTATAGGACATTATAGGCCTAGGCACGAATGCCACAACAGCTAGCAAGGATGCAGTGGGACCAATTTTTTGTTGTTCGATATGAGTATTGTTATTCAGTTTTATTATGATCAGTGATATGATAGTTTGATTTCCCTTAGGGATTTTCCATCCTCCGATCGACCTATCTTTGATAAAATTGTAGTGGTTCTAGACCTCAAGATATAGATCAATTGACCATCATGTGCATTCCCTTGAGTGACTCTAATGACGAGGAGCAAGATACAAATCTTGTGTCTAACACAAATAATGCTAGATTGAGAATTTCATATACTAGATGGTGGAATACCACACATCTAGATCCTGTATTTCATGTAAATCATCCTACTATATTTCAAAAATGAAATAGATTGAATAACATTATGAGGGATAAATGTGTCTTTATTTTTACCCCTTTTTTAACCTACTTTACCTCTTTGATCCTATATAATCCCTTGTAGTTCTTGTCACTATTTGTTAATGAAGTAGGGATATTTAATAAAATGCAAAGAGAGGATAAAAACTTTTGGATATATCAAAACCTTTAATTATTTACTAATTATCCTTGTGACTATGAAAAATAGGGGATGATTAGGTGGTTGATGCATGGGAGAAATAGGAGCATCGATGGGATGAGGACAAGAACCATCTCATGAGTCATGTGTCACTTTTGATTAAGTTCAGTCTAAGTTGTTTTGTTTTTGGAATGATGTTAAATCTGTAAATCTATTTTTAAGAATCTTTTAAAGGTTGTTGGTCGTAGGCCATAACAACCCAAAAAACCGTATACCTTTTTTATTAGTCTTTTGTAAACTCAGCGACATATGATCTCTATATATATGTATGCTAAGACTTGAGTTATTAATCGGTAATATATATATATATATATATATATATATATATATATATATATATATATATATATATATATATATATATATATATATATATATATGTAAGTTGTTTTGATAAAAAATAAGATTGGAGTTTGAAATCTTGTTTTACATACACATTGAGTAGATTAAAGCAAGCTTTTGTTTCTTCACTGGAAATTGGAGAACATAGGGCCCACTTCCTCGATTGCCCAGGGACTAGTTGTAGAATCAGTGTGTTGTGTGGTAATGAGACTTTCTCAGTTTTAAATCTATTTCGATCTTTAATCATTGTACTAGCCTAAAACCATTCAATATGTTGTCAATTATTATTTGATGTAGTGGTGATTGATGTGTTTGTTTTAATATTGTTCTTCAGGTACATTTGATTTAGCAAATTACTTTGCAATCAAATTTAATCAATGTGTTTATTGTTTTGTATAAACTTGATTTGGGCATATTATCTCAGACAAGTGTTAATTGGAGTGCTTATTAATACATGTGAAATTTATTTAGCACTTGAAATTTCATCATTCATCTACTTATGGTAGTATAGTGTCAGTAAGAATTATTATTTTTATTTTATTGTTTAGTTTTAATCTTCTTTTGTTACAAGTTGTTCGACCCAGGTTCTTGTCACATAGGTGATAGGAGGTCTGAAAAACCAGATTTCTGAACAAAACACAATTAGCATGTAGTTGCATTCATCCCCACTTGGCTTTATAGGTTCATCCCTTAGGCAGATAGCCCCAATAATTTTCACAATCCTACACTCTCAGATTGACATTGAGGAGTAAACTGAGGAAATTGCAAAATTCCTGAAGATTGATCTTAATCCATTCATCAATTTAAGATAGAATTACAAGGATAGTTTTACCCAGAATATCAACCACAGTTTAATCCAATCATTTGGGCGTCATTAGTAGGGAAAGATATTAAAGGCTTGAAATCATAGCAAGTTGGAGTTAGGACCATTACATCAAGAGGAAATCCTATACAATTTTTGACCTTGTTAAGGTTAGTACTCCTAATTTGTGCTGCTATAAGTCATTTAGGTGCATGAATCATAGTAGGGATACTAGAGGGAGATTTATTAGAAAAGAAAATAAATAGCTCACAACCCAAAAAACTCAAAAACAAATTAAAATCATCCATTGAGGGACCACAACCTAAAGAATTACAAAATAGGTCAAAACCATTCGTTGAAGGAAGTAGTTCAACACGAGAAAAATCAAGAGCTAAGTTGCAACCATTATAGTTACCCAAACCTGATATCGAGAAGTGTTTTATTGAGACCAACATTGTTGAGACACCTGCAGGTACCCATTAGGAGTCTTTTGAAATATTTCACAAAAAGGTTAAAAAATATTTCCAAGAATCTTACGGGTCTAAAGCTGGTCCATTTTAAGAAACCCAAAATCCATTTGAAACCTATTTTACTCCTTAGGCATCTCAAGTCATGGACAATCTCAACAACAACAACAACAATATCAACAAAAACAACAAAAAAAAAATGATAATCATAATAGAGCATTGGCCAACAATAATTTGGTCACCTTTGAGTTTCCAATTACACATCTTGAAGAAGATGCCCCGATGAAGAACAATCCTCATTCTGCTTAACCTATTTTTCATGGTCTTTCTATTGAGGATCCTGACATGTTCTTGTTTGAGTTTGATGGGTTGTACCACAACTATGATTACCAAAGTGACACACAGAAGCTCGAGTTGTTCCCAACCACATTAAAGGATGCATCCCTGCATTGGTTCATGAACCTCAAAAATATCAGAACATGGGAAGTCATGAAGGAAATATTTTTGACCAAGTACCAGGAGTACTGTAAAAAAAAGAGGTGTGGGACAAAATCTTTCACATGATAGAAAAAGAAGATGATTCCATGGAAGAATACCTCAAACGCTGTATTTTAATTCTTCAACAATCACGACAAGGGCTAGCTCCCGATGTTGTTAAAATTTTGTTTCTTAGAGGCATAGGAGATGATACTATGGAAACATTAAATTTAATAGGTAAAGGAAACATTTCTAAAATGGACTTTGACGATATTTGTGACATTTCCAGGAATTATTCAAGGTCTTAGTGTTCAAGAAGGAACTATCCAAGTAAGCCTTATGCTCCATGTAATGCAATAGGTATAATGAAGTGTGAAATAGGAAATTTACTTGAGGATCTTAAAACTGATTTATTAAATCATATGGGTAAACAAATAGACACTCTTTATACTTGTAGGAAGCAAGAGGAAACCGAAAAGGCCTTAGCTGTGTTTTGTCTGACTTGTCGCAAGAGATGTACATAGTAGTGAGGATTGCCCATACAATAGGACAAACATTTCATCCTTAGAAGAAGTCCTTAGAAGTTCTACTTTAAGGCCTCTTCCTATAGGTTTGCTTGATATGGAATATTCTCATGAACCAGTCTACTACATGGCCCCTAGGCGACCTTTTCTACCTCGAGTGATGCACCCTAGCATGAAAAATGATTATCTTGCTCCCAGGCCCAGCCAACCCAATCAACCTAGATGGTATGGGGGTTGGCAACAACCCTCGTCATACCCTCAATGGATGCCACAATATCAATATGCTTCACAACTGTGGAAACAGGCATGGAGGCCACCATCGCCACAACCTGCACTATACCAACAACCATATCCATCACAACCATAATTTCCACCTCCTCCATTGATCAACCAATACCAACAACCACATCGATTTATTTTTCCCATACCATCATCTACTCAGCCAACCAATCCCACATAGCCACTGAAGTGTACACCAATGCTAGCCCAACCAAACCCAAATCCCAATAATAAGGAAACACAACCCGTGTATAATAATGAGGCAATAGGTTACTCCACTTATCCTATAAATATAGTAGAATTATATGGAGTTCAATTAATATCAGGAAAGTATCTTCAAAGGCCCACCATCATAGAGATTAATGAAGAACTTGAAGCAGAGCTAGTCAAAAAACCCTCCTTTCCCGACCAATTTTAGTCTGAACCACTACAAAGGAAAGTCTCTCAACCTTAATTTTATTTTATCAATGAGTTACACGATGTTAACATCAAGATTCCCTTATTGTAGGCTATCAAGGATATTCCCATCTATACAAAAACAATTCAAGATCTATGTACTTGAAAGAAAAAGAAGAAGCAAGACCTGAAGACCATCCAAGTTATTGGACAGTTGGTAGACCTTATGCTTGGGAACATAACTATTCCTAAGTACTCGGATCTAGGGAGTCCTGTCATCAAGGTATCTATTGGTAAAATAAGTATTCCTAATACCCTTATTGATTTGGGTGGTGCAATTAACGTTATGAAAAATGAAACAAAGGAAATATTGTCACTAGAGGGACTTAGGCCCACTCCTACAGTTCTCCAAATGGCAGACTGATCTTTGGTCAAACCAGAGGGTATAATTGAAGATGTAATCCTGTCTATTGAGTTGTGGGAATACCCAACTGAATTTATGGTTTTGCAGCCAAAGATTAAGCTGGGGGATACCCCTTGATTTTGGTACGACCTTAGTTAGAATCTGCGGATGCATTCATCAATTGTCGGTCAGGAAACATGGTCATTTCTAATGGTGAGCACAAGAAACAGTTGAATTTATACCCAACAACACAATCCTTGTTGGAGACGGAGAGTCCAATATGGGTTGATAGTGACTTGGATGAGTCATTTCCCATCTTGACAATTGATCAAGCGTTAGACATGGAAGAACCTACCAAGGATAATATTCTTGCTAATTTTATTCAGAATAGATATGCATCTAATGAATTTTATATATCCTATTTCAGATAGTCAGTGGTCTCTCCTCTAGTCATGGTTCCCAAAAAAAATGGAAAGTGGAGAAATTTTGTTGATTACAAAGCACTAAATAAAGCTACTAAAAAGGATCACTTCCCATTGCCATTTATTGATCAAGTGTTGGACACTCTTGCTGGTAAAAAGTTCTTCTCTTTTCTAGATGGGTTCAATGACTACAACAAGATTCATATAGTGCCTAAAGACCAGGACAAGACTAATTTCACTTGTCCTTGGGGCACTTTTTCCTATAATGTTTTTCTATTCGGTTTATGTAATGCCCCTGCCACCTTTCAAAGGGCATTCTTGAGCATTTTTACGGATCTTGTAAATGATTGTGTTGAGGTATATATGGATGATTTTACTGTCCATGGTAATACTTATAAGAGGCTAAAGCAAATTTAGAAAAGGTACTTAGATGTTGTATAGACACTAATTTATCATTAATTCATGAAAAGTGTCATATGCTTATGCCAGAAGGGATAGTACTTGGTCATTATATTTCTTCTAAGGGTATTCAAGTCAATCCCAAAAAGATACAGATTATTTAGGACTTGCCTACACCCACTAGCCAAAAGGAT